>CM068765.1:1172216-1772216 GCA_035084275.1 Hydrolagus colliei | reverse complement strand
ATACGATCCTGTCTTCAATCAATGTGGACGCTTTCCAGCAATGGCCCCTCCTAGTGCAGCAATCAGGAACAGGAATCGAGTTTGGAATCAATGAACATGATGGCAGCCACTCTAATGTTGTTTGTAAGTTGCCTCCTCTGCAAATGCAATGTAGAGTTGGGTGTTTTACAGATGGAGGTGCGAGGAGTAGCGCTGTTACTAGGGCAGGCTTCACGTTCCGCTGCAGTCCATTGTTAACCAGGGAAACAACGGGCAGTGAAAACTGAGTGGGTGTTTCGGCAGTGAAACTAGTACAGTTAAAGTCAATCAAGACCAGTTTTTCTGACTGTGGTCATGCTTGGGCAGCTGACTGCAGCCGAAAGCAAACAGAGTGGCTCTTTAGATAGCTGCTATCCAGTTAATGAGGGCTTTAACCTGTGCTTGTCATGTTGGATATCTGATGCCCAACTTGTGACTGTCCTCCTGACGCGGGAAATAATCAGGGTCTGCATCTGTCGACACACAACTATCTCCCCCCAAAACCTACAAACT
The DNA here is from genome assembly GCA_035084275.1 of Hydrolagus colliei. Taxonomy (NCBI): domain Eukaryota; kingdom Metazoa; phylum Chordata; class Chondrichthyes; order Chimaeriformes; family Chimaeridae; genus Hydrolagus; species Hydrolagus colliei. The sequence continues at coordinate 1,771,685 of CM068765.1, read as the reverse complement.
CCTTTTAATTTCTAATCAATTCAAATTTGTAATGGTATCGAGTCAGGATTACTTCATTTAACCTACAAATTGTTCTTATTTATATTGAATCTAATGTCTGTGAGTAGATGTCAACAATCAGAATCTGAAATGAATGTGCCAGGAGTTAATTAGCGAAACCAGATAACACTTTGTCGTCTGCTTTCATTACCCTCAGCTTCAATTAAAAACTAATGTAAGCATTCACTGATAGTCTTTGACGTCAATCCATGGAATGAACTCTTGAATCAGTATGCTCTCATAAAGGAATAATAATTAACGCCACAAGATATTTTGCAATGTTCCTTGCGAGCTCTGTTAAAAATCCAGAAACGTAAAGTTTTTTTTAAGTCTCTGAAAGCTTTAATTATATCTTCTGTCATCTGCTAAGACATTTTAAATGTTTTCTGCAATGGAGTACAACAGAATCTGAAGAGAACCACAAGTGGGTCTATTGATTATCAAAACCCATTTATTGCCAAAGGGGTCAAGATTTATCTCCCAAAGAAATCAACTTGGCATTTTATTGTCGTGCCTCATGTCAAAACTTCTCAAAACACTATGGTAAAAGCAGGAACTGTTTGCGTAGACTAATGTGCATTTGGAGCCCTGTGGTGAATGACTAATCTGGAGAATTTTTGTCTTAAAACAATGGGAGAACATCTTTTGTCAAGGATCTTTAAAAGTATCCTGATCGGATAGGATTCACAATAATAATACTTGCATTTGACACATCTTCGGGATGTCTCAAAGCACTTCTTTGCAGACACTGTAAAGTGAATTGACTATGTATTTTGTGGGTGAAACGATTAACTTCTCGTTTGAAGATGAGCATTTCTAGCAATTCTGTGCTTCTTAGTTTTGTACTGCACTGGATGTACGTCAACATTACAGACTAAAGTCTCAAAGTAGGGCTTCAATCCACAATTTTCTGATTTGGAGGCAAGTTTGCTTCCGACTGAACCAATCTGCTGCCAACTGAGCCTTGCTAAAGACAAGTTCAAACTAATACACTTTCCACACCACTGAGAATTATCCGGGTAATTACTGTTTCATTATCTTATCCATAATAAATAACCTTTATATGGTGCCTTCGATCTGATAAAAAGCTTTGAAGTAGAATATTCTTATTATTTTACAAAGTAGAAGTGATTAGAAATTGAGTGAATTGTCAGTTCAACACAGCAGCTAATTCTAAGATAGCGGTGTCCAATGAACAATGATGATGAGCGGCCAATTAATTTGAAATTGAGGGTAAATGTTGACTTGGAGGGGAATATAAACCAGGATAACAGAGAAAGACTTTGCGTGTCTTCAAGATACTTTTAAGGAGGAGACAAGTAGTGGACGAGCATAACATTTACATATCCTGTAGCTCCCCAATTGCCTGCAAAAACCCACTGTCAGCTGTTTTCTTTGACAACGCTATTACGTTACTTTCTTATCCTAATTGTCTCTTCTCCAAATTACTCATTGGCTCATATTCATAGAATTCTGCTGATGTTTTTGATAACTTCTCATCCCTCTGTGATGATTACCCCCTGCCACTGCATAACACCATTGTCCTACTGTTTGTGTCTGCAAGATATTCTGCTCACACCTTCTTCTATTCATCAATTGTATCTCGGAGTTCTACATTCCCGAGCATTTTGCTGTCCTTTACGCATCTAATACTGATTATTTACTACCTTGCTTCCATGTATTAATGTAAGCATGTGTTAATTTACCTTTCAAGTCCGCCTAATTTATATTAGCTTTATTGTGTCCAGCGGAAGCCCTCCTTCTAGTGTTGCAATCGCATGCAGATACTGGTAACTAATTTGCTTTATCCATCTCTGAAATCACAATCACCGAGCTCAAATTGAATCGCTTTACAGGCAGCGACAATTAATTTTTGTCGGTGCCTACAAAGTGACACGATTTGCAATTGTTTCCCCGACGTTTGCAAACCTGAACCGAATACCGAAATGGACGAGTGGAAGCAAAATGTTTTGAAATGACTCACGGGCGTTAAAACAAGTGAGGAATGCTGGCCACATGATGCTGGTTTGGGAGGGGAGAAGTTAACCTGTTTGATTTAGCAGTTGGCATTCTTTTCGATTCATGTGCTGGTTATCCATTGTTAAATGGATTGGTTATCAGCTTGGTGGCGTCAGCAGATTACAATTGATCTTGGTGCCTCCGGGCGAACAAGAGAGGAGAGAGCAAAAAAATCAGTCTGGGTTTTTCCGTCTGATCTCTATCCAGCGACTTTCGAATAGGCCTAACCTTGAGCTGTCAACACAGAGGTAGGAAATGATTCAAGTTACTTGTATTTGGCATTTGTAACCAAACCTGCTCGTTGTCTGTCCGGAAAGCGATAAGCCAGACGGAAATCAGAATTTTTTTGAGCATCCTGTACCAAAAATGGAACTTAATAGCATTTTGTTTTGCTATTAAAAGTTGTTTTCAACTACAGATCGCCTGTTCCTCCATGAGAGGTGAAATGGTTCACTGTAGCCTATTGTTCTCAAGTCAATTAAACAGTTTGGCCATTGTGAAGGCCATTGCCCGGAGCTGTTGATGTACTACTGCACTTGTAAATACAGGAAATGTGTTTTACTTGTCTGTCAGGGTCATTCCCAGGCACTGAATAGAAACGTTTTAACCATTTCCTTTGCTTTTGTTCACACAAATGGTGCAAGCTCGTTTTGTAAAATCAAGTTGAATGCCTTACCCATCAGACTCTTTTGTTATGATGGAAGCCGTTTATGCTCTGTTTTGGTTTATATTCAAGGGCAAAGCTTCTTCCCTCTCCTAGTGTCCCATGACATTCGGTGGTCTCAGTTTGAGTGTGAAACCAAATGGTAGAATATGTAAAAATGGCTTTAAATCATCTTTTTAAAAAATATATACAGTATATATTACAAGAGTATTTTTGACAACTTTCTCTTATGTCCTACCCCCAAAGCATTTGAACTTTGCATTCCTAACACTATGATACAGTCCCACTCGGACCATTTCACCTCTGATCATAAGTCAAATATGATCTAGATGGTTATCCTCCGGAGACAGAATGGAGGAGTAGCAAACCCAGCCCTTTGCTAGATAGACACCTACACACTTAACTTTACAGGACCTTTCCAGCAGTCATTCCAGAGCAGGAAACCAGGATATATTTTTTACCCAATGCTGAGAGGCATTAGTCAATTTTAGAATTGACTGTACATTTTGTGGTCTAAGTGCTGTTTCAGCGCCTTGGGACGTCCTCCCGACGTGAAAGGCGCTCTATAAATGTAATTTGTTGTTGTTGTTATTTCTTGGGGGAAGGAAGAGAGGGGCAACCTACCCATTAGGCTATCGGGAGCCTCTTAAAAACGTTAGGATCTGTTCAGTTTGAAGTCAAGGTACACTGGAATAAATGGTGAGTGGCTACAAGCTGCTTGCTCTGCCAGAGCTCTGTCCTCCAGGAGTATAGAGGAAAAGTCCTTGTACAAGTAATCTTCTATTTTACGCCTCCCCGGTTTCCTTGGAACGATGGTGAGGCTGCTGTCAGTGCAATTGCCTCAAGATAAATCCCTCCCCTGTGAGATTTCCCACTCGACTCTCTGTGAGAAAATCTCTGGCTGGGTGTCAAACTTGCTTTATGATGAATTAGCAAGATGATGCGGGGGGAAGTACAGTGTTTGCCACAGTGTATGTTTTTGAGAAGCACTGCCAATAATCCAGAGCAATCAAATTAAAATAAAACTAGATATAATAATAATAATTGCATTTGTTTGATATAGCGCCTTATCAGCACATTGAGACATCTCAAAGCGCTTCACAGAATGTACTGTAAACTGAATTGACTGTCTATTCAGTGGGCCAAATCTCGAAATAAATTGCATTGTGTTCTTTTGATGATGTACGGTGCCTTGGGACGTCCTCTCAGTGTGAAAGCTGCAAAATAAATACAATTTGTCGTTGTTACATGAATGTCCTAGTTGAAGACTGAAGTTCTGTATCATCAGTTTATTATCCTGGTTAATGATTATCCAATCACTCTGCTCCTGTGCTGCAAGTGAATGTCATCAGCATATTGTAGAGTAGCAGTGTGTCCTTGCATTGTTCTTGATTTATATATATTAAAAAAAAGCATTTGCGTCACGGCTGTTTGCTGGACCTTGCTGTTTGCAATCTGGCTGGCGTATTCTCCCACCAAATAGTTAGCATACTTTTCAGAATACTCTGTGAAACACTTTGAGACATGTTGACCTAATGTGGCGCAATATCAAATGCAAAGATTATTATATGAATTGCCTTGGATGATTACTCAATCTTTTGGTTTGGAACAATTTACACGTACTGTATACGGTGCTTTTCATGTCTGCAGGCTGCCTCAAAGCGGTTCACAGAAATGACAGGAAAAATCTAGTCATAATAATAATAATCAACCTTGCTTTTAATATGTTCTGACGAAAGGTCATGGACCCGAAACGTTGACTCGCTTTTTCCTTTCTCCATAGATGCTGCTTGATCTTCTGAGTGTTCCCAGACTTCTGTTTTTGCTTGATATATCCAGTCATTGCCTTGTCGCATAATTGAGGTGTTTCGAAGAACTTTACAGAATATACTGTGCAGTAAATTAACTGTATATTTTGTGGGAGAAATGTATTAAGGGTGGTGTGGGGGGCGGGGGGGTGTCGAGAGATGGAATTAATGTGACATTGTGAGTACCAGGACTTACCGGGTTTTATTCGCTGGCTGTTTTTTCAGTGACCGAATAATACCGCTATTGGCATTGTAATTGTTCGCGAGCAGAAGGTTGCGAACAAGTTATTTTCTGTTGCGTTGGCATGATTCAAACTGGGTCAAAGTTGATTATCCTGGCACTGTTGAGGCTGGGGACTGCAGGGAGGGGGAGTGGGAGCGTAGCGACAAGGAGAGTAGGCTGGCAGGGTCAACGAGGGCGTGGTTCCGCAGCGTTCGTTTTCAATTTTCCGTTTCAGTCTGATTTACTGTAAGAATTAACATTGAGAGAGGAATATGCGATGTGGTGTGCAGGAGCGATCGATTGGCGCAAACAATATCAACAAGTTACTGTACTTTTATGGATCAATTACTCTGTACGGCGGACGTTAGTTTCAACCGATTGATTTGTATCCGTGGGTGGGTGAGTGGGTTGGGGGTGGGGGTGAGGGGTGGTGGAGAGTGTGGGAGAAAGCCATTAGCTGCTTCAGGGCAATGATTAAGCAGTCTTTTGTCACGAGCTGGTTGACATTGAAGGAGCATCTGCCAGTTTAATGCTGCTGCTTGCAGCACGACTGTTCAAGATGTGTACAGAAGAAAATCTAATCTTCAGATTGAAGTATTTTACAGGCAACATCCGCGCTGTGACTGAAACCCAATTTGTCGCAGTCGGATTTTTGCACACTGTTTGCAGTGTGTGATATATTTTATTTATATATATATATATGGTGATAGTTATGTTCACTTTTCAATTTTCTCTATTTTCGTTGGAGTCTTCCTAGTTTTTCTCCTTTTTCACGTTGAGATATTACCTGTACATACATAGTTTTGAAGATTGAATTTGTAGATTACTGTATTGCAGTTTAGTGTCGGTTACAGTGTCACCCAGTGGTACTAGTCGGCTATCGCATCAACTCCCATCCTACTGTTTCAACGGTGACCTGCTCAGCGATGGAATGTCAGAATCTAGTCGTCTCTCTCTGGCGGTGTCGGCAGTCCAGTTCCCGAGCTGGGCAGGTCTGCATTACTCCCAAGGCACTTTGCTTGTTTAGCAGGACACATAGTGCAGACTGGGAGTGAGGAATGTTCCCATTCGGCTCCTGGTAATGCTGCAAGCCAGAGCTCTTAATGGTGGTGGTTTTAACTGTCTAAACAGTGGGAAAGCTGCCAGGCAATTGCCCTCGATGATTTTAACTCGTTAAAAAAAAAACTCCACCAACATTCATGTTGGGTTCTTGTAACTCAGTGGTCAGAGCCCTTGCCCGAGCAAATAAAGGGGCTAGCTGGATTCAAGTCCGCTTCAAACTCCACCTGAACTGCCAGACAGGATCTCGGTTTAACGTCTTATCTGAAGGACCTCCCGACAATGCAACACCTATCCTCAATACTTCCCCTCCCCCTTCACCTCCCCCTGCGCGTACTACAGTTAAAACCCTGATAATCCGACGTGCCGAAATCCAACAACTCCCTAAAACCGGCGAGATTTTGAAACCCATACAGTATTAGATTTTTTTTGTCCGATGTCAGGCAAATCTGCCCGAAGTTCGGCACAGCTGCTTGTGGTTCCCGGTGCCACTGTTCTGTCACCCGGCGCTGTGATGAGGAGCTCGAGCATAGTTTGGCTTCGGTGCTGTGTTTACAGCACGCCTGATGTAAGGGGCAGGGCTCCCCCAGCTATTCCCAGGGTAGGTTCCCAAATACCAGCAAACTCCGAAGTCCGGGAGGTGTGGGCCCAACCTGGCCGGGTTATCGGGGGTTTTACTGGAATTAGAGATCCTGCAAGCAGCAAGCATTTAAAATATATATATTTTGACATTGACACGTGCTGGTCCATGATGGTTCCACAGTTGCTAAGCAACTAACAATATCTGAGATATCATCCAAGTGTCTATTCTTCACGCCGAGAGGATATTCAACCACAATGGAAGCAGGAAAATCACAGCCGAACTCTGTCATTCTGCCGACCAGTCATATACACGGCCAGGAGAGCGATCATAATTTTGCTTTGTGTTTCCCTCATGAGCTGAGGCTAAACTACATCTATTGTCGTCCCTGTCAACCAGGAGATTGAAACTGGGACCATTAAGGTCTCCCCGCATTGCTCACTTTGCCTCTAGGCAGTTGCCTGAGCGTTGGGTGAGGGTGGGGAGGAAAGTCTTTTATCTCACCCACCTTTTTCATGACTCACCTCTGTGCGTAATTAGCTGCCACATTTCGGCCACAAAATATAGTCAACTCACTTTGCAGTATATTCTGTGAAGCGCTCTGAGACCTCTCAACGCTGTGATAAGGTGCTGTATAAAATGCAAGGATTATTATTCATATTATTCACACTGAGAAAGAAAGGTGTGTTACCGTGCTAACAGGTCCCAGTGCTCTTAAGACAGATTTTTTTGTGATTGATGTGTTGCCTTTTCACAGCATCAATAGATGAGCTGGGGGCTTTAAAAATCTTGTGTATTGAGTAATGGTTCAGTACACAAATAAATAGCGCGTGCTAAGTGAGGATGCTGCTAATTGATGCATCTTTCAGGATTCTGTTCCAAGAAAATAATGAACCAAAGGAATTGCAAAACAAGATATAGCTACTAATGAAAGCTTTAGCTGTAATAATTCAGCTACAATGATGTTCATTTACTGAATGCGGCATATGTTGCTCTGATGCTCCAGCTGAGAGTTTTCAATGTATTACACAACATTGCCAACAATTTTCCAGTGGTACACAGAAACTTCCAATGTAACTAGTATTAGGAGAAATGTCACAGCACGCAATGTTTGTAGTTTGACGACCATGATGGAACATGTTCAGTCATAAATATTGATTTATGAGCTGTAGAAAGGTAATTGACATACTTTGTGGTTCGAATACCAGACAGGGCGAAATCTGAGGCACGTTTTCTTGCTCTACACACCTTTTGTTTACCAACAGAAAATAGGAACCTGGTTGTTAGTCGATTGGCGGATTGCTTTCCAGGGCTGGTAATCGTTTCAAAAAAATAAATAGATAATAATACTTTGGTCACTCAATCAATCAATGACTGTTTGTGGGACGCTGCTGTGCGCATTTGGCCCACAAAATATATAGTCAATTCACTTTACAATATTTTCTTGAGTCGCTTTGAGACGTTTCAACGACATAAAGGGCTAACAATATAAAGATTATTATTGTTGTATTCAGTACACACAATAACTTATAGGTTGTTTAAAATGGCAAGTTCAGGGTGTCGTGTGATCCTGACCAACATTCCTGGGTGGAACTTTGCATTAACTAGGTTTGCTTTCTTCTTTTCCCTTTGCTCTTGTTTGTAGATTAGTCTGAATACTCAGATATGCTTACATATGAGAACATCTGAATTGACAGATAATGAGCACATAACAGCCAAGGCTAGGGGATTCTGCTTTCGTTAAAGTAAACTAGCTAACATTACCTAAATATTTAAAACCAGGCTGAAAATTGTTTGTCTTTGCTGCTGACATATGATCCACGTAACTTTTGGCAATTAAATGAGCCTTGCGTTCAATGTAATAGTGCCATGTCACATCATCAAAGCATGAGCGCACTTCACAGAATTTACTGTAGTGTGAAGTGACTGTGTTATTGTAGCCGAAAGATCAAAGTAAATCTAATTCCAACACCTGGCAATGCACCGATTCATTTTTCAGGCTAATTGTGTTCTGTGGTGTGCCTGGCCAGTGGTTATAATAGACTCTGACAGCTGCATAATAATAAGTCTGGCTTTTGCTTTTTCCAAATAGCAGTGTCAAAGCGTAGGAGAAATAAATACGATAAGTCTCCATTTGTTCTTTATTCTGCATTGCACCTAAGAAAATATTAGAGCAGCAATTATTGGTTGAAAGAGTACTGGCTGTTGAGTACACTGAATGCAATCTCTTCCATTAAATTCTGGCTGGTGGGATTGAGGTCAGCAAACTAATGCATTGTGTTGCTATCAAGACTGCACACAGTACATTTTCAACATGAATTTCTCCAAACAACTGCTTTACTTATTTTCCTGCATGTTAAGATGTTTGCTCCGCGATGTAGAAGTTCGAACTCAGCTAATGTTATATCTCCTCTGCCAAAGGCAGTGACTCATGTTGGTTAAATGGGTATCTCGACAAAGTAGCTCTGCTTCATATGTGAGATTGAGAGTGACAGCAAGCTATTTAATTGCTACTGGAAAGATAGTGGCATCATAGTTGATCCTCTCAATCAGCCTTGGCATGTCAAGGGGTTGCTAGACAGTGTCCTTATGAAATGTTTAGGTGTGAATTTGGACAGAGTGTGTTGGTGAGCTATTTGATTGTGGGTGATCTCAGTAGCAGCCCAGGACTTTGCAAGATAATGATGAGCGAAACTTCCCTTTTGATTTGCTCTCGGAGATGGTAATGAATTTGAAATGAGGCCTTTATTCAACAGTGTGATGAAACTCTTCAATTTCCCTGTACTTTATTTTGCTGGGCGTAGAAAAGCTTGCATCTGCCGCATGCACATACTGTCTGGCACATGCGCAAATTCATCTTTGTGTGTCTTGTCTCTCTCTTTCGAGTACTTATGCACTCACGCATTTTCTCTCACGCGCATTTATGGATGTGCTCACTTTCACTCACTCACTCACTCACTCACTCACTCACTCACTCACTCAGTGCTTTGGGAAGTCCTCCTGACATGAAAGGCGCTATACAATCATCATCTGTTGTTGTTTTTCTATCTCTCTTCACCTCACACATACACACACTTGCGCACATACACACACACACTCCTATCTACCAACATTCACCCAATCCATCCACACAAATGGCACTACCATATCTTTTAATTAAGAACCTATTCTCTTAATCAATTCACATTTTCCCTTTGTTATTCAGGTAGTGTTCATGGTGGGTTGGGCATCCTGACAGTTTGCTAGTTGTCACAGAAACACTGTCAAAGAGAAAAATGTTATTGCGTAAAGGCTTCTCATAATGTATGTTGAGTCAATTCTGTGAACTAGCGACATGAAGTAAAGGCCATAAACATTCCAAAAATGATGGAGTAAAGGGATAGGGATTTAAAGTTCCTTTTTATTGCATTAGATGTGCAATTATTCCAAAGGGATGTTGGAAGAGTAATTTTTGACTCAGACCCAGTTGAAGGGATAGCTGCAGCAATGACTGTTGCGTTTGTTCTGGTATGAAGGATTACATGCAACATTTCACAGATGTTTGAATCTTCCTACGAGCCTCTCTATCCATCCTTATCCTCTCGTCTATACCCCTCTATTCCCTCATCTTTCTAGCACGCATCAAGCTCAATATATCTTAAATACAATTTTTTTTTACTTCCATAGCAACTCAGTCAAATTTCTGCTTGTGACTTCCACATTCTCACCATCCTCTGTTATAATGATGCTTCTCCTAAACTCTCTTTAGATCTGCTTATACAGTATTTATGCCTCCTTTGGAGCTTTTGTTTTGTTTTGGACTCACCAGGAAGCAGCCATAGTCTATTAACTATTAACATGGTCACTAGTGGTTACCTTCTCTTTCACCCATAAAGTGTGCGCACTTTATTATCAGTTACTTTGTATGTAAACATATAAGCCTTGCGGTTACGCATATTTGACAGTGAATGACATGGGAAATCAGGCGAAAGACCAAACACATTAAAGAGGAAAATCCAAAGCGTTTGTGGATTGACTCTGGGTGTCCACTGTCACAGACGCATTGGCTGTTTAAAGATAAAAGGAACGCAACGGGCAGATCTGGATTCGAAGCAAGAGAGCCTTGTGTTTTTGTACATTAAGTATCTGTGTGTTGAACAGTTAGAACCAGCTGTCGTTTTTCAGAGGATTGTCAATGCCAGTACAATTTCTCTTGATGTTCTCTCATTGGCTGAGTGTCAGAGCAGGCTGGTGTTCCCACAGCCCACGCTGTTGAGGATTCACAGATACAACGAAGGCTGACTGCAGTGCAGTGCAACCAGAAGAGTAACTGCTTCGCTCCAGATAGATTTGACAAAGCAGCCTTTTTTATTAAACACAGATTACTTTGTTAGACCACATTTCATTTTTGTTCGACCTAAGAATGATTGTACGGAGTGTTCTGATTCCAGAGTGCCTGCTTATGCTGGTTACAGTGTGTGTTAGCTCTCCCTTGAAACAATACGGTTCGAGACACTGGGAAGGTAAGGTGTAAAGTTTAGCTTTTCACTGTCACATTGTGTTGCCCTTCGCTTGTATGTCATTTCTTATTCTAGCGGGCGTATCTGTTGAAAGATGGCAACTCTGTCCAAGCTTTTTTGTTCTGTATTGATGGCACTTTTTAAAATGACTGATACCATATACAGAAGCTGCTAAACATATGCAGAGCTGGTAAGCTTACCTCTTTATAGTACAGTAGTTTGTTATCTGCAGGGTTTGTGCAATCATTTGGAATAGTCCAGATTGTTCATAGTGGATTTTACACATCACCTGCAATACTATTTATTCAAGAGCCAGCAGCTAATTTTGACCAAATTCATACATGTGTGAGAGAGATTGTGCAATGTTCTGAAGAAGGGGTTAACCAAAGGGATAGTGTGCAACATTCAGCCTCACACTCAGTACCTAGTTTGTTAGAACACTGGCTTTCACAGTGATGGTCTCGCCTGCAGTTCAGTTTGGACAACAGCAAATCCTTTCTCTCTCTCTCTCTCTCTCTCTGGGCTGTCAAATCAAGTGAATTGCCTCAATCCTTTATACAACAACAACAACTTGCATTTATATACGGCATTTTGGAGCATTTGTACAGTTCCGACAGAATGAGAATGTGAATGGAAAATTTACTTTGCAAATGGCAGTAATTGATTCAATTAGACAGTGCCTTGTGGGAACTGAATATTGCTTCAATTTAAAAAAAAGATTATTATTTAGTAATAAACTGACAGTATCAATTTGTATTGACTTGAAACGTTATTGAACGCATAGTTGAGTGGCTTGTGTGCAAAGGATCGTTCATATTCAGAATTAATACTTTCATTAATAGCTGCTGCATTTTAAGAGCCTTTTTTTATCACTTGTTTTTTAACCTCTGGTCACAGAAGCCCGGTCTGAAGGTTACAATAACATAATCTGCAGATTTAAAAACATTTTGTTTCGAGAATAGATTGATTTCTGGGAGCGAATACGTAGAGAAGAGAGAATTAGAGGACAGTAATCCAATCGTGGGGTTCCGATGACGTCAAATGAGAGAGTGAATCATCTTGGTTTATGTTTGGCAGTTGTGTCCCTCAGCTGGGTAACAGCCATAAATGCCCTATAATGTTTAGGGAACTGTCTTAAATAGCACTGTGGCAATTGCTTATTTATGAGGTAGTTAAATGATTATTTAACGGTGACTAAGCACCGTTAGTGCTTAGCAAGTGGGGAATTTTTTTCCCTCTCAATTTTCCCTCCTGAAATCCATGCTGTGGTACGGTTACCTGGAATCCATCAGTACTGTACAAAGATATTATACCATTCACCCACAAAAATATACAGCCAATTCACTTTACAATATATTCTCTGAAGTGCTTTGAGACGTCTCAAAGCTGTGATAAAGCGCTAAATCAAATGTAAGGATTACAAATGGCTATTCCTCACGCGGGAGCCAAGATGTCTGAAAGTATTTCTTCTGTGAAGAACATCTCAGTTGATCCCAGGCCTTACCCTCTTTGCCTCATAGGAATTTCACAACAGTGACCATGTTATAATGATCAAGGAAGATTTGGCTCCAGAAAAGATTTGGCTCCAGATTTAAGCAAACTGTTCAAGGAGCGATGTCTTAAATCCCGGCCAAGTTATTGATCCGAGTAAATGCAGGAGTGAAGGTGCTGTAATAAGTTACTGTTTCCTTGTCCTAATCAGGAGAAAATTTGACCGAGGCTGGATAATATCCACCAACAGCTCTAATTGATACTTACTTGCCTGTCAGGACAGAGGTAGCTCAGTTTGGAAGGTCTTAGAACAGAATAGTGACCTTTTGGTCAAGGTATCAGAGGGTAACTTTCTCTCTGTGGAAAATGAAACGTAGTGTGGAAAAATGGTGCCTCGGTTCATTTGTTCTGAGTCTTATCATTCACATGGTAAAAAGATTAGAAACCGCAATGCCAGGATTCTTCATCGGGATGTGTGTGCTTGTGAATTGATTACTGTGTAATCCTTTTTAAGGTCACACAAATTATATTTACCTTTATTTTCCATTCTGAGATGAACAAGAGATTTGAATGTATTTGTGCAATTACCACAGAGGGCTACAATAATACACGGATGTCATCACGCTGGGTTATTTTTAATTCAAAAAAATATTTTAAAGGCAGATTGAATTCTTCACAATTTGGGGAACTTCAACTGATGCCTGCCAATTCTGGCGATGTGCATAAACAGAAGAATGGAAACCTGAACAAATGGATTACATCTTTGCTCGCAAATCATCTGAACTACTGCCTGCGGCGGTTCTGAATGCAATAGCACACTTAGTGCATCAAATATTATTTATATTCACTCTCTTTCTGCTTCAAAGGAGACCGTGGTTTGTATTTCATCTGAATTGACGCCCCCTTTATTGTGTCATTGTATCCAACACAATGGTATTCGGTGAAGTGTGCAGCAATATGAAGGAAGGTGATGTCACAGGATTATCAAAATGCTTGCTTCTTTTGATGCACTTTACCATCCAATTTCCTTTCCGCCTCTATTTTTGTGGAGTCAAGGGAAATTGGCAACCTTTTTGTTTGCTTGCATCTATTCAAACTACTGTAACAACTAACTACAGTAAAAGCCCGTTTTATCTGGCACCCAATCAACCGTACCTTCCGTATAACCGGCACAATAAAGGTCCGCATTCGATTAACCGGAATTTATCCGGGAAAGTGCATTTTTAAAAAACGTTTTTGCGTTTTCGGCCGAATATCCGGCATGTGCTTTACCCGGCATTGGCCAGGTCCCGAGGGTGCCGGATAAACGGGCTTTTACTGTAAAAACATTTTGCAAGCTCCCTCTAAGTCTCGGTCGTTAAAGGCACCATCGGATGTAAGACTAAGAACATGCCAAGAGTTTGAATCTTTGCTTGTGTTGTTAATTAATCTTAACCTGGCACCAGCATTGGCGCTGTAATGCTTCCCCCACTGATGAATGCACTAAATGCTACAGTAGAAGCCGTTATGTTAGATAAATGAAACCTCATTGCTGGAACGACCTTTGTGACTCGATCGCCAACTGTTCTTCCCATTAATCCCAGTGACCAAATGGGTCAGATGTCAAAATAGAGGGAATTAATTGTCGTCTGTCAATACAGAGTGCTGTAATTCCACCTCAGGTTATGGAGAGCTGTCGGCAGGTTGGCTGGAGTTTTGTCATGTTTGCACTCGGCTAACCAGCTCCATGGCTTCCATTTTTATTTTGTCCTCATGAAATCATCGTATCGCCCACAGAATATAGTCAATTCATTTCACAGTATGTTCCATGAAGTGCTTTTGAGGTGTCTCGAAGACGTGATAAAGCGGTATATCGACTGCAATTATTGTTAATATTGTTGGTATTACTACCCTGAAGGTGTGCATTCACCATACCTGTGTCAGACACTGCACATGTAAATAGTTTCTTGTTTTACTTGTCTGGTAGAACATACGTTAATGTAGGATTAGAGGAATTAATGATAATAATGTGGACCACAATCATTTCTAAACTTGTGTGCTTTTATGAAACCTCTTGTCAGTTGAATCCAAGATAATAATAATAATCTTTGCATTCGATATAGACGGTTGATTTAAGAAGTTGCATGGACTGCGTTTGCTTCGATTTTGCGCTTAGATTCCATCAGGTTTCCATTTGGCAATCTGAAAATGCATTGGTGGAAGTGGAGTCTGATCACAAGCACACTGTTGGTGCGAGCACTGAAAGGCAAGCTCTTCAGATTGTGAACTGGATTTTGACATTGAAAAGTATTAGACCTTTTTATGCTGCAGCTGCTCCAATTCTGAACTCACCCCAAGTGACTCACTGTGAGTTGCTGGACGATGCCTTCATGAACATCAACTTGCCAATCCCGTGGCTTCCTGCACCTGAAAAGCTGACATTAGCAGACACCGACTGAAATGTCTGTGTTGTCAAGCAAACCGAAATTGAAAAGGGCAACTGAAACGCAAAGACATTTAACTTTAGTCCCACCTGCCATCCATTGTTATTCCTATCCACCAGTGTAATTGGTCGTTTTGGCCTCGTCTGAATTCTCGAAGAAATGCATTTGCCAGAGAAACAAACGTGCCTGTGTGGAATAAAACGTCAATGTTTCTGCCCACGTGAAATTATTCAATAAATGACTTGAAGCCTGTTTACATCACAGCGGTTTTCATCCGGCGTAGATTTCTAGGATATTCTTAGCTTTGGGGTCCGTGACATTCACCCACACTCTCACTGCGATATCAGCAGCAAAAATAAACTGCGACTGTCCAAACTTAACAGAACTCACAGCAAGTTGCAATTCACAAGTTTATTTCTGGCTGTTGAATCGTTTCCGCTTTTTGGCCCACAGGCAGACGAGTAGCTGTGAGAGCTTCCTATGGACATGAAGGCCTTCCAGTGATTGCATTAACAAACCAGTCCAACTAAGCAGAGTATGGTTTTGCTTTGTCTTTGATATGTCCAGAAGACGTGAAAAGCGCGATATCAAATGCAAGGATTATTATTGTTATTGTTTTGCTGAATGTCATTTCTAAATTCCCACTAAACTCTCCTTGGCATTGCAGTACACATTATTGACTGCTACATTTGTCTACAAATACTTGCTGGACCTCACTTTGGTGATGTGGAAAGATGCTTTGTCAAATAAGAGCGTGATTATACCTAACAGTGATACAGCCCAGCTTCGACTGCTTTTTCAAGTGCTTTGGGATGTCTAGAAGATGTGAAAAGCGCTATTTATCAAATGCAAGGAATATTATTACTTTTCCTCCTAGCGCTGTATGTTATCTGTGGCACTGGGGACTGCAACCAAGAAACAAGCTTTATTCTTATTGTGATTTTTAAAAATATCTCCGGGTTCAATCCTTATTTTGCCTTCAGTTGACCACACAAATGCACCTTCTCTTCTATGTGTGAGTCGCTAACTAGAGTTCAGGAGCAAGGTCCTTGTTTTTCCTGCCACCCCCCACCCCAATTTTTCGCCTGTTCCCTACAGCGTTGATTACTTAAACCTGCTTGGCCATTGGGAAAGCTCTGCACCTGAGCTTTGAGACCCGATGACAAATGTCTGGAAGTTGTCGAGTTTATATTTAGCGATCGCCTGCGTGCGTCACTGGCAAAGCATGTGACCTAACTCATCTTGCTCTTTATCCTCCTCTGCCAATGGTCATAGAGATTTACAGGATAGCTGTCTGTACAGCCTTAGCTGTCTTCACGTGCTGGTAAGATCAACAAAGGCTAATATCTTAGAAATACAGGACAATTAGTGGAACTACTTCCTAAACAGCAGGATGGCTAATTAGGGAGCCATAATTAATCAGTGTCACATTTTTAATGGTTGGCTGTGCTGAGATATTGTTTTTTCCCCCAGTATTCTGAAATTAACAAGTTGTTCATTCTCCAGGATTGCATTAATTTTAATTGTGGTTAATTGAGAAATATGGTGGCTATTTGTGGCCAAACAATTTAAATTACATATCACTGTATTAAATCAATATTTGACATCAGCTTGAATGGTGCAGCTGGAGGTTACTTCTCTTTGTGTTTCACCTGCTGGCTGTATATGGCTTCCCAGTAAGATTGGTCCATGGCATCAGTCTGTTGCGGAACAAACAGATTGGCTTAAAATCACGTGCCCCTGAAGTTACAGTCTTTCTCATTAGAAGATTGAAGCTGAACAGTAAACTCTGGTGTGATTCCGAATGTCCCTGAAGCTAAATCAATGTCACAATTGTGCTGAAACTCCCGTTTTGTTTGGATTGGGTGTTGTGCTGCTCTAATGATTCTTTTTCATCTTTGCTGAACAAAGTAATTTACACTGAATTTAAGACAGTAAGTGCTGTCTTCAATTGCCCGATGACCCAGAAGTTGGCCATATTTTAGTGCGAGGGAAGCTGGAAACCAACATTAGGACTGACTTCTAAGAGTGGGAACCTTCTGAAAAGAGAAGGGAGTTTCTTCTGGTGTCCTGAATAACAAGCCACCAGATAAAATAAATTGATCATTCGCTTCACAGCTGTTTTGCGATGTTGCTGTGGGCAAATTTGACTGCTGCGTGTTGTCTACGAAACACTAGTCACTACACTTTACGTCAATCTTGTGAAGTGCTTTGAGTCATCCACCCCAAGTGAAAGGTGCTGTATCAAACACAGATTATTATTGAAATTACTGTCATTACACGGTAAAACCGAAAGTGAAAAATAAAAACCTAGAGTGATCTACTGTTGAAACGTTGCAGTGACGTACGTACTATAGCGCTATATCAACTGCAAGTTTTATTATTAATGCATATGATCAAAATGCGCTCTGCAATCCAATTTTATCTGGGAAGATCATATTTCTTGCAAGACTATTGAGCCCCTCATATATTCAGTGATATTGCTGACATGCTCAAAGGGATTTGCTCAACTGATTGGTCCTTTTGCACATTCAAGAATATTGAATGGATTGAAATTTTGATACATTGTTTACCAATGCCAAAAATAAAATTAATATTGACTTGTTTTCCTGGCAGTGACCCCAAGCAGATTGTTGCGGCTCTTGCGTTTTGATCACTATTTTGATTAAGCATTCGAATAATTAAATAAAAAGGAAATGTTGTGAAGTTGAAAATCACCACTCGGAGATAGTGTTTCAATTTACAAATGCCAGACAATCCAAAACCCTCTGTGCAAGGGGCAGGTTTGCGTGTGTCTTTATTTCTTGTCTTATAAAAATCTTACATACGTTCTTGCGCGAAAGAAAATGACTGTTTAAAACTAGCCTTGTAACATCTATTAAGAAGTTAACGAAATCAACTTCACCAAGCTAATGAAATCAGAAATACTTGAAACCCGCCCAATCTGAAAGAGAAAGTTGGATTAAAATCTCAGACTTGCCCTTCGACTGAAATCCCTTTTAAGAGAAGAGGGGCAACAATGAAATATAGGCCAATAGGCATGCATTATTACATTAATTTAGACCATTCCTGGAAAAGAAATAGCAGATCTGGGGTGAGTTGGGCTCTCACATGAAAAATAACTTGGAAGAGATACTCAAAAGGCTATTGTACCATCATAATAATGCTTGCATTTGGTCATATTACAGTGTTCATAATATACAAAAGGTACATTTCATAGCTGCCAAGCGAAGAAACTCTAGGCAAACACAGCAGTCAATTTTGCTGACTACAAAGGCCCACAAATTGCTTTGAAATGAATAAACCAGGCAACTCTACTGTTGAATGCATTATCTAAGCATAATAGTCTCAGCGGAACATTGTTTATGAGTCAATTGGTGTCGTTTTATAATTTCGTGAAAAGGATGCAATGAGTAAATCTTGATCCTACAGTTGACTTCTGCAGCCGCTTACTTACTTACTTGCTTACTGTGTTGTCTTTGAAATTTTGGATGTTACCCTAGGCAGGACTCTAGTATTTTAAATAATTAAATGAATCCCAAACTGGTTCCCTCACCGCTCCACCCATCCACCGATGGATGTGTGCCCCCCCCCCCCCCCCCCCCCGAAATAACTTGTAAGAGATGCTGCTGTAGCAGATGCTGTTCATTGGGAACAACAGGAGGCTACTATTATGGAGGAGACTTTTTGTTATCCACCCATCTGTCTTACGGACGCACGAGTATTTGCACTTTGCCACCGTGCATTGCAACTCATTTACATCTGCACTAACTCTCCAGTGTCTGCTTCCAGCCCTCCTGCTCAGCACTCCACCAGTTTCTTCTTGTCTGGGTGGGTGGGGGTGGGGAGAGTGTGTGATATGGTAATTTGCCTGGCTCCCTGTGGCCTGTGCTTTTTGCCACACACAGCTGGACGGTAGCTGCTGGGGGTTTGCAAGCCATGCCTGTTGTATGGGCATCGGGAGCTTTATTTAGCAAGAACACAAGGTGTTGTTCCACAGCTTTTATTTTTTTCAATGCTCAATTTCATGGTTGCTGTTCAGCTCTCCTGATCCAGCAATCTCATTCCTTGACTTGCACTTCCCTCTGTATTTGTGTGATCCATTCGCGTAGAGTGGTTCTCAATTTACACTTCGACACATACATCTCTTTACCCCCCAAGTACTTGCAAGGGCATGCATTCAGTTGATGAACCCCTGGGAACAAGTTGCGTTACGCTTTGGGTTCATGCATTAGTGAGGAGGATGGAAGGTCATTTTGCTTCCCTTTAGAGATTTAGACTCCCCAAATAGTACCTGTTTTAAACTGGAGCATATTCACAGGCAATTTGTCTTCATTTATTGTTTTGCAGTCACATATTTGCCATTGGAATTATCCTGCCCCGCATGTTGCTTGCGTTTTTTTCTTTTACTGATACTATAGTAATCATTTGGTAGTAATCATTTCAAGGCGCTTCACACAATTAATAGTGACTAATACTTGAGGGCGGAGGCGGCAGTCAATTCTAACACAGCAATGACCCACAAACAACTGTGTAGTGAATGACAAATTTTACTTGGGGGGGATTGTGGGCCAGGACACTGAGACGGAGAAACTCTTTTCTCTTTTTTCAAATCGGCTCAGTGTAGGGCTTGAACCTGCAACTTTCTAAGTACTGCGCACGCGGTAATTCTTCACGTGTGAGAGTCTAAGCAATGAGTGTAAAAAGGCAACAGGTGAGAAGGAGTGTGAGTCAGTCAAAACTCAGTTCTGTCCTCAGCTGAAAACGTGTGCATTTTCCAGCAGCAGAAGTCTTTGGGAAATGTTCAGATTTGGGGGATCAAAGCTTATGCCTTCTTTTATGATTCCATCTCACCCTGAGTGACTTTACCAGCCGTGCCGATGGAAACACTGGAGCTCTGTTAATCGTGTAATTGCAGCAGAAGGGTTCAGTTGTTATTTGTTGTGCTTGTTAGGCTTTTTAAAAAAAGTAACACGCAGAGCATTAATATTTAATAAATGTCATCTGTTTTGTTCCAATTCCCTGTGCTGAACAGGCAGTGCCACGTGCTGTGATCCTATCGCATAAGAGATAATAATCCTTGCATTTGATAGACGGCTTTTCCCGACTTCTAGACGTCTCAAAGCGCTT
The DNA here is from genome assembly GCA_035084275.1 of Hydrolagus colliei. Taxonomy (NCBI): domain Eukaryota; kingdom Metazoa; phylum Chordata; class Chondrichthyes; order Chimaeriformes; family Chimaeridae; genus Hydrolagus; species Hydrolagus colliei. The sequence continues at coordinate 1,751,750 of CM068765.1, read as the reverse complement.
CGCAGAATATATTGTGAAGTGAATTGACTGTATATACGTGGGCGAAACGCAGCAGCCAATTGCGCAAGCAGTGTCCCACGTACAGCCGTCGTAAAAAGCGTTATCACAAATTCAAGGATTATTATTATTATTATTACACATTAGATGGCAATGAAAGAGAAAAAAACTTTGCTATTCTTTCACCTGAATGCTTAGGTAAGCGATGCTAATGTTGTCAGTGCTCTATTTGCTGTGTTTGCTAAGATTATATAATTTAGCACAAATGGAACCTTCTGAGTTAGATATTAACCATTATCTCACTTACCTACCCAGTCATTGGGTGAATTATCCCTGAGTAATCATACATGAGGCAGCTGCCTGATTTACCAGATGTCATCCGAAATCAACCTGAACTCAATCCAAACCCTCGTTCAAAACCAGGACACATCCCACTGGAGCCATCTTGTGCTTCTCACCTTCTTACCTCGTTAATTTTGCCCACAAATATACGCAGTCAATTCACTTTACAGTATAGTCTGTGAAGCGCTTTGAGATATCTAGAAGACGTGAAAAGCGCTATACCAAATGCAAGCATTATTATTAATATTAATATTATTCTTGTTTTGATAAACCCCAAACAAATAACGCAGATGCCAAAGCTGTACATAAGAGGCCAAGAGTATTCACTGTGTGTTTCGACTCCAAATTCTCTGATGGGAGCTGCTGTGCTGGAGTCAGCCTATCGAGGGAGCCTGGCTAATGCAGTTGTAATGTAAACTAATCCTACCTCTCTGAATGGAGTAATTAGTACACATGTGCAATAGTACCACATTCGTTTGAAATGCAGGCAACTCCAGAAGTAGAATTGTTTAATTCCAATGAAAGTATTTAAATTTTAAAGTAAAACTAGCCACTTTTACTTTGCTATCAGTTGCTTTTACTCTGGAGGTCATTAGGGTTTTAAAAAAAGCAGCTGTTAATTGGAAAGTCGTCTTCAGCCATGCAAGTAATCAGTATTTTACATACAATCCATCTTTATTCATTTACAGCACTGTCGTTTGCTGAGTATTCAGACATGTGTCCTTTATCTCTCGGTGTCTCTCTCTCTCTTTCTCTCGCTGCAGGAATGAGCCACAGAGTTCCAGTTCCAATCATCAATGAAGACATTGATCGTTTAGCTGCAGCCCTTGCAAATCAGCATAATCAACCAAGTGACCTTCAACTGGCTGTCAAGGGTAAGCAAGTGTGCCATCAGCAACATTTGAAGTCAAGCCTCGATGTGAAATCGCTGCTGTTTGGTTCATTATACCCTGTGGAGGTGGTGGGGAAGCGAAGGGGCTTCTTTGTTTACCACTCTGCTGTACCACAGCTCGACAGCTAACTGAGCCGTATTGATGCTACCTGTTGTGGATTGGTAACACTGTCCGTCACTGTAATTTGCACTCTGCTGTATCAGTAGCCAGTTAGCATTTCTGCCTCTTCTATGTGTTTTTTGTTTTTAAAAGTGCCTTTGTTGTGGATATAATAAATTGGTCATTTCAATCCACGATTTTTTGTGGGGACGCTGCTGTACGCAATCGGCTGCCACGTTTCGGACGGAGCCTGAAGTTGTCAATTCTTATCTAGTTTAATAATAATAATAATAATCCTGGCATTTGATATAGCATTTTTCACATCTGCAACATGTCTCAAAATGCTTCAAACAAGATACTTTAAAGTGAATTGATTGTATATTTGTGGGTGAAACACCGCAGTCAATTGTGGACAGCAGTGTCCCACAAACAGTCGTGGATTGAAATGACCAATTTTATTATTGTGTTTTTTTTTGAGGGATTATTATTATTGTGTGGAGAAAGGAAACTTGCCCAAGGTTTCGCCCTGACCTACCTGGATTCAAACACAGGTCTCACGCTTGTAAGGCGAATGTTCTAACCACTGAGCTAGAGGACTTCACAATGTCTCTCTGCATAGATCATAGGAATTGATCACTTTCTTAAAGGACGCGCTTCAAAGCGGCTGGGTGGATCAAAGCATAGGAAGCCAAGCTACGGGTCTATACACTTATTGATGTAGATGCCAATTAAGTACCTGGTTGACATTCCTTTCCAAGTCTGTCTCTGCCGTTCCATCTGTGGCTCGGTCGGTAAAACTTCCCCAGCTATCGACGATCCTAATAAGAATTTGATTGTAAGTTTGATTCATGGTTGGTGCTGATGTAACTATTGATAGCTGAGACAGTAAATGGATAGGTCCTTCAGGTGAACTAGCACGTGCACAATCGGTCAAAAAGTCTCCTTTCTGAACAATTCTATTTAGAGCGGGCGGAGGGGGATGGGGGGGGGGGGGGGGGGGGCGGAATCAGCTAACTACTGTTCAGTGAAAAATGTGGGGTGAGGACACGATCTGGGCTCAGCCACTGGTATCCCCACATGGTTGAGTAGCTGCTGATTTTGCTGACTTAAGTTCTCCCAGCAGGAATTATGGCTTCAGCGACGTAGCCTCAATCTGTGCAACAGTGGCCTGGCCACATCCGTACGTTCGGGGGAGGGGAGGAAAGGGAGAATATTATCAAATTATGTAAACTAGTTTTGAAGCCACATTACACCACCGGCCGGTGAATGTTGCTGATGCTTCTGAGCACAGAGCCGTCTGGCTAATGTGTGCTGAACCTTTCTAAAACCACAGACACAACACAGCACGGATCTTCCAACCTGTTGACAATTTACATCTCTCATTTCAGAATCTGCCGGGCGACAAAGCAATCCAAAGGAAGAAGCTCCTTCAGGCGTAAAGTCGAACACAGCTGAGCCTGGCTTCACCACAAGCACAGTCACAAACACTCCCAACAAATTAGTGATTGTAAAAGGCGGTCAACAAGGAACGTTTGTTCCCGTCAGCGATGCCCTCTTGCTCGGTAAGTCCGCTCTATTTTATTAGTCACCGTTTATTTTAAAACCGAGTAGCAACTTTTTGGGTGGGTTTGTACACGCTGATATTGAGTGGTCACAAGTTCTTACTACATAGATAACACCCGGCAAACATTTGAATTGAATTGAAGACCTGCGAGGTCTCGACTGCATGTTTTTTGATTCAGGGAAATATATTCAGGATTATTTCTGATATTCTTCACCTTAATCTATTTCACCGCAACTACTTAATTGGTCATTCCGGCTCCAGAACTGCGATGGAGTCTTAGCCCAGCTTAGAAAAATAAAAGCCCCAATTAAGATGTGCATTTTTTTAATCAGGGAAAATGCAGAAGAAATACGAAGGGGGGTGGTGGTGGGGTGGGTGGCGCTGCAGAAAGAACCATGTTGGAAATAGTAATTTGTGTTCTATTTTGTGTTTTCTTTCCAGCTCTGATCATTGTGTGTACAGTAGCAGGCATCTCTGGTCTGATCGTGGCCGGTATTTGCTGGTGTAGGTAAGTTGGGAAGGTGTCAAGGAACTTCGGTCTGAAAAAGAACAAAATGTGTATTCAGTTATTTACAAAGGAGGGTCATTCAGCCCATCGAGTCTGTACTGCCTTGCAAGGCAGGATCAATTCATCCCCATCCTTACTTACCCCTTCAGGTGCTGTTGAGCTTATCTGGGTAGCATTACTCTCAGCTGGGTAGCAACTGCTTATTTAGTGAACTCTGTGGGGAAGAAATTCAAGAGATCTTTATGAAATTCCCATAGTTTTTTTCCCCCCATCAGAAATTGGGTTGTTTAATAGTTGTTTAATAGTTTTAGTCCAACTTCAATAGTTGGACTAAAACCTGTTTGTGTAGAGCAATATTTACAGCATTTTACCTCGGTTTACTGATCTACATGTTTTTTTTTCTTTTCAATTCTAGAATACAGAGAGAGTTGAAATTAACCCAAAAAGCAGATTATCAAGTTTATGGCATGACGGCACCAACCGACAAATCCTTGGTGAGTTCTGCAGCTGACTGATATTTTTTTTCCCTCCCTCTTTTGGCTGAAATACTATACAGCGTGAAGCTTAACCGAGAAGACCGAGTGAGGTCCCTGGTTTGATCCTGATGTAATGCCCCCATTCCCATAAAGACTGCCACATATTTATCTAGTTCCCGTTTTGAAAACTAATATGGAATCTGCCTCAACCACTGCTCCTGGTAGGCATTCCATATCTTAAACCACTCTGCAGTGAAACATGTCTCAAAATCTCCTCATTTCCTATCTTAATACTCTTTTATTGGCGCCTTGGGATGTCTACTGGATATGAAAAACGCTTTACAAAAGTAATTTTATTGTTGTTGTAGTAGTCACTGACTTGACTAATGGAGTTATCCCTCTACTTACAAGTCACTTCACTTGAGCAAAAGTATATACAAATGGATATATACTTTGGGCTGTACCTTGTTCTTCGTGCGTGTAAAGTGCATTTTTCGATTGTTAACATTAAGTCTATCTTGTTCAACAGAATGGTGACAAGAAGCTGGCACATAGTGCCCAGATGTACCACTACCAACATCAAAAGCAGCAGATGATATCAATGGAGAAGTGAGTATTCACACCTATTAAAGCAGCTTGTTCAGCTTTGCAGTGGTGCTGTTAAATGTTTGGCACTGACTGGCCACTTTGGAGTACAACTGCCTTAGAAGAAGAGTTCACACAAGTTATGTTTATTTGTGTTACGTGTCTAATTTTAATATGATTATATAATTAGAGAGGAGGAGGGTCGTTCTCAGTTATAAAGAGCCGTTGCGGTGTATTCCAAAGTCTGCCCCAGATATTTGGGGAGACGTGGAACAATGAAACGCAGGGAATTGAGACATCTGTTTCACACCATTGTATTTTTTTTACGATGCAGAAATAAAGATGAATCCAAAGTGGCTGATTCGGCAACAGAGTCGGATGGGGAAAATGAAGACGGTGATTTCACAGTATACGAGTGTCCTGGATTAGCTCCGGTAAGTAACTTAACATAATCCATTTGTGCTACCTAGTTACGAGTTAATTGAGAAGACACTCAACAACAACAACAACAACAACAAAATGATATTTGTGAGCTCAAGTCAAGGAAAGGCTTGTGTTTTGTTTCTGCAACGACGTTGCTAACATCAGGCGACCTGTAGCTCAGTGGTAAGAGCACTCGCCTTACAAGCGAGAGACCTGGGTTCCATTTCTAGTCAGGGCGAAACCTTGAGCAAGTTTCCTTGCACCACACGCCTAATAAGAATCCCTCAAAACAAAATAAGGCATTTGTGTTTCAAATCAAGGATCCATCACTTTTAAGTCAGAAAAATTATAACTCAATATTTCAATAGAAAACAAATATCTCCCCATCCAGGCTTTTCATTCTTTGCAACAAAAAACAATTAAACAGGTTGAGTCATAATAAAGGTTTTCAAACGTATTCTGTTCTAAAGAACATTTAGAAATGCACGGAATTAGTGTTCATATGGGCCCCATTGTTTGAGTTAATAGCAAATCTGGTTTGTAACATTTTTTTGACCTGGAATTCCTGTATAAGGAAGGTTAAGCGCAAATCCCTGCATTTCAGCATTTCTCCTTGATGAGTGTTTACAATTTCACAGTAAATGGATTGTGTCGTTAAGAAGATTGAACACGTTTCACAGCAGTTTCAGTCGCCGATACTATTATTAGTTCTTGTTGTGAATAAAGTACCGGGAAGACAATGAAGCTGGAGGGGAGCTGCAGCAGGTTTTTCATATGCTAATGTCTCTCACAGCCAGGCTGAGGGAGAAGATATTAGCCATATTATTACATCTTTACAGGCCCATTAACGTGCAGTTTTCTCTTGAGCAAGAGGGCCTGTGAATTAGCAGCTAGTTCCTGTCTGAATCAGAGGCATTCACAGCTCTGCCTATATCCCCAGAGTAAACCTTTCAGGTAGGCAGCCGAGTCTTGTCTGAATGGAAATAAGTCACTGCTGTTTTCAATGGGGCAACCATTTCCTCTGCTCCGTCCTGCTGTGTCTCACAACTCGTGTCTCTTTTTCCTCTTGTTTTCTCGAAACAGACGGGGGAAATGGAGGTCAAGAATCCACTTTTTGATGATTCATCTCTACATCATTCAACTTCCAAGACACATCAGTAACTAGGTAACTTTAGTTCTCTCTGGACTATTTACTTCGCGAAGGAAGATTCATCTGGAACTACAAGTGATCATTCCAACTGTGCACCAAAGGACACACTTCATTTCAAAAGATCTCTTTAATTTTGTTTCTGACTTAAGGGAATTCACTCTTTCTTACCTTCCTTCTACCCCCCTCCCCCCCCCCCCCACTCCCACACACACAACCTCTATTAATGCAGTCTATTCTGTAATGGTTCTTGTCTTCTCAACATTAAGTCCACTCCATCCCACCCCTCGGCAAACGCACAGACACATTTTTCTTGAAGTGGCTTCCCATGCAGTTTGAGATCGCAGTAGCAGAACGCTTCTTAGCTTTGGTATCTACTGTCTGTTAAAAGGCTGATGCTCAAATGGAAGATGGCTATTGATTTGAAACAGAAGCGAGTCCCACCCCTCCCGTTCCAGAAGAGGACCTTTGAACAATTGTTACTCGGAAACTTCTGCGCCGTGTGTAATAGGTATCCAGACCCTGTTGCAGTAGCAAACTTTGGTACACAGTTGCCAAGACACCTAACTGAAGACGATTATTTTTTCCATCCTCCTTACTCTGGTGTGGTAATGATATTAAAGTTATCTTATGCGACAAAATACAGAAACTATTCAAAGTCAGGCAGGCCGACAAAGTATGATTGCATTCAGATCAGTTAATTTGCTTATTCTTGCTTGGGTCAGATTGCAGTGACTGCAGATTTACAATGAAGGAAGGCTTGACACCCACTTTCAAACTGGCTCCTAGAACAGAACTAGAATTTTTCTGGACGTGGCGTGAGCTGCTCGCAGTAAGCGTTTTAGCCTTTGAGGTCGTCACGGCACCAGTCAGTGTGAAAGATCCTACTGTAGACATTGGAAAGGAGCTGCTGAAATGTAATCATCCATGACCTTACAGGAGGCACTGGTCAGCTCAATACTTTGCTGCAGCCCATCAGAGTATTGGCTTTCAGAGAAAAATAAAGAGCCCAGTGAGAATACCATCTCTCAGTGATGTGTCTCTGCTAGAAATCCAGTCTCCCCTGTGAGTCCTAAAGAGAATGTGGAGCTCCTGTAGCTCAATGGTTAGAGCGCTCGCCTTACAAGCCTGTGCTTGAATTCCAGGCAGATCAGGGCGAAACCTCGGGCAAGTTTCCTTACTCCACACACAAGCCTAATAATCCCTCCAAAACAAAACAATAATAAAAATTAGTCATTTCAATCCACGACTGTTTGTGGGGACGCTGCTGTCTACAATTGGCTGCCGGTTTCACCCACAAATACACAGTCAATTCACTATTGCAGTATATTCTGTGAAGCGCTTTGAGACGTCGATAAGATGTAAAAAGCGCTATATCAAATGCAAGGATGATTATTATCATTAGAATCTAGCGAGTCACGCTCCCCTGAGGTTAGTGCTGATGATACTGTTGGCCAGTGTGTGAAGTACATTTGTTGTTTTCCCCCCACCCCACATTCCCCAATCTCACACCTCACTGGAGGTTTACAGTTGTGGATGCGAGCGATGCCTAAAGTGGACACAGATTGTTTAGCAACGGGTCAAGGGGGCCTCCTCTCTCAAATAAGGTTAAATGTTTTTTATGCAGATCTTCTACATGCCTAGACAGTCGTGTGCTTCATTTGTATAACAATAACTGGGAGTGGACTGAGAAGCAGTTAACAGAAGGTGGAAGTCTTAATCAAACTTCCATCTACATTGTGCAATGTGGGAACCAATTTTAACATAATCAAGTACAGACGTGAAAAGGTTACATCGAAGCTCTTAGAATTACTTTATAGAATGGTACGTTAAAGATTAATTAGTTGACGAGCCTGGCGTATAAAGTTTCACTCCTGAATAACTTTTTCTATTAAAATAAATATGACTGATCTTTTTTTTCCAAAATAGACTGGACGCAGTCTCACCTTCCTTTACTGGTGGAGATCGACTGTAAAATGTGTTCAAAATGAAAGTGTTTCAGTGTGCTGTGTTGCACTGGGGGGGCATAATGATAATTGTGTAAGTTTGAAAATCATGTGCCAATCTTGGGTCACTCTGGAACCAGAGGTCAAGCAGAATATTTTGTAATCCCGACAGAATCAAATTTCACAATTCGATAAGAAATGCCAGACATTCAAAAAAAACCTACTGAATTTGTCTGGAGTTTTATTTATTTTTTAATTTGCTTTTAAAATCACCGCATAATTCTCTTGGAAATTTTATTAGAGTCCGAACCAATGCCTTACGCCACTCAGTTCTTTACAGTGTCGATAAGGGAGCTGGTGCATTTTAATGGCACCTGAACAGATGGATGAACATCTGCTTCATTACAAGGCAAACAATGGGGGGCAAAGCTTTCAAAGACATCACTCAATATTCCAACACTTACATATTTATATTAAAAAATTAGAAAATTGACCACAAGGCGCGATCGAGTTACAGCGAGGGTTGCCAACTTGTGGAGCAATCAATTCCCCCAATATAGTTCAGTGGCCCACATCCAGTGTCTCTCGAGTCAAAATGCAAAAACGATGGCTGCTAAACATCCATCGATGCTCGGGATGACTGATGTCACTCCCTTTGGATGACCAATGTCACTTCCTTCGCCAAGCGGTGACACCAGTGATGTTTCCTTTCTTTCCGAGCATCAGTTCCGACAATACTATATTTATCCCGCTGCAATCAATCAATCAATTGATCAATACATTTTTGATAGCCCGGCCTGTGTGTAAAGATGACATTTAAATTGCACAAAAGCCCCCAATAAGCTTCTGTCCAGGTCTGGGCTGAGTTAGCTCATGTGAATGTGGTGGGGTGGTGGGAGGGAGAGAGAGGCACTGCAGACACGAACAATTAAGACGCAGTGCTTCTAGGCATGGAGTGGGAGAATCTGTCTGGTTTACCTGTACTGATGTCTTGATCGTTATCCAGTGACCACTCTGAACATGTGTCTGCCTGTGTGGGTCTGTGTGATTTCGACTCCCTCCCCCCCCCACCCCCCACCCCCCCCGTCATGCCCTCTGTGCGGATGGAGGGTGGGCACTTTGGAGCGGGCATTCGCTTGTTGATGAGTTCCCATCCCACAGATGGGAACTCACCAACAAGCGAATACGTAAGTAAATTTCCTTTGGGAACAGAGAGAAAAATACAGGGCGGGCGGGTGGGACGGGGAGAAAATTTACGAGAAAATGGAAGGAACTTAGTGAGTAAACTGAAGTATGTGAAAGGCAGTGTTTAAATTTGGCAATTGGCATGGGGAGGGGAAGGGACTTGTAATATATACATATGTAGGTACATATGTTCAGCTCACTGCATGGGGCAATGAGGATGGGTCACAGTGCAATTGGATTACACTTGCATGGGATAAATGCTTTGGACCACACTTTGAAAATTGATGCTTTTTCCTTTACGTTCCCCTCTTCTTGCGTATCGTTCTCCATCCACACTACACATATTTATTACCTGTTTTAAGTTTATTTTAATACCGATCATTTACTTGCTGTGTATTCTGTTTTCACCAAAACAATTTGTCTCTCCGCCGTTTTAAAATGCCTGATTGTACCTGTTCTGACATATCGTATATTGTTGTATTTTTCTGTGAAAATAAACTGTTTTGCTGAAATTCTGTTTTTGATCCTTTATAACGCTGTGTTGTCTCCTCGCAAACACGATCCATTCAGTCCCATTTACTTTCCTTTTCCGCAAACCCTTGCTGCAGATTGTTCCTTTTTGGGGGAGGGGGGAATATAAAAATAATCCTTGCATTTGATATAGCGCCTTATCACATCTTCGAGAAGTCTCAAAGCGCTTTACAGAATATTCTGTAAAGTGAATTGACTGAATATGTTTGGAGCAGCAAACAAGATGCAACATCCACCAAGATCCATCTTGAAAGTTCGTACGGATGCTGCCTCCATCACTCCTCCCAGCAGAGTATTCCATCTGTATATAAACCCTCTTGTTAGCCTACTAAATACAACCACAAAATTAATTTTTTTTTACAATAAATACTGTACCTACACATAATAGTAAGTAGTTCATATTCTAGTGTGAAAGTAACTATTGCCAAAGGCTTAATTTTTTAAACCAAGGAATTATATTAGAGAACAAATTCCTCTTAATTCCTCTCTGCCCCCTCCCCACCCCCTTCCCCCCAATTTGGTAATTATCTTAAATTAAGCAGAGCTGGCTCCAACCTGACGTTCTTGCCGATGGTATGTTAGAATTGAGTCAGCTCCGTGCGGTGGACTCTTGTTATCTATTTCCCTGAGTCAGTTGGATCCGCAGGGCTTCAGGGAACTTCTGTTGACAGACCAGCCAGCCTAGCCCGAGGGCAGGAATTGGGAGGGTTAGACCAGGAGCTGTGGGGCAAAATTCTTCTTGCGTAGCTCTTGTTAGCTCCGCGAAACGTAAGCCGTACTGATTAGCACTGATTTGGGTTGGGTTCTGGCTGGACAAGCAGCGGGGAAGTTTATCAAGTCAGGCCTCTCAATAGCTGTGGGTTTAGGAGATTACCCAGCAGTAGCCCTCAATTCACACTCCCCACTTGTAGCATTTTCCCCATTCACCGCACAGCTCAAAAACAACAGCTCCCATTTATATATATTCTGCAGATATATTCTTGCAGAGTACAGGTGGGCTAGCGTCTCAGAGTGTTTAACAATGGAACTTGACGTTCAGCCGGAGAGAGCGTGGGGACGGATGATTTGGGGGGTGGGGGGGTGGACACGGATAAAAAGGAGGTATTAACTGAAAGGACAGTTTGGCAAGACGAGCACCGTGAAATTTAACATTACACAGGAATTAGGAACTCAAATCACAAGAGGTAACTTCCTGATAGCCATCCTTCTACTCTTAAGGTGAAGAAAGGTTACACAAGAGCAACTTTGGCAACTTTAACCCAACCCTTTTTTTCTGAAGGAAAGAAGCTTGCGTTAAGGTCGGGAATGCAATGCCGCATTTGGAATCCAACAACAACAATAATCCTTGTGTTTGACATAGTGCTTCACAGAATACATTGTAAAGTAGAACAAAACACAAAATGCTACAGATCCCTGGGAATCTGAAACAAAAACAGAAGTTGGGGGAACTCAGCAGGTCAGGCAGCATCCATGGAGAAAGGAAAAAGTCAACGTTTCGGGTCTACAACCCTTCGTCAGAATTGTAAAGTGGATTGACTGAATTTTTATGGGCAAAATGTGGCAGCCAATTGCACACAGAGGTGTCTCCCACAAACAACTGGATTGAATGACCAAATTAGTACTAGATAGAGATATATATATGATGTACATATAAGACTTGTCAACCTGTTTCGTTGTGATTGAAGTTCATCCACGCGCTTTGTGTTTGCAACATTTGTTTCTGATTACTTCCAGAAGGAATTATTTTTTAATGTGAAGCATAATAACAATTTGCATTCATATAATAATAACAAATAATAATCCTTGCATTTGATATATCGCCCACAAATATACAGTCAATTCACTTTACAGTATATTCTGTGAAGCGTTTGGAGACATCGATAAGATGTGAAAAGCGCTATATCAAATGCAAGGATTATTATTCAGTGTTTTTTTTACGTCTTCCAGACGTCTCAAAGAGCCTCACAGAAATATACTGTAAAGTAAATTGACTGTATATTTGTGGGCTAAATACCTATTTTTTAAAAAAATCCCTATCCAAACAACAAGAATATCTGCAGAATATACATTTTTAAATCATTCTTACAATGTGCTTTGTAAAGCACAGAGCTAACTAATTTCTGGCTGGATTAATATTCCACAGACAACAACAGAGTCAAAATTCATTTGAGCACATTGAATTGGAACCAACTGGGCAATCCAGTTGACAGAAGTATTTGCAGGCATCACAGATTCCTTCCTTTGGATTCTGCTGAAGGTTTTTGCATAAGAATACCTTTTGGCCAAGAGGAGAGATTGCCTTTTCAAACCAGCTGCTTCCCTTATCAAGGAGCCTTGATAGTTTACTGGGACTTTGTTGAATTCAGATTTTCTTGTGATAGGCTGGCTAAAGGAAGGCTGGGGTTTTTTTTGAGACAGGGAATTTGAAATGACAATGAACACAAAACATCCCCCCACCAAAAAAAAAGATTTGCTGAGCACCCAAGTTTCACAGTCTTTAAAATTCGTTCAACATTTAAAAAAGAGAAAATAATTCATTTTGTTGCAGCGTTATAGATCTTAATGTAGATTCAAATCACTTGAACTGAACCCTGCAAGCCTCGTAAAGATATAATATATCTTCGATTTGAAAATAAGGCAACTTTCTGATCTGATCTTCCTAATTCTAATTGTGGTTGTATTGTTTTTTTTGTGTGTATGTATTATATATGTATGTTTAATTGAGGGAGAAAGTCAGAATTAGGATTTCAAATTAATCTATCAATTCAAATGCATGAATCAGACACAATTCACTGTGTGATCCATTGACTAGAGATTAAATGTATGTTGAGAAATCAAGTGTTACAAACTTCTTTGTTGCAAATCTCTGGCTCCAAATCACTTACAATATCCTCAAATGGCTGTGTCGTTTATCGGGTGATTAACCTTTAACGATTATCGACCAAAACCGTTCAAACCAGAACCACTGAAAACTCCTCCCTTTGGGACTGGATTTGGAGACAACACCAACACACAAAAAAATAGTCTTGAATACTTGAGGTCTGTAGATTCTTGGTTGGATCTCAAAAGATAGACAGACACAAGGACTTCAATCCTCAAACTAGAACAAATAGTGAAATTCAATTTATATTAATTATTTCTCCCACAAAACAACCTGACATAAGGAACAAGAGATTTATATCTCACAAATCACTAAATATTGCAGATATGTATATCTCACTGTTGTCCAAGTACTTGAGACTGGAATTTGATAAGAAGAAAAACAGACTCTGTTCATGAAATCTTTTTAAGATCTGTTCAGAAACTTGATGCAAAGGGGAGAAGAGGGAGAGAGGTAAAAAACATCAATGGGAAATCTGCATAATATTGACTTTAAAACAGTATATACATGTATATTATATATGTGAATAATATACACAGACACACGCACACATACATACAGATATAACTAGTTTGGAAATCTTTTCAAAATCAATAACACTTACGAACAGTTGAACACCAAACCATTCAACTTCAAACTGTTTGAGCTGTGAGTGGGGGGGGGGGGGGGGAGTGGATATTTGGATGAGATGAGGTGAAGTTCTTGTTAGTTAAAAACGCCAGGATTCTCATTATCTCTCTCCCTCTCTGTCTCTCCTTTTTTGTGTGTCTCTCTTTTTAACTCTCTCCTCTCTCTGACCAGGGACAGCGGATTTCAGTGACATTTACAACTCAAACCGGCACAATGGCATCTTTGATTTATTGTCCTATTTCTCCCCCCACCAAAGCTATTGCTGCTGACAAGCCAACAATAAATAGATACTTTCTGCCTTTGAGGAGACTACTGTTCTTCATTCTTCTCCCTTTTATTCCCCATAGATTGGACATCACTCTCTTTCTCTCCAAGCCACCCCCCCCCCCCCCCCCCCCCACCACCATATAGATGGTGGTCTAATTATAATTAATTTGCAGTTACTGTTTTTTGGGGTTGGAGGGGTCGGGAGTGAAAGCAATCTGATTGAACTCTCATCCCATTGATGCTTTCGACAGTGGAGATGGGAGGAAAGTAATAGCGCATAAAACAGTCTTAATCTCTCTTGGAACTAGGGACACATACACACACACACACACACATACATAGCCACACTTTTAAGATTGAAAAGATTAATCTTTTGTTCAATCTTTCATTGCCAGCCACTAATCCATCACTGACACACGAGTGATCTTCCCTAAGTCTGGATCAAGGGAATCTAAACTTGATATGAACTTCAATTCATGTCATTTTACACTAAAACAAAATTTGGGTGGGGGGGGGGGCGGGGGGAGTGATTTGAGAATGGCAGAAAACCAAGTCAATATTATAATAACCTCTGGAATGAGGTTGCTCGTGTCTGCTGTAAAGAGAGAATGGTTGTTAAAATGCATTTGGGTAATTGTGATTCGCTTTGCAATTCCTACCGTTTAAATTTGACTAATTTATTGAATCTAGAGTTTTATGTATGATGCCTAAGGTTTTTTTTACACACACACACGTCTTAAACTACTGACCAAGGGATCATTGCTGCAGTTGCCAATCACAGAGCCACACACACAAGGGTTTATCAATAAACCCTCCTCACACACTCACACACAAATAAAGGAGAGAAAAAAACACATCAAGTTCATTCACAGGTATCTTTGCTTCCAATTCTCCCCCCCGCCCCCCACCCCCCTCCAGAGCCAATAAGAGGGGGGTCATTAGCATAAAGACCCAATCTCCCTGCCTCATGAATTGGAAGGCCATCTCCCTTAAACTCTTTGCTGGTGGCTGGGTATAGGTTCTCGCCACTTCTTCATTTGCACTAACTCCTGAAGGTACAGTAGGTGAGAAGCCTCGAGGGAGAAGATGTCTGGTCAGTCAACAAGCCCTGGACAATCGCTGCATTCCCCTGAACGCCCTCACCTCCTACCCTTTGGATCTGGGGTTGTCCAGGATACCGGCTCCCAGTTTTACAAGCCCCCTTACAATGCCATTTCCACACAGTATCTGTTCAACCCCTTCCCACACCTGAAAGGAGAATTCGGCCACCCAGAGACTCAGCTGGGAGACTCGCCTGGCGTCTCTCATTGGTATCCCTTCCCTGCTGTAGACCCTGGCTCACACCATGATGCTGGTGGAGGGCTTGCTGGTGGTGGTGGAGGTGGAGGGCTTGGGGTTGGCGGTATGACTGCCCACCAGAGAGGGTTACACCAGGATTTTCACCTGGGTGGTCCTGGAGGACTATTGGCCAAATCCGACATCAAGACCGAGAAGGAAAGCAAGGACTACTGTGCAGAAACCAAGTACTGCTCTCAGGTTGGCCCTGGATCTCACTATAACCACCGTTGGAACACGTCCTTCTGGCAGCCAGGGCTGGCCGCTTGCCCCCCCAGCTCGACGCCCCCCACCCAGCTGCCCAGCCAACCCTACCCAGGCTTTGGGGTCTTCCCTTCTCCTCCTCAAGTGCACCCAAGCCCCTCGCTGCCCACCCACACCAGCCACCCAGCTCAGCCCAACACTGGCTCCAACACAGGATCCACTGGGACAGCCAGCGAGGAGGGACATTCAAGCGACAGCGAAGAGGTGAGACTTCTCTCCCCCCTCCCACCCTGTTATTTATAGATTTGTGTATCTATACATATATATGATAAATATCATGTACATGATGTTATCAATCTGTGTGATGCATTTTTGTGTCTGACTTAATGCCCATAAAGTATATATATATATCTATACTATTTATTTTTAAATATATTTATGTAGACACACACACACTGTGTGTGAGTGGGAGTTGACTTTGTATATATATGTGTGTGTGTATATATATATATTTGTGTGTATATATATATATAGTGAAAGCTATCTCATTGCCACCAGTTTGTGCCTTGCATGGCGAGCGTTTTAACGAGTTTTCCTCAGAAGTCGCATGTGATGGGCGTGTGGCAAATATATTTTATTAAGAGAGCTTAAGATAACCCCTGTCTCTTCCTTCTCACAAACGCGGGCACCCACAGCCTCTCTCACACAGACCCAAACACACACACAAATCCTGTTGCATTTGCAGAGTATTTTTCTCTTACATTTTTGTACCAGAATTTAAGAAGTTCTTTTTAAGTTTTTTTTAAAGACATTTCTTTTCACACGTTTCTCAAGTTCTCTCAGTTGTCTCTGGGTTTAACTCGTGTGTGGGGGTGGGGGTGGGGTGTGTGTGGTGGAAGAAAGGTTTCACAAGGTCGAGATATCACAAGAATGACTTTAATCTAATTTCAAATTGGGTGACAATGGACAGACGGTTCTTGTGAGTTGGCTGTTTTGGAACACACATGACTTGATAGATGTCTGTCTGTCTCTTTTGTTGAATCAAGTCTTCCTTGTGGCTGTTTTTAACAATAAAAAGGTCAGCCAGCACCTTGATAAGAACCATGTCATTTAGGAGGAGACGGTGGCCAAAGAGACTCTTTGAGACTTGATTCGATTACAATTTGGAAAACGTGAAGTCAACACTATTCTGCTCTCCTCTTCCCCTCCTCCCCCTCACTCACTCACTCACTCACTCACTCACCCTCACCACTCCCTTTCCCACTAACCAAACTTGATTTTCAACCTAGATTTTTTTCTATGGGGGGGTGAGGAGGGAGAGAGAGAGAGGAAAAAACGAATGGAATTTCACACCTTGTATAATCTTGCTTTCTCTTGCTTGCAAAGGAGTATCGCACCAAAGGCAAGATGGAAGAGTTTGCCAAGGAGTTGAAACACAAGCGAATCACACTGGGCTTCACTCAAGCTGACGTAGGGGTAGCTTTGGGCAACCTCTATGGTAAGTCACACTTTCCAGGTGCTTTCCTTGCTTGAAATGTGGTGCAATCTACACGCCAGTTGTTTTAGGGAGTGTGGTATGCATTGGTCTTAGAATGCGTTCCCTCCAAATAACAACTGTGTAATAAATTGGTCACCTCAATCCATGGCTGTTTGTGGGTCACTGCTGTGCGTAATTGTCTGCTGTGTTTCGCCCACAAAAAATACAGTCAATTCAGTTTACAGTGAACCCTTCTGACGAAAGGTTGTCGACCCGAAACATTAACTCTTTTTCCTTTCTCCATGGATGCTGCCTGACCTGCCGAGTTTCCCCAGCAACTTCTGTTTCTGTTTCAGATTCCCAGCGTCTGTCGTATTTTGTGTCTTGTTCAAGTCGTTGTTGAATTGGATGCAAACACTCTTGAATTTGTGCTGCTTTTGATTTACAGCCATCTTGAAAGTCTGCACAAGTTGCCCAAGGGTTCTGCTGGCTGCGATCGTGTGTGTGATCGCTCGCACGGTTGCTGTCGTTGTTGGCCGCGGACAGTGATACTTCTTCTTCCAACAGTAGACCTCGTCGTCCCCGCGCAGAGTGTGAGACGGCCACAAAATCCACATGAAAAAATCAATGAGCAAGAGCCAAGGTCTCTCCCCTCGCTTCCCCGGAGGTGTTGAAGCCAATTGTGACACCCCTACTGTGGCAACAGTATCATCTGACGCAGCAACAACCAGAAACTCTAGACTTATGCCTCTTTCTTTTGCCGGTTGGGGTCACTGTGTTATGTGTGTGGGGGTATGGTGGGTAGTGGTGAGGGGAAGGGAGGGAACCAAATCCTATGCTTTCCACCCCAAGATTGTTTTTAGGCGATTGGGATATTGGTACAGGGATTCACCGCATAATCACTTGACAGTATATTCTGTGAAGCGCTTTTAGACGTCTAGAAGACTTGAAAAGCGCTATATCAAATGCAAGGATTATTATTATTATTAATAACCAATTCACTCCAGTGGAGGTACTGCACCACTAGCCTCAATGACTTCTTAATCCGTTGTAAAATAAATAAAAAAATAAACAATTCAATGAGTATTTGCGCAGATGTAAAGGTTCACCTTTGGTTCTCCTCCTTTTTCTCCCCCAAATGCAGGAAAGATGTTCAGTCAAACCACCATCTGTAGGTTCGAAGCCTTGCAGCTGAGCTTCAAGAACATGTGTAAATTGAAACCCATTCTGGAACGCTGGCTGAACGACGCACAAAACCACGATGGGATGCACGAGGTAGGAGCAAACACACTCTCGTCCTCTCCGCGAGTTCCACATTATGTGGAGTCCTGCAGCTCGGTGGTTAAGATCGCTCGCCTTGAAAGCGAGAGATTTTTGGTTCGATCTCCCCTCCAGGGAGGGGGCAATCTTGGTCACGTGTGAGTCATGCCAGGAGAAAAGTAAAATTCTGAAATGATGGCTCAGAATGCAGAACAGAGATTCCGATATCTACAGATTACACCATTGGCAAACTTGCTGATTTATTGTCGTGTAACTTGCAGTGCAAGTATATATGGCTTTAACATTTCTGTAGTTCTTTGGATTCCTGTGACTCAGTGGTTAGAGCACTCGGCTTGCAAGCGAGAGAACTGGGTTCAATTCCACGCAGGCTGAAACAATGGGTAAGTTTCTTGACTCCACAAGCCTGATTTTAGTCCCTTATTTAAAAAAAACATGATTAACCCCCCCCCCCCATAATAAATTGATTGCTTCAATGCACGACTGTTTGTGGGACACTGCTGTGCACAATTGGCTGCTGCGTTTCGCCCACAAATATGCAGTCAATTTGCTTTACAGCGTATGCTGTGAAGCACCAGAAGATGTGAAAAGCATTATAAGAAATGCAAGGATTATTCTTATTATTACCTTCACTAATAGTGCCAGCCTGGATTAGTTGCTTGCACCTTCACCTCACGAGTCAGAAAGTTGTGAGTTCCAAGTCCCACATCTGTACATTTAGCTTGTTTAGTCTAGACTGACACTTGTTTTGAGGTGCAGGATGTGGGGGTGGTTCTGCATTGTCGGAGACGCTGTCCTTTGGGAGCAACAAAAACTCAAGTTATCTCTTGAAAATAGAATCGCTGCACTCTGCAAATACAAAGCCCCACCCCGAGGTAACGGCCGGCATCTTCAATCCTCTCCTTAGATTTGCGTGACGGACCAGGTCACGGACCAATCCAGGAAACGCAAGAGGAGAACCAGCATCGAGAACAGCGTGAAGGGCAACCTGGAGACCTGCTTCATGAAGTGCCCGAGACCAACCAGCGAGGAGATCGCCCAGATTGCTGAAGATCTTAACTTGGAAAAAGATGTGAGTGATTTGCGGTAGCGTTTCATTGCATTGGGGTCAGAGTTTCAGTGCCTTGGGATGTCCTCCCGACATGAAGGACGCTATTCCAAATGTAATTTTAATAATAATAATAATCCTTGCATTTGATATAGCCCCTTTCAGATCTTCTTAGAATATAATGTAAAGTGAATTGACTGTATATTTGTGGGCGAAATGCGGCAGCCAATTGCGCAGTGTCCCCACAAACAGTCGTGGATTGAAATGACCAATTTATTATAGTTTTTTTTGGGGGGGTGGGATTATTATTGGCTGTTGTTATGGCCAGAACTGTCATAGCTAGAGTGTAAAGAGTATTTATTTTTAGGAGGTAAAACAAAATATACTGTCGATTCACTTTACAGTATAATTCTTTGAAGCACTTTGAGAAGGTTCGAAGACGAGATAAGGCGCTAGATCAAATGCAAATGTTCTAATTAACAAGTGTTATAATTAGCTTATCCCTTACAAGACTTGAACTTGTGCGTGTGTTTTTCTCCTCTCTCTTTCTCCCCCCACCACCATCCTGTAGGTTATTAGGGTTTGGTTTTGCAATCGAAGACAGAAGGGCAAGAGAATGACCATCCCTTGTACAGAAGAAGGCAGAGAAAGCCAAGACGGGAGCCCACTTTACATGCCGCCCAACACCTTAATACTCCCAGAACCTATGCTAACCCAAGGATACAGTGGATCAGCAGTTACACCAACTCCTATCTACATGTCTCCCTTCCCTCAAGCTTTGCATCCTGCTGTCTCCATGGGAAACCACACCAGCTAGACGATGCTAACCGTGCCTTAATATGGCAAAGGGACTCATTTTGCTTCTGTTGATGGAAGCCAGTACAGAATGTATGTACAAAGTATTCCTTTTTTTTTTCCCCACACACACCCCCAAAAAAACCCCCATCGTTTAAAAGCTTTCACAGCTGTAGAATTGATCGGAAACTCGAATTGCGTACTATTCAAAGTGTGTTCCTTCCTTTCTATCTCCTCTCTCCGATAGCAAAAATTGTCAAAGGGATGGGTGAGTGTCTTAAACTATTTAATTGTGGGGTGGGTGGGGGGGGGTTGTTCTAACTTATTTAAGTAGATGTAGTTTGCATCTCCTCAGATTGTTTACAGCGAATGCTTTTGAGAAAATGTGGTAAGTCTCATGGCCTTTCATATTCTTGCCGCCTAATGGTGCTGAAGTCTCGAGCCTGCACATAGCTGCGCGGTGTGAATATTGTACGGTTTTAATAGGTTAATTGTGTGCATTGGTACTCGAGCCATGCAGTGATGAATGTATCTCGGCGATTCAAATGGGATTGACTGCAATAACTTGTCAGTTTTTAAGGGACGGAAGTGTACAGCGAGGAGGTGAAGTCACAATAAAGTTACATGGCAGCATTGACATTTTAATATTTTTTTATTTGGCCGATTGGTGAGTCCGAAAGGCTGCATTTCACGCTCGCTTTGCTGTTCTGTGAGAGTCTTCGATCATATTAGTGAGTCACACTCACTCACTCGCTCGCACGCACACAGACAGACCTGAAGCAAGGAACTCTCAATTGCACTATTTTTTCTCCTTCCTCCAAGCTGAGGCTAGTTCGGGCAGGTTGGCTAACAGTTGCTTTATTTATTTGGGGTGGGGGGGGAGGGGGATGGGAAGTTTAGTGGATCACAGTATATTAAGAATCAATTCTAGTCCTAATTACAGATGACTCAACGGTAATTTCAACTAGCTTCCCTTGTCGTCTCTCAGGCGTTCCTTTGTATATCGTGATGAATAGATCGATATAAGTCATTTTGTTTGTTCAGATTATTGCGTGAACTCTGCGCTACTATTTTGACGCACCTTGACTTGCAAATTCTGCCCGACTGAAACCAGGTGGCTGAAGTTAACAGGATAGTCGAGGAACAACTATGGGTATATGATTAGTTACAGGGTTGGTGTTTGAATGATATACTCTTGTTGCAGAATGTTGCATTCGTTATTTTATCTTAAAAACACCAATCACCCTTGTGCCTCCATCTCTACAGGAACCTTTCGTTTCCATTTGAATTAGGTTGAGTTGCTTTATTCCTTCTTAACTCCCTTTTAAATTCAAAGGAAGAAACAGACCTGAAGATCCTTTGTCCCACATCATGAATGGCACTGTGGGTTAGCCTCTTTAGTATATTCGAAGGTCCATTATTATTTTGCATGAAGGGTTCATGGTTTGCCTGGGTGGTGGGGGTTGTTCATTTCTTATTTGAGCAACCCTCTCTCCTCCTCTTGCTCGCTCGAGCTAAGGCAGTTTGAAGATGCTTTCTCCAAATGCCAACGCACTTTCGCAGTATTGGTTTGTTCTGGGTCCTGGAGGTCTGAATACTAATCTCTTCTCCAAGGATAGTATTTGCTTTGATCTCCGCAGAGGCTTATATATATATATATTTAAATGGCGAGCTTTTGGTCAGATCTAAGGCAAGACTATGTTATTGATTGTGAGGAGAAAGTATATACTGTACTGTGTTAAGTTTGATACTGTGCTGGGTTTATAATCGGATGAGTATTTGTCTTGGTACAAACCCACTTCTCCCAGTGTCCTGGCCAGCAATCTGCCAGATAAAAAAAAAATTGGTCATTCACATCACTGCAGTGTACAAATTGGCTTCCTTATTCACCGAGAAATAGTCACTTTAGACTGTAAATGAATGCGGTTAAAATTTCTTCTCCCCGTGATCACCAAATGGAAAACAGGCTCCTTACATCAACGGAACTAAACTGGTTTGGTATGAAGTTTGGTCACCGTTTTTAATTGTTTAAAATGATTATTATTATTATCATCTGTCCTTTTAATGCCCCACAACTAAATCAGATAAATTTACCGATCCTGTTCCTCACAAACTTGCAACTCACCTCTTGATTTCCATCACCCTCCAGTGGCCAAATGTGTAAATGTCAGTGATGGAATTCTCTTAACAGTAGTGTGATTGTATGAGGTAGCTTACTGTATAGTGTCCTGGACGTTTCACAGGTATGCCATGCAGCACTGACTGACTGACTGATTGCAGCTTGAACCTCTCTGGCGCAGTGGTCATCTCATCATCTGTGAGCTGAGACGGTGGGCGAACGGCTACACGTTATTCTGACGTTGAAGACTACATTCGCACTGAATAATAAGTTGGTCACTCAATCCATGCCTGCTTGTGTAACGCTGCTGTGCGCAATTGGCTGCCGCGTTTCCTCCATAAACAATCAATTCACTGTACAGTGTATTCTGCGGAGCGCTTCGAAAAGCCTCAAAGAGGTGGTAAGTCCCAATATCAAGTGCAAGGATTATTATTTATTTTCCTGAGCCATTCTGCCAACCAACCCAGGCCTGCTTTGTTCTCTGCTCGCTCGTTCACCTACAGATATCTCCCGTAAATCCCGTGAAGCACTTTGGGATGTCTTGACGAGGTGTGTTTTCCAAACGCAAAGAACATTAGGTTTTTTTTCACCGGGTGCACTGTATAAACTTGCCCGCAGGAGGGTGACAGAACTCACTTAAGTCTGCAGGTTTTTAACATAATGAATATGTTCCAGTTTTTATTTGTTCCCTGTAGTCCAGCTTCACTCTTCCTGATTAATCTTGCTGCCCCAAAGCCCCAGGAATCTTATCTCCTTTTTTTTGTGTGAACGCTGTGAGGGATTCTGCCTCTGGTTGGCCTTCAAAAAGGACAATGTCTTGAAGCAGCTCAGTGATTAGAGCACTCGCCTCGCAAGTGGGAGATCTGGGTTTGAATCCCGGCAGGGCGAAACCTTGACTGGAACAAAGCTGGATTGAACAGAAGCATCAAGTACGATTGTCAACTGTAGATTCTTTTTTTAAAAAAAAAATTGGCATTTCCCCAACAACGCACAAAGTAGAACTTTGTTATTTCATTAATATGGCGTCTTTCACATCGGAGGATGTATCTCAAAGTGCATCATACGACTTGACCGGAACCCACTTCTTTGTGGTTGAGGTGGGTGGCAGGCAAAATTGGATCGCAATGTCAACTACTTCAGAAGTAAGTTTTTCTTTTAATTCAAAAAAAAGTATAACTGTTCTGCAGTTTCTATTTATGGGAGAAAAACAAGTTATAAAATGAAAAGGATGTGGTGCCGTCGTTAAGCCTTCCAAAATACAGTCACTACACTTCACGGCAACTTGTGTGAACCAACTTTTTGGGCTGCCCCCGGTGTCGAAACGCACAGTTTCAAAACACAAAGATGAATAAAACAAAGGTTACGGGTGCATTCGAAGTTCATCGCAGCGGTGGCATCTCTCCCGCAGGAGACCCACCCCACTTCTGTAACCTCTATCAACCACACCTAACCAGCTGCTCACTTTTCACATAGGCATCAGCCAGTTTCATATCCTCCGCCCCAATTTCCAGTCCCTCCCTGCCTCCCCTCATTCAAAACTCACCTCTCCGACCGCACTTTCAGTTATAGTTTCGCCCCCACCCCACCCCTCTGGTCTCAGCCCACAAGGCACTCACAATTCAGGTGCCCATTAATTATGGTCAGGTGGGTGAACAGTGGGGTGATCAGTGGGGTGAGTGAGCCCAGGATGCTTTCTGATTCCCTCTCCCGAATGCAAGCTACGCTGCGGCTAAACGCAGAGGCCCCCTGATGATGGCAACACGTCGGGTCCTGTAGCTCAGTGGTTAGAGCACTCGCCTCACAAGCCATCCAACTTGTGTTCGAATCCAGGCAGATCAGGGCAAAACCTTGGGCAAGTTTCCTTACTCCACACACACATACACGCCTAATAATCTCTCCAATGAAAAAACCAAGAATAAAATTGGTCATTTCAATCCACGTCTGTTTGTGCGGACACTACTGTGTGCAATTGGCTGCTGCGTTTTGCCCACATATATACAGTCGATTCACTTTACAGTATGTTGTGTGAAGCGCTTTTGAGACGTCTAGAAGACGTGAAAAGCAGTATATTAAATGCAAGGATGATTATTTTATGCAGAGTCCGGAAGTGTTTAAGCCAGGGTTCAGCTCAAACCCAATGACACAGGATGATGGTCCTCACACAGTAAGGACTTCATGCTCAACACATTTTGCCCACACAGGTTTATCTCTTATTCTATCAAAGCATTTAGTTGTTGTTTTCACGCTCTTGCTGCTAAATGTGACACCTTGTTGTTTGTAGAATATGCCGTAGACATTCAGGGTAATGAAGGGTCTTGAGATCTGTTAGCCTGGCCCGAGTCACCCCGAAGCGAGGTGGTGGGTTCTTATTGCTCTTGTCAGCAGAGATTCACTTAATGAATTGCCCAACTTTGAATCTACCAACAGCCCTCACAGTGCCATGTTTGACCCACCCTGAGGCTCTGTCCTTGGTCCTTTTCATAATAATAATATAATAATAATTCTTGCATTTGATATAGCGCTTTTCACATCTTATCGACATCTCAAAGCGCTTCACAATATACTGTAAAGTGAATTGACTGTATCTTTGTGGGTGAAAAACAGTCGTGGATTGAAATGACCGATTTTATTATTGTGTTTTTTGGGGGGGAATGGATTATTATTAGGCGTGTAGAGTAAGTATTTGATAATAGCGCTTTTCGCGTCTTCTAGATGTCTCAAATGAGATGCAGTCAATTCACTTTACAGTGGACCTGAAACATTAACTCACTTTTCCTTCCTCCGATGCTGCCTGACCCGCTGAGAGTTCCCTGTGAGTTCTGGTTTTGTTTCAGATTTCCAGCTCCAGCATTTATTTATTTTTTTGCCTTTTTGTTCACTTTGCAGTGTGTTCCGTGGTGCGTTTTGAGAACGTCTCGGGAGACGTTCCCATCAACTGCGGCCAGTTGCACTCGCAAACGGTCATGCGTATGTAGTTTTCGCAGCCTGTGAGACTTGGAAACGCTTGAAAAATCTCTCATTGAAGCCACTCGGTTTCAGGGACTCATTTTCGCAACCACAAACTCGCACACAGGAAAGCCTAGCTGTCTGCGTTGTGCTGTACAACACCTGTGAGAAGTTTCAGATGTTTTAACGGCATTAATAATAATAATCCTTGCGTTTGATAGAGCGCTTTTCACATCTTCTAGACATCTCAAAGCGCTTCACAGAATATACTGTAAAGTAAATTGACTAAACATACGTGGGTGAAACACAGCAGGCAATTGCGCACAGCAGCGCCCCCCCCCCCTACCACCCCCCACAAAACAGCCGTGGATTGAAATGACCAATTATTTTTTGAGGGCTAATCATCGGGCGGGTGGAGTAAGTTACCAAATCTGCTCTGCAGTTTATTCGATAACGACAGAAGTTTAAATGGCCACTTGCTAGCCTTTTCTGTATGTCCCTTGCTTACCCCAAACTCCCCCAAAAGTTTATCGATCCCCATGTTTCTATCCAATTGATTCTACTAGTGAGCAATGCACTGGAGTAATGAATTTATATCGTCACAATCCTTGTGGGAAGGGATCCCTTGAGCTCTCGCTCTGATTGTAAGTTTTTTTTTGCCTGCTCAATTAGAAGGTCCAGTCAGTGACCATTCATGTTGTCGTTTCCACTGTCTGTACACAAGGGTTCAATATTCATTGTACAGAAAAAAAACAAGAGAGGTTGCGGCTTTGGCTTTTGTTTGTGTAAACCCAGACACGGTCTCTGAAAATAGTTCAAAGATAGCTGGTATCTCTTTGATCTTAACAAAATATCAGTACTTGGCAAAAAAAACATCTAGTATCCTGTCAGTTTGCCTCTCTGGTATTTGCTACCGCTTGATGTCTTGTTTAGTTTTTATAGTAATCAATGATAATCCTTGCACGTCTTCTAAACGTCTCAAAGCGTTTCACTGTAGAGTGAATTGATTGTACATTTGTGGGCCAGACGCAGCAGTCGATTGCGCAAAACCTTGGGCAAGTTTCCTGACTCCACACACCCGCCTAATAACAACACCTCAAAAAAAAAAGCACAACGATAAAATTGGTCATTTCAATCCATGATTATTTGTGGGACACTGCTGTGATCAATCGGTTGTCACCCACAAATATACAGTCAATTTACCTTACAGTATCTTCTGTGAGGCACTTTGAGACGTAGGGAATACGTGAAAAAGCACTATCAAATGCAAGCATTGTTATCATTACAACTGAAGCTGAAAACCAGCTGTTTGATAGCTACTAACCACTAAGAAAAGAAATAGGAAGCTTAAAACAGAAGTGTTGAATGTCACAAATAGTTTCCGATCCCAGAATAGAGCAGAAAATCTACGGGTATTAACAAAATATTATTTTGAACTAATGATCTTTTTGTTTGGGGTATGTTTTCTCATGCGAAGAAGAAAGAACCGAAGCAAAGATATTCTCTCGTACGGCACCTGTGAGATGCTGGATTGCTTACCTGTCATGAAAGGACCATGAGGACAACTTATATGGATGGGAGTCCTATAGCTCAGTAGTTCGAGCACTCGCCTTACAAGCGTGAGACCTGTGTTCGAATCCAGGCAGGCCAGTGCGAAACTGGCCTTGGGCAAGTTTCCTTACTCCACACACACACACGACTAATAATACTCTTCTGAAAAAACCAAACAATAATAAAATTGGTCATTTCAATCTACATCTTTGTGGGGGACGCTGCTGTGCCCAATTGGCTGCCGCATTTCGCCCACAAATATACAGTCAATTCACTTTACAGTGTATTCTGTGAAGCGCTTTGGGACGTTGATAAGATGTGAAAAGCGCCGTATCAAATGCAAGGATTATTATATTATTGTTGGACTTTCTGATGCGATGTCAAATGGTTCATTGAATTAGGAAGTCAGTGATTTGTCCATCAGTATTTGCAGTAAAAGGTGATCGAGGGGAAGTGAGGAAAGACGTTAAAAACGTTAAGAAATAAGGAAATTGATAGTAAGCTGAGCAAGAACATGTTTTTGGCGAGTATGTTGCAATAATTTTTTTTTCTCTTTCCCCCCCCCCCCACCCACATTGGCAAGAATATATCAGCCAGTTAGTTGGTTAACCGTTTGACTGAAAATGTTGATGCCAGATGTCAACAGCCTGGTTCAGCATTTGTGGATCAGGTTGAGTCATAAGATACAACAGTCATAAGGTTCTGGCTTCAATCACTGAGTCGGGACTTTGTGAGTTTGTAGTCCATAATGACTGTATGTCTGGAGTCTACCGTATCCAACATCACAAGGTTGGTTCTGACGAAGAAGTGTAGTGACTGTATACTTTGTGGGTGAATGCTGCAGCCAATTTGCATTTACCCCCAACAATGTCCGACGCACAGCCATTGAAGTGATTAACCGTTCTATCTTGTCCTCCCAGCATACCCACCCACTCGCCCTCCCGACTGACTGATGCCCCCGTCACATTATCAGGCTGTTTTATTTGAAACTGCGTTCTGTCCTTGAACCACCTTCTCTGGTGGACCTGTTTGAGTCATTGAGTCATCGCCCTGCGGGTAAAGAAAAAACTCCTATTGCTTGTCTTGAAATCATCCGCAGTGAGTGACTCTATTGGGGCTGTACTTTTTCCGATCCCATTTTAAATTGTTTGCAGCTCTACAAGCGTCTGTCTGTCTGGACTGAAGAGCCCGAGCTATTGTTGATCAACTATGAATACAATCTGGGGCTGGGAGACCTGATTAATCTGTACTTTACTTCTCCAGGTGTAGCTCCTAATCGTTAACGGTCAAAACAGTTGATAGGTGCAATTAACTCCAGAGTCACTGGGTCCTGCTCAATTTGGGTTTCTTTACCTAACTCGGGAGTGAGAAAATCTGAGGTTGGAGAGACGCTGCATCTCAAAGTAAGAACTGAGACTTGAAACAAATATCTTGAAACATAAAGGTTCAGAAAGATTTGGGGGCGAATCACAGGCACGGAGTGGATTGTGGCATTAAAAAAAATTTTTTTGTGTGTGTTCAGAGAGATACTTTTTGGTGAGTAAGGAAATGATGGGATGTAGAGAGAAAAGTTGTTACTAGAGGTGGCAGGTAACACCCAGAGAGAATAAAGTGGGTAAGGTTTATTCCCCCTCGAAACCTTTCTCCTTTTCTTATCCACCCGATCTTCTGAAGGAAACTTCTCTTCCCTTATGTTATGTGCGTTGACATCAGCAACTGCAAGTCACTGTTGCTGAAGTCAGCCAGGCTTTACCTGCGTAGAATGTCGCCCTGTAGCTCAGCTGTTAGAGCGCTCGCCTTGCAAGCGTGCGAACTGTGTTTGAATCCAAGCAGGTTGGGGCGAAACCTTGGGCAAGTTTCCTTACTCCACATACACACACACACACACACACACACACACACGTGCCAAATAATAATCCCTCAAAAAAAAATTGGACATTTGAATCCACAACTGTTTGTGGGGAACGCTGCTGTGCGCAATTGTGCTGCTGCGTTCCGCCCACAAATATACAGTCAATTCACTTTACAGTACGTTTTTTGTGAAGTGCTTTGAGACGTCTAGCAGACGTGAAAAGCGCTATATCAAATGCAAGGATTATTATTACTGTATTATATTATTATCCCGAAGTGTTCAAGCCAGGGCGCAGCTCAAACAATTATTATTTCTGTAGCCAAGCTACCAGCTGATTTGCTTGTACTAACCTGAGTAGGTACAATGCACCCTCTTTATGATCATTTAATGAAAGTAAATGCTTTACATTTTGAAGCCAGTAATGTTTTTTTTAAAAATTGGAGCGGGTGTTGGCAAGCCGGAAGAACATTTAATTCTTATTGAGGAGGCCTTGTACAGTACTCGTGAGTTCATTGACACGGGCCCATTGCAAATAACTTTGTCATGCACCCGTTGCGCAAATTACCGATAAGTTTCACAATATTGACTTGTGAGAGAGCAACTGATCAAGGGCGAAAAGTTTCGAACTTCCCTGCAGTTTCCCTCGTGATACGTTTTTTTTTACCAGTTTACAAGTGGCTAAGATTCGGACGGATAGCACAATCAAGAAACAGTTTGCTTCTGTCGTGAAACTCCGCTTGAGTGGCTCTTGCCTCCTTCGGGTCCCTCATCGTCCCCGTTCCAACCGAGGCGGCCACATTTTTTGAAGCCGCTACGCCCCGAAACTCTGGAACGCTCCCTCCGTCTTGCCCTACTCCTTCCCCCCCCCCCCCCCCCTCTTCATCAGGTCGTACCTAAAGACATTCCTCAGTGACCATCCTTTACGGTCACCACCTCCCAACCCCTCCCTAGGTTTGCGTCAGCCTCTTCTGTTGTCAAGTGCTCTGAGACCTTATCTCAGCGCTTTTGAGATCGTGTGTGTGGGGTGGGCGGGGGAGATAGTGGTGGTTTTATGCGGGTTGTTGTTGTGGTGGGTGGGGTGGAGGTTGTGCTGGTGTTTTGGGAGGAGAACAATCATTTGCGAACAATCATTTTAATAAAATAATCCTTGCATTTTATACAGCGCTTATCACATGATCTAGATGTCTCAAATCGTCAAAGTGCTTCACAGAATATACCGTAAAGTAAATTGGCTGTATGTGTGTGTGTATGTATACATATATATATTTATATGTATTTATAGTAAGGAAATATATATGTGTGGATAAAACGCGGCAGCCAATTGCGTACAGCGGTGTCCCACAAACAGTCGGGGATTAAAATGACCAATTTATTATTGGGGGGGTTTTTCGGGTATTATTATTCTTAAGTGTGTGGAGTAAGGAAACTTGCCCAAGATTTCACCCTGACCTGCCGCGAATCGAACCCGGGTCTCTTGCTAGCAGGGCGAGTGTTCTAGTCTACAGGACTCGATTCAGTCATTGACCGAATCCACTTCTTGCCGTATCTGCAACATTCCTCCCTAAATCTTTTCACTTCACTTCACCCCTCTCCCGTTTCCGCTTTTAAAGCCATTCAAAAAATACCGGCATCCACAGCATTTAGCATTTTTGTTCTGTGAAAAAGTCAGCGTTGTGTTGATCACTGTTGGGTGGCCTTCCTCTTAAATATGCTGATTCACTTTTTCTTCAACAGTGAGTTTTGCAGTCTCATCACTCTCTGTCAATAATTGAATAAATACAACAACAAGTTCCATTTATACAGTAGCCTTCACGCATCTCAGAACGCTTGCTGGTCAATACTAAAAGATGGCGAGAGTCAAAGGTATTTTCAACAATCTCTCGGAAGACGGGGCCAAAGTAAGCTTTCTTTAATGGTGCCCACTAGTTAAAGATTTGTTGCTGTGTGTGTGTGTGGAGAATTGTATCTGGGCTGAGTCCTGTGGCTCAGTGGTTA
This sequence comes from Hydrolagus colliei, assembly GCA_035084275.1. Classification (NCBI taxonomy): domain Eukaryota; kingdom Metazoa; phylum Chordata; class Chondrichthyes; order Chimaeriformes; family Chimaeridae; genus Hydrolagus; species Hydrolagus colliei. The sequence goes on along the minus strand of CM068765.1, from coordinate 1,721,676 downwards.
GAGCACTCGCCTTACAAGACCTGGGTTCGATTCCAGGCAGGTCAGGGCGAAACCTTGGGCAACCCTCCTTACTCAATATGCCTAACCATAAGCCTTCAAAAAAAATGTGGTCATTTCAATCTGCTTGTGGACGCTGCTGTACGCAATTGGCTGCCAAGTTTCGCCCACCTATATTCAGTCAATTCACTTTACAGTATATTTTGTGAAGCTCTTTGAGACGTCTAGAAGACTTGAATAGCGCTATATCAAATGCAAAGATTATTATTATTTTATGGTGGTTTCTGAATGGAACAGGTTGATTCTGTGAAAATTGAGCAACCATGTGATTAGATTAAGTGGAAGAAAATGTTTGTTTGTGCGCCAAGGTTCTGATGAATAACCTTGGTCAGTTTCCATGACTTTGCACTGACGTGAGATTTTAGCAAACGCAATGTTCAATTTATCAGCATTGACACCCAGAAACTAACCAGTACCTAATACTACTGCTAATAAAAATGGGGCTATTTTAAAGCAAGATCTGCTTTTGAGGGCTGCATAAATCTCTTGAGTTTGAGTTTTATTTCAAAATTAAATATACCTGAAATTGCGAACCTTTTCATGAATTCATAGGAATACAAAAATAATAGTCCTTTGATGTGGTGCTTTTCACATCTTATCGATGTCTCAAAGTGCTTCACAGAATATTCTATAAAGTGGAATTGACCGTATAGTTGTGGGCGAAACGCGGCAGCCAATTGCTCACAGCAGCGTCCCCCACAAACAGTCGTGGATTGAAAATTACCAATGTTATTATTGTGGGTTTTTGGGGACGGATTATTATTAGGCATGTGGGGTAAGGAAACTTGCAATACAGTGATATTACAATATATACTATACTACCAGTTCAAGTTAAGTGAATTGACATGACCTTTTCAACCCTTGTACGCCTTGCCACCTGCCCTTCCAGTGACACTCGGCTGTTTGGAATTACGCTGAACAACATTTGCCAAATGTGTGACGTGAGTCGACAGAGGTGTTTTGATCATTGTAGATGAAGATTTGGAACAGATTGTGGTATTGGTGCAGTCAGGTGTGAAGTAGATTAAAAAAAACAATTTTTTTTTTTGCTCAGTGGATAGTAAGACACCACCCATCAAAACAAGGTGGCGCACCTTTTTGTTTATGATGAAGGTATACACAACTGAAAGAGATCATAGGGCTTTTGCATTTAGGCTCCAAATGAGCCTTCTTGGAGCTCCTGGTCAGTGGTTGTTTAGAGCACTCGCCTTACAAGTGTGAGACCTGTATTCAAATCCAGGCAGATCAGGGCAAAATCCTGGGCAAGTCTCCTTACTACACGCACACGCCTAATAATAATCCCTCAAAAAACCCACAATCATTAAAAATTGTTCAGTTCAATCTACGACTATTTGTGGGGGACACTGCTGTGCGCAATTGGCTGCAGCGTTTCGCCCGCAAATGTACAGTCGATTCACTTTACAGTATATTCTGTGAAGCGCTTTGAGACGACATTAAGATGTGAAAAGCGCTACATCAAAATGCAAGGATTAGTATTATTAGTTAGTTCTTGCTCTCAGCGTAATCTTCTCTTCCAGCCAGGGAAAATCTCATTCGCAATAACACTCTCTCTTAACTCTGTGTCACCTGCTTGTTTATGAAAATCCGCTTGACAGGTAACGAAGGCAATGGCAAGCTATGTGATTTCAACAGGTCGGACTCCAGCAGGACCCCAACTCACACACACACTGGCCTGGTTACCAAGCCTTAGTTAGCAAGACATCAGGTTATAATAATAATGATAATCCTTGCATTTGACATTGCGCTTTTCGCATCTTATCATCGTCTCAAAGCTCTTCACGGAATGTACTGTAATAGTGAATTGACTGTATATTTTGTGGGCGAAATGCGGCAGCCAATTGCGCACAGCAGCGTCCCCCTCTCCCACAAACAGCCGTGGATTGAAATGACCAGTTTTATTATCGTGTTTTTTTTTGTGGGGGAGGGATTCTTATTATGGAGCAAGGAAACTTGCCCAAGGTTATTCGAGAAGAGAAATGAGCTTTCTCCGAATGTCTTGATTCATAATCCCACCCCACCACCCCCACAGCAGATTTTTGCTGATTCACTTTGTGGCTGCTTGCGAGACATCGCTGTGTGTGTATTTATTGTGTCAGTCCTATCGCCCTGTCAAACACACACAGTCCTTGCACTTTTCACTGCAGAAATGATATTGCTACATCGCTTTTCATTCACGGAATTTTGTTGAGAATAAGCAAAGGAGGTTTAGCTTCGTGACGCTTTCTCTGCATCTCAGAGCGATGCTGTCTGTCTGTTGCAACAACTCCATTCACAGTGTCGCTTACCAGTGAACAATTTTATCCGCAGAAAGGAAAAGATCACACCAATCTTTACACCTGTTTTTTGTGTCGTTTTACACTGTGCTTTATGGTTTGACGCAAGCTCCCTCTCGAAATGTCTCATTGCACACCCCAGACCCCATATCTTGAGTCTCTCATTCCGAAACTCGGCGCTTTTAGAAGAAAAAGAAGCGCGGTCATTGCAAAACTGTGATTCACCGTTGCTGAAGGGCTGAGCCTGACGGTTTGCTAACCTTTTTGCCTGTGTTGGATCCTAACTCTTGTCAACGTTTTGACTTGGAATTCATTTTTTTTATAACAAGAAAACCAAAGGGAACTTTGTTTAAATTTTCATGGGAGGCGCAGAGTTGCCGAGAAGCTTCTCATTTGTTCTGTTCAATGATGGAAAGTTGACGCACACTTTTCAACCGTGGGGTATTTGTTTGTCTAGTCTCTCTGTAAAAACAGGAAACATAGCGACTACAAAGCACCTCACGGCAGCTTGCTCTGTTGCCATGACTTTGATCCTCTCCCTTCGCTAACTATATATTCTTATGAAGTTTCCACCGCCTGTTTAACTTGTGTGATTTCTTCATTTTTATTTCCACTTGAAACATCTGCTCCTATGATTGTGCAAGTTTCAATTGGCAAGCCCTAGACACAAGGGAATATCTGAACCCTTATCTGTCGAGGCAGCCAAATGAAATATCTCCTGCCCCGTGCCTCCTTTCGTGGAGTTGGTGGGAAGACCGCGATATATGTTTTGTAAACTGCCTTTGATAAGAGAGGAGCCACCAAGCGCTTGTGAGTCATGCCAGGAGAAAAGTATAAATTTTGAAATGATGGCTCAGAATGCAGAACAGAGATTTTGGTATCTTCAGATTACACCACAGGCAAACTTGCTGATTTTTTTTTTGTAACGGGCAGCGCAAGCGTATATGGCTTTAAAATTTCTGTAGTTCTGTGGATTCCAGTGACTCGGCTTGCAAGCGAGAGAGCTGGGTTCAATTCCAGACCGGCTTAAACCTTAGGCAAGTTTATTTACTCCACGTGCCTGATAATAAAACAATAATAAATCGTTCATTTCAATCCTCGTTTGTGGGGACTCTGCCGTGTGCAATTGGCTGCTGAGTTTCACCCACAAATATACAGTCAATTCACTCTACAGTATACTCTGTGAAGTGCTTTGAGACATCTAGAAGACGTGAAAAGTGCTACATCAAACGCAAGGATTCTTCTCAGTATTATTATTGAGGGTTGGAATGGAGTTTCCAGGCCAACAACAAAAAAGTAAAATTGAAGAAAAATGCAATAATACGATTCAAAAAGAGAAAGAGAGTTTCTCGGAAGATCTTGGCCATGAATTCTCGAGATTAATTCGGTGTACGCCACACAGCTGCTCGTGGAACTTGCTGTTGAGTATCTGGCATGTTTTCTGCCTCGAAAACTGTCAATACTAGACAGCGATTACAGTGAAATGGTTTGCGACATTTCAGGTGCTGTATCTTCCGAATTGCAAATTGGCGATTGGCAATAAAAGTGAATGGTTTTCGCACAGATGTCCTCTTCCACGTCCCCCAAATCCCATTTCTGAGAGGCTTTTATTTCTTTATTGTTCCAGACACATTGGTGGTCTTGCCAAGTGTATGGAAGTACTGTACTAGAAGTTGTATTCAGAGCAGATTTTTTAAAAATTATTCCCAACCATTCTTGCGTATGCTGTAGACCATTCATGTCAGGAGGACGTCTCAAAGTATTTCACTGCCCTTAGTTATAATTACAATCCTTGCGTTTGACATAGTGTTTTTCATGTCTTCTTGGTGTCACAAAGCGCTTCACAGAATATGCCGCGAAGTGAATTGACTGTATATCTGTGGGCGAAACGCGGCAGCCAATTGCGCACAGCAGCGTCCCCGCAAACAGTCGTGGGTTGGGTGACCAAATTGTTACTGTATTTTCTTGAAGGATTATTATCGGGCAAGTGGAGTGAGGAAAGTATTTACGGTTTATTTGTAGATGAACTTGCAGTCAACTTGGACCAAGCAACGTCTTACAAACAGACAAGAAGTGAATGGCAAATTTTATCTAGGTCTCATCCCAGGACTCCTAATACTTGTTGAGTATTGGCGTGGAACAACAACAACCACTTGGGATTTATGAAGAGACCGTCTCAGAGACCTTTGGTATAATGTTTAATTCCAGTGGCAGAATGCTTCCACCCCACCACTCCCCTCCCCCACTCCCTCCCGCCCATGTAATAAAGGTAATGGAGGCTCCTAAAGCAGAATAAATTTACCATTGTTTTATTGTCCACACATAATGCAGTTGTACAGTACATTTTTTTTATTCGTTAGCTTTCAAAGAATTTACAAGACCAACGATCTTGAACCACTTCTCTCCAGCTGCTCATTAAGTGCGGGTTAATGCTGTTTTTTGATTGTGTAAGTTACAATAGTTTTAGTTAGCCAATTCAGTAATGATTGGCAAGAGCTGCAGATTACGTGTGGAATGAATTTCCCTTCATTGCCTTGACAGGTTGTGTGTGTGGGGTTTTTTTAAAAAAAAAATTCCTTTCCGATTTATTGTCTCAAAAAGCTTTTAGAGTTTTCTGTTGCAATCTGATGACTACTGTGTATTGATCATGGCGGCCAATTTTGTGCAAATTCACTAGTTGATCGATCGTAGTTGAAAGCTCGCTGATAATAATAATACCAATAATAATGTTTGTATTTCATATGGAGTTAATACGCCTCAAAGTGCTTCACGGAATACATTGATTGTAAACTGGATCCACAAACTTCTGACTCAAAGATCTGTCATTATAATCCTGCAACCCCGATGGGACGTGTGCAAAGATAGATGGAAATCTTACCCCAATGTGTCGGTAGGTTTTTATTTCACACCATCCAGCTCTGCAGCTTATCTGAGTGGTTTTGGTGTTAATTAGCGGAAGGTCAGTGAGCAGTGGAATTGAAACCCATTTCAGTTTCAAACGTTCTGACTAACGCACAGAGGAGACTTCCATCACTTGCTCCGTTCCCTCGTGCAGGGCTTGTTTAGAAATTGTAGATTATTTGTCCGAGCGTATCTTTCAAGGCGTGATAAAATGTGAACCATTCTTCGCAACTGATGTATTAGAAATCTTTCCCTGATACCTTCTACCTCCCCACTCCTTCCACCCCACACACACACACATACTCCATTGTCAGAACTCATTGTTAAACCAACATGTGCATTAGACAGTAACCATTAAAGTAGTAAATGTGCAGTACTAGCGTACGTGAGGATTCCTGTTGTACTGATTGTCTTAGTGGGTAAAAGCAGCACTTATCATCAGAATAACATATAGGTTTTCATCTCCCACCTGTTCATTTAATTAATCCCAGCCAATTAGTCAGTCAATAATAATAATAATAATCCTCGTGTTTGATATAGCATTTTTCGCATCTTCCAGACATTACAAAGCGCTTCACAGAATATACTGTAAAGTGAGTGAACTGCATATGAAACGCGGCAGCCAATTGCGCACAGCAGCGTCCCCCACAAACAGCCGTGGATTGAAATGACCAATTTTATTATTGTGCTTTTTTTTTGAGGGATTATTTATCAGACGTGTGAAGTTAGCAAACTTGACCAAGGTTTCACCCTGCGTGGAATTGAACCCAGGCCTCTCGCTTGTAAAGTGATCACTTGTCAGCCAACCAGTCAAGGTTCTGGCTCCAAGGTAACTGGGCACGTTCAACTGATTCACTCAACGGAACATGAACTGGGAGTGGTTGGCTGTCTGGGAAATTGGTTGATCAACGCTTCAATGTTGAACAGTCAGCTTGAGGTCGCCTCTGCAGTTAAATATTCTGATGTTTCCACTTGCGTCGAAAATCCAAGAAGCCGGAGTACTTGACTTCGCAAAGAGAAGATAAAGACTCACGCAAATATTTAACCATGTGAGGCAGTACAGTATCTTAATTTACATGCCTTCTTTTTTTGGAGGGGAAAAATAAACGGTCTACTCAGCGAAAAGAAGTTTTGATTTCGGCATCGGTAACGCATTCGTGCTAAACTAGGAGTGAAAGTCCACCAGGTTCCGCCTTGTGGAGCAATCGCCAGTCACGCATTATTTTGTACAGACTTTAACGCTGTTCCTGTTTTTTACCTTTCTCCCTCTCCTCAACCATTTCCCCGTCAGATTCAGGACAGAATAGGAACAGTCCTAGTCTCTATCCCCCCCTCCCCGGCCTGAGCCGCACACAGATACACACAAGACAACAACACGTTATACTTGTGCAGTGCCTTTCACATCCCAAGGCGCTGGACAGGTAGGGATTTGGACCCGAGCTAGGGGGTTATGATCAGTTGGGGTGTGGAGGATAGGGGTTGGGGGGGTAAGGGTCGAAGAGGAGAATCTTCAGATGTGCCTTGAAGGGAGCGAGGTGAAGGGAGACTGTAGGATGGATTTCCAAAGGGTGGGGACAGAGAGGCTGAGGGCCCGAGCAGCGAGCCGGGCAGGGGGACGTGGAGCAGGCTGGAGCCTGCCGAGTGGAGGAGGTGAACAGGTTGCTATCAGGTTAGCAAAGGTAGGAAGGCGTGAGAGCGTGGAATGGCTTGAAGGAAATGAGAGATGGGGGGAGGTGGAGAAATGAAGAAAATTAGCCCACAAATATTCAGTCAGTTCTCCTACTCTCCTTCATCCTGCCCTGACCCCTCTTCCCCTGCTCTTGTCCCTACCTGACTGTACAGCGCCTTGGGGTGTCCTCTCGACGTGAGAGGCGCTACATAAATGTACGTTTGGAAATATTTGATTGGGTGGGATGGTGGGGGGGAAAGAAGCCCCATTGATTCTGAGAGCAATGGTCATTATTCCAGGCGATTACCCAATGTGAAGGACACTATATAAATGCAAGTTGTTGTTGTTGTCGTATCCCAGCACTACCTCTCGTTCAAAAAACGAACAGATTGGACTGGGAATCTGTGGTGAAATGTATCTCAGTGCTAATTTAGCTTTTGCTCAGATCCCATTTGGGTACAGAGAGCCAACAGTTTGATCGAAACAGACAAACTTCCCTTGCCTACGATCGAGGATTACATTTCACTGGAACGTTTCACAAATTACCCCACCAAAACCCCCCCACCCCACCACAACCACAATGAAAATACACATGAGAGAGAATCTGCCATTGCAACAAGGACCGAGGTAGCAGAGGCAACACAATGGTATAGTCTCTGTTTAGACAAATAGCTCCCAAATTAACACAATAAGGCTTGCATTTGACATCACATCCTCCAGACGTTTCAAAGCACTTCGTAGAATTGACTGTCGAGTAAATTGGTTGTACAAAACGTGGCAGCCTTTGATTAAGACAAAGTAACAATATGTTGGGAGTATATAATTATATACGTCACTCTGCTTTGAACCAGTCGCTTAAATTGTGGTACATTTTGGTCTGAGGCAGGCTGTGAAACTTGCTGCAGATGACACAGAACCTCTCCTTCCAGTCGGTGTACATCTTGACGGAGTAATTTTGCCTCCAGTTGAAGTATTGCGCGTAGTGGCTCGGGTCGCGCCACAAGCCTCTGAGAAAGCTGGCCAGCTGCGACGGCGAGGCGAAGTCCTCGACGTGGATGAAGGAATCGGGCGGCAGAAACTTCTCGTAGTTGGCTCTGGGTGGGCCCAGCACCACAGGCACCGCGCCGGCCAAGAACGAGTTCCTCCACAGCTTCTCGGTGATGTAGTCCCTGTGCACCGAGTTCTCGAACGCCAGGTAAAACGCGTAGTCCGAGATGGTCGGCAGCAAGCTCTCTTGGGAGATCGGGCTGTTGTTGGCCCGTCCTCGGACGTCGATCCTCATGAACTTGGACAGGGAGGCGTGGTATTCCGCCCGGTAGCTGTGGCTGCGATAGTTGCTGACCACCCATGTGGCGAGCTTCGGTTTGTCCGGGACGGCGAGGCGGGCCCGCTCGCGGTTCCTCACCAGCTCCCCGTAAGGCAGGAAGATGTCGGAGTCGGTCTTGTAGGTCATGGTCCAGTTGAAGAGCCCGTTGAACCACCGGACGGCCGGCGAGTTGGACGGCGATTCCAAATTGACCCACAGCCACATCTGGCGGCCGGGCCTGGGCCCCGGAGGCAGGTTGGAGACCTGGCCGCGGGTGTCGCTGTGGTGGATCACCAGTACGTCCGCCGCCTCGTAAAGGGACCGGTTCTGGGTCAGGACGCAGTCTGGGATCCGGTACATGTCCCAGCAGACGTCGCCGTCCAGATCGACCGCAGACTGGAAGGGCCAGTGCCACACTAAAACCACCAGAGGCTGCGCTTGTGCTTCGCGGGGATCAGATTTGATGTTTATTATAACCAAACCCACCAAACACCCAGCTGCCAACAGGGCTGACAGCCTCTTGCATTTGTGGGGGGGGGAGTCGAGATGGATTGCCATGGAGTTAAGTCGGCTGAAACCGAGAAGCGAATCGCAGGAAGGTGGGGGGGGGGGGGGGGGGGGTAGGGGAGGTGGGGGGAGGCGGCGGGGGGCAGTGGGGGGGCAAAGAGACAATTCTAAATCAATAAAATCAATCAAAATAACCTGCCGAACTTCATCTGCCTTGTTCATCTATCTCTGTGAGAGACTCTTTACGGTGGCTGTGCTCGTCGGGCTCTCTGCCACACAGTGCCTTGTTGAACCTGCAGTAACTATTTTAACCAGCGGAAAAGGAAACGGGTCTACATTTCAAAGGACTGTTGTGAAACTTGTTTTTTTCTCATCTGTGCGAGCGTACATGCAAAATGATGGTTAGCAAAAATCAGTTAAATATTAACCAATATAAATGGACTGAAAAGCCACCTTTGTCTGTTTCTTTTAGGAAAAAGATCTATTTCTGAAAACACTTTTTTTTTACAATAATTTCGAGTGGGAATTCTGTCCGTTCTCCCCCCCACCCCCCCAAACTCCACTACCCTCTTGCCTTTAAAATAATATATATGCTGCTAATGTGAACTGTACAGCTGTGCTCCTTTTAATACATTAACCATCTAATTCTGTTAGGATGATTATTGTGCTGTTTTATGTTATGGTTCATGCTTTTACCCTGTTCTTCTTTCTTGTAAATGACACAGGAAGAAATGACAAGTATTGATAGGAATAATAATAATCCTTGCTTTGCCTTATCACGTCATCGAGACGTCTCAAAGCGCCTCACAGAATATACTGTACACTGTAGTGACTTTATATTTTGTGGGTGAGATGGCGAATTGCGTACAGCAGTGTCCCACAAACAGTCCTGGATTGAGTGACCAAATGATTGTTTTTTTTTTTGCAGGGATTATTAAACCCTGAAAAGCGTTCCAACAATCGACTGACAAGCAACGGGGTTCCTACTTACTGCTGAGTAAACAGAGGTGTGTGGAGAAAGGAAACTTGGCAAAGGTTCAGCCCTGCCCAGGAATCGAACCTGGGTACTCTCGCTTGCGAAGTGAATGCTCTGACCACTGAGCTTTAGGACTCTGCTATTACGGTAACATGCAATCTAACTGGGCGTGAGCCTGAAAAAAACAATAATAATAATAATCCTTGCGCTCGATATAGCGTTTTTCACGTCTTCTAGACGTCTCAAAGCGCTTCACAGAATATACTGTGAATTGAATTGAGTGTATATTTGTGGGCGAAACGCGGCAGCCAATTGCGCACAGCGGCGTCCCCCACAAACAGCCGTGGATTGAAATAACCGATTTATGTATAGGTTTTTATTTTGGGACGTATATTATTGGGCGCGGGTGTGGAGTGAGGAAACATGCCCAAGGTTTCGCCCTGACCTGCCTGGATTCGAAACACAGGTCTCACGCTTGTAAGGAAAGTTGCTCTAACCGCTGAGCTGCAGGGCTGTGAAGTACGGGCAGGTAAAGTCTTCTGGTGAGGAGATGATGGAGGAGGAGAAGGAAGGTATTTTGTGTCGAGAGAGTTGGGTGTGAACATGTGGGACGTACAATCACTAAATCAGTAAGTTGTTGATTATTCCAGCACACTGCGTTGATGGTTATCTCGTCTTGAGTTACTTGATGTAAAACTTTGCAGATGAAGCAATTGAGGCTGGTCCAGGAAGTGGGGTGTCTTACCTACACGTAGCACATCCTTCCAGAAGACTAACTCACAGCGAACAACCCCCAGTTCATGTTCTGTTTAGTGAAACAGACATGTCCAGTTACCTTGGAGCAAGAACTTTGACTGATTGCCTTACAAGCAATCACTTTACAAGCGAGAGCCCTGGATTCAATTCCACTCAGGTCGAAACCTTGGTCAAGTACCTGATAATAATCCCTCAAAAAAAGATTGGTCATTTCAATCCACGACTGTTTGTGGGGCACTGCTGTGCGCAATTGGCTGCCGCGTTTGGCCCACAATAGCACACAGTCAACTCACTTTGAATATTCTGTGAAGCGCTTTGAGACGTTTTGAAGCCGCGATAAGGCGCTGTACTATAATATTAATCTTTGCATTTGATATAGTGCCTTCACACATCTTTGATCCGTCTCAGAGCGCCTCACAGGAGATATGGCGAAGTGGAGTGACTGTATGTTTCATGGGCGAAGGAACGGCAGTGTCCCACATGCAATTGTGGATTGACATCTCAAGGAAGATACCAGCCATTCTTTCTTTACCCAAAGAGTAGTTACGCAGAGTGCCCCCGCCCTGCCCACCCCACATAAAGGGTGCTAAATAAATGCAAGTTGTTGTAATTAATGACTGGAGCATGATGCAAGGAAGGGTGGTTAAAGCTGAGGCACCAGACTCATTTAATTTTGAAAACATATAGCTTAATGATGCGATGGGAGGATGGTGCATTTGGGACCAGTTTCTATAGCGGCTTCAATGTTCTGTGCAAACACTTGGGAGCGAGATTTTATTCTACCTGGGAATCAGATTTATTCTGTTTTGTAGGATTTTTAAGTGTCTGGAATTCGGCAAATTCCGAAACCAACCTTAACCAATCTTGAAATCTGTTTCTTTTTTTTAGAACTGCAGGAAACTGAGTTGAGGTCCGAAGTTGATGTTTCCTTTCACAGTTCTCTGAAAGACACTCTCATAAATTAAGCGAACCCAGACTCTGTTAAGTATTTCCTCCTCAGTTACACTGTGTGCTGCAGCTGCCTGTCTTGTGCGCTTGTTCTCCCTGCGATAATATTTGCGGGCCAATTCATTTTGAGGTTGAAGTATTGCATGTTGAAGAACAAAAGGCAAACTATGGAGCAAAATAGCAATTTGGTTCAAAAACAGCTGGAGGCTATTTATCTTTTGTGTCATTAGCTGAACAAACTCGAAGTGCGGCTCGAGACGTGACCAGTATAATCATTTTTTTTTTTTAAGTCAGCCGTGTGTGGCTGACAAATTTTGGATACCCAACTCCATGCTTAATGCTTAATATTAGCCAAACCAAATTCCACGCATGTACAGTACAATGCAAAGCACCTGTCGAGAGCACCTTTCACGTCGGGAGGACATCCCAAAGCGCATCCCGCCTACATGTGAACACTCCAGAGATAGTTTGCTGGAATGGATTTTGTGCGCACTTGGGAGCCCTGTAGCTCAGCGAGGGAGCTGAGTTTGATTCCCGGCAGGCAGGTCAGGGCGAAACCTTGGGCGAGTTCCCTTTCTCCACCCACAACCCTTGATAATAATCTCGCAGGAAAAAACAACAACCCCCAATAATGATGTGGTCACTCAATCCCCGACCGGCAGTGGGACGACAATAACGACAACAACAACGACGATGACAACATTACATTTGTTTCGCGCCATTCACCCTGCCGTGCGCAATTGGCTGCTGCGTTTCGCCCACGAATATACAGTCAATTCACTTTACGGTACATTCCCCGAAGCGCTTTGAGACCTCTAGAAGACGTGAAAAACGCTGTATCAAATATTATAGTATTATTATTATCTTTGGAGGGAATGCATCTTGCTAACCTGATTCTGGAAAGTATCAGGTGCGGTTTGGCCTAATGGCTTGGGATTTACCGTTATTATTTCTCTTCCACAATCAACTTTTTTTTCCACTGCTCCCATCTTTTCCACCCCCCTCCCCCCCCCGCCCCCCCCCCCCACCAGCCCACCATGAATTCTGTTCCTCTGTTTTAGCCTCAAACTTGAGCCATTGCTCTCTATCCAATTTCGCCCCCTGTTGGCTGATTGGCCTACCTTCCATCAGCCGACCAAAGACTTTGTACAATTTGTTTGAAGATTTTTAATGCTGTATGTCCAAATCTACCTTGGTGTCTTTGCACATGCACTGGCAGCCTTTGACACACAAACCCGAAGAGATGAAAGGAGGGTTGGTGCATATACGCGACATTTATTTCATGAGAGAGTAAGAATAGGTGGAGTCCTGTAGCTCTTGCCTGACACGCGAGAGACCTGGGTTCGATTCCCGGCAGGTGCAATGCCGGGGCAAAACCTTGGGCAAGTTTCCTTACTCCACACACACACACACACAACTGATAATAATCCCTCAAAAAAAGCAATAATAAATCGGTCATTTTCAAACCACGACTGTTTGTGGGGGACGCTGCTGTGTGGAATTGGCCGCCGCGTTTCGCCCACAAAATTTGCATCTTTGCCCTGCGACAATCCCTCGTTCTCTATTGCCCTGTAATCTTTCGACATCTCGGAGCCGCGCTGTGAATCAAATGGCGAGGATTCTTCTTGTTAAAATACTATTGTGGACTCTGGCTCCGTCACAACCGAACAATGACTCGTGGTTACATCAACTCCAGCCAAAGCCACTTGCCTGCCCTTCCTGTCAGGGAAAGTCTCGGGGCGTTACAGTCGAGGGGAAATGGGGCGCAATTCACAGTCCCAGCCAAGGATTAAATGTCGAACTATCTGGCTCATCGACATGGAAAAATGGGCATCAATGTCGGGTGCTATTCAATTGATTTTCAAGAGAAAATGGCATCCGATAGCAGCCTGTCAACTCTCATCTTCGCTTCACTGTAATTACTGTAAAGTGGCTTTGACAGATTGATGCGTGAGTGTTGCTTTTGAAAATGCAAGTGCTTCTTATTTTCTCTCTCTCTCTCTCTCTCGACTATTTGCAGAGCAACTTTGTCTATGGGGAGAGGGGAGGAGCGGGGGTGGGAGGCACAAACATCCTCACCGCTGCTTTAAGAGATGCCATTTAAATACATCGCAGAAGCTTTCACCAACGACTTAGTGGATGAAGGCCTGGCCGTGTGGTAAGCCACAATGGTGGAAGTTTAGGGTTTCAAACCCTCGCCTGTCGAATCACCCGAACTCGTCTCGAGAGCTCGGCGTTCAGTCTGATCAGAGGTTGATTTGTGATTGGCCAGCTCCCCAGAGAGATGTGTGTTCGAGACGTCCTGTTAAGGTGCTAGGTCAGGTGCAAGGATTGTTATTTATTATACGCGCTTTGAGACGGCGATAAGACGTGAAAAGACGCTATATCAAACGCAAGGATTATAATGATTATAATTAACTATCAGGATCAATCAGGGCCTTAAAATTCTCCGAGGTTGATCGATAGTGTAGATAGCGAGAGACTGTTTCCCCTGGTTGGAGAAACTTTAACCAGGGGTCACAGTCTTAAAATTAAGGGGGTCAGCCCTTTCGCACTGAGTTGAGAAAAAAACTTGATAATCCTCGAATAATAATAATAATCATTATATTCTGCCTCGTGGCCAGAACCTCAAGTAATCTCATCTTTGTTTTCCCTGTCCGAGCCGTAATAATTGACGTGATCTGGAGACACGTCTTCAACTCCAAAGTTAGCGCCTTCATTATTGTCTTCGTTTATTTTACTTGCTGCTCAAATTTGTTTCTCTCCAATTTTATCGTCAGGACTGTATTGTCAGGCGTGCGGGATGAGGAAGGTCACTCGCATTGTAAGAGCGCGCTGGCAAAGCGAGTGCTCTAAACCCCCGAGCTACAGGACTCCACGCTGGTTCGAGGCTCTGTCGCAGACACGAGGGGCGGTTAGTCTGTGTCGCTCTGTTCCCAGTCAAACCAACAAGGTTCCGTGGTAATATCTTTAAATTACAGTTGTTTGGCGAGTGCGGCTTCTCACAATTAAATGTCAAACTTAGTGAAATACAGTTTTTAAACAGCTTTACTGTGCTGTGGAGTGTCGCAGTTAGGTATATTCTCACCAGGGGGTGGCACACTTTTTATTCTTGACCCGACACTGACGAGATGTGAACTTTGAAAACCAGAACGACGACGACGACGAAATTACGTTGACAGAGCGAGCGTCCGCTCAAGCCGGGAGTCGGACGGACGGTCCCCCAAGGCGCTTTTGTTAATAACCCCCCAAACCTGTTCGTGAAATAGCTGGACATCAAACCAATCCTCTCAGAGGGACAAAAGACTCGGCTTCGACAAAGAAAGCAACAGCAACAACAACAACAACAACAACAACCACATTACATTTGTACAGCGACTTTCATGTTCCGGAGGACGTTGTCCCCAAACTCTGAATAATGATCCTTGCATTTGATAAAGAGCTTGTCGCGTCTTCTAACCCAGACGTCTCAAAGCGCTTCACGGTTAAACATACCGCAAAGTGAATTGCCGGTACATTTGTGGGCGAAACGCGGCAGCCGATTGCGCGCAGCAGCGTCCGTGCCCCCCCCCCCCTCTCCCCCCCCCCCCACAAACAGTCGCGGGGTGATTGAAAATGACCACAGTTTAGTCTTATGGGCGATTTTATGAGCTGTAACCACCGAGAACGTTTGCCGATCGGCGAAACCGCTCGTTCGAAATCCTCTGCGCAATCTCCCCGCTCCTTTGAACACTGTCCCACGAATCCCGCGGAGTGCTTTGAGACGGTCTCGATGACGTGATCGGGCACGATATCAAAGGCAAGGATTATTGCGGTATTATTACTGTTGTTGTCAACCGTCTCAAATGGGTCCCTGTTGCTCCCTCTGGAGGCGAGTGAAACAGAACTGCAGGGACACCCCAGAGAGATCTTGCACACAAATCTAACCTTCTACGTCGTCCACCTGCAGTCTTCCTTGAAGTGTTATTTTCCAACACTAATATTATCTCTCGCGGAGCTGTCGATATCGGGCGTTTAAAGCTGGGGCTGAGGTTTATAGTTTCAAAGAGTTTTTAAATGAGCGCCAATCAATGGAACTTAAATAACAATGGGAAGAATAGTAATCCTCGCATTTGACGCAGAGCTTTTCGCGTCTTCGAGACGTCTTATAGATTCCCGTGAGTGAGTGTGAGGGTGAGTGAGTGAGTGAGTGTGAGTGAGTGTGTGCCGGTCCGAGAGCATGAGTGTGTGAGTGTCTGTCTGTGAGTGTGTGTGTGTGTGGCTGCCTTTCTGTCTGTGAGTGTGACAGTCTGTGTGCGTAAGTGAGTGTGTGAGTCTGTGTGTCTGTGTGTGTGTCTGTGTGTGTGTCTGTGTGTTGGGTCTGTGTGTGTGTGTGAGTGTGTGTGTGTGAGTCTGTGAGTGTGTGTGAGTGTGTGTGTGTGTCTGTGTGTGAGTGTGTGTCTGTGTGTTGAGTGTGTGTGGGTGTGTGTGTGTGTGTGAGTGTGTGTGTGTGTGTGTGTGTGTGAGTGTGTGAGTGTGAGTCTGTGTGTGTGAGTGTGTGAGTGTCAGATTGAGACTCAGGCAGGCAATCAGTCAGTCCCGCCCCTCAATAGCTTGGAGTGAGTGTGAGAGAGGGAGGGAGCAGCTGATTCTTGGTGGCTGAGGCTGTGTGTGTGTGTGTGTGTGTCTGAGGCTGAGGATGTCCATGTCTAGGCTGCTGCAGAGAAGCTGCTTGTCAGCCAGAGGAGAGAGACTTTAAACCAGGAACCACATCAAGCCACCATCTCCTCCCTCCCTCCCTCCTTCCCTCAGCCTCTCACCTCCTCCCTCCCTCTCTCCCTCCCTCAGCCTCTCACCTCTCCCTCCCTCACCCTCTCTGCCAGCTGCCATGGGATTCCTTCATCAGCTACACCTTCTGCTTTGGAAAAACCTCAGCCTGAAACGCCGGAGCCCGGTCAGTGTGTGTGATGGTGGGATGGGGGGAGAGGGGAAGGGGGGGAGAGGAGAGGGGAGGGGGGGAGAGGAGCTTGGGGGGGGAGAGGAGGGAGAGGGGGAGAGAGAGATTGGGAGAGGAGAGAGAGAGAGAGAGAGGGAGAGAGAGGGAGGGAGGAAAGGAGGATAGAGAGAATGAAACAGGGGGAGAGGGAGATATGTGGGGGGTAGGTGGTGGGGGAGAAAGAGAGAGAGGGAGAGAGAGATTGAGTGGGGGTGAGAGAAAGAAGGAGAGATGGGGGGGGGTGGGAGGGGGGTGTTGGAGTAAGGGAGAGAAATGGTGGTGAGAGGGAGGAAGAGAGATGGAAAAAAATACATGGGGGGGGGGGGAGAGAGAGAGAGGTTTGGGGATGGGGGGGTGGGGGGGGGAGAGAGGTGTAGGGATGGGGAGAGAGAGAGAGAGAGATAAGGAAATATAAGGGAAGGGGGGAAGAGGATGGGGAGGGGAGGGGGTGTGGAGAGAGAGAAGGGGAAAGAGGGAGGTGAAGAAAGAGAGAGAGAGGTTCTGGGGTTCCATCATTACAGTCTGTACAGATTCCTGGCCCTGTGGCTTGTTGTTCTCTATGACTCTTGGTTTCCAACCCTCCCCCCCCCACACACACACACACACACAGACACACACAGACCCCCCCCCCCCCACACACACACAGACACACACAGACCCCCCCCCCCCACACACACACAGACACACACACACACAGACCCCCCCCACACACACACACAGACACACACACACACACAGACCCCCCCCCCACACACACACAGACACACACACACACACAGATCCCCCCCCCCCCACACACACACAGACAGACACACACACACAGACCCCCCCCCCCCCCACACACACACACACAGACCCCCCCCCCCCCCCCACACACACACACACACACAAAGCCGCGTTACTGAGAGTCTTTTGTTTGTACAGTATTTGCACAGACTCCTGTCTGTATAGACTGTGTGTACAGTACTGTGTTGGGGGGGGGGGGGGGGGGGTGGGGAGCTGTGTGTGTGTGTATGTGTGAGGTGTGTGTGTTTGAGGGGGGGGCGTCTGTGTGTGAGGTGTGTGTGGGGGGTCTGTGTATGTGAGGGGGGGGTCTGTGTGTGTGTGTGAGGGGGGGGGTCTGTGTGTGTGTGGGGTGTGTGTGTGGGGGGGTGTGTGTGTGTGTGGGGTGTGTGTGTGTGTGTGTGGGGGTGTGTGTGTGTGTGGGGTGTGTGTGTGTGGGGGGGGGTGTGTGGGGGTGTGTGTGTGTGTGGTGTGTGTGTGTGTGTGGGGTGTGTGTGTGTGTGTGTGGGGGGTGTGTGTGTGTGGGGGTGTGTGTGTGTGTGGGGTGTGTGTGTGTGGGGGGGGGGTGTGTGTGGGGGGTGTGTGTGTGTGTCTGTGTGTGGTGTGTGTGGTGGGGTGTGTGTGTGTGGGGTGTGTGTGGGGTGTGTGTGTGTGGGGTGTGTGTGTGTGGGGTGTGTGTGTGTGTGTGTGTGGGATGTTTGATATCAGGGTGGTTTACACAGAGAGGCCGCGGGTTACACTGTAACACTTCAGTTGCCATTCACTGCAACATTGTGACCGACAATGTATCTTTCCCTTTGTATGTGTTCAGTGTATCTCTCATCGCGCGTGTGTGTATCTGTGTGTGTGTATCTCTCTGTGTGTGTGTATCTCTCTGTGTGTGTGTATCTCTCTGTGTGTGTGTATCTGTGTGTGTGTATCTCTCTGTGTGTGTGTATCTCTGTGTGTGTGTGTGTATCTGTCTGTGTGTGTGAATGTCTGTGTGTGTGTATCTGTGTGTGTGTGTCTGCGTGTGTATCTGTGTGTGTGTGTGACTGCGTGTGTATCTGTGTGTGTGTGTGAGTGTGTGTGTGTATCTGTGTGTGCGAGTGAGTGTCTGTGTGTGTATCTGCATGAGAGTGTCTGTGTGTGTGTGTCTTTGTGTATCTGTGTGTTTGTGTGTGTCTGAATTTGTGTGTGTCTTTGTGTGTCTATATCTGTGTGTGTCTGTATCTGTGTGTGTGTGTATTTGTGTGTGTCTGTATCTGTGTGTGTCTGTGTTTCTCTGTGTGTGTATCTGTGTGTCTGTATCTTTTTGTGTATGTGACTGTGTGTGTTTGTCTTTATGTGTATCTGTGTGTGTGTTTTTGTATCTGTTTGTGTGTGTGTGTGTCTTTGTGTGTGTATCTGCTTGTGTCTGTATCTGTATGTCTGTGCATGTATGTCTTTGTGTGTATCTGTGAGTGAGTGTCTGTGTGTGTGTGTCTTTGTGTGTGTGTGCCTGTGTCTGTCTTTGTGTGTGTGTGTGTATATCTGTGTCTGTATCTGCGTGTGTCTGTGTTTTTGTGTCTGTATGTCTATATCTTTTTGTGTATGTCTGTGTGTGTGTGTGTGTGTGTGTACGCTGCGTGCCTGTGTGGATATATTTTGAGGATTATAGATTGCCTTCGGTATATATTTTCCACAAGATCAACTGATTGGTTCTGAAAATGAATGACTTTTTTTTCAAATGCAACTGCGATGGTTAGCCCACAGATTGCCACAGGTCACTACACTTTACAGTATATCCTGTGAAGCGCTTTGAGACCCCTCGACGGCTTGATAAGACGCTCCACATCAAATACAAGGGTGATCATTCTGATTCAATAGGTTGATTTTATATTTCCACGCTTCCCAAATGCAACGCGAACAAAACTCGAGTCTTTTTTTTGAAAAAAAACCTGATTTGAATCAAATCCCAATTCAATTTCGCTCCTGTTTTTTTGTGTAAAAAAACACCCCGCCTTTAAATTTTCGATCCAAATTGGCCGCCATTCGATCGCGAGGTTTCGAATTCATCGCGTTTCGGAATTGTACGCCTCGGGCCGTCCTCCCCGACGCGAAAGGCGCTCTATAAATGTACAGCAGCAATAAAATTACATTTGTAGAGCAAGGTGAGAGATTGGCACTGGTTTTCGTGTGTGAGTGAGTGTGCGAGTGTGTGTGTGTGAGTGAGTGTGCGAGTGTGTGTGTGTGTGTGAGTGAGTGAGTCTGTGAGTGAGTGAGTTTCACACAGATGCAGAGACAGCCTTAAGCGCTCAGGGACCCGCCTGCCTTGTGTGAGGGACGCTGCAGAAATAAAAGTTGTTGTTGCGGTTACGGTTGCCGCAGGTTCTAGACTCAAGTTTGGCTTTATAATATTGTTCACCGTGCCCCCCCCCCCCACCCCAACCCCTTCTCCCGCTGGTTAATATCAATATCTAGGTAGTATTGCAAAGAGTGGGGGAAGCGAGGGGAAAAGTCACTCCTATTGCTCCCACCCAGATTTATTAACAATAATCCAATAATCATAATAAACCTTTCGTTTGATATCCCTTTGCTATACAGACTATATTACCAAGGGGGGGGGGGTTGTGTGTGTGTGTGTGTGGGGAGGGGTGGGGGGGGGGGTGTGGGGAGGGGTGGGGATTAACACAAACCGGGAGGATTATCGCAGTTTTGTAATCTCTGGCGAAAGCCTTTTGATGATTTTCAATGACAGCAAATTGTTGCAGTGAAACTCTGTGGTGTAACGGCAGATAGGAAGTTTGCACTGTAGTGTTATGTACAAGCCAAGGTCTCTTTGTCAGTGTGCCCGGCCTGATGCCTTTGGTCATGAATGGGATCCTTTGTATACGGGAGGTGGGTGCGGGGGGGGGGGGGGGGGGGGGAGGGAGGGAGGAATTACACAACAAGTTTGTAACGGTTGCCATTGCATTTCCTGGAAGGAAATAATGAATAACCCGTGTTAATAGATTAATATACTGTGTAGATGTAAATACTGCGCGTCAACCAGTTTTAAAATGTGTCCGGTCACGATAACGAATGGGTGATTTCAATCCCAATTTGTGTGGGGGGTGGGGTGGGGGAACGCTGCTGTGTGTAATTGGCCTGCCGCGTTTCGCCCACAAACATGCGGTCGATTCACTTTACTGTATATTCGGTGAAGCGCTTTGAGACGTCTAGAAGACGTGATTTAAAAACGCCATGTCAAATGCAAGGCTTATCATTCTTATTCTTATCCAACCTCAGGCAAAGGTTTTTGCAAGAGTACAACACATCTCTAGTGTTTTCTCTCTCTCTCTCTCTCACCCTGTCCCCTTCTCCTCCCCTCCTGCACTTCTCGCCAGCCCGTGCCAACTTTAGAGTCGCATTTAAGTGGTTCAGCCATCGGTTGAGAACAACGCGCGAGAGATAAACAAAACGGCCTTCAATTATTCACCCCCAGCGAACGTCGTTCTGCGCTTGAGTATGTGGGCAGGAATTCTCGAAGCGCTTCAAGGGATATAATAATAATAATAATAATACTTGCATTTCATATAGCGCTTTTCACATCTTATCGACGTCTCAAAGCGCTTCACAGAACATACTGTTGAAAAGTGAATTGACTGTAAATTTGTGGGCGAAACGCGGCAGGCAATTACGCACGACCCCACGAACGGTTGTAAATCGTAATGACCAATTTTTATCAATGTTTTTTTTTGAGGGATTGTGATAAGGCGTGTGTGTATGTGGTAAGGAAACTTGCCCAAGCTTTCGCCCTGATCTTACTGGATTCGAACCTGGGTCTTACTCGTTTGTTACGGCGAGTGCTCTAACCACCGAGCTACAGGAGCTCCGTGAAGCGCAAATACACTCAGCATTTTTACTAAATATTAGTTTTTAATACGACTGCAGTACAGTACTGATGCACAGTATCAATTGTGTATTTGCCAGGTGATCGCGGAGAACAATTTGCGCACAGCTATGACTCATGAACAGCCGTGCAGTGAATGATGAATTTTATGTTGGCCAAAGCGCTGAGAGAGACTCCCTTCTCTATTTAAGTCGTTCGTGCGATTGGATTTTTCACATCCATCTGAACAGGCAGACGAGGCTGGCAGAACTGTGCCATGGGGGACAAGAGCTAGTAAAAAAAATAGTACGATCGCTACTAATAATATTAATGTTATTAATAATATTCATTAAAAAACCTTTGCATTTGATGCAGCACTTCCCACGTCTTCTGGACGTCGCGAAAAGCGCTTTACGGAATGTACCGCAAAGCGAAATTGACTGTACTATATACTTGTGGGCAAAACACGGCAGCCAATTGCGCACAGCGGCATCCCCTGCCAACAGCGGCGGATCGAGCCACAAAATTATTATCGGTTGTTTCTTTTGAGGGATTATTACGACTAACGACCGAGTTTCTGCTTGCTGCTGGGTAAACTGTGTTATGTGGAGGAAGGAAACTTGCCCGACCTTTCGCTCTGATCGGGAATCGAACCCGGGTCTCTCGCCTGCGAGGCGGGTGCTCTCACCACTGAACTAACCCCCACCGAGGTCTCCGCACGTGACGCGGTGTTCTGGGTGAAACCGGATCTGGTGTTCACTTCCACCAAAGCTGCTGATTAAAATAGAACTTAATCTCGAAACATTTCAAATGTGAATGAACCGGCCATCTGTTCTGGTACGATCTTTGGCAGGTTCGACTCCTGATCTGAACATGATATGTACCACAGTAGAGCTCTATTTTTGCACTAATAATCTTTGCATTCCATGTGTAGCATCTTATCCTGTTACTGAGGCGACTCGAACAGCTTCACGGGAAGTGCGGTGCCTGTGTTTTGCCCACAAATATACAGTCGTTTCACTTTACATCATACTCTGCGAAGCGCTTCAAGGCGTCTTGAAGACGTGATGAGTTGCCTTTTCAAATGCAGGGATTAATAATAGTAATAATAATAATAATCCTTGCATTTGATGTAGTTCCTTTCACATCTTATCGACATCTCAAAGCGCTTCACAGAATATACTGTAAAGTGAATTGACTGTATATATTTGCGGGCGAAACGTGGGTTGAAATGACTTTCAATTTGCAATTATTCGATTGTGATCCTTGTTACATGTGGGGCGCTGCAGGATATCTGTCGAAATACAAATATTATTGGTAATATCAATAAGAACAATGCAATACGCGCTATAGTACATTTGCTATTTGGTGACCCTTCCTTCCCTCTCTGATCAGCTCACAAGCCCCCACTCCGTTAATCAGCCGCTTCGTGTCCGCTGTGTGTCTCTCTCGCCCATCGCTCCGCCGTTGTCAGCCGTGTGCTTTCAGCTGCCGTGACCCAACTCTCTGGAACTATAACCGTTAACACATATTCAACCCATCAGTCGGCACACTCTTTTCTCCTTTTCCTTCGTCTTCTTCATCTCCTTGTCCTGCCTCTCCCCACCCATTTTTCATAGATTCATAGAATTTTACGGCACAAAAGGAGGCCATTCGGCCCATCTAGTCTGTGCCGGCTCTTTGAAAAGAGCGATTCAATCCCACTGCCCTGCCCGCTCCCCATAGCCTAACGTTCTTAAAAAAACCTCTCCCCCCAAACAAACCCCAGTCCTGACGAAGGGTTGTCGACCCGAAACAGTGACTCCTTTTCCTTTCTCCATGGCTGCTGCCTGACCTGCTGAGTTTCCCCAGCAACTTTGAGG
Organism: Hydrolagus colliei; assembly: GCA_035084275.1. Taxonomy (NCBI): domain Eukaryota; kingdom Metazoa; phylum Chordata; class Chondrichthyes; order Chimaeriformes; family Chimaeridae; genus Hydrolagus; species Hydrolagus colliei. The sequence goes on along the minus strand of CM068765.1, from coordinate 1,698,810 downwards.
AAGTTTTTGTCTCTGGAACTATTGTCTTTCTCCCTATGCCTCCAACACCCACCTTTTGCCAGTCTTCAAATCACACCTGAAGTTTCTGCCCTGAGACAGTTAACCTGCCTTCTCTTTCCTGCTGAGAAATGACAGCCACCCGTGTGAATGACATGATATCAATGCAAGTTGGCGTTTCGTGTCTTTCCCGCAGTTTAAATTCAGTCCGACTTAGAGTACACAGTGACGAGGTCTGGTTAACCGAGCTATAGGATTGATCAAGACGTCTCTTAAGACGTGATAAGATTATTTTCATTATTAACTTATTTGTTTGTTATAATAATATTATTATGATGCATTTTGTCATGGTTTCAACAAGCTTCAAGGCAATTATTGACCTCATGAGAATTCTCTTGCTATAATTGTATAGAGTGGAGTCCAGTCACTTTACAGTACGTTTCGTGAACCACTTTGAGACGTATAGAAGACGTGAAAAGCGCTATTATCCAAATGCAAGGATTATTATTATTCTTTTCATGAATTCTTTGATTTCGATAGCGTTTAAAGTTTCAGTCCAAAGATTTGAGGACATTATTTTTTTTTTACTCATAAAGACAAGCTTTATTTGAGTAATGATCCCCTGATGCGCTGGGACCTCCCTTCTACCCAGTTCTTTGTCATGAGTTCAATTGAATGAGAAGATACCGGGAGCATTGCAATGAGGAAATATGATTATTCTACTGTGCCGTGGACACAAAATGTGCTGACTTGGAAAATATGTCTTTGGATAAAACAGCTTGGATCTCGTATTAAACGTAAAGTAATCAGCGCAAATCTAATTTGATGCTTTCCTTGAAATAGCCAAAAGTGCCCAATTTGATTTCCCTTTTCAGATGCCTCGTCCGACTGCCTGCTGCTGTGGCGGCTTTATTATAGATTGGAAGATGAATGTTGTTGTTTTTTTCGAAAAAATAATGATTGAGAACCTCAACGTCACAGATGCAAAAGCGCTTCTAATAAGGCTTTCGCCCTCAAAATATACAGTCGATTCACCTCACGGTAAATTCTGCCGAGCGCTTTGAGACATCTGGAGGATGTGAAACGCTGCTATATCAAATGCAAGGATTATTATTGTCCCTATTATAAAGTGCTCGGGGACGCTAAAGGACATTATATAAATACAGGGCAAGTTGGCTGTTGTTGTTGTTGAGGAGTGGAATGTTATTCACGCGCGTTTGATTTTGTTTTTGCAAGCGGTTTGTTTGGTACAGGTGTCGTTTTGTTGTGGTTGCCTTTTGTCTCGCGCACGTCGATCGACACAGTAGCTCGGAGTGAGGAATCAGTGGGGGGGAGAGATGAAAGCCAAGTGCCATCAAAGGCTGACACTGTGACGTTTGACACGGTGGAGTTACGTGGTTGCAGTGTTCACGGCAAGTGCAATATAAACCGGGAAGATGATTTTTGTTTTGCTGTTGCGTTTGGCGGTACGGATTATTTAGCAAGATTACTGCAGTCGTTCCTTAGGAAAGTGTGTGTGCGTGTGTGTGTGTCTTGCCCACCACTGTGTTCGAATTCGGGAGGCAGATCAGGGCGAAAGCTCGGGCAAGTTTACTCACTCCACGCACACACTCACACGCGCGCCTAATAATAATCCGTTCCAAAAAAAACCCCTACGATAATAAAAATTGGTCATTTTCAATCCACGACTGTTTGTGGGGGCGGGCAGGTCGGCAGGGGGTTGGGAGATCGCGGATGCAGGGTGGGGCGAGGCGTGGAGGGCTTTGAATGTGAGGGACGTTTGTGGACCAATGAATTGATCACTCGGTCCATGAGTGTTTGTGGGACACCGCTGGGCGCTAATTGGCTGCCACGTTTCGCCCACAAAATACCAATAATAATTATAGTAACAGTCAATAATTGATTAATTATAACGAATAATTAATAATTGTAATAACAGTATTATGTTGCATTTAATATAGCGCTTTCTGTGTCTTCCGGACTCCTCGCGTTGTATTTGCACAATGTACACCGTGAAGCGAATCGACCATATTCGTGTGTTGGGCGAAACGCGGCAGCCGATTGCGCGCCGCAGTGTAGGTGGTCGGTTCACTTTACAGGACGTTCCGTGAGGGGGATTTGAGACGTTTCGAAGATGCGATGGGGCTCCACATCAAATTCTGGCGCCAGCGTTAGCAAGCAAGGTTAACTGGAGAGTGCGGGTTGAATAACGCTGACATATGTAGTTGTACTACCGAGTGTTTAAGGTAAACTCCCAATAACTCGACCCCGACTTAACTTGCAAACCAGCACTCGATATGGTCATCAACGCTGTCAATATCCCAGCAGCACTTACTCATGTGTTTGTACCTGTGCCAAACTCGCTGCTTCTGGTAAGGAGTCATTCAGCCTCTTTCCCTCGAAGCGATGAGTTATCAGGAGCTTTACCGTCGACTCTCACTGAGCTCTCAGTTCCGATGACTAAATTGGAAAGGAATTGACACTTTAGAATCGCTTCGCTCTTCAATTTCACTTAATCTGTTCCTCGGTGGTATTTCCTTCCTTCCTTCTTCCCTTCCCCCCCTCCCCCCCCCCCAACCCGCCCCCTCCTCACCCTCCCCACTCACACCACTCCCACTTTCCCCCCACCCCCCCCCACCCCCACTGCCTCGCTATAACTCCCACCACTTAAATGTAACAACAACCCCTGAAATTCGATGCATTTAGGAAAATATCAAGCTTGTTCCAATCATCCTGATTGTGAATTCGGTGAACAATTTCGACGGTATGAATAATGCAATCATTGTTCGTTTCGCCTTGCTGCCAGATTTCTCTCTGAATAAACTCCTTTATTTCGGTGCAGAAATTTCTGCTGCAGTCCCAGGGGAATTGCATGTGGAATAGAATAGACGATCTGTTTTGCATAGAGAAATATTTTTCCTCCAGGGCAATGTTGCATGGGGCAAGGCTGGTGTGTGTGTGTGTGTGTGTGTGTGTGTATGTGGGGTGGGGGAGGGGGTTTGGGCAGAAAAAGAATAATTATCATTAATTTTTGAACACTCTCATTCTGTGGGTTTAACATCCATTCCGCAACTGCCTCTCGGACTCTTCTCTCGGTGCCTGCAGCCCTACAGGCGTTTTATCTCTTTCTTTCTTTTTTAAAAAAAAACAAATTCTCTCCATGAATTATGCGAATGATGGACTGAAGAAATCCACTTGCTGACTTGCCTTTGGGTAAGCAAATTTTTTTCAGTTCTGGCAAGCAGAACAAAGCAATCCGACATACTGTCACATCTCAAAACCTCTACACCGGTCTCAGCTTCCACGCCTGAGCTTAGTGTATGCGAGCTTACTTTATTGCTGCATCTCTCCACAGCCTGTTGCTCTTCTTTTCCCCAGTCCATTCAAGGATTATATACCCTGTTATTATATAGTTATATGATAATCCTTGCGTTTGATAAAGAACTACTAACGCTACCCGCTTGAGAGGGGTTGCGTAATTACCAATTGCTGTAATTATCAGAAGTTTTAAAGCTCTTCGCGGAATCTATTGGAAAGTGGATCGTTCTGTGTATTTGTGGGCGAAACGCGCGAGCCAATTGCGCACAGCGGTGTCCCGCAAACAGTCGTGTGGATTGAAACGAGCAATTTATTTCTCAATCTGACTGACGATTCCGCTTGCGATCTCTGCCGTTCGAACGAGCTGCCACGCGCCTGTACATTCAGTTGTTAAACTGAAATAAAGCCTGCGTTAATGAAACCTCCACCGACGTCTTGCAAGGAGAACCCATACCGTCCTCAAAGCCGCAGGATTTTAGACTCCCAATTTGCTTGTCAGAATCCCACACAGCAAGCTGAGCCGATGCGTGGATGTGCCTGGATCCCTCCTTTCCAGCTCTTCTCGGTCGACAGCGAGATTGTTGGTGTTTCCAGCGCTCCCGAGTTTGGAGTTCCTGCTGTGAGAATGTAGAGTTGCTCTGGCAAGCTTGTCTATCGAAACACTCGGCAAACAGCGGACCTGCAGCACGTCAAATGATTGCATCTGCAGATAGAGTTAGGCCAGGAAAAACATCATCTCCTAGACTTAGATGATGAAAATAATAATTATCCCTGCATTGACATAGCGCTTTTCACAGCTTCTAGACATCTCAAAGCGCTTCACAGAATATACTGTAAAGTGGATTCACTGTGTATATATGTACATCTGGGCGAAATGCGGCAGCCAATTGCGCATGATCTCCTAACCCCCTGCCAACCTGCCCGCCCCCACAAACAGTCGTGGATTGAAAATGACCAATTTGTTTCTAATGGATTATTGGATTATTATTATTTGGCGTGTGGAGTAAGGAAAAAATATTTACCGATAAGTAGACCCGAGGGCCTCCCACAAGTGGGACGCAGGTCACGACCGTAATGGAATTGCTTAATGCCGGCTGCATATCCCGGGAATCCTTTGATGCTGCTGCGTTCAGTTCATTAAAAGCGAGTCAGGTTCAATGAAAACTCCTGACAATCTCCCCCCCCCCCCCCCCCCCCCCCCCCTACTTCCTTGGGCTTTGACTCGGAGGTGCGCTGGCCTCTAATTGGAACAAAAGAGCAGCAAAGTGAACCAAATGTAATAGAGATCACCGAGGGGAAGAGCCCGACGCCGTAAATCCTGGAACGAGGAGAGAATTGGTCCCATCAATCCTGTTGCTTGCGCAGATTACGTACAATCCGCCCATCCTAGCCGTACTTAACACGCTTCAATCTCCTGCCAATAGGTGTTGTAAAGATTCCCACTGCCTCCTGCCCTGAGGATAAATCAAGGGAAAATCTCTGGACTCTCGAGCTAACCGCGCGCTCAACGTTGTTCATCTTTGACCAGTTGGCTTCCCCGGCCGGGTGTTTCCGTGATACCAGAGGTTCAGGAAACGCTGCGTTTCTGTTGAGCTTCCGATCGCCTCCGCCTGCACCTGTGCTCTGGCATTTTCCTTTGCGGAGTCCTGTGGCTCAGTGGTTAGAGCCCTCGCCTTACAAGCGAGCCCGAGACCCGGGTTCAATTCTAGGCAGGTCGGGGCGTAACCTTGGGCAAGTTTCCTTCCTTTGCACACGGCTGATCATAACCCCCGCCAAAAGAAAACAAGAATAAAATTGGTCATTTTCAATCCGCGCCTGTTTGTGGGGCACGCTGCTGCTGTGCGCAATTGACTGCCTCGTTTCGCCCTCAAATATACAGTCAATTCATTTGCAGTATATTCTGTGAAGCGCTTTGAGACACAGTCTAGAAGACGCAAATTCTTGTTTCAGAACAAACCCAAGTTCCGGAAAGGTTACCTGCGTTACGGAATGCGTACTTTTCTCGACAATTTGTAGGAATCTGGTCAACTGGGTTTTAATGTAATTTATTTGGAGGCCGGCCACCTGTGACTGCGACGGTTCAAGGTACTGATTGATGGCTGCAAAAAGACAAGTGTGTTGTTTAATTTTTTTTGAAAAATATCCCCAGCAATTTGTGCAACAATTGATCTGAAACATCGCGCTCGAGTGAGCCACAAGGAAGTGAAATAATAGTCTGGCCACAGCCCGACTGAACTCTAGCATCGTTTGTTAGTTGAAGGCTGGGTGGGTGGAGGGATAATAATAATAATCTTTGCATTTGATATAGCGCTTTCCACATCTTATCAATGTCCCAAAGTGCTTCACAGAATATACTGTAAGGTGAATTGACTGTATATATTTGTGGGCGAATCGCGGCCGCCAATTGCGCACAGCAGCGTCCCACACACAGTCGTGGATTGAAATGACCAATTTTATTATTGTGGGTTTTTGGAGGGATTATTATTAGGCGTGTGGAGTAAGGAAACTTGCCCAAGGTTTCGCCCTGACCTGCCTGGATTCGAACACAGGTCTCCCCAGCTTGGTCTCCCCAGCTTGGCAAGAGTTTGTTTCTTGCAAAACAACGGCTGCAAGTTCAACAAGATGGTTTTTGAACTTGGCAGCGAGTGATCAGAACAGTATTTTCCCCATTATAAGTTTGTTCTGAATTAACTCAGTAAGTAAACTCATGTGTGCATGTATGTATGCGTGCGCATGTGTGTGTGCGCTAGCAAATTGCACAGAACCATTTGATAATGATAATAATCCTTGCATTTGACACAACGTCTTATCGAATCTTCGAGACACGTGAAAGCTCCTCACACAGTATCCCCAGGAGCGAAGTGACCGCGTGTTTGCGGGGCGGGCGGGCGGGCGGGGGGGTGGCAAACGCAGTGCAGACCCGTCTCAAACCCTCTTGTTATGACGTCCTCCGGGGTGAAATCCGACCTGCCGATCTCGGCGCTCCAGGTTTCTCAGGTTACACTGTCATCACTTCCCCTGCGCTGCGTACAGGATGTGACACTGACACGGTGGTGATGGCTGCCTGCTGAGCGCACTGATGGAAGCTGGCCAGATATTAACGTGGAAGGTGCAAACGAACTGGAAGCGAACCCACGCTAAACAGCTGTGTGTTAGCAATCGGTGGTCACCTGTCTTGAGCGTGGGCTGCCAGAAGAATTGCTGTACATTTGAACCATTGCGTGGCTGGCTGTGGAGGAGGATATTGGCTTGGGGTTCCTATTCCTATAGTTAATTATAATCCTCGCTTCACGGGAAGATATGGTCAAGTGAATTGTAGCTCAGCGGCTGGAGCACTCGCTTTACAAGCGTGAGACTTGGGTTCGAATCCAGGCAGATCTTTGGCAAGTTCCCTTTCTCCACACACACACACACATGCACACGCACACGCACGTCTAATAATAATTTTTCCCCCCAAAAAGACACAATAATAAAATTGGTCATTTCAATCCACGACTGTTTGTGGGGACGCTGCTGTGCGCATTTGGCTGCTGTGTTTCGCCCACAAATATACAGTCAATTCACTTTACAGTATATTCTGTGAAGCGCTTTGAGAAGTCGATGAGATGTGAAAAGCGCTATATCAAATGCGAGGATTATTATCATTATTATATTTCTGGGGTGAAACCCAGCAGATTGATCAATATGGAAAGTGGTGGTGTATGTGTGTGGATTGTACTGCCTGGTTTGACCGACTCATTAGCAGGTAGGCTCTTCAGAGGTCTTTTCAGTCTTGCGGAGAAACAAAACAAAATCAAGCGGTTTATACTTTTTAAGGATTATAATTGCCTTTGCTTACCCAGATGAACAGTGAGTTGGGCATTGAAGGATGGTTCAATGCCCCTTCTCAATAATCTCTCGGCTCCTCCCCCCCCCACCACCAATCTCCCACTTTAAAATCATCCAGCGCCACATGGGAACTTTCTACTCAACAACAGCGTCGCACTTCAAACTTTGTAAATCATTTTCTTCCCCCCCTTAATCTCCCAGTTAATTTCCCCGTTGATCCCCCCCGGGAGTAGTTTTGATTTGAAATGTTTCTCTCCTGGTCCTGTGTGCCGCGGCATTGCTCGGCCATAACCATTCTGTGCTCTTGAATATTGATAAAGCTGCAAACTGTGACATGCAACAGCTGTTTTCTTGTTGCCTCTGGTGCTTTGGATTCTGCTCTGGACATTAATTGAGGCAGGAACTCAGCCCAGGAGATTTGTATGTGTATGTGTGTGTGTGTGTGTTTCAGATTTTTTTTCTGTTTATTTTAAAGCCATTTGATAGTACCATATATACATAAAAATAATAGTAATCCTTGAATTTGATATGGGGCTTTTCACGTCTTCTGGAAGTTCTCAAAGCGCTTCTCAGAATATACTGTAAAGTGAGTAGACTGTGTATTTGACTGCACACAGCAGTGTCCCCCACAAACAGTCATGGATTTAAATAATTATTGTGTTTGTTTTTGGAGGGATTATTATTAGTCATATGTGTGTGTGTATGAAGTAAGGAAACTTGCCCAATGTATCGCCCTGACCTGCCTGGATTCGAACACGGGTCTCAGGCTTGCAAAGCGAGTGCTCTAACCACTGAGCTACAGGAGCTCCACAATATATCCTGTGAAGTGAATGCAATATTGATCTGTCTGAAACCCGGCCTTTTCCCTCCCCCACAAAAAAAAACCCACAAAACAAAATTCCCTCACTGCTCGTGGAGCTGAGGAATCTGTCTGTTTGATTCCTGTGGTAATCTGTTCACAGGCTATTAGACAATTTAGGAGAAATGTTATCTCCCATTGTCTCTAATAATCGACCTGACTCTCCTGCTCTTGTATGTGTTGCTTTATGTTGCATCAACTGTTGCCTTTGAAAGAAGAAGGGAATGATTTATTCAAGCGAAAGGTGCCGAAAGGCCGGGAATGGATCTCTGTTGCTTTTCTTCCCGGCTTCTCCAGATGTTCGCTCGGTCTGCGGGAGGACAATGAAAGAGGCCGGAGTCATCTCGTCGCGACTCTCCGCTGTTATTGCGGCCTTTATGGTGCGTTGGTAGTGGGACTTGGAGAACCGTGTCAGTCAGTGGGGGGGGGGGGGCAGGGATTCTTGCCGCTCGGCTGCTGTTTTCGTCCTGCGAACCCAAATGGATTGGGCAGCAGTAACCGAACAAGCAGTTTGGAAGTTTGCCAGACAGTGGTCTGAATGGCAAGTGTGTGGTTTTCGCTGGTTAAACTCAGGAATACCCTAACACACTCTGGGACTCTTGGGGTCCTTCAGCCTTGGGATGTCCTCCTGATGTGAAAGACGCTATATGAGTATAATTTTGTTGTTGGGTGTTGTTGTTAAGCCTTGGCTCTTGACAACCATCAACTAATGTTCGTCAGAATAAGAGAAGCAGGATAATAATATTATAATAATATCCCTGCATTTGAGATAGCGCCTTTTACGTCTTCTAGCGCTTCGCAGATTATACTGTAAAAGTTAGTTGACTGTGTATGTGTGAGCGAAACGCAGCAACCAATTGCGCAGTGTCCCCACAAACAGTCTTGGATTGAAATGACCCATGTCTTATTGCTTCTTTTTTTGAGAGATTATTATTAATATTATTATTATATTCTCTCAACACATCTGACAACAAGTGGCTTCTCTACTCTGCCTCAACAGTGGCCGACCTTACGAATGTGGCGACAAGCCAGGACGCCTCTCACTTTATGCCCTTTTACATGAACAATTGTTCTTCTGTTTGTATCCCGTCCTCTGATCTCTCCATGGTGAGGCAGTGAGGTGATCAGCTGGGGGTGCGGGAACCAATTTGAGGCTGTTCCACGAGGTAATTCCCCTCCCCGCTGCCAGCTCCCGTCACTACCACCACTGACAACAACAACAACAACAACAACAAATCACGTTTGTATAGCGCCCTTCACGTCAAGCGGATGTCCCAACGTGGCCGGGGATGTTCTCTTTCCTGATTCATTTGATCAGTTTGAGCTGCCGAAATAAAACTGATATCAGTAGCGGTGGTGACAGAGGGGTTAAGATTGGAACGGGCCCAAGGAAATAGCATCAATACATGGATCCGTTAATCCATAAGAGACGCGAGTCGCCAAGTACTGTTTGGAGATCACTGAACCTGGTTAGTGAGTCAATCCTGGCTGGTAGCTTTGTGCGCATGATTGTGAATTGAATGGACAGTACATAAGACTTTCCCCCCTTCCGACTATCACCACGTTTGTCGGTTGCCACACAGATGTTGCGAAGTTAGATCCTGTACAGCGAGAAAGCGGATCCTCGACGTACGAGTCAATTCACTTTACAGTATATTCCGTGAAGCGCTTTGAGACACACTCGAGAAGACCTGAAAAGCACTATATCAAATGCAAGGATTATTATTTTTATTATGTATTATTATCAACCTCTTCAGTTGATTTACGCCCGTCTGCCGGCTCGAGGTTCCCATGGTTTGTGACTCCGTCGATCCCCAAGATCATTTTATTGTGTGCTCTCCTCACCGTGCAAGTGACACAAAGAGAGTTTCACTTGAATTGTTCGTTTTGCTGCTATTCCAGTCCGACGCACTGCAGGAGACAGCAGGTAACATGTTCAGTTAATGGAAAGTGACAAACTTTGCAGAAACCTGAATACACATTAAGTTAACTTGTTGAATTCTGAGACTTTTTTCGTTGCAAGCCGGCTTTAACGGTTAGCAAAGCACTAATGCTAATAGTTAATGCTTGAATTTCATACAGCGCCTTATCACGTCTTCGAGACGTCTCAAAGCGCTTCACGGAACGTATTTGAAGGTAAATTGACTGTACATTTTGTGGGTGAAAAGTACAATTATCCTTTCATTATTTCCTCGTACAGTTGATTGGATTGGTAGAGATAGCTCTCTTTGGTTTGAATTTAGTTCAAAATCTCTTAAAGCATTTCACAGGAATTACTGTGAAGTGTAGCAACAGCACATTTTATACCCTCTCGAAAACCAGCCATTAATTAAGAGGATTGAGTAATTGCACCACTGATGGGTTGGATTGTGTCAGGCTGGTTTGCTCGGCTCTCATCTTGGGACAATTACAAATCTGTCAGGAGAGCGAGTAGCAAGATCAATAGTTTTTCGATCCGCCACATTATTGGCAAACCTTCTGCCAGCTGCGTTAAATCGCGTCCCTTAACCCACCCGTAACCAAGCAAGCCTCACTCAGGGCGTTGTTCTGGGATGTGTGTGTGTGTGTGTGTGGGATGACTCTCAATGCAGAACACAAATGTCACATGTATGACTGTCACAATTGCCTCCCCTCGACCGAAACTCTTATGTTTTACCGCAGTTTATACTCTGGGTAAGAGATTTGGGGTGTCTTGCTTGCATGTGGGTTAATTGCCCAGCTAGGACAATTTGCAGTTTGCCGCACTGACTTGTAAAATTTAGGCTGCATTAATAACTTCAAATCCAATGGATGCTTTATATCGTTGTGGATTGCCTCTTTGTGTTTTGGGCAGAAAATCTTCACTTGAGTCCGTTCTGTTCCAGCAAGACCCACTTGCCTCCCTTGCCTCACTCCTCGATACGGAGGGCAATAATACCAGCCAGCACAAACATCCGCATGAAGTCATCCTCTGCTCGATCAGTTTTACAGAATAATAGGCTTTTGCCATTTGGGCCAAGCCTGATAATTCACTCTCTAAAATTGGCCCGTGCCTTCAGTGGACTCAGAAAATATGGGAACTGATGAATCATTTGTGCTCAGCTAATGCAAGGCAGTGACTCAGCAAAAGTTCCTGTAACTGGAATGAACGATAGTCCCCATCTTTTCACTAAACAGATTGCGACCAATGTCTGCCCACAGACGGTTTGTGAAAATGCCTTTGTCGGGAGGACATTTTGCACTGTGCGGACACTGAACCTTAAAGTGACTGGACCGTGCAAAGCCAGCTGTATTCTCCCACAATCCGTTGACTATTTGAACATTAGTTTGAGCAAAATGGATCACACATTTATTGTGGAGCTCCTGTAGCTGAGTGGCCAGAGCACTCGCCTTACAAGCGTGGCATAAAATGACAATAAAATTGGTCATTTCAATCCACGACTGTTTGTGGGGGGAACGCTGCTGTATCGCATTTCGCCCACAAATATACAGTCAATTCACTTTGCAGTATATTCTGTGAAGCGCTTTGAGACGTCCTCCTGAAAGGCGCTATACAAGTGTAATTTTGTTGTTGTTGCCGTTCTTGACATGTGTTTCCAACTCACGTAAACCCGCATGTTTCCTCTGCAGCGGCAATATTGTGGACAGTTGTAGTATCTATCGAGGCTTGATTCCTTCCTTGTTCAGACATGCCCACAGAACTCAATGAACCTTATAGGCGCGGAGGAAAACAGTAGCGTTAACAACGGACAACGGCAACATTCAAACCACTGTCTCACAGCCACCAGATCGTGTCGCCTAGTCAGAGTCTGCAGGCAGGAGGCTTGCATCGCGATGTACGAAACGATTACGGAGGGGGGGGGGCAACGAGAATGAGCTCCAAATTGAGAGTCCTCTGGACACTGGGTGATGTGGAATAAGATCCATTGCTTCTAAAAAAAAATGTTTTTTCGCGAGTACTGTACTTTACTCCACGAAACATACAGTCACTTCATTTGGCGGCACATCTTGCGAGGCTGACTGAATCGGCCGCGTTGTACGTCACCATTGGTATTGAACCCCCCCCCCACCCACAATTGCTGCTGGCTCCTGTACTGAGTGCCGTCTTAACCAACGCGGCTTTTGAAAAGCACTTCCATGATAAAAATGTCCTGCGATGCCACTTTATCACAAGTGCACTCGACTCCCTCAGAGAGAGAGAGAGAGAGAGAGAGAGAAAAACACTAAACGCAAAACGATAATCTGTCATTATCGAAGTGCGGTGACTCGAAAAAGGAAATGGTTCCCACTTCCCGGCTGGACTCGTGATTTATGGTTCCCTTTGAATCGCGCCCGGTTCCAGTTAGTCCCCATCAATACGGAGCAAAGTGCAGGGACAGCACGGTCACGCCCAATTACGCATTTGTTCTACGCGTTTTACGGTTTGTTGGGAGAGCAAGTCGACTTGCAAGCATCTCTGTTCGCCATCCATCAAACCGGGAAGCCCATTTCTGTGTTCGTTTGGATCAAGTAAAACCCCACCCCTCCTCCTCTCGCACATTTGCTTCACGCAGGAAAACATTCAGTGGGGCAGACTTTATGAGTGAAGCATTTTAAAAAAATTCAATAGGTTCATTTGACCCAGGACCTCTGTAAATTCCTCCCTGCTGTGAACGAAACCACACCGCGTGGATCTCTTGGGTGCAATGAGAAATCTTGATGCCTCCAACTACTGCCCATTCACAATGAGTTGATCTGATCCTGAAGAGGCTATTTTTATTCATCATTTGCTATTGTATAAGCGCACGTTGCTGTTTAAAAGGTACCACAGAAGCAGCTCGTGCCTTTTGATAAGAGAAAAGGCATTTATTTTTGTGTCTACAGTATGCGTTGCGTAAAATCCATTGTCAGCCACTTTTCGGTTGTACTTCTGTAGCTCACTGGTTAAAAGAGTCCTGGGGAAGTCCTGTAGCTCAGTGGTTAGAGCGCTCGCCTTGTAAGCGGGACACCTGGGTTCGATTCCTGGCAGGGAATGGGCAAGTTTCCTTACTCCACACGCCTAACAATAGATTTTTAAAAAATCATCGAGGCTTCCTCGCCAAAGATGAAAACAGCAATAATCCTTCATCTTGTTATCCTGCACCTTTCGTTCCAACAAAGTGTGCAGTCAACTCACTTTACAGTATATTCTGCGAAGCGCTTTAAAATGTCTAGAAGTGAAAAGGGCTACATCAAATCCAAGGATTATTATTATTCTGAGATCCATTTGTGAACCATTGCCGTCTAGGGAAACCCAATCTCTCAGCTGCCCAGTACCTCGAGTCTGTGCTTCAGTTGAATTTCCCAGCTTTCATCCCTGAAGTTCAACTTGTTCTTGAGAGATCCATTGGACCTCCCCTTCAGCCTCTTAATATTATTACAGAACCGGTCGTGTGTAGCGATCTCCTCCGCAGCCCCGATCATCAACGATGCGACTTTGGAAAGGGGGAAACGTGTGGATATTCTCTCTCGCTTTGATACCCTCGTGTGACTGGAAGTGACAGTGAAGGGACTCTTGGTAAATACAGCCCAGAAGTTCCAGCAATGGAGCAAAATTCCATTCATTATTTTTTTGCGTGTGGTGTGGACTAGCGGTTGATTCATTTCATTGTTTTGTGTCGCGAGCGGATTGTGTTAATTCTGCAGCGTTACATGAACTCAGCGGCCAGAACAGCCCGAACATTGTGGACAAGCAAGGCCCAGAAACGTAGCCCACGAGTCCCACGAGCCCGTGGCAGTTCTAAGTAGGTTGTGTGAAGGTTGGAGACGTTAGCTGTTTTAATGAATGGATTATGCGTGTCTTTGCCAAAACTGTTCTCGGGTGCTGATGGAGCAGATTGGACTTTGCTGCATCTGATTGAAGCCTGACTTGTCCCTTCGGGGACGGGCTGGAGGACAGTGAGACGTGAAGCATTTGGTTGGTGGTTAATGAAAACATTCTGAGCAATGCCTCTTGTATTTAGCGCGTCGCTTAAACAAGCGGCTGTCTATTTACAGCTGGTAAACGGAGGCGTGTGGAGCAGGGAAACTTGTCTTTAGGTTTTGCTTTGAAGGATAAGTAAATGATGTGTTTTTTTAAAAGCAAAGGACAGTAGTGGTGGTGGGGGGGGGTGGGGGGGGGGGGGGGCTGTGAATATTGTGAACCATTTAAAAGCGTGTGATAATAATACTAATAATACTAATAATACTCGTTGCATTTGATATACCGACTTTTCACATCTTATTGATGTCTCAAAGAGTTTCACCGAATACACCGTAAAATGAATTGACTGTATATTTGTGGGCGAAATGCAGCAGCCAGTTGTGCACAGCAGCGTTGCCCACAGACAGTTGTGGATTGAAATGACCAATTTTATTATTGTGTTTTTTTTTTTGACGGATTATTATCAGTGATGTGGGATTGAGTAGTAACAATGGAGAGGACGTGTGCCGTGTCGCTAAACTGCACGATGATTGACAGCCGCTCAACCTTTCCTCTTGCCCTTCAATCATCTCTCTAACCTTGGCTTGCTAAGCTTTGCTGCACCCGTTTGAGCCGTGTTGTTCGGCTGAATGAATCTCGTAATCTCCTTTCATATCAACAACCCATTTCCTCAGTCAGTCTTCACGAGCAGGTCACTGATCTGGTCACGATCGCAATCAACAGCTTGCCGGCACGAGGAAACGATGAGAGTTCGAACCATTTTGGACGGACCGATGATTTGATTGAAGCGATTTCACTTCACGCTGATCCAGTGGAGGTGGTGGTGAGGGTGGAGGGGTGTGGGGGGTTGTGGGGGGGGGAGGAGGAGACAGTAAGCATGACTGAAAGCATGGTCACAGATGGTGGAGTGAAGGGGATGAGAGACAAGCAGAAGGCCCAAGCCAGCCTAGCGGAGGCAAAGGCGGGTGGAGTGAAGAGAAAGGAAGGGAGGTGACAGAGAGTGAAGGGATTTCTAGACGCGTGAGATATGTGGAGAATTTGTTGCTGCGTCACAGTTTTAAGTCCACTGGGTCAGAGATTGTCTCTGCTCCCCTGTGAACTTCGGTGACGAGTTCTCTGTCATTTTTAATCTTTATTTTTGTCATTGAAAAGCTGATATCGTTAAGTGTGGGTGGTAATCCTCACCACACTCACTGACTCGCGTTATTATTTTTTTTTTTGGGGGGGGGAAATGTGTTCACATTTCTATTCAATTTATTACACAATGTGGAACATCTAAACAACACATGGGCTCCTTCAGTTGGTCAGCAAGTGATTGGTGCCAGGTAAATATGTGGCCGGAAGCAAAAAACAATGCGGTAGCTCAGTGGTTAGAGCACTCTCCTCGCAAGCGAAAGGACCTGGATTCGATTCCCAGACGGAGCGAAACCTTAGCCAAGTTTCCTTGCTCCACACGGCTCTGTTTACTTTGCAATAAACAGGAATCTAGTGACGTTCGTCGATTGGTGAATCGCTGCCCGGAGGTAATAATCCCTTCATAAAAAATGGTTCAGTCAATTCATAACTGTTTGTGGGGGACACTGCTGTGCACAATTAGCTGCCCTGTTTCGCCCACAAAATACAGTCAGTTCACCTTCCAGTATATTCTGTGACATGCTTTGAGGTGTCTCAATGACGTGAAAAGGTGCTATGACGAACGAAAGGATTTTTAATATTTGCCAAAACGCAAAATACTGCAGATACCGGAAATCTTGACCCCCCAAAAAACAGGGTCGTGGACCCGAAACGTTGATTTACTTTCGCTTTCTCCATCGATGCTGCCTGACCTGCTGAGTGTTCCCAGCCACTTCCGTTTTCCTTCTGATTATTTAGGTGGTTTTTTTTCAAACTTTTTTTTATATTTAAAAGAAAAAAAAATTAAAACATTTCTCCGGCCGGTTTCACAAACAGTTTTATTTATCAATTGAAAAAAAATACTGAGGAAAATGCAAACCGAATGCGGTTAGATTGCCTCAGTCAGCAATTTTAACCAACGAGCAGGAGAGCTCAATATTTACATGTTTAAGTGCACTTTTTTTGCCAGCACATTAATCCATCCGCTTTGCAGTGAGCGAAGAATCGAAAGGAAGATAAATTTTTCTGACATACGGAGTGCTAATTTTCCGCTCTCCCCTCCCCCTTCCCCTCCTCCCCGCGCCCCCCCCCCCCACCCCATTCTCTCTAGCAAGACATGCTTTAACGCAAACGGTAGTATTCAGCATTAAAACAAAAAGTTGCACTCTATCGGTTTTGCAGATGGTGTTGTCGTCAGCGCTATGTACGTCTTGCTGGAGCGTAGAAGCTCATGACTGGATGGATATTCATTAGTAAAATGAGCTGAGCGAACAAAATCAACAAGGCTGAAAAGAGAGACCAGAGATCGGAGAGAAAAAATAATTCTCCTCTTCTCCACTCACCCACCCCCCCACCCCACCCCCCAACCATAACTCATTTCACACAACAGTAAAACAAAATATGGAATAGCATGAACTGTTTTCAATGATAACGATAATCTTTGTACTTGACATATAGTGGAGTCCTGCAGCTCAGTGGTTAGAGCGCTTGCCTCGCAAGCGAGAGACATGGGTTCAATTCCAGACAGGGTGAAACCTTGGGCAAGTTTCCTTACTCCACACGCCTGATAATAATCTCTCCCCCCAAAATTGGTCGTTTCAATCTACGACTGTTTGTGGGACACTGTTGTGTGCAATTGGCTGCTGTATTTGTCCCATAAATACACAGTCAGTTCACTTTACGGTATATTCTGTGAAGCCGTTTGAGACGTCTAGAAGATGTGAAAAGCGCTATCTCAAATGCAAGGGTTATTATTATTATAGCGTCTCATCACGTATTCAAGACGTCTCAAAAATCACTTTACGGCATATACCATCAAGGGAATTGATTTGTGTGTTAGGTGGGCAAAACGCAACTCTATTTTCTTCTGACTTTTTTTGGAGTCATTGGATTGAAGAGTTTGTTTTAAGGAGAGCAGACAGTCTTCTGAGGTGATCAAATACTCATGAGAAACACAATGAGGCTTGCTGGGCAAGCCAGACGGGATATGACTTGCCAGGTGAGACGGTGTGGATACCAGCGACGGATCCTCACAGCTTGTCGCAAACCTGTTTGTGTTGCTCTCATTCTGTAACGTGTCAAAGTGCCTCAGTTGGTAACACATCTCGGCGTAAATTCATCGCTTGAGATTGAGCTGGTTGGGAATAAATGCTCGGGATTCCCGTGGCCGTAGGTGAATAAAGTTGCCGTGTGTGTGTGTGTGTGTGTGTGTGTGTGTGTTTGAGAGAGCCGTGCTCTGAAGAATCCAATGCAGCGGGGGAAAGGCGAAATGTTTTTAAGACTTTGTTGATGAGAGGAATCGCTTTGGAGTTTTATGTAACGCTCACCACAGCTGGGAAGCAGTGTCCCAAAGCGGCTTGTTTAGTGCGCAAAACATAAACATTTCAATGCTTCCCAGTGGGTTGGATGGAGATGAGATCCCAAGTGATGAAAAGGACACATTTCAACATTTTAATGACGACTTGTGGAATCTTAATTTTGATCCAATGAATGAGTTGACGTGGCGATGGGTGAATAAATGGCTTGAGATATTACTCAAGTCTCTTGGGCCTATGTAATGTATGTTCTTATGACCATGCGATTGAAATAATTAGATAGCAATCAGGCAATGATGAGTTTAATGGTGTATACCATCTCTCTGTGGTTTGGTGCCATGCAGCCAGAGCTGATTTGAGAGCTTGTCACTTGAGTCCTATCGCTCTGTGGTTAGAGCATTCGCCCTTATAAGCGAGAGAGACCTGGGTTCAATTCCAGGCAGGGAAAACCATAGGCAATTTTCCTTACTCCATATGCTTAATAATAATAATCTCTCATATAAAAAAAAATTGTTCGTTGTGATCCACGACTGTTTGGACACTGCTGTGCGCAATCAGCTGCCGCGTTTCGCCCACATGTACACAGTCAATTCACTTTGCAGTATATTCTGTGAAGCGCTTTGAGGTGCCTAGAAGACGTGAAAAGCGCCAGGTCAAATGCAAGTATCAATGTTAGGCCTATTATTTATTGTGGGATGTGGAATGTCTGCAGCAAAGGCCCTACCAAGCCCTCTCAGGACATTTACCTTTCTTTGTGTTGCACATAACTCAACTGTTGTGCATTCCTTGTTTCTATCTTATCTTGTTTGGTGCCTTGTCAAAGTCCCTTTAGCAAACGACTGTACCGTGCGTCATTTGGCTACCTAATGGGCATACCATGTCTGTAGAGTGTCATTGAGATCAGTCAGGGAAGACATATTCTCCAGAAGCCGGGTCGGCTGCTGTTTATGACATCGCTTTTAACAGAGGTGATTTTCTCTTCCGCCTTTGTGGCTATCAATGCCAGTTGCAGAGGTCAGACTAATCAGTCTGTGTTTGTGAGCAATGAATGTCGCTCAACCTTCTTGTGTGTACAGATGGCCTGTTTCCAATCTGATGAAACCACTTCTCGTCTCGCCTCAACGGAGGTCCATGCCAACTCCTGTGTTGCGTGGCTCACCTCGTGATGTGTGAAGCCGAGTTCAGGCTTCCCAAGCAGGTCTGACGCCTTGTGAGGAGAAGCATGTTTCTCAACAACAGGGTCACCTCTGGCACAAGTGGCTCTCGCTCACTCCACTGAAGTAGAAATACGTTAGGAGCTGTGCTAAACGTGGTCTGGGGATTTTGACCACTCCTGTAGCTCAGTGGTTAGAGCACTCGCCTTACAAGCTTGAGACCTGTGTTCGAACCCAGGCAGATCAGAGCGAAACCTTGGGCAAGTTTCTGTCAAAAAAAACACACACACACACAGTAATTAAAATTGTTCATTTCAATCCATGACTGTTTGTGGGGGACGCCGCTGTGCGCAATTGGCTGCCGCATTTCGCCCACAAATACACAGTCAATTCACTTTAAAGTATCTTCTGTGAAGAGCTTTTGAGACACCGATGGGATGTGAAAAGCCGCTAGCTACATCAAATGCGAAGATTGTTATTGTGTGGCCTTATAGTGGTTGCACTTCATCAGCGAACTGCCCAACTTCTTCCTTGCTCAAGTTCGGTGACTGCTTTCCTGGAAGCTAGACGCGTTGTTTTTTGCCTTCTGTTTGCATGTAGGGAAGCCCCCAGCACAGCTGTTCTCATGTGTCTTGAGTTCTAATGTAACAAGGCATGTTGTCGTGTTCTGTCCCTTGTAACATCACACAGAGTGAGTCATTTGTGTCTCATCGCTTAAGAAAGACTTATTGGTGTTGCAAATGTTTCTTTCTAATTAAATGTACCGTTTCGAAACACAGACAAAAAAAAACAGTTTCAAGTACTAAATGGGAGGCTTTGTGAATGCTCTAGGTTAACAATTGGCTGGCTTGCCAGAATGATTCAAAACTCTCAGCTGCAAAACTGTTGTGTTTTCTCCTCTCCCTCCGCACCCTGCCGCAGACTGAGCCAGCTTTCTGCTGCGCTGAAACTTTTATTTAAATGTGACGCATCCTTGTGATTCTTGATCTCCCCTTTGGCTCCCTCCACTGATTTCTGCAATTCTATCCACTGGCCTTTAGCTAACCTCAAACAAATAGCCATGTTGTTGTGTGCGAGCCTTGGCATTGAGTGTTGGCAAAGCTTTCGACATAGAGAAAGAGGGGGTCGAATTTGGATCTACCCCCTTTTTCGAAACTCATGCAGTTTGTAGCATTGGTGACTGGATTGGAGCCAGCGTTGGAATTTGAGGTCCCAGTTATTTTGGAACGCCCTCAAACTCCACGCCAGCGAAGTTTGTTAAATCAGCGTAGGTCACCGACAGAATTTGGGCCTTTCTCTGCAGTTCTGACTTAGTTCCTGCACCACGCAGTCAGTTTACATCCTCAATTAGCCCTCATCGGATACATATTCATGGTTTGCCCAGTTTATAAAACAGCAAGTCGTACCAAACAGGATCTGTTTATGAGTTTGAAACCGCACTTTAATCCATATGATGCAAGGCGTTTCACCAAGTTCTCAAACTCTCGAACCCAGCCCTCCCACCACCCACACAAGTCTCTCTTGCCAATGAGATTCTGTTATTCATTGATACTGAAGTGCTGATAAACTGATTGTGATCTGTGTGTGTGCATGCCAGCATTCAAAATTATAAAGAAACCCAGCATTTTGATGGAAAGTGAGACAAGCTCTGTTTCATCAGCCACAAAGTATGTACAGCAGTCAATTCCGTTTTTACAGTTTATTCTGTGAAGCGCTTTGCGACGCTCCGAAGATATGATAAGGCACAATATCCAATATCCAAGGATTAATATTGTTATAGTAAACAGTAGAATTTGTAGAATATACTCAGCGGTGTCTAGATATAGGATTAAACTCACCATAGCCCAGAAATTTTGCACAGTTATCTATAGTCATATATCGCTTCGCTATTGCTGTTATAATAATAATAATAATAATCTTTGGCAAGTACAATTTCTGCGAGGAAGGAAGCGCCCGTGATTGGTTCTGACATAACATTTTACTTCACCTCGTCGCCATTTCGAAGAAAAGTGGGTACTGTCATTTCTAGCGCATTATCTCGTCTTATATTCCCTCGTTCACAATCCAAAATTCTGTGAAGCGATTTTGAGATGTGTCGGAGGTGGGTGTGACAATCGTAAGAAGTGACTATGCCACACACTGGATTGTATCCCATCTGTTCTGAAAACCGCCCCTACTTCTGTCGGTTCCTCAAACGGGATTCAATTCCCCCATCCCCCCCCAAAAATCTTGCAGGTGAATTAATACTCCTGTGACCCCATTCGAGAAACACAAAAGGGAGTTTCTTCCAGTGTCCTGGTCAAACAGTCCCTCCAGATTAATTGGTTTGTTCGCCTCGGGACTGTTTGTGGAACGATGCGCGAGCGCGCTAAATAGCTGCGAGGAAATAATCACTTTGCTCGACAGTTAGGTCAAAACTTTCCAGCCGAACAGGAACTCCAAAATGGAAAGCGCTTGCTTTTCCTGTGGTGTGTTGCATTCCCCAAGAGACACAATAACTCTGATGGTATTATTTCAACATGTTTCTCATTCTGCTGTGTGAGCGCAACATAACTGTGCATCTGTCTGTGTGTCACCGCCCGCCCCACCCCCGTGCTAAAACAATGAGAATAACACCATCTATGGCAGATTCAGATGGTCGGTGGGATTAATACACCACAAATGTCAGGAACAAAAACGTTAGTCCTTTTCTCCTTCTCGTCAGCGCCTCGGGACGTCCTCCCGACGTGAGAGGCGCTCTCTACAAATGTTATTTTGCTGTTGTCGCCGCCGCTGCTGCTGTTGTCTCTCTGTGGTCCCAAGAGGTGGTTTCGGGTGATTGGGTTGGGGGGGAAATGAATATACTGTTCCTGGTGAAAGCTCGAGTTCATTAATGTGCACCTCTGTCGAGTTGCCTGCTGTAAAAACACTGGCGTGGCGTACGAAAGTGTCAGTTTGATTTAAGCTAGTTTGCTCAGCTGTGTGTTGCGGAGTGAGATGTGCTTACATATATCGCCTACTTGTGATTTGGAGTTTCCACTTTCCTGTCAGACTTGCGATGAACTGCTGTTTATTCCACCCGACCACGTCAGGTCCCACACGATACAGGTAACAAACCCTGTTATTATTCTGAATTACCTTGGCAGACTGATGGCCCACGCCATCTGGTTTCCATTCCACGTGTTTACAGACGGAATAGTTGTTTCCGTGATTTCCTCCCCCTCCCAAACAGCCACTCAGTTTGCCTGTGTTGTCTGCGCTCGTCCGTTAACAATTGTCCTCCTATGAACACATTTTTAACGATCGAATCCCGCGGGCCAATTTTGAGAAGTCTCAATGTCAGAATTGATAATAATACTACTACTGATAATAATCCTTGCATTTGATATAGAGGTTTTCTCGTCTCCCAGACATCTCACAAACGCTTCCCAGAATGTCCTGTAAAGTGAATTGACCGTATATTTGTGCCTGGATTTGAACACAGCTCTCACGCTTGTGAAGGCGAGTGCTCTAACCACTGAGTTTACCGGATGCGCGAGCAGGCAGCTGTCGACCTGCCCTCAGTCACCAGCGCTCATCGCATTGCAAACCGAGCTCAGATGGAAGCCTTGTCATGGAGGGAATGCTGCTTTGCATACTCTAAATGCCTGCAGTGCCAGAGCTGCATTGTCGTCGGGCGGTGATGGTAAATCACCCGTATCATTTATCTGCAAGAACGAATGCAGAAGAAGAAGAAGAAGAAGAAAATAAAATCACTATTCAAATTATATGCCAGGTCCCGGTTCCTATGGTTACTGCTTTCTTGAGTTTCAGTGATGCTTTGAGCTGCGGGAAGATCGTGTGTGAGGCACACACCAAATCATTAAGCTAATGCTCTTTGATTGACTAATTTCAGTGGGGATTGAATAGCAAGTGGGCTCTTAACCACGTCTATCATTTGGAAACAAACGAGCAACCTGGCAAGGCCGCCCATGCCAAGGCCCCCCCCTCCCCCCGACCCATTGCCCCTCAAACCAACCCGAGGGCAAGTGTTGTCAACCTCACTAAAGCTGGTTGTTGAAGCGAATCGCTGTGGACAGTCCTGTCTCGTCCAGCGAGACGTTGCTTCTTTTCCTTTTGGTTCAGTCCTTTTGGACAAGAGGAGAGGGTGGAAAGTCAAGGTTCGGAAAAAGATTGTTTGCCTTGATGTGTGTACTGCGACTCCGAATGACGCAAGTTGGCTTGGCCGTGAGGAGGGATTGGACAACGAGCCCAGCTGAAGATTCTGTAAGGAAGGCTCATGGGGAAGACTGCCTCTGGCTTTTAACGCACAATTGGTTGGCTCTCAAGTGTTGCTCTGCAACTATTTGCCGTAAGCACACACGCTGGGTTTTAAAATCACACAGAGTGGTGGTTCCTGAGAGCTCAGCGAGTTAATGCACTTGGTAGCACATTAATGAACCCTGCAGGGGACAACAACAACTTTAGATTTATCGTTTGGCCCTACTGCACGCAGTAGAACATGTCTGAGCATTTCACTGATCTCGGCAAGGGAGAAGCTGGGCGGGAGATAGTGACCGTAGGGATTTAAAGGTGGACAGAGAGTGGGTGACTTGGAGGGACAGAGAGGAGGGGGTGGGTTGACGGACAAGGAGGGAACAAATGCATTAGTTCAACTGTGATCAGTATCGTCAATTTCCGCACTTCAGACTTTCAGGAGAGCTCGGTGATCGGAAATCAATGAAATTTCCACCGTTATGCGATGGTATATTTGACAAACTGTACCCGACTGCGACAGTGGTTTGTGGACAAATAATACATTTGACAGAGCAGCAGGTCGAGTAAGCTGCTTCCAACTTTTTTTTTCTCTCTCTCTCTCAATTTTATTTAACCCCCCCCAAATCTCCCTCACCCCACCACCACCTCACTCTCATTAAAACAGTTCAAAGGCAGAAAATGCCGCAGGTGGCAGTCGCAATACAAATTCAGTCAAGGTAAAACGGCAATTACTCGGGTTGGTTGCACCCCATTAAATGAGGTTGACCTTTCGCGAGAAACCTCTTGCGCTCGGCCTTCGATTTCAAAGAAATATCACCGCAAAATAATAGATTCAAATTGTGATGTTTTAGGGAATTCGTTTATTATTAGTCTTGGTTCCGCTGAACTTTGCGATCACTGACATTTGGTTTGGGAGAAAGAGAGAGGAGAGAATTCAGGTTCAATTGTCTGCCGAAAGACCACAGCGGTTATTTTATGCAGCGATGATCGGTCCACCAAAGACTTCTGTTTGCGTTGCCGATATCTTTCTGTTAAAAAACCCCCCCAAGAGAACAGAGGCGAATTGATCGAAGTGAACGGCTGGAATTTATTTCTCTTAACTGTACCTTTGAGTGGCGAATCGGTGCTGCTAGTTGAGAAGATTAGCTATTCTAACAGTTGCGAGATTGCATGCCCGTCACCTCAATTTTCTGCAGCAGGAAATTTATCAGCGCCTGTTCGAAAATAAAGCAATTTGAAGCAATTTAAAGTGAGAATAAAAGCATTGGTTTAAAGTCGGCGGTGAGTCCGTGTCGCAGCCAGCAAACACAACCCAATCATTGGGAACCCAGAGCGCAATCGGTGGATGGAGCAAATGCGGTGTGGTGACAAATGACTGTGTTCAGGAGGCATTTCGATTCAAACGCATCACGTAAAATGGAAGGTGTAAATTGGCGAGGTATTAATAGGGATCAAAGGGTTTCGATCAACCCTGGCAGTAATTGGGCTGGTGGTAACCAACACAAAACTGCCAAGGAATGTTCTTGATAGTTCTGCTGTTTGACTATATTTATGTTGCATTCTGATGAGGACACCGAAAGTATAATGCTCTTTCCGTTCTGCCGCCTCGATCTGCGGAATTGAACTGTTTTTCCTAGAAAAAAAAAAATATTTTCTTGTTCGATTATATGGCAGAATACGAAAAATCGGTCATTCATTTCATTCGCTGGTTGTGGAACAAGATAGTGTGCAAATTGGCTGCCCCATTCACTGCCAAAATAGTCACCACCCATTAAAATCCATGACAAGTGCTTTTAAGACATTCTGACATGCGGTTTATATATATATATATCTATGCAACTGATGTAATATGCAGTGTGGGGCTGGGAAGTGGCTATTTACTGTTAGTAACGACTCCAATGAGGCATACTAACCAGGAGATGGACTTTGCACTTATTACCTAGAGGAACCGTAAAGATTGTATCAGAGAGGTGATCCCTGATAAACTGGTGATAAAGCAAGCTTTTTCATGCCTTCTGCCATTCGAGTTGTTTACTTGCAGATTCCATTCCCTTCACTCAAGTTCGCACGGAACTCATCCAACTGTGGCTGGGCGCAATACTGTGTTTGTGTGTATTGTTCTCTAGCACAGTGGTGGTATTTTTGAAAACTACCTTCATGTGCTCAGCTGCGTTTTGTTGGTAGGAAATGAAAGAGGTGTCACATTTCCTCCTGACCTGTTTTCGCATTGAGTCAAACCTCAAACGTTAGATTAATTGTCAGGGTTTTCTTCTCGGGCAATTTTCCTTCTTCAATTAAAACCTCTAGTTGGCGTATTGTTTATTTGATGAGATATCTTTGTTCGCTTGAGAGACATTGTGGGCTTTGTAGCTGTTCCCAATAAAGTACGTCCTTCTCAGTCTCGGTTACAGCTACAGATAAGGTCCTCAGTGTGAACGGTGTAGGAGGGGACGGGGGAGAGTGGCGAGGAATACAGAAGTGAGCCTCTGATCTTTCTGTTTCTCTGTTGGAAAAGTATCTCCCACTTCCACAGTCTTTTAATTAGAATGACTAGGATTGGTGTTACCCCGCACCTACAACATCAAGTACTTTAGCCTGACCTCTAAAAGTGACTGTGGGCTCCGGAATAAATCAGCTCTGGCTTCAGGTGGCCCTTTGCAAGGATGTATTATCCTTCACTTGAACCTCACTGCCGAAAACACTGATTCAAAAATATTTTGACACTGTCATTTGGACACTGTATCAGGAACAAGATAAAGGTTGTTCAGGGCTGTTTGTGGGGACATTGCTATGTGCAATTGGCTACCGCATTTAGCCCACAAATATACAGGTCAACTCACTTTACGGTGTATTCTGTGAAGCGCTGTAAGACGACTAGAAAAACGCCAAATCAAATGCAAGGGATTATTAGTATTATTCTTCTTTTAGTGTTCCCGGGAATCAGGATCTTTAATTCCAATCTTTCCAATGGCCCTCTGTCCTTTAACATATTTCCCAAGCCTGGGGAAATCTTATGTTGGCACTTTGTAAATTGGGACTTTTGATGTGGCTTCAATCAAGAATAATAATAATAATAATCCTTGATTTTGATATAGCGTCATTGTTATCTCGTCATTGAAGCTTCACAGGTGTAAGGTGGTGTGACTGTGTATGTGGGCGAATGTGGCAGCTAAATTGGACATAGCAATGTCCTACAAATAACTGTAGTGAGGACTTTACAACCCTTCAATCTTCTGGTAAGTGCGTCAAAGGCAAGAAGCTGTACGGTGCATCTTTTCCTACGGACAGCGCAGAATGTGTTGGATTGAACCCATATCTCCTCACTGTGTGGTTCTGAGTTTTAGTGTTGCAGGGTGTGTAGAAAGCAAATCCTATATATAGAATACTTCCTGTTTGATGGGTGCTGAAAATGATTTACTGCCTCTAATCTCCTGGCTTGGTTATTGGTTCTGTTGTCTTTGTGTTTACCATCTCAGCTCTATGATTAGCTTACTGACTCATGATCTGATCTGGGTGCCATTTGATGTTCACGCATGAACAACTGCTAGGGAATTAAATAATTGCATAAACAGATGATCCTCGCGTTTGGTATGGCGCCCTCAGCGCGTCACTCAAAGATGTTTCGATGGAGCTTCGCAAAATTTACTGTCAAATGTCCCGATTGTGCATTTGTAGGTGAATGCCCACAAAATATACAGTCAATTCACTTTACTGTATATTATGTGAAGCTCTTTGATTTGTCTCGAACATGTGATAAGACGCTATTTCAAACGCAAGTACAGTACTGTATTAGTATTATTATTATTATTACTGCGCACAGCAATGTCAAATGTCAGCCAGACACATGACCAATTTTAACGAGTCTTGGGCAGGTTCCTGTACACCAACGAACAAAAAGGTCTTTACCTCACCTCCAAATCTTTTTGATGGAGATTTAACTAACTTGCAGGAATGTTTGATGGCTGTACTACTCAGGTTTATCGCGAACGCCCAGGGCTCAGTGATTGCAGGTTGAAAGCATTTTAGCTCTTGAGTGCCAGTATGTCCGCCTTTTGAATCATGCAGGGTTTTTCAGAGTGGTTTAAGGTCGAGAAATAAGGCTGAAATTTACTCAAAAGCCCTAGAGATACTCGCCTAGAGTGTCTCAGTTTGTGCCTTGTGAACCGTTAGATTAAACCAGCGCCCAAGCTTCAGATCACACTCCTTTCACTGATTGTAGCAAATGCCAATTTTAAAAGAGGAATTAGACGAATATTTGGAAGAAGGTACGTACGGTGCATAAAATGGTATTGGCAAAGGGCAGGGGAATACAACTACAGTATATGGATTGCTTGAGAGACTATGAGATAAAAATGTACAAATTTTTTCAAGCGGTTGCCGAATAATCCTGCAAAGGCCTCATGATTTCACCCACAAGGCAACAGTCAATTCACTCGACAGTACCTTCTGTGAAGCGCTTTGAGACACAGTCTAGAAAACGCGAAAACCATCAAATGCAAGGATTATTAACGATATTATTATTATTCTCATTACTCCACATGCTTCCAGAATACAACAGCAACAAACACAAATTTCATTTGCACAGACAGCGTCTTTCATGTCGGGAGGACGCGGAACGACTAGTGTTTCTCAGGTTCTGATGTTATGTTTGATTTGGGTTCGCTGTACGAATGTAGTTTTGTTGTTGTTGTGTACTGTGTCCTGAATTTTCCCCCCTGTAGTGAACCGGGTTTTTGTCTTGTCTTTTGCCTGCAGTGGGTGCTGGCGTTCGAGATCTTCATACCGCTGGTTCTGTTCTTCATCCTCCTGGGACTCCGTCAGAAGAAGCCAACTATTCCTGTCAAAGAAGGTACAGTGGATATAGCCAGTGGCCTGCCTTGACCCTGCTGAGCCAAGCTGCTGTTCGTTTTGGTTTGCCGGGCAAAATCTAGCTCCGTTTGCAAAGATCCCACTTTGTAAAGGGGGTCAGATAGCCTGAGAGATGCAGCATTAACAGGGGGCTTGTTCATGGTGCTGTGACTGTATACACGCATGGTGTGCAAATAATTCCCTGTCCTCCACTGCTATCTGTAGCTGTCAAACGGTAACAGCTGAACATTATGTGACAATACCTTTGAAGCATTCCTAGAGCTGGGGTGGATTTAAGGCCACACTGTGCATGTCTGTGTGTGTGTCTGTGTCTGTGTGTGTGTGTGTGTGTCTGTGTGTGTGTGTGTGTGATCTGTGCATATGAGAAATCTTGCATTTGCTGAGCGAGTGTATTTTTGTGTGCGCCCACGCCTCTTTTTGAGGTCGTGAACGCTTATCATCGTTTACTGCCGATCTTTGGCTTTCCGCAACACAAGAGTGACGCAAATAGACTCTTGGATCCTCGAAGGGTGCGTTTGCGAGTTTATGCTGCACTGGGGAATCAGATCTTAGCGCGGAGCGGGGCAGGGCAAGGGAGAGAGAAAAAAATACTTCCTCGCACATAGAATTACATTGCTTCAAGCATCAAATAAAGCGGTACCAATGTAGGAATATGATAGATACCGGTCTGACTCAATTGTAAGAGAGAGGAGTGGAACCTCTGAAAATGACATGGGCGTGTGATTTTACTTGAGTTAATAAAATCTTCCAGTAAAGAGTAAAGAGGAGGTGCTGTACTTTGTACACCTGTAAAAAAAAAAAAAAATGCCCTTCTGAGATCATGGTGTTGAGGAAGCTCCCTTTCTCCAGCCTTGGTCCCACACACCCCTCCCCTCCATCACCATCTATTTTCCAGGCGGAATTCTTCACAAGAAAATATTAGCATCCGTCTGTCTCCCTGCGTGTCTGTCCCAAGAGGTCAAGCTCTGATCGTGAGCTGGATATCGGATGGGTTAGTCGAGCGTCCGCGCGTTTGCTTGGAAGCAAGAAAGACATGGATCCCTTGAGACATTTGTGCTCCCAAGACTATAACTCTGTACACAAGAGAGTAGGGAAAAGGAGAGTAAGGGAGAGAGTAAGCAGTCTATGTGTGTGTGTGTGTGTGTGTGTGTGTGTGTGTGTGTGTGTGTGTGTGGTCCATATGTTTGTGTGGTCTGTGTGTGTATGTGTGTGTGTTGGCTCCACGTGTGAGCGATCTTATCATGTTCTTATGGATCGAGACAATATGTTTGCGTTTTTCAGTTTGGGAGCAAGTGAGCATCATAATCACTTGCGACACTATTAACAACAACAAATTGCGTTTATACGGTGCCTTTCGTTTCGGAAGGACATCCCAAATCCCCTGGACGGTCAAGGGTTTGTATTTTAGCTGGGTTGGGTGGTGGGCGGGGGGGTGTTGTGGGAGGTTAGATACCTTTGACAATGTTTCCTTTGGAATATGAATTTTGAGTGAGTCAGCCAAAACAGGTCCACAGTGGAACTGTTCAGTCACAGTGTGGAGATGGCAAGGTATTCAGACGCTTAAAATGTACAGTTTGTACCTGTTTATTTCGAAAGGCTTTGATGGATGAAGTTTGATGGATTACATTTCGCATTTTGTGGGTTATGTTAATGTGATCAGTGTGGCAGATGTGTTTTTTTTATTTGCTGCTCTGGTTAATCATAATATTCAAATTGCATGTTTATGTTATGTTATGTTGCCTCTGTTGCTGAATCCCAAACATCAGGTAGACCTGTTGGCCAGGTTAACAATGGAAAGGCAATGACCACGTTGCCACAGACACACATTAAGTCTCATTGAATGGACGATACAAGGCAACAATGTGATGCTTTGGAGTACGTAGAGTTCAATGACGCAGAATTCACGATGTGGGCCCACCCCTCCCATTCCTCTCTCCTGTACCCAATGTACTCCCCTCTCCTATCAAGTTTTCTCAAATCAATCGATGCCTTTTTAGCTTCAATCATAGTTTCCGACAGTGAGTTCCACACACATAGTATCTCCCAAACTCCCTATCAGAATCTGCCGGCGTCTGTTTTTACATTTATGTCCCTACTTATGTTTCGGCTCCCTAGACCTGGGTTCGATTCCTGGCAGTGTGAAATGTTTGGGCAGGTTTCCTTAATCCATTCGGGGCAGATACTATTGTAAATATCTTATTTTGACAAACTGGCCTCTTTTCAACGAATCCGCAGTAGGAATATTGCAGGAGGCTTGAATGGGGATATCAAGTGGGGCAGCAATCTCTGGTTTCGTATACCTGTGTAATATAAACCCCATGTTGTCTTCAGGCACTGCCCGCTGCGTGGGAAAAGGCAGTGCCCAGGGTAGCTCCCCAGTGGGTTGGGTTGGGTAAGTTACTTGTGCTATTTTTGGCCTCAGCTTCGAGAGAAGGAAAGATCATTCACAGTGACACCAAATCGTTCCCTCGCTTGTGCCCCCAACTCTACATTCCCACTCTGATACCTGAGTAAATTTTGCCCTCGAGTAATGAATGCTGCACTTGGGTAATAGTTTTGCTGGCAAGAGTAAAAATGTTCCACCAGGCCCAACCTAATTCCTTCTCCGCCCATCTGTTTCTTTCCATTTACCTCGGTTGGTGCATCGATAGCGCTGTGTGAAGCTTGGTCACATCCTGTTTGTTATACGATCCCCACCCCGTCACTTTTGCCGTTTGCCATTAAATGTAACAATTGACACTGGGGGTGGGTGGAGGGTAGATAGAACGAGTTCCATGCAATCATCTCGCCCCCACCTCCTCCCCTCCACCCCTTCCCTGCAACCCCCGCCCCCTCCACCGGGCCCAAACTCCAGTAAACATTGTCCTGAACATCAATTGAAATAATGGTCCAAGGATGGAAGAGCATGTAGATAAGAACATAGCAAATGCTAGACAAAAAAAAGTCCCATCTAGCTCACCTTCCATCAACCTGCAGGTCACATCTACACATCTGTCCCAAACGACCGATGTGCTATATATAATCTTATTTCTAAAAAGCAATCCATCTCATCTGTGCACGCAGGAATCGACTTCCTACTTCAACTTGGTGGGGAGGGGTGGGCTGGCAGGTTCGACAGGTTTGTCGTAAGAACATAAGAAAGGTTAGAAAGGCTACCTTCCATCATCCTGTAGATCACATCTACAGGATGATGAGTCTGCCGTGGCTCACTGTTTCATTCAGGCCGTGTTCACCATGAGTTCCGAACCTTTGGTTCTGGTGGGACAAGACTCGGGACAAGCTATCAGCCGCACTGTATTCCGCTTTACATCGCAACTGACAAATGGACGGTGGAGTTCCTGACTGGCCGGGTCGAGGCGAGCTCCCGCTCAGGAGGAGGTTGTGATTATTGTCGATTGAACGTGCGGCTGTTGAATTCTTATGCGATTCGAATTCATTTTAATTTTTTTTTTCTTTTTTCCTTTTTGTCTCGTTCGTTCGTTCGTTGGTTCGTCTGTTCGTCTGTTCATTCGTTTGTTTGTTGTCTTCCGTTTGTAACGCTCTTTTCACCTGTCCACCTGCTTGACTCGCTGCCATGCTGCATGCTGTTCAGTCTGTAAGTTGTTTTTCACAAAGCGGTCGTGTGTGTGTGTGTATGTCATCGCCTAACTCTCTTCACTGATTTAAGAGTATGCGAACAGATCAATGATATCCCTCCTGAATTGTTAACCTGTTTCGATCAGACTTGAGACTGGTGATGGCTGCATTCTACTGTAACGCTGTAACTTGAATTTTAATGGGGGAATTTTAATGTGTGCCTTTTTACTTGGGTTCCAGAGAGAAGCGCACAGTAATTGGCAATGCATTGATATCATTATCGTTGATGCCCAACCTTTCCTAATTGCAAGGTAATAGAAAAGCCATCAAAATGTGCATTGGATATTTTACAGTGCAATAGGTGCTAAACCTCAGAAGAATGTTCACTAGTTTATTGCATTTATTACCTGCTCAATTATAATCTCCTAATACAGATATTCGCTGTATTGGCTCATGTGCTCCCCGTCTGAAATACTATTGTTGATGGTATGGGGAGCTCCTCCCTCCCTCCCTCCCTCCCTCCCTCCCTCCCTCCCTCCCTCCCTCCCTCCCTCCCTCCCTCCCTCCCTCCCTCCCTCCCTCCCTCCCTCCCTCCCTCCCTCCCTCCCTCCCTCCCTCCCTCCCTCCCTCCCTCCCTCCCTCCCTCCCTCCCTCCCTCCCTCCCTCCCTCCCTCCCTCCCTCCCTCCCTCCCTCCCTCCCTCCCTCCCCATCCAAACTCTTTCGTTGACTGCGCCCTCAGCCATCTCGGACTATCTCCTTGCCTCCATCTCCCACTGTGTCTCTACAAAGCCCTTTGAGACATTGTCCATTGTGAAAGGCAATACATAAGTGCAAATTGTTGCTGTTAAATGATCTCGGTGAGTACAGTCGTGGAGCTATTTTCACCAGTCTCAAATCACAGTGAGCTTCATATATAATATATAAATATATATTGTAAAGACAATGTTTGTATATTCAGCCATTGAGGGAATACCTTTGACTTTAAGCCTCTCTTCCATGTGGTCTGAACAAAGAACCAGGCTACAGGCTATAATTAATTTGCACCTCAACGATCCAAATGAAAAAAATGATCCTAGATTTTAAAATTCAAGTCGGTGGAAAGATTTCAGGGTATTAAGCTTTCATGACTTGCACCCCCCTCCCAAAAGAGTGGGAGGTTATTTATTTTGCTTGTGGCGGTCAAATGGTGAGTAACTGTTTCCTTCTGTTCTCTCACATCTTCTTGTCACCTCCAGTTCTGTCTGACCAGCCAGCAGTGTGAAATGCTTTGAGGCATCCTTCGTTAAATCATCCTTCCCACGCGAAAGGGTGATTTCAATGCAAAATTCTACACGAGAGTTTATGCGCCTTCGATTTTAACGTCGAGCTGACTAGAGGCACTGTAGTCAGGAGAGTTAGTCAGGCAAACAACTTCTTCAGAATTATGTATTTTAAATTACACAGGTGGGACTTGCAGTGTGAGTTCGTGATTAATGAGGCAGATTTTTCCAGTCTGTAGAGATGCAAACTGTATTGTCGCGCAAGCCATTCATTGCCATTTTCTCCCATTTATATAAATCATCCACACTTGGGCATAAAGGGGCATAATGTTAAAACTTATTTTCACAGCAGATACACCCATACTCCTGTCTTCAGGCAAAGATCTGTATCAATTTTAAATCGAGCTGCCAGTGAGTTTTATTACATTTTGAAGGGTACACCGAAATTCATCAGAGAAACGCGTTTGGAAAGAGTCTTTAGCAATCGTAGCTAACCAATGGTTCTGATTCATCCGCTTGAAAGTGGTATAATTAGCACAGTGAGTCTGTGGTGGCAGGCATTTATTTGTCAAAGCACTAAATAGAGATCAGAAAAAAAACTGGGTTTTGAAGTTTGGAATTTTGTACATTGATGATGGATGGTGCCCAACAGATCGGACTTCCCCGAGGGAATAAGTGCAGATTAATGACAACTTCATATTGCTGGACTCCAAACCAAATGTTGGTTTAGACTAGACTTTACTGTCTGCAAATTACGCAGCTCAAAAGGTGTCTCGCTTTATTATAATCATTGAACAGTATGAATGATAATCCTTGCATTCGATAGAACGCTTTTCACGTCTTCTAGACGTCACAAAGCACTTCACAGAATATTCCTTTAAAGTGAATTGACTGTATATTTGTAGGGGAATCAATGATGGCAGAACCCCATCTACTCAATTTATAGATTTCCCTGGTATATGATCTGCACGTTGTTTATTGAAATTGATTTGATGCTTGGCAGGTTGGACAGCAGCAAATTACATTCTTTAAGCCCCCAGTGGTACCTTAGATTGACAATATCACTTAATTTACGGATGTGTGATTAACTCGTATATTGGCATGGACCGGGGGAGGGGGAGAGGGTTCCAGTAAACAATTACAATTTGTGTTTATGTAGAGTTCCTCACTCGGAGGTGATTGGGGGGAATGTGATCAGAGACTCGGTCAAAGAGATGTGTGTGTGTGATGGAAACTCAACCTTCTGTCCATCAGGCCAAATATGGCCAACTGATCCAAGTTGACACACACCATGGGACTGCTTTGAATGCTTACCGGTATTTAGAGAACCAGTACCAATCAGTATATCCTGCTGTTGCTCTACAAAACACAGAGTTCATTCACTCTGCCGTATATTCTGTGAAGCGCTTTGAGAAGTCTCAACAGTGTGATGAGGCTCTGTATACCTGGAGTCCTGTAGCTCAGCGGTTAGAGCACTCGCTCTTACAAATGTGAGATGAGTGTTTCGAATCCAGGCAGGTCAGGGTGAAACCCTGGGCAAGTTTCCTTGCTTCATAAACACGCCTAATAATAATAATCCCTCCACACCCCCCAAAACTATAATAAATCTGTCATTTCAATCCACAACTGTTTGTGGGGGACGCTGCTGTGCGCAATTGGCTGCCGCGCTTCGCCCACAAATATACAGTCAATTTACTTTACAGTCTATTCTGTGAAGCGCTTTGAGACGTCGAGAAGACATGAAAAGCACTGGCTCAAATGCAAGGATTATTATTTTTATTGCAGTATTATTTTACAATCTGACGTGGCCCTCGCTTGAAAATCTAGCTCCAGCTATTAATGGGACACACTGCAGCCCAGGCAGTGATAGAGAGCAGCCATCGAGCTACCTCCTGCAGGCAGGGGAAGAAATGTTCTGAGCTGCGGACATCTGTTTACTTTGCGACTTGCAGCAGCTCTTGTTGGCCAAATGCACAGATTTTACGCGTTTGTCGCTCCTCGAGTGTTGCCTTTTATTGTGAACACTTAAGAGATGATTAAAACCCGTCAAAATTGAAAGCGGAGTGCGGCGAGACGGATTAACGAGCACAAGTTACCCCCAGGGCACGAGAGAGGCAGAGAGAGTGAGAAGGAGAGAGAGAGACAGAGAGGGAGGGAGAGAGAGAGAGAGGCTAACGTGAACAGCAAGGAAAAGCAGCCTTGTTGATCGTGCTGCGCGATGAACTGCACACAAATGTAGCAGTGAAGCTCAGATAGCTGGGAGCGAGAGCGGCTCCAAGCTGACAACTGCGATGAAAAGAGTTGAGACGTATTCTTAGCACAATAGTCGGCCAGTCACTAAAAAACAAATGGCACTAAAACCAGCAGGGAACCATTGTGTGGGAAGCCGCAGTGAGTTAGGGATTCTATGTTTCTGACCGTTATCTATCGCGAGCATTGTAAAGGGAGTCCGGGCGTGCCATGCTTGCCACCCCCACCCCCACCCCCCCCGCCCCCCCCCCCCCCCCTCACAGCTGAACAGCGTGGCAAGTGTTTTGAGGACAATGGGCTTTTGTGGCACTGAAAGGCGGCTTGTGGAAATGGATCCCCCAACGTGAGTCGACACTTGAAAAGGAGAAGGGAAATGTGCACAAAGCAGGATTATTAGCCGCACTGATTTTTTTTGGCCGCGAGCCTCCCATGTTAATGGAGGTAACAGCCATTCCTTAGTTCTTCAAACATATCGGTGAAGACAACAGCAACTAAATGACACTGGGATAGCGCCTTTCACGTCAGGGGGGACGTCTCAAGGCACTGGACAGTTACTGTATTAGATCCGAGCTGGTCACGGTGCGGTGGGGGGGGTGGGGGGGGGGGAGGGAAGGAGTTGCCAATGGGACCATCGAAGAGGAAAGTTTTGAGGTGGTTCTTGAAGGAGGCCAGGGAGGGGATGAAGCGGAGAGACTGCGGGATGGTGTCCCAGAGGTTGGTGGGGGCAGAATGGATAAAGGCTTGCCCGTCAACGGTGGGGCAGATGGGTTGGGGGACATGGAGTAGGCCAATACCTACCCCTCCCCTACCTTTTGTCTCATTCCCATCAGCGGTAGAGCTGAAGGCTTAAAACAACAACAACTTGCAGGTTTTAATCTTGGCGCTCTTCACGTAGAGGGAGGGGTTGGATGCGGAGTGAGCGAGGGTGAAGTGATTTGTTTATACAGTCGCATTTTGATGCTGCCCCGATGCTCTGTGAGGTTGACTGACTGCTGAGAGCAGCGGACGTTAGCAGATTGTCTCCTTCCTATCAGTGGGTTGACCGACTCTGTCACAATGGACAGTGAAGGGTTTGCTCACTATAGCCACTAGGCTTATCCTGGCACCCAGGAGGCACAGCTCAATGCGCAAACTCACAAAACGACTTTCATTTCATCATTGTCGGTAGATCATGCGTTTTTAAAAACTATTTGATTCCGATACTTCGATCAAACGTTGTATTGAGAAATGTAGAGAAAAAGGCCCTATCAATGTGTGTGTGTGTGGGGGGGGGAAGAGAGAGATAGATAAAGAGAGAGCACGCATAAGCGAATGACACAGAAAAATCAAACCCCGTACTTCAGTGACCTTTCCGAGCATGTGAAGGGTTCACGAAAGCCTCGATGGTCAGTTTGACCGATCGCTTGACCGATTGACTAATTCACAAGGGCAAGAGAGAAGCGATTTGCACTCCCTCATGGCTGGAGAGAATCTGAAGTCCAGTGTAGTCCAGTACAGTACAATCACACCATTGATTGATAATTGAGAGTTACAATGGCTGAATATACTACATGTTAGTTCTAGTGTCAAGACAACGGTTTTGTCTGATGGAGACGTGTAAGTTTGCTCCTTACACGTCTTTATGTTCCCCCTGTCGAATTAACGCCGCTTGCCTTTGATTCTTTTGATTGATGCCTGTGTGTCTCTCTGCCTTCACCGTGTGGCCGAGACGGCTTATATAATAAGACTGACGTGTCGTTTTCCCGAATGCGCTAACATTCAACTCGGTACGTTCCTCCTTTTCTCTGACTCAATTCTCCTTTCCTCAACCAAACGAATCGAGAGGTGCAGAAGATGTAATGGACTCGCGGGAGTCTTGGCGAGAATTATGCAAAATGAATTATGCCGTGTTAAATGCTTTGAAATCCGAGTGGGTCAGGGGTCAAAAGGATCAAGTGGTTCGCGAAAAGATGGAAAATGAACACCAAAGGGGTACACAGACAGTGCACACCAAGCTGTTGATTTCTCAGCACTGAAATTAGTCTTGAGATACCCACGAGCGAATTTAGCAAAGATTTTAAACGTAATTTGTCATATGAGGGTCGATTAAAACTCTACGAGACCAGCTGAGCATTTGATTAACGTTCGCCCCACCCCCCCCCACCTACCCCTCTCCCCTCCCCCTGCGAAAAGTAACTTCTGTTCGTATCCTCAAGTGGGGTGGGCTTGTGACCTACATCCACCTCTCAGCCCACGTCATTGTCATTTGGGTTGGGGGGGCTGGGGGGGCAAGGAGGGGGGATTGCATAGTTTTCATTTGAGAACTTTTCCTTCAATTGGCTGAGCGAGCTTCAGGAACTCGCCATGCTAGGAATTCCACCCCGTACTGCGCGATTCCTACAAGGAACAATTCCAACATGTGGAAAGAAATGATGGGAAAAAAAAGGTTGCAAAGCCTTTAACAGTCTGACCTTAATCTGCATCGAGACTCCCTGGGAACCATTAGCAAAGTAGCTGCCAACGCTGCCAAGAGTAAATGCTGATTTCCGTACTGCGGCTGAAAGCAAAATAGTATTTCATGTGCTGGATGCAGTGACGCAGAGGCTGCCAATGTGATTTAGCAGCGACACACCAAATCGATAGACTGCGATTTACAAGCGGAACCGAGTGCCCACAGGGCCACTTGTCCGTGCCAATCTGGTAGCCCTCCCTGCCCTGCCCAGTCCCCACAGAAACGTGACTTGCCACAGACGTTTGGTTTGTGCTGTACGCGCCCACGACCCCTCTCAAAAAGCCAACCGGATTCTCAGCCTGTGATCCCGGGTTCAGGATGAAGTTGATGAAGTTTAATCCGTCAGTGGAACTCTGACTCATTCCAAAAATAATAATAAAAATGGAAATAATCGTGCGACTGATAAGTCTCTTGAGTTTCTCTTGTTCCCCTATAATTGCACTGGAAGTCTATAGTCTATAGTCTATAATCACCCTGAGCTAATGTGCTTCTCTCCACTACCACGTTGCTTTTCGGGCAACAAGACCGCTTGACAAGTGAATAGCGTTCCTGTGTTTCAGTTAGTTTTTGCGGGAGATTAAATATGAATTCAATTGGGTGAACTCAAACACTCGACAGTTCGAGGATTCACATCCCGACCAATGAGCGGAAAAAAACCCAATCTGCGAATGATACAACGCTATTGCAAAGTACATCAGATAATGAGAATACCACAGTCTTGTTGACCTCTGATCCACACTCTTTTCACTTGTGATTACAAAAGGTATTCATCAGTGACGCATGAAGATGACGACCTCACTGTTATGTCGCTTTAACTGCTCTTTGAACTGTACCTTCTCCCCCACCCACTACCCCACCTCCCTTCACTTTCCCCCTCTTCCGCACCTCACCCTCTTTTCCCCTACCCCCGTCTGTCTTGCTGTCTCCTCTTCAGCCTTCTACTCAGCCGCGCCGCTGACATCCGCTGGGATTCTGCCTGTGATGCAGTCACTGTGTCCTGATGGCCAGAGAGACGAATTTGGGTTCCTCCAGTATGCCAACTCGACGTAAGTCATACCACCCATTTTCCTCGCTGAGCGTAAAATAAAGTTGCGGTGTCCCAAACCCATCGGTATTGAACAAAGTCAATGCCCTTTACCGATTGATTTTGACGACCAATGGGTAAGGGGTTTTGAACAGTGGAGAGCGATGGTCACAAACTCTTAACACCGACAGAGCAGAACAAAGATTGTGAAAGGGAGGCACGGTCTGCATGATTTTTTTTCGTTTCGAATTTGGGCAAATGGTCGGTTCTTTCCGCTGAAAAGAGCAATTAAAATGTACAAGTAACAGGGAACCCTGTTCAGCAGGGTTAAGTGTTGCTCAAGTTGATTGTCATTTGGCGAAGAATCTTGGTTTTTATTGTCGCTGAATTTAAACGACTCTTGCCTTACAAACTGGGGAAGGAGACCAGCCTCGATGCGGTTTGCACTTCAGCAATTGCAGAGTACACAGTAAAATGTGCAGTGTTTACATGTCAAGTTGCAATTCTCTCTCTCTCTGGAGGGCACAGCACTCCATCAACAGTGTGCGGTAGAGACTACAGTCCAGAGATTGACGTTCGGAAATGATTGAGCTATCAGTCGATGAGATTATTGCTCAGAATAGCGGATTTGAACCCGTCAGCATTTGACATTCAGATTGTTAGGAGGAGGAGAAGATTCGAATTGACTTACAGTCCAGGACTCATTTTAATCTCATTTTGGGACAGAGGACATATGGCTCACCCAGTGTGAAATTTATGGCCAATATGCCAATTTTTACAAAGTAGTTATTAATTACAGTAATGTTCCCTCCTTTACTGTCTGCTGACAATATTGTCCATCCATCTTCCCGTCATAGAGAATAAACTAAGCAGTAGAGAACACAACTGGTTAATGCGCATCAGGCCTGAACACCTCCGATGAAAGTAATATAATAATAATCCTTGCATTTCATATACCGCTTTTGATGTCTGCCAGACGTCTCAAAGCGCGTTACAGAATGAACTGGAAAGTCCGAGGACAGAGAGTGCGCATTCCATTCCAACAACTCATAGCAAGCAGAAGCAATAATAATTTGATCATTTCAAACCACGACTGTTTGTGGGGACGCTGCTTCACAGAATATACTGTAAAGTGAATTGACTGTGTATATTTGTGGGCGAATATATACGCAGGTATATATTCGCCCACAAATATACACAGTCAATTCACTTTACAGTATATTCTGTGAAGCGCTTTGAGACGTCTAGAAGACATGGAAAGTGCTATATCAAATGAAAGGATTTATTATTATGATGGTAAAATATAGATTTGTGTTAGGAGCGGAGTATTATGCAATGCCATACATTTGTTGCCATACATATTATGCACCTGCCTGACATTTCCACCCCCCTGACTGCCTGGTCTCCCCACAGGGTCACACAGCTTCTCGAACGAATCAACGAGGTGGTGGAGGAAAGCAATCTGTTTGATCCCGATCGCCCAGGGCTTGAGGAAGAGCTCGAATCGCTGCGACGCCACTTGGAATCGATGAGCAGCGATCCGAGCTCGGTGGAAAATCACTTCAACAGTAGTCAAGGTAAGAGCTACTCAGCCATCGTTAGGTTCCTCGCGAATTCATCGATGACTTATCGTCGTATGATTTGCGAGAAAATGATACGCAAATGCCGGGGACGAGAAAGAGTTGGGAGTTTTCATGGCGTTCCGAAAGACATGGAACTATCAAACCAGGAAGTCAAGGAATAGTAGATGGATTCGAATCAATAGCCGGAAATATAAAAGGAAATGCAGGTTGTGGGGGGCAGGAAGGGAATCAAATGTGTATGAGATAATGTGGGTTGGTTAAAGGTAGGTAGCGGGATATGATTTGAGAATTCTGATACAGTTGGTGATTTTTCACATGGTGAGCTGTTCGGATCTGGAACGCACTGTCTGAAAGGGTGGTGGAAGCCGATTCGATGATAACTTTCAAGAGCGAAGTAGATGTATAGAGAGGGTAAATTTGCAGGTCTACGGTGGAGGGAGAGGGGGAGCAGAGGAGCGGGACTAATTTTTGGCAGCTTTTTCAAAGTGCCAGCGCAGGCACGATGGGCCGAATAGCCTCTTTCTTCGCTATATAATTCTACGATTCTGTAATCTCCTAATCTCTTGTTTGGATGTTTTGTTAAAAAGGCACGGTCAATTAGATATGATTCGTGCATAGGATACTGCTGTTATGAGAGACATGGGTGTAGCAGGCAGCAGTGATAAGGTGAAAAAAACGACTGCATTATAGTGAGTGAGTGAGCTCTTTATGACGCACTGCACGTACACTAACACAGCCAGCAGCCAGTCCTGTATGTAACCCAATAGTCACACCCTAAGCCACATATTGAAGTATTCATTAGTTTACAATTGCAAGTGCATCCAGGATCATTTATGATATAGTGCGACGGCTGAAATCTCGATGATTATTGTTGTTACGTGACAGGTATAAACAAGTTTACTGATGGGATGAGCTCATGTATCTCTCTCTCCCCCCCCCCCCCCCCCTAACCATTCCCTCCCCACCTTCCCCCCCGCGCCCCCGCCCCCATATGTAAATCATTATTGCACCTTACCTTCAGGAATGATTAAATCTCCCCAGGCAAGTCTCCAACCATAAATAATTCATGGTAGCTCCGTCTCTTGTGTTCTTGCACAGTACCCAACGCATAAATAATTGAGCTGCGTATTATCAGGACAGGCTCCGATGCCATTGTTTTTTAAGGCGGCTTTTCACGAGACAACAACCGACCCCACGCAGTTAATCACCGATGCAGATACGGTGAATCTATCGCGCTGGCCTTTCCTTTACGTTTCACTCCCATTTATATGGGTCAGCCTTTGCCTTGTTCAGCTCACTCACGTTCCTGCTCCCAGCCCTCTCTGTGTTAGCCAGCCCGAAGCAATTGGCCTCACATTGTATTTTTTTTTGTGTGTGTGTGCGTCTTGTGCGGTGAAAACGAGTGTGGGGTGGGTTCTTTCATATTAAAACGCATTCTCTATGAAAAAACGCATCTCCCTAAATATTTTTTTGTGGGGTATTTGTCAAGTCAACAGCACCGCAATCTAAAACGTGAGGCAGCAATAAGGCTTGTGTTTGGAGTAGTCCTTAATACTGTATCGTTAAGCTTCCCCCAATGGTAACACTGAAGTC
Organism: Hydrolagus colliei; assembly: GCA_035084275.1. Taxonomy (NCBI): domain Eukaryota; kingdom Metazoa; phylum Chordata; class Chondrichthyes; order Chimaeriformes; family Chimaeridae; genus Hydrolagus; species Hydrolagus colliei. Next base: position 1,657,424 of record CM068765.1, on the reverse strand, counting down.
AATACATTTTTTCCCCCGAGTGCAACACGCCCAAGAACATGAACTGGGTCTTTTCGATCCAAGTTCTGACACATAACGTTTATTATTCTTAAAAAGGCCTTCGGAGCGGCTCTGGTACCCGAGTCACTGCTGCTGTGTGAGTCACTAGTGTGGTGGGAGTCCATTCACAAAATATCTGAAGCGACAGCTCGAGGTTTGCTGTGAGCTAACCCAGCAGGAGAGTTGTAGTTCTTCCAGCGAAATGACATTGCAATAAACCACAGTATTCCACATGATTGCCCTCCAAAACACATAACATGGCTTTCGCTTATCGGGGAGGGTGGGGGGGGGTGGCTGGTGGTTTGCGGAAGGGTGGAGGGTGGGGAGAGCGAAATGAAATTGGTTTTGAGATGAGAATCATTCTTCAACCAAGCACAGTTCAACCCCTGTCTCTGCGATATTTGGGTCACTAAAGCCTTTTTCGTAGCTTTACCACAGCACAGGATTGCCACTCAAGCCGTCACTTGCACTTATGTTGACGTGTAGAAGCTGGGAGATGTGCGTTTAAGTACTGTATCATCTAGCTAGATGTTTCTCCAGGTTGCACTAAGTTAGACAATTAGTGTCAGGAGGGAACACTGCCTCAAAGGCCTGGCACATTTATGTTAATAGCGAAAATAATAATTATCCTTGTATTTCATATAGTTCTGTATTCGAGACCTCTCGACACGCTTCACAGAATGGACTGTACTGTGAATTCAGTTGCATTTTGTGGGTTAAATGTGTTCTTTCTTTCCAGTTGTACTGATGGTCAGTCGACTGTTAATTATTTTGCCTTGATTTCCAACCCCCACTCCATCCCCACCGCCCCCATCCCTGTCTTCCTCAGGATTGACTCTCGGTTCAGTTGTGAAGGACAGAGATGAACTTCGAAACTTTCTCACGCACAACTTCTCCATGTCCAATGAAACAGCCGGCCTTCTGTTGGGATCAAGCATCAACATGAAGGAGGTAAGCTGAGAGAAGGTTGGGTTGGGATGGGGTGGGGGTGAGCAGTGAAAGAGCAGTCAAAATCCCATTAGGGATTTCCAGCTCACAAGCCAAAAATCCCTGCTGTTTTACCCGTCTGTTTCCCTGTTAGCAAAATTGTTGTTATTGTTGTTTCCATGTTCCCAATAGGTGGCAGAATGATATGCCAGTGCAGAAGGAATTTTTTTTTGGTGTGTGTGTATATATATATATATATATATAGATATAGATATAGATATATGTAATATAAACTGCTATTGTGAAGTGCTCTGAGACGCTGTCTGGTGTGGAGGGCGCTGTATAAATTGAAGATGTTGTGGTTGAATCAAATGCTTCCAGACGTAACCATTGGAAGAAATCGTCTGATGTACCGTGCGAGGGAAGTAAAAAATAAAATTAAAATGAATACAACGGGGGAAACATAACACCACAAGAGGTTCCATTACTGACAACAGCATTGAAAGAAATTGTCTCTGTGTTCAGGGCAGGTTGACTGCCTCTAATATAGTTGATGATGTCTCGGGCTCAACGTCAGCCTCAGTGACATTTGTCACCTTGAGTTTGGAATCCTCAACAGAAACCGCCAAATATTAATCTTACGCTCTCACCTTTCAGTGGCGACGTTTAGGAGGGGGAGCCGGGAATGGGACAAAAAAACATGCTGCTTAAGAAAAACAATAGTGTATTAAGATGACTTAATACCACTGCAATATAAAACATGGGACAGCAATAAGCCTTGCCTTGAGAATACCACTTAATAGTGTACCATTATAAATAATAATCCTTGCATGTGATATAGTGCTTTTCACATCTTCCAGACGTCTCAAAGCGCTTCACGGAACATACTGTGAAGTGAATTGGCTGTACATTTTGTGGGCGAAACGCGCCAGCCAATTGCGTACGGCGGCGTCTGTGCAAACAGTCGTGATGTGATGTGATGGGATGTGTGTAAATTGGAAACTGAATTTTGTCAAATTGCAGGAGCTTATTCACCTTCTAACCCTGCTGTACTCTCGCCCCAATCTCCGTGACTCCCTCCAATTCTGTGTTACAGGCCCCACCCTTCACGCCAGCCTGTTTTGGCGCTGCACAAGTGTAATTTTCTTGTTGTTTCACATCCCCCTGCTCTACCCTATTTGAAAAGCATTGCAGGTATTATGCACCTTTCAATCATCAACGCAGACACAAACGCCTGCCTCTCACCCGTGTGTAATAATGAGAAGGATGCAGTAATGGGCTACACCAATTAGTTTGAATTGCCCATGAAAATTCAGCCAAATGACTTTTCCTGCTCGTCTCTTGAGACTGAGTGTGTGACCTTTTCTAAACGCGGAGGGTTCATTTGTTAGGCTTTTAGGTGGAACTAATTAATATCTTCATTGCACTTCATTTTCCTACGAAGATTAAGCCGTCTGCAGAATTGTCTTCCCTCAGGTGTCAGCTTGGCTCATTTTGTTTCACTCTCTCGCTTCCGACTCGGAAGATTGCGAGTCCAGTGTTGGGACATTGAATGGACAAGTCGGAGGCTGTGGGAGCATTGAAGGGTTGAGAGTGGCCATCCTTTGGATGTGATGTTAACCTCAGGTCAGGTGTACTGTTGAAGATCTCATAGTAGCATTTGCAAAGGGAAAGGAGTTTCTCCCAGTCTCCTAGCAAAGAATTGCTCAGATAAGATTGATGTCAGTCTTGAAACCCACAATGGACTTTGCTTCTACCAACTCTCTGGAAAACAAAACTCTTAAGCTCTCCTTGTGCTCTTCTAACCATGGCCCGAGCTGGTGGGTGGAATGCAGGGATTGTTAGTAATGGCTGATGTTGGTCTTGAACTTACAGCTTAAGTCAGAGGAGAGTAGGACCAACTGAGACACGTTAACACTTAACAGACAGGGCAATCATAGGAGATGTCCATGCGTTAGATCGCTTTCTGCCACACTGGTTGGATAAATGTGCAGACAGACCAAGTGAGCAGGAGAAACGAGAACATTCTGAAGTATTTAAAGATCATGGGCAAAAGATTTGAAGCGCTTTGAGACATCTTGCCGAAGGCGCTATATCAAATGCGAGGATTATTCTTCTTATTCTTATTAAAGGAGGACAAGTAAAAGTTTAATGTTTTTTAATATACAAAAGAAGTGGCAGGTACGATTTCATAACCTAACTGTTCGACGGCATAAGAAACGTCAAAGGTCAGTCCATTTTAATGCAGAGCATTACTTTCCTGTGTTTGTCTAGGCCGTAAAAATTCTTTGGCAAGCTCAGATGTGCATGTTGGGCATTCCTATCTCTCTCGCACGCATTCCGAACAATTATAGATCATTAAATATTTACTCCCGTCGTCGGCGGCTCATGGATATGAAAGATGGATGGATGTTATTAAGGGTTCAAGGCTTGGGCAGTTAATGAGCGGAGAGAGTTAAGAGTTATATTAAGGATGACTGATATTGTCCAAGGATATCAGACCACTTGACAGATTAGAACTGTAATACTCTTAATTGGTCCTATGAAATCTACCCATTGTAGGACATTTGCCAAATTAGATCTGCATTTGGTTATTGCACTCACAGCTACGTGCGTTTGAGTCCATCGTGTTTTTTGCATAGTGCTGATGTGTGCTGATATTCCCCTCTCCCACTCTCCTTCCCATTACCCCAACCCTCCCCATTCCAACCCCTGCTCGGGATCTGACCTGACTGTTCAGCGCTTTGGGACGTCCGCCCGACGTGAAAGGTGTTATATAAGTGCAACTTAGTTGTTGTTGTTGTTGCTGTACCCGGGATTCTCCTCTGAAATGGGTTCACAGTGTTGGGAGTCAGATCTATTGAGTGTTGCAGTGTTCTGCGGTGGCAGGACTTGTGTTGGCAAGACTTGACCGTTTTCCTTGAGAATGGACCATTGTCCAAATTGATTATTCGGGAGAGAGAAAACAAACACAACGACGAAGAATCAAGAAAAATCCAATTACCAGGAGTCCTCAAAAACCTATTACAGTAAAAGCCCGTTTATCCGGCACCCGATTAACCGTAACTTCCGTATAACCGCCATCGCAAAAAAAAGGCCCACTTTCGATTAACCGGAATTTATCCGGAAAAATGCATAATTTTTTTTTCCATTTTCGTCTGAATATCCGCTGACTGACTCCACTGGCTGGCCTCCGGGTTGGCCGACTGACCGACCGACTGACTGACGCAACCTTTGCAGGCACCTTCACTCTCTCAGCACAAACTGTTGTTACAGAAATGATTAAACCTCATCTTACAGTGCCTACTACAGTGGATAACCTCAATGTCTGTGTTCCAACATTCCGTGCTCACTAACTTTATTGTCAACCCGTTCTTGAGCTACTCATTAATGTAACAACATCTCCCTCATCCTGTCCCCTTCAAACCTCAGCCTCTGTTCCTAACAACTTCCCGTTTCGACCTACAATGCAATCCATAAATTGGCTCATATGTGTTCGGATATCGGACGTCCTGTATGAATGTCCTGTATGGAGTCTACATAGTGTTGCCACTATGGAGTGGCAGAAAAATGCCAAAGAGAGAGAAAACAAGTGTAATAGCTTTAGTTGGCACCGTAAGGTTTCCACTGTTACACTCACCTAATGCTCCACGAATTTTGAGGTGCTAGAAACACAGCGAAAGAAAAATGGCCTGAGTTTTAGTCGTCAATGTATTGTTCTAACCAGCACAGACTTACCTTCGGCTGACGGCTGAGGTGAATCTCGGAGGTGATCAAGGCGTGCACAGGGATCCAGGTCAACTTCTGAATAACTGAGGAGAGCCCAGCCAAGCAAGAACCGACAGAATCTGCAAATGATGAAATGGAGTGAGAAAAATCATCCGTAAATACAACAAATTGTATTGTCTCACAAAGATCAGTCAAACCATCAACAACGATCGATCCCACGGGGCTCCCGTTACCCAAGGTTCAGATTATTTCCCTTCAACACCACAGAGAAACACCATTGCACATGATTTACAGTCCACCCGAAGGACAATTGCAAACTTTCAGCCCCGAGCTGACTCAACCACCCACTGAAGTCAAGGGCCAGAACCAACTCAGCAAGTCAACAATCCCAACCGTGATCCCAACTCCGTTCGACCCGAGGGAACTCCACTGAGCCAGGCTTGACAGACTCTGACTCTCCACAACTGCCCGCGACCAACTTCGGCAAACAGACACTGACTCAAACGATATGAAGCGCTCTGAGAAGCCGTCCGGCGTGGAGGGCGTTATATAAATCGAAGTTGTTGTTGTTGTTGTTGAGTCAGTAAAGACTCAAAGACGTCTCAAAGAGCTTCAAGGGAAATAGTGTAAAGTTTGATTTGGGTGAAATTGTTTCGGGGTTTAAATTTCGGGAATCCGTGAGAGAGTAAGGTGACCACAGGCTCTCTAACCAGTGGAAGAGATGCCAATTAATTTCCTTTTTCACTGGTGCTTCCAGCTCGCTACACGAGGTGCCACTCAGACAAAAGCACTGACGAGACCAGTGTTTGATCAAAATGACAGACCTGAATCTGGTTGCTGCTCTCTTGAAGACAGCGGGAACTATCAGAGTGAATCAAAACAGATCTCAATTGACAAGGTCATCTGTGAAATCTAATCAAAGCGCTTTTAATACTTGCTAAATGCTGGATAAGACATGGAGGGGAGAATGAGATTAGTTCCCTCACCCCCTCACAAGAAAGAAAGCGTATTCGTTTGGCGTTTTAATTCGTTTTCCCTCGATTCTTACCGGATCTGTTCTGCACTCATATTTTTTGTAAGTGAGTTGACCTTGTAAGTATCATCATTCCCTCGACCTGATTTCCTTCCTACGGCTTATCCACAAACTCCTGGAAACAAGGCTGCAATGGCCTCGACACGCACAACGCCAGCTGGTTCAAAACATTTTGCGTCATATGTTTCTATCGGGTTTCCTGCACCTACCCCCCCACACTCTGTACCCCACCCACTGGCATCGTTTCTGCAAGTGTGCTCGATTGCAAATAATTGAAATGTTGAAAGTAGCTTGCAATGCACCAAAAACGCAAGACTTTGCGCTTGCACAAAATAACCACAAAACCAAGTACGGTACTTGATATCAGTCGCCAGGTTGCAGGCAGTTGCTGGGCTGGGAGCCTAGTATAGCATGATGAAACATTACACAGCCCTGATTGTGTTTTTTTTTGAGGGATTATTATGAAGCGTATGTGTGTGTGTGTGTGGAGTAAGGAAACTTGCCCAAGGTTTCGCCCTGGCCTGCCTAGATTCGAACACAGGTTTCACGCTGGTAAGGTGAGTGAGTGCTCTAAACCACTGAGCCACAGGACTCCCGAGCACTGAACCACAACCACCTTGAGCTCAACTGGGGGAAGTCGCTTGTATGCTTTTCTCCTAACCGTGTTGGTTCACAACAGATACTTTGACGACAGCAAATCTTTGACAACCTTGCGTTCCAGAAGCCACGTGACGTTTTCAGCCTAACCACTGTAAGACAATGCTTCTGCTTTTTGGGGGAAATTGATGGTGAGATCATTTGTTTGTCCGAATGTTCCGTTGGTGATCTGAGCTCAGATGGAATCAGGGTAAAACGACTGGTGCGGAGGCTCGCGTTGAGCAAATGGAGACTATTGTTTGGGGTCAGTGGTTTACTGTGCCTCTCCCGGAGAGAAGCTGCTCGAGTTTAATTACACAAAACCGATTTAACCCTTTCAATCCTGGATGTCGGCAAAGTCCATAAAAATACCAACACGTTTCATCACCTTACGAATGAATCACTTGTGAAAGCAACTTGTGTGTTCGCTTTCCTTGGTGTCAGTGGAATCTTAGAACTCGATCCTACATAAGACGGAGTTAGAGCACTCGCCTTACAAGTTTGAGACCTGTGTTCGAATCCAGGCAGGTCAGGGCGAAACCTTGGGCAAGTTTCCTTACTCCACACACAAGCCTAATAATAATCCCTCCAAATAAAACACAATAATAATATTGGTCATTTCAATCCATGACTGTTTGTGGGGACACCGCTGTGCGCAATTGGCTGCTACTGCGTTTCACCCACAAATTAAACAGTCAATCCACTTACAGTGTATTCTGTGAAGCGCTTTGAGACGTCTAGAAGACGTGAAATGAGTTATATCAAATGCATGGATTATTATTATTAAGATTATGGCTGCATTGGTTTCTGTGAGCATTGAGAAAATTGACTCAAGATCACTCATTGCCTCGCCAGTCGTTTGTCAAAGTGTTTGACGTTCCTCAGGTAGTTTCCTGTTTTCAAAACAGCTTGAAAATAGGACAATTGGGCTATTTTTTAATTTGCCAACTTGTTGGGTGCCAGCTGTTTGAATGTTTGATCCCACAGGATAGGAGGCATTGGCTGTCTGTGAAGTTTGTGTATCAATTCGGTATTCACCCACAAAATACAAAAGATTGCAAATCTTGCAAGTGAAGTCAAGCTGCTTTGCAAGATATTCTGTGAAGCTCTTTGAGAAGTCTCGCTCGGTGATGTGATGAGGTGCTATTATCAAATGCAAGGATTTTCAGCGTTTTGTGCAAGGATTATTATTATGTTCCTATCTGGAGGGAGATAGAGCCCTAAAGAAGTAAAGATTAAATAATAGCTTTTATTTGAACGCTTTTATTTGAACCCACCCCCGCGCTTTCCGCGATCGATGAGGATTCGCTTTATTTTAGGTGAAAGAATGAAAGGAGGAGTATTTCAGAACGGTCGTTTGTACCCTATTTCTACACCGCTGGGTTTGAATCCAGCCCAGTGTAATGAGATTATTTTCTCTGTCTCTTTCTATTTCATTTATCTCTCTCTCTTGGCTGCAAGGATTTGCTGTCAAGTGATTTTGCGAGCAGAAACTCCAGTCCAGTTTCTTTATGCCACAAAACCTCCCTGCAATGTGTCCGAAATCTATCTGTGAATTTGGACATCTTATGCCCCTGGCTCGGTCCCGGGATCCGCCATTGTGAAACACTCTGGCGTGGAGGGCGCTATATAAATCAAAGTTGTGGTTGTTATGTTGCTTCTAGCAACCGCCATAGATATTTATTTTGCTCGCAACTGCTTCGTTGAAAACCCTGAATATTGTGGGGGTTATCGTCTAAAAAAAAATTCACCCACAAAATATACAGCCAATTAATTGACTTGACAGTATATTCTGTGAAGAGCTTTGAGAAGTCTCGAAGAGGCCGATATCACTTTGCCAGAGCTATTATTATTCTTTTATTTTGTTCTATCCGGTCTATCCGTTGCGATCTTGAGGTTCCACCACACGCTCTTCTCGTATCTAATCTACGTGGTTTTTGTCGGGGGTGACAAAGGTGCAAACTTGGTCAACACTTCTATATTAATACTATTTAAGTGTTAACCTCCGCCCACTTGCTACAAACCACAGCGCCGCTGCATAGCCCAAGGTGGCAGGTGAACACAGTAGCACCTTAAACCGGAACAAATGGACGGTAAAGATCCCATAGCATTTCTTCCGAACGAGGAGGGAATTTCACATGATGTCCTGGCCAACAGTCCGTCCTGTTTCTCCCCCACCCCACCCCACCATCCACCCAACCTCTCCCACCAAATCATATCAATCATTGACTTTGTTGCTGTTTCTGGTCTCATCGCTGTGGGGGAAATTAGCCGCTGTTTTCGTCTGCAGACTAACACAGTGACTGCACTTCACAGAACATCTGGTAAAAAAAAACGCTGTTTGAGATGTCTTCTTAACTGGAAATTATATTATAATGCAAGGATTATTCGGAATGAAACCCTGTTCGGGTTGATCCTCTGACAGTAAATTCTACCGCTCTGAATTGTTTTTGTTCCTCTAGGTGTTCAGACTTTGCTTTGGTTCGTATCCCTCCACCGTAGACAATAGATTGTACAGCGATAGCTGGGATGACTACAGTACCGGAGAGAAACTTCTTCGGTTGGAAGTAAGTAGGGTTTACTGTGCGGCTGCGTTTATTCCATAGAGCCACAGCTGTGGTGTGGGGGGGAGGTGGGAGAGGGTGGGTGGGAGTGGGTGGGGAGGAGGTGGTGGTCAAGAAAGGAGAATCCATTTCCTCCGTTTAACTCCAAAGAAGTGCTGGGCTGTTTTGAGAATTGATGTTTGAAAGCCATCTCCTTGACCGTGCGCTCTTCAACCCAACTCGCCTGATGATTGAAGGCATGAGCTCTGTACGGCAGACGGTACATTGGGTCAGCGACTCCCATTGTCCAGCCATTGTCCAGTGACAGCATAGACAATGTGCGTTCAACGTCCCATCGTTGAGCTTCAACCTGCAACCTCGTGACTCGGAGGCAAGAGTATCAATGACTGAGCCATAAAAACATTTGCTTCATGAATGAAGAGAGAGGGGTGGGGGGAAATGTGACTGAAATTCATCATTCGGTTGTGATGGCTATCCCTTTTTAAAAATTTGATTGTATTGCGTGGAGAGGGGGGGGGAAGAAGACAGGTACGCTAGTATTATTGGTGTCTGTGCAGGCAACCACTGTCAGATCGATTATCTGTTATATTTTTTAAAATCGGCGTTTACTTTTCCCCATTGGTATCTGAGTACTAGATTATTTATCAGAGCCCGATGAGCGCAATTACATTTTCAGACTATGGATTTTGTTATCAGACTACCGCAATCATTATTCTCCACTCCGCCACTCCCCCCGATGAATGAATCCACTTGTTGTGGTTTTGAAATTCCTCTGTTTCTCGTCCCCGTTCCCATTCCATTTCCTGATAATCCGCGAGTTTGGAATACAAGATTTTGGTCGTTTCGCTAGGATGTCACATTCTCTTGACTAGAACTCCAACCAGAACGAGTCTCTTTGCCGTATCACCCATTCTTCCTCCTCTAAATGGGATTAAAAAATGTACTTTGCTGTTCCAGAGTGACAGATGTCCTTTACTTGCCTTGTGTGAAATGGATTTATTTTTTGCAACTGATAGAATAGGACAACTGTGTGTGTGTGTGTGTGTGTGTGTGCGTGCGCGCTGGGGTGGGGGATACAGAGGTGAAGGGGGTGGGGGGGGGGGGGTAGTGAAGAACAGAGTATTTGGGCATTTGTCTGTGCTATTGCTTCTTTATTTTTTATCTCCCTTTTTATTCGAATTGCTTTCTTATTACGTTGCACAGATCGGGGCCGGCTGACAGAGGAACAGCAGCCGTATTGATTCTGTATAATTGGGGTCACTCCTTATAATGGAGTTGAACAAAGACGCGAGCCTGTGCTACCTCTAGCACGGCAGGCAAAACAGCAGCAAATGATTTACAATAGGAACCGTTCTCTCTCCGCGGCTGTGATTCATTTGCTTGTTCTTGCCACCTTTCAAGTGTCCCGTTTCCAATTAAATTGTAGGGAGACCGATGGAAAAAAAGCTAAACTGAGCACAGTATCTGCGATCCCTCCTCCAGAGCTAGATATGCACAATGTTAGTTTTGCTTGAGATGAAGGGGGTGGGGTGGGTAGAGGAGTGGGATAGATGGGGGAGATATGATTCAGAATAGTTACTGTCGTGTGAAATAAGAAAGTTGTTACCCTTTGAATATTGGGCAAGAAAGTTAATCAATGCGTTCAAATCCAGCCTCCTCCAGGACAAAGCACTGAATTATGACGAGTGCCCCCAAAAAACACGCTTCTTGGAGAATATTTATTTATCAGAAATAGCAATTTGGCACAAATCACGATTAAAATATGAGCGAATGAGTGTTATTTACAGATTCAAGCATTTGTTGGCTAGATTTGGAGTGAGAACAACCCACAGAGAGATTCTCTCTCCCTTTCTCTCACTCTCGAAAGAGCCATGAATTAGCACAAAGAAACATCCTTTGAGATGGGAGAGTGTGTGGATGTCGAGTAAACGTTTTGACACTTACACTTTTTACGGTTTTATCTCGTTTGCACTTCATCGGGTGGTCAACGTTTAATGGAGAAATCTGAAACATTAGGCCAGAAAAACTACAGTCGCGCAGTTGGTCGATCACAACAACGAAATTACATTTATAGAGCGCCTTTTACGTCGGGAGGACATCCCAATGTCCTCAGTGTCTGATAGAGAGGGTTCATATCCCCGTTTTGACCCTCCTTTGTATCCATTGTGGAGTTCCTGTAGCTCAGTGGTTAGAGCACTCGCCTTACAAGTGCGAGACCTGTGTTCAAATCCAGGCAGGTCAGGGCGAAACATTGGGCAAGTCTCCTTACTCCACGCACACACCTAATAATAATCCCTCAAAAAAACCCCACAAGAATAAAATTGGTCATTTGAATCCACGACTGTGCGCAATTGGCTGCCGCGTTTTGCCCACAAATATACAGTCAGTTCACGTCTTCTAGATGTCTCAAAGCACTATATCAAATTCAAGGATTATTTTACATTATTATTATTCAGTGAAGTGACACGCCTCCTCCCCTTTCAGACCAGGGAAGAAAAGGACCTTAATTCACCATACAAAATCAGCCGTGACAAAACCTCTTTTTTTATTGCAGGAACATCTGCTGGGTGGCTGGAGGAAGCTGGAAGCCGGACTGATTCACCAAGCCTTGAGTGACCCAGGGCACGTGACTCACAGACAGACCCTCCTCCATCTGGTGTCCCAGTCACTTGGCCTTGCAGCCCCCAGCAAAAACACAGACAGCTATGACCCGCAGGCCTTTGTTCAAGAGATGGAGGTAAAGCAATGGAGGGATGACCAAAGGGTTCCTCTCTGGAGTTTGAGATAGGAATTGAATGCTAATGATACTACAATACGAATAATAGTACTAATAATAATAATATTGCTTGCCTTTGATATAGTGCTTTTTCATGTCTTCCAGACGTCTCCCAAAGCACTTCACAATATTGACTGTATATTTGTGGGTGAAAGAAAGGCAGCAGCCTTTCGCCCAGTGCGCTACAAACAATCGTGGATCGGGTGACCGAATTACCATTTATTTTTTGTTGAGGGATTATTATCAGGCGTGTAGAGTAATGAAACCTACCCAAGAAAATGATCTATGGGAACTGTATAACAAGCCTGTTGGAGACGATGTTGGCTTTAGGATTGGTGTATTGGGGAAATAAATCCTTATGAACCAAGGATATATCCATGTGTGAGAAAGAAAATCATTAAGTGTGAAGCATCGGTAGGCTTTATGGTTCTTACTAGGTTATGTGTGTTTATTAACAGCTCACAAGCGCATCCCTCCAGCCTCTCCAGATCTGCCCGTCACCTCACTTTGTCACCTGTCATCCATCAGCGATTCTGATTGCTTGGTGACAGATGTGTTTTTTTTGGAGTCACGGTGAAATGTTGATCAAGGGCATTTGAAGTCCTGAGACTCTCTTCGTTATTGGACTGTGGAATCCCTGAGGGACAATCCAGTGACGGATAAATTGTTCGCTTTCCACCCAGAACCAGGAGCAAATGCTCGCGTTAGGAGAGAATTCTGTCTAGATTTCAGTCCCAAAAGATGCCCTGTTCTTGCGTTTTGCATAATAAATCTATGGCAGTTGGTTAGCTTTGACCTATATAGATCGGGACCTAAAACTATCAGAAAAACACCTATCTTTCCATCGGCCTTTGCACTAAAGTTAGCTTTCATTATCTTTGATTTGCACGCTCACCTACCATAATGGTTGGACTGAATGCCCCCTGGACAGAATTAACCTATATAAATCCTTTGCCTTGCATAACAATTTGCAGCTTCCTTTATCTAATAATAGAACGTGGTACAGTCTCTGTCAGATTGTGCAACAAAGGTGAAGACAGAGAACTGACGAGTGAATGGAGGGATAGGACCCGAGTGTTTCAGTCAGCTCCCGAGCAATCTTTATTAATAAACTGATCTTTGCCTGAATTTCAGTCACGCATTCAGTTGTTGTGAGGATCTCTCAAACTGCTTCACAGGGTTTAATGTAAAATTTTATGTTCTGCAAGTTGTTTCATAAACTCTTTCGTGACTCCCATACTTCAACTCGAGCCACGAGTCAATTTGTATTTCTCTCGAACTGATGGTATGCAAATATTGTATTCAATTTCAGAATATTCTGTTCAGACCCAATGTGTTGGAATACCTGACGTGCAAGAACGAGGAGGATAACTTGCAAAAGATCCTGTCGATCCCCGAGCCTCAGAAGGCAAACTTGAGTAGTTTCCGCTCAGCTCTTTGCAACATGTCCGCAAAGGTGCAGAAAGAACATTTTCAGGAGCTTGCTGATGAGTTGCAAGACCAGTTAGATGTACAGAAAGTGGTCGATAAGGTGAGCCCCTAAAATATTTAAACAACCCTATGTAACTATATCGAAACTCTACATTTTCTTTCCCAACTCCTTAAGGAGGCTTTGTGACTATGACCCAGCTCACAGGATAGTAATAATAATCTTGCATTTGATATAGCGCTTTTCACATCTTATCAATGTCTCAAAGCACTTCACAGAATATATTGTAAAGTGAATTGATTGTATATTTGTGGGCGAAACGCGGCAGCCAATTGCGCACAGCAGTGTCCCCCACAAACAGTCGTGGGTTGAAAATGACTGTTGTAAGCAATTTCGAGTGGAGCTGTATTTCTACATTACCACGGCTCCATTATACATTCTCTAGTTTATATACAACAGCCTTCTGGCCTGAAGGCTTTTTGCCCCAGCTCTACACTGTGCTCATAGTTCCAAAGAGCTGTCAACGAGAACCCACCAGATCCTTCTTTGGGTTTTGTTTTGGTGTGTTTCGGTGAAGTGTACATTGCACCACACACACATCGCTCAAACCAGCTCCAATTTCTGGGAGCCAAACTGTGCCATTTATGTCATCAACACAGTAGTTTAATTGGGGAGGGGGGTGCTGGGGTTCATCATCCAATTGGAGTCAGTTGGTTTGAGTTAAATGTTAAACATTTAACTTTGTGCTGCATCTGCAAACAAGTCTCCGGAGCAGCTCTGAGGTTTTCTCTTCCCAATTTGTGTTTGCTTTGCTCCTTTGGTTGCTTTGTGGGATACATGACTAAGGGTTTTGAGTGTAGCCACTGTTTCCTTCCAAGGAGAATGAAATCCGTAGCGCAAAGCGAGCTGGATGAACAGTCGATTATAGAGCGCACTCAACAGTTGTCCCACCAAAGTTCTCTGCTACTGTCGTATTCATTCACAAAAAAACCGCTCTAGCTTGAGAGCCTGATATTATCATTGATTTTGTTTTGTGTGTGCAGTTGAAATTGGACGAGGTGAACAGCACAGCCGTTCAGCAGCACCTCAGAGCGTTGGTTGAGGACCTGATTGAAGTGGAAAAAATCCTCAAGGATGTGGACGCCTTATCGGGACTTGCGATGTTGCTCCCGAAGGGGGCCTGCGCCGGCAAGAACCCAGCCACGGCCACAAACCACACCAACTGGAGCAGCAACTTCACCGCCCCCAATGCCACGTCCGAGGACGACGAGGAGCAAAAGCCGAAGGAGAATCCTCACAGCCAGTTTTCTGCTTTCGTTCAGCTCTGGGCTGGACTTCAGCCAATCTTGTGCGGCAACATCAGGTGATATTCGGAGCGTCTAATCCTGTTGAAACCGTTTTTTTTTGTGTGTGTGTCTGTTTTACACACACACACACACACACTCTCAGTGAAAGGTCCCATAATTGAATGATAACCTGTCACAGTTTCGAAAGGTCATTGAGGAAACGGAAACGCAAAAATGCATTTTCCTTCTGTAATGAAATTGCGCTTGTATTTTGTGGCATGCTTCTCTCTGCCTCTCTCTCTCTCTGTCTCTCCCTTGAAGTCAGTTGGTCCTCTTCTGTACTGATTCAATTGTCTTTTGTTTGGTCTAGAACTATTGAACCCGAGGCACTGAAGCAGGGAAACATGAGTTCCCTGGGCTTCACCAGCAAAGAACAACGTAACCTGGGCCTGCTCGTGCACCTCATGACCAGCAATCCCAAAATCCTATACTCGCCTGTGGGCACGGAAGTGGACAAGGTCATACAGAAGGTAAGAACCCGGGAGCAGTGCTGTTGCTGTCTCGCAACACAACTCGTTGAATCCGTTCAGTGATGGGGATTTGATTCCCAAATCTCTTTCCGAAGAAATCGAGGCTGGCTGTTGTGCGAAGCGCATTCTTTCCTCCATCCTGTCAACCGAGTTTACTCAGCGTTCCTTGGAGAAGACCGGTTCAGTTCAGCTACAGTCCGGCACCAAATATTCCAGCAAATCGCAAATCTTTCATGTGGTGGTTAGGGCAGAGATTTAACGTATCATGCTATGGTTACCATATTACCTTCCGTGCTTACCTGATTGTCTTTGGTTACCCTCCTTCCCCTACCCTGCCCTCCACCCTCCCGAACCCCCCCCCCCCCACAGCTAGATTCTCCAGCTCCTTGGGACGTCCTTCCGATGAGTTAAAGTCTCCTTATACTAGTGTAATTTTGTTGTTGTTACTTTCAATCCTGATACAGTAGTTTGGGAATCTCATCTGTAAAACAGGTTCCGATGAAGCAGGCCCGTTAGACTGTCAGATCTCATTCCCTCCAAAGTATAAATTTTGCCATCCTCCCCCATCGCGGCATCAAGCTTTTTCTCCAATAAATCCAATGTCCTTTGCCTCAGTCACAGTTGCTGGTCACCCATTTGAGGTGATGATTGCCCTCCCGAGTTAACAAATACTGGTGTCTGTTCTGCTGTCTGAATGTGAATGCATCTGAGAGTATTTTTCTGGGTTTGCTAACTCCAGCCCATTCCTTTCAGGTCCTGTCAGGTTGTCTATTCATTGCTTATTGCACATTCCTCTTAACACTGGTGGTGGTGGTGGAGGGGAGGGGGAGGTGGAATGGTCTGTGTTGCTTCGCCCTGTGCACTGACTCTGGGTCTCAGGATTCTGACAGGATGCCTCTTTCTTAATTGCCGCAATAAAAACTCCTGACAGGCTCTTTAAATTCTCCGTGGTTCGGAGAATAAAATAGATTTTATGTACAAAGGCACAGTTACTCTTTGCGAGCGTGTTTACAATGCTCACCTCCCCGGGGATGACCCTGTAGCCTTCAAAGAGTGTGGGATAGGAGTGGAATGTCTGCAGCTTCACAACCTGGTTAGAACAATTAAATACCAAGATGGGTGGGTGGGGGGTGGTGGTGGGTGGGGGGGGGGTGGTGGTGGTGGTGGGGGGGTGGTGTGGGGAACAGGCAAAAAGGCTGGTTAAACTCTGCATAATTATCACAGCAGTTTTTTGTAAACGCAGCAAATTGCTAATATTGACTTAAGGTCAATTAAAGGGATGGAGGGTGGGGTGGGGTGGGGGTGGGGTGGGGTGGGGGTGGTGAATCCATCCGCGCATGACGCAGTCAGCGCTTGCGGAGAAGATCCGGTCGAGCGAGCACTCAACATGATTTATCCTGTTTGGTACTTTGTCCACTGTTGGTGAAGTTGATTTTGAGGCTGCTGCAATATTCATGAAGCGTCAGAACCAGATGAAATATATCCAATTCCTCACGTACAGCCAAGCCAAGCCTCGCGAGCCACAGCACGCGATCGCCACTGCACACCCAACGTCTCTTGATTTACGGGCGCTGCCGTTCTGTGGATTAACAAGTCTCAAACATTGCATTGAGAAGCTCGCCCTACTTCTCTTGCTCTGAATTCTCTCTCTGTCCGTGCTTTCCCCGTCACTCACAGGGTGATGCTTTCGTTGCCGCGGTTCAGTGAAACAAACAGTAAAAAATGTATGTTATCTGTGTGTGTGTGTGTGTATTAGTGTAAGTGTATGTATTTGTGTTAGTGTATGTGTGTGAGTGGGTGGGTGAGTGTACGCTCAGGTATTTTGGCAATTGGATTTTGCTTTCATTGCTTTGATGACTCTTCTTTTTCCTGAGGTATGGTCCCAATAGTAACGAGAACTGCTTCCCACCCCACCACCTCATATCATAGCACCCTACCCTGATTGCACTAGGAAGCAGTCAAGCATGTCTTTGCTCAAAGCATCAATAAAACCAAGTTAAACCAAACATCTGCTTCCCAGCGCAGTCAATAAGAATAGTGCTCAATGGATTTTTGATCAGCCTCTGTTTGGTGTTAGCCTCCTGAATGGGTTAATTCTTTTCATTACCTACAGTATTGGTCATAGCTCCAGCTTCCACCAATATCTTCTAATCAGTTTCTTCTCTAACCCTAAGACATCTCAGCAGGTCAATAAGTAATCCAGCTTTGGCAGTTTCTACATGCTCATGTGTGGCTGATAATAATAATAATCCTTGCATTTGATATAGAGCTTTTCACGTCTTCTGGACGTCTCAAAGCGCTTCACAGAATAAACTTATATATACTTGTGGGTGAAACGCGGCAGCCGATTGCTGCCCCACAAACTGTTATTGGATTGTTATGGATTGAAATGAACAATTTATTAAGGCTTCTGCTCCCTATGCACTGTTGGAATGGAATGCGCACTCTCTCCTCAGAGGGACACACATCCCGCTAACCCATTTCCGAAGAATATTTGGCGCTGGTTATAATAATCATAATCCTTACATTTATATATCGCTTTCCATGTCTTATCGACGTCTCAAGGTTGGCAAGGGGCAGGGCTCGGGGACCCCAGAGTGTCTCTCTTTGAAGGAGTCTAAACCTGCCTGCGAAACACAACAACATCTGAACATAAACATGAAGCTGACTAGCTAATTGTTATGTTCCATTGTAAGCTATCCCAAGGGTGTGTTGTCCATGGAATTTCAGAGGCTCTGAATAACAGTTTTGCCATCTTGAATCCATTTCTGTGTGGTGTGGGGCGGCGGGGGTTCAAATCTTTCTCGGCTGTGGGTAAAGTTACCAAACTTTGTTAAAATTCTGTTGAATGTGTAGACTTTCCCAGAGCCCTGGGACATTTTCCTGTCGTGAAGGGCGCTATACAAGCGTAACTTGTTGTTACCGTACAGCAAGGTAGATTAATCAAAATACGGGGAATAATGTGCACTTCACACTCCAATTCAGTAGATTCGCTGTCTAGCAAAAAGTAACACCCCGTGAATCCAAATTGACGTTTGAATGACTGAAGTTCAGAGCTTTCGATTTAATGGCATTGATTGAAATAAAAACATAGAGATGTGGAATATCAGCACAGTTGCTGCGGAGTTCTTTAACTCAGTGTTTAGAACACTCACCTTACAAGCGAGAGACCTGGCAGGGCAATTCCAGGCAGGGCAAAACCTTGGGCAAGTTTCCTTACCACACGCCTGATAATAATCCCTAGACAAAACAATGATAAATTGGTCATTTCAATCTTCGACTGTTTGTGGGGATGCTGCTGTGCGTAATTGGCTGATACATTTCACCAACATATATGCAGTCAACTCACTTTACAGTATATTCTGTGAAGCGCTTTGAGACGTCTAGAAAACTGGGGTGTTTCAGTGATGTTAAACTGAGCAGTGTGTGGCTCCTGGGTCAAGATGACATTGACAATAACATTCACGTGAGAATCTCGTACTTCAGTTGTAAAATGATGTTCCCAGTGTAGGGTGCGAGACACGTGTGGACTCCACGCAGTACTTGCTTGCACTGAATGCATCTACCTGTACGCTTCATCAATACATCTATGGTTTGAATGGTTTGTGTGAATTTGAGGAGGAATTTGAGCGTTCGTTTTAAAGGCTCGGTCTGCCATTGAGCTCGCTCGTGTTCTTTCCTCTGTCCGAATCGATCCAAATCAAATAGACCGATGACCTCCACCCCGTTAACTGAATGAGAAACGGGTGGAATCGGAAACCGGTTAACGCTATCGATAATGAGCGTGAATGTTTTTTCCGGGCTTGCGTGCTTTTTTTTTAATGCCGTCGTCCCGTTGTTAACCCTAAAATCCTGCTGCAGTCTCTTAATTTTGCGCGAAACCGGCTGTTAGCACATTGCCGTGGATACCAGTCGCCAAGGCAACGCCACTCTTGCACACCAGCCGAGTCCCTCGGCGTAATGCAACTACCTGCGGCTCGGAATTCATCATCTCCCTCAAACACTCAGTGACATATGCAGCCAGTTCTAGATCACAAGCTCACTGTTTTAATGCCACTTCAAGCGGGTGCATTTTCTCCGCTGAGCTCCTCACAGATGCTGACTGGGTGTGATTAACAGACCCGTCTTCTCACCACACCGTAACAGAGTGCAATCACAGCCTCTCTTCCCCTGATCCTTTTGTAATAATAATCGTAATAAAATAATAAAAATCCTTGCATTTCAAAATAGCGCTGTTCACATCTTATCGATGTCTCAAAGCGCTTCACAGAATGTACTGTGAAGTGAATTGACTGTATACATTTGTGGGTGAAACGCGACAGCCAATTGCGCACGGCAGCGTCCCCCACAAACTGTCGTGGATTGAAATGACCAGTTTTTATTATTGTGTTTTTTTATGGACGGATTATTATTAGGCGTGTGTGTGTGGAGTAAGGAAACTTGCCCAAGGTTTCTCCCTGATCTGCCTGGATTCGAACACAGGTCTCTCGCTCGTAAGGCGAGTGCTCTAACCACTGAGCTACAGGAGATCCATTTAATGAGCCATGCTTTGAATATCTTGTTAAACGGAGTACATATAACAAGCAAACCACAAGAAACTCAGGTTCCTCAGCTCGAGGAGTTGCCAAATACAAGTCACGCGAATATTCATTAAACCATCCTTCCTATTCTCTCCTCCTGGGAGAGTTGCTAACCTTGCTTTCGACTTTTGTTTTTTCTCCCGAGGCGAACGAGACCTTCGCTTTTGTCGGGAATGTGACACACTACGCCACAGTCTGGATGAACATCTCCGCGGAGATCCGCACGTTCTTGGAGGAAGGCAAGCTACAGAACCGCGTCCGCTGGCTGCAGCAGGTGGGCGGGATGGTGATATACCGTGCGACGACATAATAATAATCCGTGCGTTCGATGTAGCGCCTTGTCACGGCTTCGAGACGTCTCAAACCGCGTCACACTATTTTCCCGAAGCAAAGCAGCAGAGCAATAGACAACCACACACCGTTCTCGTAGAACGCAACATAGGAATGTAGGAAATGCTAGACAAAAAAAATCTATGTAACTACTGTATCCTGTATTGTCAATGCACATGTTATTGGTCAATTGGCTGCCATTATTCGTCCCCCCCAAAAAAAACACAAGGTCAATTCACTTTGCAGGATATCCCGTGAAGCGCTTTGAGATGTCCCAACAACATGATAAGGTGCCGTATCAAATGTAAAGATGGTTTACTCTTATTAGAATAATTGTTATGGTCAGTGAGTGAAAAGCCATTGCATCCTTTCAGTGAGCAAAACACGATAATTAGCATTTTTTTGTTGTTGTACACTGAAATCGATTTCATCAAACGTTCTCCCGTCCTGTGGCATTAGTCGAGCGATTGACTTATTAACTAGAATGGATTGAATTTGATCGATGTCTCCAGGTGTGACACACAAAACTGTTGAATGTATATATTTTCAAAGTAACAATATGCAAATTAACTTACAATTTCTTTGTTCTTGCCCAAACCCCCCCCCACCCCCCTCCCCTGCCCACCAACCCACCCACCGCAGCTCACCTCTGAATTGAAAAACCATCCGGAAGTGTTGAACGCCTCTGACAGTGAGATCATCAGGAATTTCATCAACAGCAACTTCTCCATGCCGAACTCCAGCACACTGCTGAAGCAACTGGACACCATCGACAACGCTGCCTGTGGCTGGATCCAGTTCATGTCTAAGGTTAGACCTAGAGAGAGAGAGACACACACTCGAATAGTCATTGGGGATCAAAGCGAAAAAGTATACAGAATAATTATCAGTGATCAAAGATATAAGAGCTGCCTGGACTCGCCCACACGTTAAGTAAAGCTCACAAAACAACACGCAGATGGCTTGTGAAGGTTTTGGGATGTAAAGCTTTATCTAGATGGATTTATGTTTTTTTTTTAAAAATTGGTTTGTATGTCCGTGATAATTCATATCACTTATTTCCAGTGAGTGCATTTGCTTTTTTTTTCCCCCGCTCCCCACCCCTTTCAGGTCAGTGTGGACATCTTCAAAGGATTCCCAAATGAAGAGAGCATCGTGAACTATACCTTGAACCAAGCGTATCACGACAATGTCACAGTCTTTGCCAGTGAGTCACTCGCACTTTTTTAAAGTTTTATTTTTTTAGAAACGCATCCGTGAAAAGTTACTCCTGAAATAATTAGTCGAATATTATTAAGCAACCACCTCCAATCAGCAACCAGCCCCTTAGCAATAGCCTTCCTGAGAAAGCCCGATTCATCAACAACAACAACAACAAAATTACACTTGTATAGCGCCTTTCACGTCAGGAGGAAGTCCCATGGAGCTGGACAGTCATTGCTTCAGACACACACCAACATACCCTAACTCCCAAGACCACCCTCATATCAAGGCCAGTTTGGCCCTGTTCTCTGAGTGGCTGTTGAAGACAGGTTTGCCTGTACTGTGCGTTACTCAATTTTGCAGGCATTTGCCCATCATATCCCGTTCCCCATGTCCCAGAATGGCCTGAAGGGCCTTCTCCCACCCAAACCCAATCTGTCGATCTACTTGGATGCACCTCAATTAAAATATTCTGAAACTCACTTTGCTTGAGGACCTCTGGATTGCCGCTGTTGTTTTTTTTTTTTGGGGGGGGCATCCAATCCGCTAAATATACCAAATTGCAATTTGCGACTGTACAATTTCCCCGTTGCCTGGAGATATCCGAGTTTGGGAGCAAATGGATCCAAACAAAACGGTCATGTTAAAACACCTCTACCTATAAGTGCCCCAGGCGAGAGACGGTTAACGATTTAACGAAGAACCAGAGCCGAATCAGCAATCGCTGTGGACGTCAATGTTCAGCCTCCGCATTTCAGACAGTTTGACTGACTCACAGACCTTTATCATACACATCTGTTGTTGAAGTTATTGAATTACTCTGCCAGTAAATTGCGCAGAGTTTTTTTTTTTTTTCCAGAGATGAAGAACTTTTATTTTGCTGCAGATGTAATTATATGTTGTGCATGCTTTAATTGCGGTCTCTGTTCTGCTCTCCATGATGTGCGGCATCTCATGTTGCCAGACTGCGCACTGTTCCCTGTTCAAGAGAATGCGTGGTAACACAAAGCACTCCCTGCCGCAATCCCTCCCGCCCTTGCTCCGCCCTTGCCCATCTCCGGATCAAACCTGAAGGCGTCCCTTCCGTGAGCGCACCTATGGTCATTTGCCCGCTCTCCCAGTCTCAGCGTCAGTCTCCGTCACCGTTCTGAGACACAACCCACTTGAAGGGGCGCTGGCTGTATAAGTAAACGCAAATTGGTTTTTTGAAGCATTGATATTGGAAAGCATCCAAACTTATTTAGGAGATTCGTAGAACCTGAGAGGATGTGGCCATTCAGCCCATCGTGCCTGTGTCAGCTGTTTGGAAGAGCTACCCAATCAGTCCCACTTCCCCCTCTCCTTCCGCTTACCTTCTGCACATTTCTCCTTTGCAAGTACCTATCTCATAGCCCTTTTGAAAGTTGTTATCGAATCCGTTTCCACCAGCCTTTCAGGCACTGCATTCCAGGCTGTTAACAACTTGTTCACAACTGTCACCTTCCCTCCCTCCCCTCCCACCCCCGTTTGCTTCCTCTAGGCGTGATATTTCAGACAAAGAAGGACGGCACTTTGCCTCCTCATGTTATGCTGAAGATCCGTCAGAACTCCAGCTTCACTGAGAAAACCAACGAAATCCGCAGGGCGTATTGGAGACCGGGTCCCAACACTGGCGGCCGATTCTATTTCCTGTACGGATTTGTCTGGATACAAGGTTGGCACATGAGGATTTTAATACCAATGATAACAACAACCCTTGTATTTGCTAGAGCGCTTTTTGTACATCTTCTACACGTCTCAAGGCGCTTCACGGGAAATGTTGTAAAGTGAATTGACTGTAATATATGTGGGTGAAACTCGGCAGCCAATTGCGCTCAGCAGTGTCCCCACTTTAAATGGATTAAAGTGACCAATTTTTTGGGGGGGAGGGATCATTATTAGGCGTGCGGAGTAATTCTAAATTTGTCCAAGGTTTCACCATCTATTTTAGACGGTAACGCAGAGTTTATCACCATAAAAATGTACTGCTTTCCTCAATAGTTTTTTTTTACCAATTAATATTTAATGATACCAATTGATTGATTAATACCCTGTTGGAAAGGATGCATGTTTTAAACAGTGTTCATTCCCAAAGTAATTAAACCCTGAACCAAATTAGATTTTTTTTTCAACGCAGATGATCAGTCTGATTTGAAAGGGAGATTATCGCTCAGATATTCCAACTGGTGTGCTGGCTTTCAGAGTGCAGAGCACTGCAATCACTGACGCATATTAATGCAACTAGTCTCTCCAGATTGAATTCTAAGAGACTCGCTACACATTTTTGATATCCAGCGTCATTTAAGAAGGAGGGAAGAGGAGGGAGGGCTCTAGATTGGCTGCTGAGTTTGCCTCCAAAGAAATACACAGTCATTACACTTTACAGTCATTCCCGTGAAGTATTTAGAGACAATGCACAGGCAGATAGATCGACTTCAAGTGATATTATTATTATTATAAAGTAGGTTTCTGTATAGGGAAAAGATGATGGTTGGTTTACAAAACCAGACTTTTACTCGTCTGATTATGTGGCTGTCACACAGACGGGAAAGGGATTTGGACAGCAAATGGTAACTTTTGTGTGTGGCATCGCCTCAGTTTAATGCAACTGCCCACAGTATGAAGTAGTGCTTCAGGTGTTTCACTCTTGGTGGGCTTATTGACGTGAGCGTGCGTTTGAGTTGCACTCGCAAGGAAATCTGATACATCGTGAAAACGTTCCACCCGCTATCATCTGAATGTAACTCCACTGTGTAATTAATGGTGCTTTTCTACCACATGATTGGTGGAGGCAAGATCTCCGGGCTAACTCCCAGTCGAAAGTCTCAACATTCTTGGGGTGGACCACCGAACAGCTCAAAAAGCTTCCAGGAAGGCTTTGCTCATTTAATTTAACAGCAATTAAACACGTCATTCTATCGCAACAGGAGAATGCCAACAGCTTGCTTCAATCTCAGCATCAATCCCAGCTCAAGACAGAGCACGAAATGCAAGTTGAGCTTCTTGCTCCTATTCCTTGCTCTGATGCTGCGATCGAAACGTTATGAATGAATGCAGGAGAAGAGATCATCTAATTTGGCGATTTAAAATATTAATTTTAATCTCCGACTCCCCCCATTTATTTGATCACTAGGGCCTATTACTTAGCCCTAGAATCTTCAATTCCTTTTACTCAAGCTATATTAACTGGCAGTAATGACATTCCTGACCTTCCTTCAAATGTAATGAATGGTGATATTTTTCTTTCTCTCTTCTCTCGCTCTCTCTCTCTTTCTTTCTCTCTCTTCAGATATGATGGAACGGGCCATTATCAACACATTTGTGGGTCACGATGTGGTGGAGCCTGGAAATTACGTCCAGATGTTTCCCTACCCCTGTTACACCAGGGATGAGTAAGTATTGCTCAAGCTATCACAATAGGGACGGCTTGGGAAGAAGCCAATCCTAAGTCTTAAGATCCTTACCCTTGTCTTCAAATCCCTCTGCTCTTCTGCACACCCCTACCTCTCTCCTCAAACCAGCACCCATAGCCTTATCCTCCTCCATGTCCCCCTGAAACCTCTGCTCCATCCTCGGCGGCTGAGCCTTCAGCCACTATGCCCCGAGGCTCTGGAATTCCCTTCCTCACTACCTTCGTCTTGCCCCTCTTTTCTCAGCTCCAGGTCCAAGCTGAAGACCTTTCTCTTCGATCATGCCTTTGGTCACCTTTCTACCCCTATCTCGGTCCCGCGATCTGCTATTGTGAAGCGGTCTGAGATGCCGTCCGGCGTGGAGGGCGCTATATAAATCAAAGTTGTTGTTGTAGTCGAGAAGCTTCTCTTGACCACTGGACTCTTTCGCTATCTTTCTACCTCTACCTTGTTGCTGATCACTGTCGAGAGGCAAGAGACCAAAACAGTTTGGGCTCGGACCACATGCTTTTCTGGCCTTACCTTTAACACCAAGTTTGTAAATAATTTATTTTTAACCCTCGCTTCTGGCTGAAACCATGTATTTTTTGCGAATGATTAGTTTCCTAAGGAAATAACCTTTTTGTTAACTCTGCCCCCCACCACCCCACCTCTCCCCTCTCCCCCTCCCTCTGTTGCCTCAGCTTCTTGTTTGTGATCGAACACATGATGCCACTCTGTATGGTTATATCTTGGGTTTACTCGGTGGCTATGATGATCCAACACATCGTGGCGGAGAAGGAACACAGGCTGAAGGAGGTGAGAGTTGAGTTGGGGGTGGCGGGCAAATCTTTGCGGTTATTTGAAAAGATACCGAAACACAGGTCTCGCGCTCGTAAGACGAGTGCTCTAACTACTGAGCTACAGCACTCCACCAAGTCACAGAGCACAGGGAACTTCTGTAGATCCTGCCAAGAGTGTGCAACCTTACCCCGCGCTGTACGTTGTCTACTTGAATGGTGCTGTAAAGTGATTGTTATTATTATTGTTACTGCTATTGCTATTCTCCCCCAGGTGATGAAGATGATGGGGTTGAACAATGCTGTCCACTGGGTAGCCTGGTTCATCACGGGGTTTGTTCAGCTCTCGATCTCCGTCACTGCCCTGACTGCTATCCTGAAGTACGGCAAGGTCCTGATGCACAGTGATCCCTTTATCATCTGGCTTTTCCTGACCATCTATGCCATAGCAACCATCATGTTCTGGTGAGTAGTGGCTTCACTTCACTTGAGGGACGGACATGGTCTGCCCTATTCGCCTCCCTCCCTCCCTCCCTCCCTCCCTCCCTCCCTCCCTCCCTCCCTCCCTCCCTCCCTCCCTCCCTCCCCACCCATGTCCATATTTTGCAATAAATCCTACGCAACACTTTTTGAGATGTACCTCCTGACACTAAAGGAAGTCAGGAGGAGATTGGTAGGAGCATGACTGAGAGCAGGTGTGTTTCTTAAACAAATCTCGAAACACAAGTGGAACGTTGGTCCTCATTGATGTTTTGTTGAACCTGTTGCAGCTTCCTGATCTCTGTGGTCTACTCCAAAGCCAAACTGGCCTCAGCCTGCGGTGGGATTATCTATTTCCTCAGCTACGTCCCCTACATGTACGTCGCTATCCGCGAGGAGGTGGCTCATGACCGGATCACTGCGTTTGAGAAGTGCATTGCGGTATGATCTTCCACCATCCTTGCTCAACACGCAGCTCGATTTGATGTTTTTGATGTCGTCCGGCTGACGTGAAAGCTGTACAAGTGTGGTTTTGTTTCATTGTTGTGTGCAATGCGGGCGCCTCGCAAGTACTCTTTCCTGCAGTGAACGAGGTAGAAAGATAGAGAAAGTCAGACTGCGAGACGGTTAGCGTCAGCTTTCAATAAACGTAAAAAATGTAGCCGCCAAATTTATCGCGGAGGGAGTTCGGTGTTTTTTTTTGCCACTGAGATCGTTCCTGAAGCTCCAGTGAGATACCAAAGAGTGCTGTGAAGTGGGGAGGGGTTCCATACAGTTTGTTGTGCGTTTAGCCAGGCAAAGCAGATTCTATCGCATCACTGAGTACGCTGTTGTTTTATGCAGCGCGTGTTGTAGCCAGAGCACCTGTTAAAAAAAACAACTATTTATCCTATGACATTCAGGACCGTTACAGCTAACAGAAATAATTGTTTGTAAATCGGTCATTTCAATCGGTTTGACTGTCTGTGGGGACGCTGCTGTGCGCAATTGGCTGCCGCGTTTCGCCCACAAAATATACAGTCAATTCACTTCACAGCGTATTCTGTGAAGCGCATTGAGACGTCTAGAAAACCTGAAAAGCGCTATATCAAATGCAATCATTATTATTATTATTATTCTACTGCTTCGTGGGGGGTTTTAAATATTTAAACGTCTGTTTGTCATTGCAGTCGCTCATGTCGACCACTGCCTTTGGCCTGGGCTCCAAGTACTTTGCTCTGTACGAGGTATCGGGGGTGGGGATTCAATGGCACACTTTAAACCAGTCGCCGGTGGAAGGCGACGACTTTAATCTACTCCTCTCCATGGTCATGCTGATCGTGGATGCCTCCATCTATGGAGTGCTGACGTGGTACATCGAGGCTGTCCATCCAGGTGAGAAAACCGTTCGCGCTTCATAGAACATACGGGTTCGCGCTTCGTTTCGCCTCCGCTAACACCGTTTCGCATCCGCTTCCACGCGACCCGTTAAAGCTTCCGTCGGTTTCACTTCCGCTGCTTAAAACCCCCCAAAAAACTGGACAAATTCCACTTGGAAACATTTATTTTTTAAACAAAAATACAAAACACCTGGATTTTCATCTCTACTTTTCGGGGGGTGGATAATGATTTGGGGGTTCGGTCGATTATACTAAGCCCTTGATTCAAGTAAAACCACAATGTTTACAGCAGCGTCTGGTTTTTGCACTGTGTGGGCGCAAGGAATTGTTAAGGAATCATGAAGGCATATACCCGTATAGCTTTGTTACGCCATTACATACTGAAGTTTCACTCGAGAAATCATTTGAGGCTGATCGCTGCAGACTCTGTCAGATGGCACTTGCCTTTGCAAACTACAGCCTTGTGTGTTTCGATAGCAAGTGTTGTTCTGTACTTACTTTCTTTTAATCCCATTTAAAATATCGAAACAGCTTTTCAAAGCCGCAGAACCTCAGTTTATCTAATCATCGCTCGCAGCTCATATCACTCTTAGTGCTGCAGATCATCAATATTGTACTTCTCTGAGGCGCCCTGTATTCAGAGGGGGAATCGACAACTGAGCAGTACAAGGCCAGTGTGTGAAGAGTGGTTGCATTACAGCTGTTGTGGGGGGAAGAAATACTTTACCCGTATGTTCTGTGAAGCGCTTTGAGACGTCTCGATGACATGATCAGGCGCGATGTCAAAAGCGAGGGCTCATTGTTTTATAATAATAATAATAGCAATAATCTTTGCATTGGATATAGCGCTTTTCACATCTGATCGATGTCTCAAAGCACTTCACAGAATATACTGTAAAGTTAATTAATTACTTTTCACCCAAAATGTGAAAAACTGTTAACAGTATTATTATCATTAATTGGGGACGTCTCTCGATCGTGACTACAGCCCTGTTGGGTTCCAAAGCGAGGAGCATTATTATTATGATTAAAATTATTTTTATTTCACTTCTATTCCTAGGGATGTACGGGCTTCCCAGACCGTGGTATTTCCCGTTCCAGAAGTCCTACTGGCTGGGGAATGGCCGGATAGAGACCTGGGAATGGTCTTGGCCCTGGTGTAGGACTAGCCGCCTCAGCATCATGGAGGACGATCAGGCCTGCGCCATGGAGAACCGGAGACTGGGTAAGGAAATCGTACCTCTTCCTAAGAACATAAAAATTAGGAGCAGGAGTAGGCCATTCAGCCCCTCGAGCCCCCCGCCATTCAGTAAGATCATGGCTGATCTTCTAATCTAACTCCACCTGCCCCTGCTTTATCCCCATATCTCTTTATCCATAAGAAATCTATCAGTCTCAGTCTTGAGAATGTTCAAGGACTGAGTGAGCATCTGCATCCTTTTGGGATAGAGTATTCCGTCAACACTCAAGCTCTGAGCAAAGAAGTTTTTCCTGCTTCATTTTAAACTGCCAGGGCTCTGTGACTCGGGTAATTGCAAAGGTGTTTTTGTTTGGTTTGTTTGGGTGACATGTGTTGGTGTGGCAAACCCAGAGTTTATCATCTCCCGACACCACCTCTCCTCACTTCCCCGGTGGTGTTGGCAACTCGTCTCTCCGCTGGCTGCTCTGGCACGCCTCCTAATGGCCAACTCAGGAGAACCAGACAGGGCCTGGCTCAGAACCTTTTATTAAAAGAGTTGGTAGGAGTTACCATCTCTTGAATAACACACATCCCAAACCCCGCCCACCACCACTCAAAACAAACCCTGTACATATGATTCTGAATTTTGCGCGGTCAGTTTTTATGTTGGTGCGTCCCGATGAGGTCAGGAACTAGAAGATGAAATGGGGCAATGAGGGCTGGGAGCATCAAACACTTCTCGAGTAAGCTGGCATTCTGTTTGTGGAGTCTTGTAGCTCAGTGGTTAGAACACTTGCCTCGCAAGCGAGAGACCCGGGTTCTATTCCTGGCAGGAACGAAAGCTCGGGCAAGTTTCTGAACTCCATGCAACCTGATAATCATCTCTCAAGAAAGCAAATAATAATAAATCCGCCGCTTCGATCCGCGACTGTTTGTGGGACACTGCTGCGTGCGTGATTGGCTGCCGCCTTTTGCCCACAAAATATACAGCCAGTTCTCTTTTTACCGTATATTTTCTGCGAAGCGCTTTTGAGACGTTGCATCAATGCAAGGAGACCGTTGTAACTTTGCGATCTCCTCACAGAAGAGACACGCGGGATCGAGGAGGAACCGAGCCATTTGCCACTCGTCGTCTGCATCGACAAACTCACCAAGGTTTACAAACTTGGCAAGAAGCTGGCTCTCAACAAACTCAGCCTCAACCTGCACGAGAACCAGGTGGTGTCCTTCTTGGGACATAACGGGGCCGGGAAAACCACCACAATGTGAGCACGAGACGCCTTCGCTTCTTTTGTCCTCCCGTTTCCTCGTTTTCCCGCCTAATAACAATCCCTCCCAAGGAGAACCACGATAATAACATCGGTCATTTCAATCCATGACTGTTCGTGGGGGAGTGGGGGGGTGGAGAAGCTGCTGTGCGCTCAATTGGCTGCCGCGCTTCGCCCACAAATGTACAGTCAAATTCACTTTACAGTACATTTGTTAAGCGCTCTGAGACGTCGATAAGATGTGAAAAGCCGCTATATCAAAATGCAAGGATAATTATTATCATTTTTCTGCAATTCTTTCACTGCTGTGGAAGGCAGCTTCCCGGTTGTTGTTAGTCGATTGGCGGATGGCTTTCCCAGCTGGGGGGGCGAGCCATGGCATCTCACTATTCCTGCCAACATCGATCCGTTTTATAGACAAGTTAGGCGAATGGTACAACTGACGTCTGATTTTTATGCAACTAGATGGAAGTCTGATTTGTGACTGAGCTCAGTAAAAACGGCTATTTGCGCGTTTTGATTTTCCAGGTCGATCCTGACTGGTTTGTTCCCACCCTCGGCTGGATCCGCCACCATTTACGGGCACGACATTCGAACGGAGATGGACGAGATCCGGAAGAACCTCGGGATGTGCCCCCAGCACAACGTACTGTTTGACAATCTGACCGTGGAGGAACATCTCTGGTTCTACTCGCGTCTGAAGGGGATGGCGGAGGATGAGATCAGCAAAGAAATGCACAAGTAAGGACACCAAGTACCCTTGAGAATTCTAGCTTGAGTCATATCGTACATCCCAACTTCAACTGGAGTTGAGTTGAATTCAAATCTCGGTCTATCCTTACTCAACACAATGTAGCCCATGGAACTCCGCCTGCCCGCCTTATCCCCATCTTATCTGCATTGCCTTGGGACATCCTCCCGACGCGAAAGGCACTTTAAAAATGTAATTGTTTTGTTGTTCTTGCATTGCGACCAAGCTACTTTTTTTTTTTTTTAAGAGAAAAATTTGTACAATCCTGAAGAATACTTGTGAAATAACTCTTATATTAAAATAGAATCGTTACGTTTCCCAAACGGCGTCTTAACTTCCATTTGACATAACCCTTCCGTGCGTTTGATTCCTGTCCAGGATGATTGAAGATTTGGAACTCTCCAATAAGCGACATTCTCTGGTTCAGACTTTGTCCGGTGGCATGAAGCGCAAGCTGTCAGTCGCCATTGCCTTTGTCGGAGGATCCAAAGCTATTATATTGGACGAGCCTACGGCTGGAGTTGACCCCTATGCCCGCAGAGCTATATGGGATTTGATTCTGAAGTACAAGCAAGGTGGGTCACCTTGTAGCGATGTGATAAGGCAGAGTCCTGTAGCTCAGTGGTTAGAGCGCACGCCTCGCCAGCGAGCCATATAATAATAATAATCCTTGCATTTGATCTAGCGCTTTTCACATCTTATCGACGTCTCAAAGCGTTTCACAGAATAGACTGTAAGGTGAATTGACTGTATATTTGTGGGCGAAACGCCGCAGCTAATTGCGCACAGCAGCGTCCCCCACAAACAGTCGTGGATTGAAATGACCAATTTTTAAAAATGATTGTAGTTTTTTTTGGACGGATTATTATTAGGCGTGTGTGTGTGTGTGTGTGTGGAGTAAGGAAACTTGCCCAAGGTTCGCCCTGAGGTTCCGTCTGGATTCGAACACAGGTCTCACGCTTGTAAGGCGAGTGCTCTAACCACTGAGCTACAGGAGCTACACGGATTCAGTTCCTGGTACGGCGAGATGTTGGGCGCGGCTTTCCTTACGCATTTCCCAATCATTTCAGGTCGAACCATCCTCCTCTCCACTCATCACATGGACGAGGCGGACCTCCTCGGCGATCGCATTGCAATAATCTCCCACGGAAAGCTGAAGTGTTGTGGGTCACCGCTGTTCCTCAAAAGTACCTACGGAGACGGCTACAAACTCACAGTCGTGAAGAAGCAGTCTGACGCTCAAAACAGCACAGGTGAGGCCTCACAACCAACGCTCAGCGATCGTCAACGGGTCCGTCTTGCGACCCGCTCAACGTCTGCGGTGTTTTATTCCTCCCCCACCCCAACGAACCCCACACTGTTGTATCTTTCAGACTCGGGACAGAACCTCAGCCCTCTGTCTCACTGTTTGGTTAGCTGCTGTTCGGAGCTGAAGGTCACCCAGTTCATCAGAAAGTACGTAGCTTCGACCATCCTGATTTCGGACACCAACACTGAGATATCGTACATCCTGCCGTCCGAGGCGGCAAAGAAGGGGTGCTTTGAGAGACTATTCCAGGTAATGTTTTCAGCAATACCTGAAACGCGTTTGTGTGTGTGTGTGGTATGTGTGAAATTCCACCTGGATGAATCATCAAGTTGCGCGCAATGGTGTCCCACTAAAGAATCATGAATTGAGTGACCAAATTATTTTGATTTTGTCAGCAATTATTAACCCTGAAAAAGCGATCTGCCAATCGACTTAACAACCGGGTTCCTACTTGCTTACTGCTCGGAAAACAGCGATGTGTGGAGGAAAGAAACTTTTCGCACAGCTGCGAAAACGAATCCAGGTCTCCCACTTGCGAGGCGAGCGCTCTAACCGACACTGAGCTACAGGAATCCTGAGATCCTTGAGTGCACTGAAGTAGTCGATGTATTGTTTTTCCAGGCCTTGGATTTCAACCTGGAGGATCTTAACCTGACCAGCTTTGGTCTGATGGACACCACGCTGGAGGAGGTCTTTCTGAAGGTTTCCGAAGAGGATCAGTCTTTGGAGAATAGCGATATAGGTAGTGAATGCTTTGCGTTGCACAGAGAATCAATGAATGAATGAATCAATCAATCAATCAATCAATCAATCAAAACTTATGTTTATATAGCGCCTTTCACATCGAGAGGATGTCCCAAGGCGCTGCACAGTCAGGTAGGGACAAGAGCAGGGGTAGGGTAGAGGGGTTGGGTCAGGATGAAGAAGAGTAGGAAAATTGACTGTATATTTGTGGGCGAAACGCAGCAGCCACAAACAGTCAAGGAAGTGGGATTAGGGGAAAAAAGGGGGAAAGATGGCAGGGGGAGGGGTTGGGGTAGGAGAGCAGTAAAGCCGACTGTATATTTGTGGACGAAATGCGGCAGCTAAACAGCGCACAGCAGAATATGAAAGGGGTGGGCCCCCCCAAAAAAAATCCCAATTGCAGTCCAATAGAATATCTCTTTGCCTGTGAAATTGTTGACGCTTCTTTTTCTCCGCCAAGACGACAAAGATTCCGGGAAGGAGGACTTACAGACACCGCAGGCCGCCAGTAAAAATGGCCGACACAAGGAGGTTCCCGAGCAAGGCAATCTGAACAAGCCGGAAGACATCCTGAGCAATTTAGTCACCTGCTCCAGGCTCAGCCTGTCCCAATCATCTGTCCATTCTTCTTCCTCCGTGGGCTCTGTCCGGGGGGACGAGATGGCCGGCTACTCGGAATTCTACGGAGATTACGTGCCGCTCTTCGATAACCTGAACGATCCAGACAACCTCAGCTTGCAAGGTAAGCTCTCGTACGCCGGGTGTCTTTTAATACTTGTGGTGCGTTCGTCCCAGTTTCCACACAGCTAAGAGAATAAATAAATGTGGTCCTTGAGATGAGTGGTGAGGTTGATAGACGCAGAAACGGGAGTAGGCCATTCAGCCCTTTGATTTAATTTAGATCATGGCTGATCCGTACCTCTACAAATCCTTTCAGCTCCAATTGCACGTTGCCAATACTTACACGCTGAGGTCCTCTGTTGAAGGCAGCACAATACATCAGCTCTTTGACAGCTATAGCAATGTGTCAGCGAGATCGCGAGTCCGAGTTCACCTTCGGTTGAGTGCTTTGTCGGACACGCCATCCATTGGATAAACGTTAAGACGAGGTCCAGTTTGCCTGCTCGGGGAACGCAAGTCAAAGATCCCATGGTTTGAGAAGAAAAAAAAAGAACGAGTGAGCTTTTCCCAATGCCAGGGCCAACAAGTCTCCAGATAAAATTGCTGTTCACATATCTTCCGTCTTGCTCACCCATAAAACAACACTTCGCACAATAAATCCCACAAAGTGCTTTGGAGATGCTTTTCACGGTGTAATAAGGCAGTATAATTTTATTATTTGGGGTTTGTGGTTGGCGGGCAATGTAATCTGTGAAGTCACTTTAGCTTGTTAACCCGCTCTTAGCAACATTCAGTTCCAGGTAGATTTGGGAACCGTGCCAAAATAATTCCTGCTCATAATTATAACCAGACTCCGAGCCTGAAGAAGCACAGCAAGGTGATATAGACTGTCACAATAACATTGGTTACGATCCTACAGAAATATTTTTCCTGTCAGGCTTTCCTGCTTAATTCAGAAATCTGTTTGACGCGAAGCGTAACAACACTAATCTTTACCTCGCTGGTGCTTTTCTGGTGTCTAGAAGGTATCATTTGCATGCAGGGTATCAAGCGCTCTGGTAATTGCCTAATTATCTTCATATAAACCTGTTCTGTAGAGAAATTGACTACACAAATTCTCACAGTGAACGGAATACAGATTTGGCACTCTCGACACAAGATCACCTACTTGTTATTTGTTTTTGCATTCAACCAGCTCCTTTCAAGGTCTTATTTCCATTCCGAGATATCCTATCAATTTTAGATGAGGTTATTCCGAACTTTGAGGATGTAGCCTGTAGCATCGAGACTTCAATGTGTCAGTTGGAGGACGGGTGGGGGAAGGCGTAGTAACGCAGTGCAAATGCTCACACACACCAATGTCTCAGCAACAACCACAAGGGATGATGGGGATGGAATTTATAATATATGTCACAGGGGCATCAATGAGGCGCATTGGGTCTGTGTGCTCTGTACGTTTTAGAAGAAAGGCTTTGAATAGAAAGAAAATTAGTCCCTTTTCAAGGACTACTTTTAAATAAAGAAAGGCAACGAACGATGGGAACTCGGATTGCCTCAGCCTCGGTTGAGGCGCCCATATTTTGAGGGGGTGAAAAAAAACAACCTCTTGATTGTTTCTCTCTTCCTCTCATCTCATGTCTTTCGCGGTGCAGCAGAAGCAGAACCAAAGAGCTTCGTCCTGGAAGGTCAAG
The DNA here is from genome assembly GCA_035084275.1 of Hydrolagus colliei. NCBI lineage: Eukaryota > Metazoa > Chordata > Chondrichthyes > Chimaeriformes > Chimaeridae > Hydrolagus > Hydrolagus colliei. Next base: position 1,622,732 of record CM068765.1, on the reverse strand, counting down.
GCAGCTGCAAACTGGAGGGCTCCTGGTTGAAACTCTGTCAGTTCCACGGGCTGATCGTGAAACGCTACCACTGTGCCAAACGCAACACGAAAGGACTATTCTCTCAGATCCTGCTCCCGGCGTTCTTTGTGTGTGTGGCGATGACGGTCGCTCTCTCGGTACCCGAAATAGGTATTGAAATCCCAACTATACGATGAGTTGTATTCGTCCGTCCGTGCGTTCGTTCATAACGCGTTTCGCACCACAATAATAAAATTGGTCATTTCAATCCACGACTGTTTGTGGGATCGCCGTTGTGCGCAATTGGCTGGCGCGTTTCGCCCACAAATATACAAGTCAATTCGCTTTACGGTATATTCTGTGAAGCGCTTTGAGGCGTCGATAGGATGTGGAAAGGGCTATATCAAATGCAAGGATTATTATTATTAAAATATACAGTCAGTTATATTGCAGTATGTTCCGTGAAGCTCGACGACATGAAAAGGCACTACATCAAAGGCAATATTGTTGTTGAGGGAAAACTTAATGACTAGAGATTTGTTTTCCACAAAAGACAGTGAGAGTTCAGTTCTGTGCCTTTGAGAGGGTGAATGCGTTTTCTTTTTTTCTTCGCGAGTTTAACCTATCGACTTTTTTTTTTTTAAAAAAACTGTTTTCCTCCCACCTTCTCTCCCAGGTGACTTGCCTCCTCTGATCCTTTCCCCATCTCAGTATCACAATTACACCCAGCCACGAGGAAACTTTATACCATATGCGGACGAGGAAACAAAAGAATACAGGTATTTATCCAGTACTCTGCCTCTGTCTTGCCCCCGCCCCCACTTCTCCTCCCGTCACAGCTGAAGACTTTCCTGTTTGAACAAGTGCCTACGGACACTTTACCCCCACCCCCCCACCCCCCCACCCCCCCATCCCCCCACCCCACCACTCCACCACTCCGCTCCCCGGCTCGGTGCCAAACTTCACCACACGCTATTGTTGCTGTGAGTTTCTAGAATCTCAATCCTCGTTCATAGCATGGAAATTGCCCCCGATTCAAGTGTACGGGTTCGCTTGCCTGACATTAGGATGCAAGCCTTGGCTTAGGCAAAGGGGACTTACGTAAGTGCGTGACATCGATGCTGGTTTGCAAAATCTGCGTGCTTCTCATTTGCTTGCATTGATTTTTTTTTTCAAAATTAGGTTGGTGAGGAATAGGTAGGTGGGGGTGGGGTGTGGGGGGTGGGGTGAGAGCGAAAGGAGAAAAAAGTACTTTGGCATAAAAAGTCTCAGCATTGATGTTATTTTATCGCTGTAACGCAGGATAAAGTTATCGCCGGATGCCAGCCCCCAGCAGATCGTAAACACTTTCCATCTACCGTCGGGCATCGGGGCCACCTGTGTCCTAAAGACTCCGTACAACAGCACGTTAGACCAGCTGGTACAGACCCTCAATCTCTCCACCAGCGAGACCAAGATGCTGGCCTCGAAATACTTTGACTCCATGTGCCTGGACTCCTTCACCCAAGGCTTGCCGCTCTCCAACTTTGTCCCGCTGCCCCCTTCGCCCGCCCCGTCGGACTTCCCGGACAGCGGCATTGAGGACGGGCTCCACTCTTGGAATCTCACCACGACGCCCACGGCAATCAATGGTAATTCACTCCGCTGGGAGAAACAATGAGGCAAGGCACGTTCATCGAGTGGACTCACTGTGTGATGAGTGGTTCTCGTTGCAAACTCCCAGTGAACCACACGAGGTGCTTTTTCTTTGGACTTATTGCAGTATCGTTAAAGTGCCAATCAATCAGCTGAGCTGCGTTTCGCCGTTTGGCAGGGAATATATCGTTTGTATCGGGGTGTGGGCCGAGAGCCTGGCTTGGGTTTGGCTTGGACTCGCTCACCTCAAACTGGGAGCCGAAACTAAACGAAACCGTTTGCTTTTCCCGACAGAACCGTTTACCTCCTCTCCGTCGCAGCCGCACAAGGTCCACGAGCCCGTGAGATGTACTTGCTCCATGCAGGGCACAGGGTTCTCCTGCCCGAGCGGGGTCGGTGGGCGCACGCCACAGATGAAGGTCGTGACGGGGGATATTTTGGTTGATATCACCGGCCGCAACGTGTCTGAATACATTCTGTTCACCTCTGATCGCTTCAGGCTGCACAGGTTGGTGGATTTTCTCGCAGTAGATCCGGTCACCTCCCAACCCCCCTCCCCCCATTCCCCACGACCTGGCCCCCGGGCTCCGTCACTCACCGGTAGGTACTCTGAGACACCACCCAGCGTGGAGGGTGCGATACGAACGCAAAATGGAAGTTGTTGTTGTGGTGGTGGTGGTTCGGTGTCGGGCGCAGTGGGAGAGAAGGTTATTAATTCCCTGCCGGCCCCGGTAGGTTTGGCTAAGTTGTCGCTCGAATTCATTCCCGCAGGTACGGAGGAGTGACTTTCGGCAACGTGCAGAGATCGATCCCAGCCTCTTTTGGCGCGAGGGCGGCTCCGATGGTGCGGAAGATTGCGGTCAGAAGGACGGCGCAGGTAAGGAGGGTAGAGCAACGGGTGCCTTTCTCCGGTCCTTTAATGCTTAGCGTTGTTCTGGCCTCGCGTGATGTGCGCTGTGCGTAATGTAAGCCCACCATTGGCGTGCGAGACTTCGGCCACTCTTCTCCCACCCTCTGGAACTCCATCCCGCTATCCCTCTTCCTCGCTCCCCTCTCCTTCAAGATCCGTCTCAAGACCCTCCTCTTCGACCGTGGCTTCACTCACCCTCCTTCACCACCTGCCCTGCACCCTCCTCGATCCCCGCCTCCCAGCTCAGGTGGTTCTTGTCATCGTTAATCATCACGTCAAGAATGACTCAAAAAACTTTTCACAAGATGGCAGCTCTTTGCACCAGTGTGGATGCCGTTCGTATTTTTGCAGAAAATTGACCAAAGGAACCAGTGTTTTATTATTTTAAATATACATATTGTTAGACCTCCAATACACAGAGGCTGATCATTCTGTTTGTATCTACGCAGGCATTCTACAACAACAAAGGCTATCACAGCATGCCCACCTACCTGAATGCCTTGAACAATGCCATTCTCAGAGCCAACCTGCCCAAGTCCAAGGGAAACCCTGCTGGATACGGTAACATTGCCTGCGCAATGACTGAACTTGAGCGAATAACGATCGTAATAATCCTTGCATCTGTTCTAACATCCTCATCGAGTCGGACGCACGTCTCAAAGCACTTTTTAAATAGGATTTGCTGTGAAGTGGAGTGACTGTCTATTTGCAGACAAACGCGGCCGGCACAATTGCGCCCGGCAATGTTCCACAAACGGAGTGAATGATCAATTGTATGAGGTACATTGTTGGCCAGGAGAGAGAAGCTCGCTTGTCTGCTCTCTGCCTCTCCCTTCCCTACTCGTGTCGTTATTCCCCCCAGTCTGACCGGTCTTTGTCGATTTGCGAGCTTGTGATTTTTGCCAGAGACGTTGAAACAAAGCAGCCAGGTTAAATACTCTTCGAAAAGTCATGGCCATTTCGCAGTCATGACCGAAGCTTTCTCGTAACTTGTTTCCCAGTGGATTCTGGAGCCAGATGTTGCTTGTTGTGTTAGTGTTGTCAATGGGCTCCAGGGATTGGGATGGGAGTATTTGTTTTGGCTGTAGCTGTCATTTCTGAGTTATTAATTTTCTACAGCCCAGATAAACGAGTTACAAACACAAGCCGTTTTTTTGGGTGGAGTGGGGGAGAGCGGAGGGTGGTTTGCTGTGCAACTGATCGTGAACCACATTGATGCGAGACCGGACACTATCGATGAGAATCCTGACCGGCCATCATCACTGACGAGCCTCGCCTTGACGCGAGTTGGCTGCGCTCTGAGGTTTTCGTCAGCTAGCGTCGGAAAGAGAGACGGTCGATAGTCAACTAAATACCTCCTCCGGGGGAATACGAAGACAGGGGGAGATTGCAAGTCAGTGTTAAGATGTTCGGAGTTAAGGCGTGCTCTCAGTGGATTGTTCTAATTTTGACAGCCGTGAAAGGTTTCGATGAATTTGACCGCCACTTTGAGCTGCAGTTGGGAAGGTTTTGTGCTGCGCACTTGTGCTTATTAGGCCCTGAAACGAGGACATTTAAATACATATCACTTGCAGCTCTCGCAGGCATCACAGACGAGCTGATTCTGAGCTGATTATCCAATTGCAGCCTATTAGTCCCTTCAGTGATTCAGTGCAGTCCGATCAATTGACTGCTTGTAAGATGTATTTGTTACGCTGGTGGCTCGTGCGATGCCTGGAAACATTCTTTGACGAAGGATTGAAGCTTCCCTTAAAGGGCCTAATCCGATTATATAACGTTTAGTTGAATCACAGTTGTTTGTAAACTCCTAAGCAGTGAAATTGGGAATTTTTCACTTGCGGGAGTAAGGAATGCACAGTTTGGATACCACAACAACAACTTGGATTTATACAGCTCCCTCGGATACTCTTAAGCACGGTGACGATGGGTTTATAATAATAATAATAATTATCCTTGCATTTGATATCGCGCTTTTCACAATTTATCGACATCTCAAAGCGCTTCACAGAACAGTACTGTAAAGTGAGTTGACTGTGGGCGAAACGCGGCAGCCAATTGCGCACAGCAGTGAACCCACAAGTGTGGATTGAAAATGACTCATTTTTATTATTGTGGCTTTTTTGGGGGACGGATTATTATTATTAGGCGTGTGTGTGTGTGGGTGGAGTAAGGAAACTTGACTACGGTATTCGCCCTGATCTGCCTGGATTCGAGCACAGGTTGTAAGGCGAGCGCTCTAACCGCTGAGCTACAGGAGCTCACAGACACCTGGCTGAAGGGAATTTTTTTTAAAAATTTTAGAATACTTGTTCGGAACAGAGACAATAAAAGGTGTCGTTTCCCATGGATCTGTTCAATCACTCATGCAATCGGCGCTGACCTATCAGTTTTCCTCACGATTGTTTACGGACGTCGTTTTCTTCACTGTCAAACGGCGGGAGCTAATTAGACCCAACAGCCGCTTCAAAGTCAAACTCGCGGCTTCTCCTTGTCTCAAACGCGAGCAAGACGAGCTCTCCGTTTGCGCAGCCAATTAGTTCCTATTCCTCAGGACAGGTTTGACCTCTTTCCTGCGCCCTGCGTTTTAATATCGCACCCGATCACGTCAAAACAATTCACCTGTCGAGTCGCTTCGAAGGTTGCGATTGTTTCAATGCCTCCTCTTGCAACTGGTGGCCCGAAGCTTGTTAGAACAGTCCGCTTTGCCTTCAACCATGGTTTTATTTACCAGTCATTAGAGAGAAGCCATTCCTGTTTCGCCCTCATCACCTGGCTCTTTTTATCTTGCCCCCATTATGTGACGACTAATTGACTTCAGGACTACTGCTAACAATATCTGTAATAATGATAAATAACCCGCGGCTTACGCTCTCAAATTGATCTGGGCTGAATTGCAAGCTGACAGACGTGATTAACAAGCGAGGCCCTTCTTTTTTCCGAGCGGGGATGAGGCTGAAAAGGTCTGGGTTTGGTTTTAATGAGGTGCAGTTTCCAAACGCCCAGCCAGTGTGTTGTGTACCATTCGGAAAATGTACAATACAGTGCCATCTGTTGGCGGAAAAAGTCTATAGGAAATATTGTTTTGCTTTGGGTCCCCTTAAGTTGTGTTTTTTTTACATAAAACAATCCTTTGCCGCACTCCTCTCTGGAAAGATTTGATTTTGGTGGCTTTTTCTCGATCAATCAGCCTCGCTCTACCGATCATTGCTTTTCCAAATGTAATTTTCTCCTACTCCGGTATCCTGTATTGAAATGACTAACAATGGGACTGATGTGTACGGGGAATATTTTTTGGGGGAGGGCGAAGTACGGACGGAAGGATAGGCAGAGAGAGAGAGAGCGAATAGGAACTTATATCTCACACGTTAGCATTCTGAACTCTTTGGGGGTACAGTTGTTTTGTGAAACACCTTCAAAAGGACCAACATTTATTTTTATATCAAAACTTTAATGACTGGATCTGATTATTGTGTTGTGTTTTTCTCCCCCCGAGAGGATTTCATAAAATCCTGGTAAAGTGGATGCTTACAGATAAAAATGGGTTCAGAAGTGATTTGCAGAGTGGCACCTGTCAAGGCCGGGATGTTTCATATCATTTCCAATGACTGTTAATATCTCTCAGCGTCTGCTGTGATGTTTGCGAACGTTGCAAGAACTCTCTCCGTTTCCACATGTCGGGGAACAGATACTGCGGTTCAGAGGGTCACCATCTGTCTTATGCGAATGGGAAGGCGACATGATTGAGACGTCGTGGCATAGAACAGTCACTTTGACTGACTGACTGATTTGTCTTTCTGCGATATAAATAAAGATTAATAATGATGAGATTATTTTGTGCGTTTTGCACATTTTCCATTTGTGTTTCAGACCCTTAGTGATCAGTGTTCTCCCTGTCTCATCCAAAAGAAAACACGTTTGGAATAGAGGAGGAGCAAATTGCATGAAAGCATCACTGATGCAAAGTAGCCTTCAATTCTGTTCAAGTTGTCCACAAAACACCCAGGCACTACACTTCACAGTAAATCTCATGAAGCACTTTGAGATTGTTTGACGATATGATAAGATGCTGTGTCAAATGCATGGATTATTATTCCTGTTCTAAGCCATTACTGTGTAAACACTAAGTACCCAACTAAAAAAAATACAATCTAAGTGCTGCACAGACTTTATTTGCATGGCTGTGCTTTAATTAATTAACGTCTCACTTGTCTTCTTAGGTATCACAGTAACTAATCATCCAATGAACAAGACCAGCGCCAGCCTGTCTCTCGACTACCTGTAAGATTTGAGTTAATACAACAGTTGATATTTACAGCATTTGTTGCCTCGACATTGTTCCGTGTAACCGTGCATGTGACAATCCTCACTGGGGTATTCAATTTGACATGGCAATTACCTGGTGTGATTATAAAGAAAGCATTCCGCCGCTGCACCCACCCTTCGTGTGATGAGTCTCACAGGAACGGAGCGTAGCTTTACAACGCAGCATCCTCTACAGTGTGTGGTGTAGCTCGGTGATTAGAGCACTCGCCTTACAAACTGTGGTTCGAATCCAGGTAGTTCAGGGTGAAACCTCGGGCAAGTTTCTTTACTCCACACACGCGCCTAATAATAATCCATCCCCAAAAATAACCTGTAATAAAAATTGGTCATTGTCAATCCACGACTGTTTGTGGGGGGGACGCTGCCGTGCGCAATTGGCTGCCGCGTCTCACCCACAAATATACAGTCAATTCACTTTACATTATATTCTGGGAAGCGCTTTGAGACGTCTAGAAGACGTGAAAAAACGCTATATCAAAATGAGAAGATTATTATTACTGTAAAACTATATGTGATTCCCACGATGGTGGAAGGTTTCACTTTGGACTTCCCCATTGTGGGCTGAACCTTTCCTCCTCGTCTTTCTCAAATCACTATTCCCGACCACTGAATAAATCATAAAACACAGCTTGAGGGCTGTGCGTTGTTAGCAACAATGACAACTCGCCTGCCTCGAACCAACAACTGTGCAAAGCCACTTGCGATCCGGGTCGCCAGTATGCAGTACTCGATGGGGTTTTTGAGTTCACCTTAACGGTTCTCCACGTCCTCTGCCTTCAGTCTGCAGGGCACGGATGTGGTCATTGCTATCTTCATCATCGTGGCCATGTCCTTCGTCCCGGCCAGCTTTGTGGTTTTCCTGGTGGCGGAGAAGTCGACGAAAGCCAAACACCTGCAGTTTGTCAGTGGATGTGACCCAGTCATCTACTGGCTGGCCAACTATGTTTGGGATATGGTGAGGGCGGCTTGAATTTAACTCTTTATATTGTAAGAGATGGTGGGGATGAGGGAAAATATTTTGTCTCTGCTCTGAGGAGGTAGAAATTGGAGCTCCTGTAGCTCAGCAGGTTATAGAGCACTTATAGCCTGATATGCGTGAGACCCATGTTCAAATCCAGGCAGGTCAGAGCAAAACCATGGGCAAGTTTCCTTACTCCACACGCACGCACATACACACACACACGCGCCTAATAATAATCCTTAAAAAAAAAAAAAAGTGGTCAATTCAACCAAGACTGTTTGTGGGGACGCTGCTGTGCGCAATTGTCTGCCACATTTCGCCCACAAATATACAGTCAGCTCACTTTACAGTATGTTCTGTGAAGCGCTTTGAGACGTCTAGAAGACGTGAAAAGCGCTATATCAAATGTAAGGATTATTATTGTTATTATATTTATAATAAATTACGGTTGAATGTTTCACAACTGCACTTAGTTCTAGAGGCATCTCAGTAGAGTTTAGAGTTGAGGTACAGGTCATAGAATGGCGGAACAGGCTGAGGGGGTCTGAATGGCTATGAGGAGTTCAGATTGTGAGGTTGTCCTAACGCATAGAATATACACTCCCTCTTGTTGATTCCAGTGTGGAACATGTCTCTTGTTTATCCAGTGAATTTTTGTGAACTGTTGCATAAAATGCTGTTTAAATCTTTGATCCTCCTCAACAGCCGACATGGATTAATCATCTCAGTCCGACTTCAGCTCTGAGCCTCGGAATAAAACCTATTATTAGATTTTCTGCTTCCACCAATTCCATTGAGCTTCTTTGTGTTGTGGACCTGTGCTGTTCGTGAGGCATTCATTGTTGTCTCTTTCTCTCTCTCGTTCCAAAAGCTGAATTATTTGGTGCCAGCGACCTGCTGCGTCCTCATCCTATTTGTGTTTGATCTGCCGGCGTACACCTCCCCCACCAACTTCCCAGCTGTCCTCTCCCTCTTCTTGCTGTATGGGTAAGTCACGTGAAAGTATGGAGTAACGCATGTCAAGATTGAGCCAAACTGTCCCAGTGCTGTTGTGTTTGGCCCTTAGCCAAGTGATAATAATAATCCTTGCGTTTGATACAGCGCTTTTCACGCCTTCCAGACGTCTGAAACAGCTTCACGGAGTATGCTGTAAAGCGATTCGACTGTACGATTGTGGGCTAATCAGACATGGCTTGTAGAAAGATTCTTTGTTGAAGGACCCGTTTTAAATCTATTTCGGCGTTTTTACTTTGCAATTAGATACAGGATCGCTGACTTGTCTGCCTAGTGCAAATATACCGATTGTCTGGGCATGTCTCATGTGTTTCCCAGCAAGGCGTGGGACACATGTGAGTAAACACATGGGTAAATTGATTGTTCCCCAGAAATAGCACAGACTATTATTATTATTATTGTACTAAATGGTTCATCAAAATGTGAGTTGGGGCCCGCATGAGGTGGAGATGAGGTTATCGGGTGGAGTGGGGCTTGCTGGACAAGGTTTAGGAAGCCTTGCCACAGAGTTCACTCAATGTTAAGCTATGTAGGTCTACATTTAGCGAGTTCTACTCCCACTGCAACCCCAACTCATGCTCTAGGGTATTAAATTCTGGCTCTCATTAGCAAGTACTCACTAAAATGAGGTAGGCAGAGCGCCTGGCAGGAAATATATCTTGCGTTTAAATGTTCAACGGGAAAATAAAACAGAGTTCAGATTTGGCCATTTCAGATTATGAATGTAAATAACATTTAAAGTGCTTAAATGTCAAGTTAGGGCATTTTTTTTGTCTCCCTGCCCAGTGCGCTTTAACTTACTGGGTGTGGTAACCTGTCTTTAAAATCAGAATGCAAGAGATCGAATCAAGCGTTGCTTCTGAACAAGGGGTGTGGTGACTAAATTCAACGTTATTAACCCTTGAATTAACCCTGTCTTCCACATGGTTATTGAGGGTTAAAAATCTTTCACTGGGTTCAGTTCAATTAATTGTACCCGTTGCTCAATCAAAGCTTCTGGTTGCTTATATAAGAATAATTATTATATTTTGCCCCCCAAAATATACAGTCAAATCACTTTGCAGTATATTTTGTAAAGCGCTTTGTGATATCGCAGAGACGTAATATATCAAATGCAAGGATTTTTATTAATTACATTTGATATACTGTTGTACTTTTCACATGGGGTGGACACCCCATAGCGTTTCACTGTAAGCTTGAGTGTCATTTGTGGGTGAACACGGCATCCAATTTTGCGAACAGCCAACAAGTGAATGAACAATTTGGGGGATTGTTGGCCAGATACGGGGAGAGAGAAATTCCATTCTCTTTTCGAACGTAGCGATGGGATCTTTAACATTCCCCTGATCAAGCAGTTGGGACCTGCTCAGTTTAAATTCCTGATTGGGGTGTTGAACTAACCAACCACAACTTGGATTTACATGCACGCCGTACGGCGTCTCAGAGCGCTTCACAATATCAGATCCCGGGGGCCGAGCCAGGGGGAGGTGGGAAAAGGGTGACCAACAGGGCGGTCGAAAAGAAAGGTCTTTAGCCTTGACCTGAAAAGGGGAAAAAGAGAGGAGGAGGGTGGGGGGAGCGAGGTGAAGAGAGTGAGGGAGGGAGTTCCAGACCCTCCCACAACCTTCTGGCTCAAGAGGGCAGAGTGCTACCAACTGAGACGGGGTTGACACTGGGGAAGGAGAGGACAGAAGGCAGATGTTTCTCACGAGGCCGTTATTAACACTCCACGTCACTCTCTCCTTGGCAGATGGTCGATCACTCCAATCATGTATCCAGCGTCTTTCTGGTTTGAGGTGCCGAGCACAGCCTATGTGTTCCTGATCGTTATTAACCTCTTCATTGGTATCACAGCGACGGTTGCTACGTTCCTGCTTCAGCTGTTCGAACATGACAAGGTAGGTCTCAGAGTAGTCTCCCGCTTTTCACCCCACCGACCACTTTACCCTTGTTGCCTGTGTTATTCTCCTCTAGCTCAGTGGTTGGAGCACTCGCCTTGCAAGCGGGCATGAGACCTGTGTTCGAAACCAGGCAGATCAAGGCGAAACCTTGGACAAGTTTCCTTACTCCACACACAAGCTTAATAATAAGCCATCTAAAAACAACACAATAATATTGGTCATTTGAATCCATTTTTATTTGCTGAGTTGCTATTCCAGGACCACCGATAACTTCTTCTCCTCCCAATTTCTTCCACGTAGGACCTGAAAGCTGTGAACGGCTACCTAAAGTCCTGCTTTCTCATATTCCCCAATTACAATCTGGGCCACGGATTGATGGAAATGGCTTACAACGAGTACATCAACGAATACTACGCAAAAATAGGTAAAAACATCAGTATTATCTGGAACTGCTGTTATATTCATTGATTGATTTATTAAGAATTTGCTGGGGAAGGTTATTTTTTGTACTTTTAGGAAGGGACCCCATTAGGTTACTTCCATTTGTTGGTGAGGGTGTTGACTTCGCTCCACCGGGTCTGGCCACCTCCTTGTCCTCGAATCCTCCACTCCACCATCGGCGGCCGTGCCTTCGGCCACTACGCCTTGAGGCTCTGGAACTCCCTTCACCTCTTCCCCCCCCCCCCCCCCCCCCCCGTCTTCCTATTTTCAGGTCTCGACTAAAGACTTTTTTTTGTTTCGACCGTAGTTGCGGTCACCTTCTTCCCCCTCCCCCCAGGCTCGGCCCCGGGATCCGTTATTGGGAAGCAACCTTGACATGCTGTCCGGCGTGGAGCGAGGGCGCGATATAAATCCCAAGTTGTTGTTGAGGACAAAATGAATGGGATGTGTAGACATGGAATCTAAAGTGTAGTTTGTGCCTGCAGGTCAGTTTGACAAGATGAAATCTCCCTTTGAATGGGACATTGTAACGCGGGGCTTAGTGGCCATGACCATCGAGGGGTTCGTTGGCTTTTTCATCACCATCATGTGCCAGTATAACTTCTTCAGAAAGCCGCAGTAAGTACACCGTCAAGGCACCCAGCACGCAAAGTATTCAATCCTTCCAGGATTCAGCGGGACATCTTGACAACCTGCTAACCCAGAGGCCCTAATACTACTACTAATATTAATAATCCTCGCATTTGATATAGTGTCTTATCCCGTCTTCGAGACGTCTCAAAACGCTTCACTGTAAAGTGAATTGCCTGTATATTTGATGAGTGAAACGCGGCAGCCTATTGCGCACAACTGTGTCACATTAGCGGTCCTGGATCGCAGTCACCAAGTTATTCCGATTAATATCATTTGAAACGGTTATTAACGTTTCCCAGAAAAGCAAATGAACTAACAGCCGGGTTTCCCGTTTACTGCGAGGTAAACAGAGGCGTGTGGGATAAGGAAACTTGCCCAACGTTTCGCCCTGCCCGGATATCAAACCCAGGTCTCTCGCCTACAAGGCGTTTGCTCTAACCCACTGAGCGACAGCATTCCACAATGCACAGCTTTTCCGATACATCACTGTAAAGGCTGACTGGTCGAGTGGGTTTGCACCTGATTGATGGGTTAAATATCATCAGTTTCAGGAAATTGATTCCCAATGTTAATTAAAACAAAACTCCTGGACCACATCTCGTCAGGAAGGCGTCTCAAAGGATTTTTACTGTAAAACTTGGTGGCTGTTTTATACGTGAGTGTGACAGCCAATTGTGGACGCAAAAACACTCCACAGAAAACAGCCGTGAAGTGAACAATCGATTTTTGGTGGTTAACCTGGGAGATTGATTAACCAGGACACTTGAGAGTTAGTTCCCAGCTGAGTTCAGTCCTAACTCCTTCAAAGTCAGCACAGCTCAGCTTGTTGTCTATATAATCATCATAATAATAGTCTCTGTTCAAAGGCTGCGTGTACAGGAGTTAACTGTTAAGGTATAAGCCGGGCGTTAAGTTGCTGCAAATGCAAATCATCCACTTTTCAGTTCTGTTTCTGGAGTCTGCACTGTGCTTGGCAAGTTAATTGGGTTGCAATTATATCGACCTACGCCTCTTAATTCTAACTACATTCTGGGTAGCGGGTCTGTGGTGCGTTGCCTGTGAGCTGATTGTGATACTGGTTTACACAGACGCCTGCCGGTGTCTAACAAGCCCATAGAAGACGATGACGTGGATGTGGGGAACGAGAGGAGGAGGGTTCTGCGAGGCGATGCAGACACCGATGTCCTTAGAATTCAGAACCTCACAAAGGTAACACTCGAGAGCAATAGGCATCAAGACACGCATAACCACACGTTCTTCTTTCGAAGTTTTCCACCATTTTTGCCTCCAAACTGGTGCCGGATCTTGGGTAGGTTTCGTACCCTGGAACCTCGCTTTTCCCTCGAGCAGTGCAACAAAAAATGCTCCCTGTCTAAAACCATCCTTCTAAGAGAAGGTTGAAGTTGACATCATCCTTGTTTTTAATGTTGTACTGGTATTCTTATCAGGCCTGACCATCTCGCAACGCTTCACAGAATAATCTGTAAAATGTCGTGCAACTGCGGATGAAGGCGGCAACCAATAATGCCTTGAGGTCAATGACCATTTTTTTTAAGTGTATGGTTTGTTCATCAAGTTACCAGGAGAAACTCCCTTCACTTTTTAACAACAACCACAAACAAAATCATGCCACTGCATCTTTACTGTCCACCTGAACGGACAAAAAGACGGACGGACGGACATAGGGTTTAATGTCTCGGTTGAAGGCCTGTATTGTTGACAAAGTCGCACTCCCTCAGCAGCGCATTAGCATCTCAACCTAGACTGTGAGTTCAAAGTCCTGCCGTGGACCTTGAACCCACGAACTTTGGCCTCGGAGGCAAGCGTCCAAATTTATCCGAGGCGCTGCTGATTGTTGAACATTCAAACTGGCACAGAAATAAAACCCGAGTATAAATATGACGTATAATTCAGATCCAACGACAATAAAAACAACAAAATTACACTTGTGTAACGTCTTTCACTCCAGATCCATGCTGGTCTATGTATAATTTGACTGGGCTGCAGAGTCTGTAGAGATTGAGTCTCGTCACTGTAACCCCCCACTCCCCCAAATTTGCCTTTATTTGACATTCTGCTCTGTTAACCTGTAAAGCCAAAGCGCTAAGTTATAGGGTGGTCCTCGCTGGGCAAGTAATGAAGGCCACTCAACCATGAGGACTTTAGCTTGCAGGGTTAACCAAAACCGAATGGTTAGACAGACACCTTACTCCCAGTTCGCCTGTTGGTGTGAAATCTCTTTTCGCCTCTCTGTCCTGTCGAGTCCAGGTGTACAAGTCTCGCAAAATGGGTCGGATCCTGGCGGTCGATCGCCTGTGCGTGGGTGTGCGTCCCGGCGAATGCTTTGGGCTCCTGGGGGTGAACGGAGCCGGCAAAACAACGACGTTCAAGATGCTGACGGGAGATGAAAGCACCACTGGCGGCGAGGCCTTTGTCAACGGGAACAGGTGAGCGAGGCTGGACATTGACAATTGAGTGAAAAATATTGCTGTGTGTGTGTGCGAGCGCGCGCATGCGCGTGTGTAAAGCACTGAATAATGTCGAGGGAAATAAAATTCATCCCTGCATTAACCGATTGAATCTTCGCCTGTTCGCAAGATTCGGAAGAACAGAAAAAGGGATTTTTTTTTGCCCGAAGAAGGGAGGTGATCTGGCCCAATATTCCTCCGCAGATTTTCATCTCTGAATAAGGCAGTCACGGTACAAATCCAGCCAGCGAGCTTGAAGCTGAGCCAGGAAGTTGGCACGGAAGCGCGTGGGAAACCTCTCCACAAAGCGACGCGCGCTCTGTATCAAAACTGTGCGGAGTTATGGTATTGCTAACACATGGCGTTCCCATGTGTGCGTGTCTTGTGTGTTTCAGCATTCTGAAGGACTTGCTGAAGGTGCAGCAGAGTATAGGTTACTGTCCGCAGTTCGATGCCCTCTTCGACGAGCTCACGGCTCGAGAACACATGGAACTCTACACAAGACTGCGTGGCATGCCTTGGAAAGATGAGGCCAGGGTAAGAGCTGAGGGTGGAGATCGGAGCGTTCAAGGATTCCTCCGCCCTAGTTGTTCGCACTAGTTCCTGTTTTCTTTTTTTAAAATTCTCCCTCAGGGAGCAAACTAATGGTGTGACACCTCGTATCAAAATTCGTGTCACTCATCTGTGATGCTCCTTAATGGGCTCTATCTTATATTATCAGCAGGAATATGAGTCGCTGATGCAGTGAGATGAGAGATTAATTGGTGGGGGTGACTGAAGGTGATGCAGAAATGCTGCATTCAATGCCATTGTGTTGTCATCACGAGAGCCAAGTGTGTCAACCGGTGAATGGGGGGGGGGGGGGGGGGGCGGGGTCACACTGAAATCATGTTATAATTGTTATAATTGCACATTGCAATGAGGCCTCATAACATTACGTTCTGATGCTGTAAACAACTCTCCCTCCCCACACTAATACAGAATCGTAACAATCCTTGCATTTGATAAGGCGCCCTATCGCGTCGTTGATAAGGCCTTTCCCTCCTCCCCTCTGCCCCTGTAACTCCCAGCTCAGGTCCAAACCCCAGCGCCCTGGGACGTCTTTCCCGACATGAAGGTCGCTGAGCAAGTGTAACTTGTTGTTGTTGTTATTGTGACGCTTCAAAGCGCTTTATGGTATATATTTTGAAGGTGGATTGACTTGTGCATTTGGTGAGCCACACGCACGCAGCAGCTCATATCAATGTGATGCGCTGAGCAGTGTTTTTGTGTCTCGGCAGTATTTAAATGTGTTTTCTGCGCTTCTCACCCATTTGGCCAGGTTATCAACTGGGCCCTCGACAAGCTGGAACTGACCAAATACGCGGACAAACCTGCAGGGACGTACAGTGGAGGGAACAAGAGGAAGCTTTCCACGGCCATTGCACTGATTGGTTACCCGTCCTTAATCTTCCTGGTAAGGATTAGGCAGAATTCCCTATGTAGGTTATGGGCAATAGTATCCATTGCCTTCGCTTTAGTGGCTCTGGCCTCCTCCTTGTCCCCCGAATTCTTTGTTCCACCATCGGCGGCCGTGCCTTCAACCACTACGCCCTGAAGCTTTGGAACACCCTCCCTCACTCCCTTCATCTCGCCCCGCCCCCCCCCCCCCTCCATTCCTATTTTCAGGTCACGCCTGAAGACTTTTCTGTTTCCCTCCCCCAGGCTCGTCCCCGGGCTACTCTTTGTGAAGCGCCCTGAGACGCAGTCTGGCATGGAGGGAGAGCGCTATATAAATCCAAGTTGTTGTTGCTGTGGTTGGGCGCTCCGAGATAAATAGGTCACCTTCTCATCATTGAAAACGTTCCATCGAAGTTGGGGATTGTCTTGGTTCCTTCGCTACCCCTCAAGCCCTTTATTGAGCAATAATTCTTCCACTAAATAGTTGTTAAATTGATGGTGCAATTGCAGCAAAATTTGATCCTCCTTTCCCCCCCCCCCGCCCCATTTAGCTACTCTGCCTCTGGTGAAACCAGCTTATTAAAATTAAAAGGGTGGATGGATAAATCGGAAGGGCTGTCCCTAACTGCTAACTAACCCCCTCTTAGAACCGTGCTGAGGGCTGTTCAACATCCACCTCAACTTATAGATGAGACCTCACCTTAATATCTGATTCCAAGGTGTGACACCTCCAACACTGCAGTGTACGCAGAGCTGTGACAGGAGCCAGGACCCAGTCACAATATTGTGGGACGCACTGTTAAAACAGATCAATCTCGTTGTTGACGCAATACAACTTCTCGCTCTAGGTTAAGATTCCTTTGGAGACAGATTTGGGAGCGAGATTCTGTATCAGCCGTTCTCTGGTCGAGTGTTTGTGCGCAAACGAGCACAAAAAATTGAGCAGTGTGTCCACGTAAAGTGAATGTCAATTTAAAACAGGATAGAAAAAATAGCACTGAAGGGTCGGATCCAAAGAGTATCCCTTTTAAGAGGAAAATTGCAAAACCCCCACACAAAAAAAATCACAATCATAACATTGAGAGAATGGTAATATCTTACAACACAGAAGGAGACCATTCTGTCCATTGGAGTTGAGGCAATTTCTTGCCTCTGGGAGCCAGGTTTGAACCCAGCCCAGTCTGGTATATAAAAATCTTCCGCACTTGGCTGTCAGATTCCTATACAAAACTGCGTTGGATGGATGATCTCGTATACTTGCTTAGAAGGGACCACAGTGTTTGCTTGGTTTGGGAAATGGAAAAACGTTTGCATTCCTTCGACCCGAACAAGTCCTGTTTCCTTGGCCCATTGGCTGTGCCCTCTCTCACCTTCTGTCATTCCTCCCTCTCTCTTAGGATGAACCTACGACAGGAATGGACCCCAAAGCACGTCGATTCCTGTGGAACCTGATCCTCGACATCATTAAAACCGGGCGGTCAGTGGTCCTAACATCACACAGGTAAGGAGCAAAGGTCAGAAGTGGATAGACAGAAAACTGGCCTCTCACTGGTCAGAGAGACTCGGACCAGAATTAATCAGGATCCAACAAAACACCAGAGAAATATATAACATATTAGGAGGCCACTGGCTCATTTTATTGACTCTGTGTTCGCTCTTCTTACGAGTCGTGCTTGCTACTCGGAATAATAATAATAATAATCCTTGCATTTGATATAGAGCGTTTCATTTCTTCTGGATGGCTCAAAGCGCTTCACAGAATACACTGTAAAGTGACTAAAGTATAAATAGACTGCATATTTGTGGGCAAAACGTGGCAGCCAATTGCCGCACGGCAGTATCCGACAAACAGCCGTGAATTCAAGTGACCAATTTGTTATTGTTTCTTTTTCTTTGTTGAGGGATTATTATCAGACATGTGGAGTAAGGAAACTTGCCCTAGTTTCATCCTGCCGGGAATCGAACCCAGGTCTCGCAATTGTGAGGCGAGCGCTCTGACCACTGAGCTACTGGGCTTCACATGCCACCTGTGCACTCTGCTACCTTTCCACTGTGCGTTTTTGCTTTTAAAAAATCCTTGATTAGTTCCACAAAGCAATGTATTCACTTCAAGGGTGGCATATTTCTTTGAATTCTTTCCATTGCAAAATGTTTTCAAGCCTTGATCTTATCAATTGTGTCACATCCGTCTAATTACTGTATAGCTGGCGTCGCACAGACTAAGAGAGGGCAAAAAATATGTGAAGGAGTGAGATAGCTGTATCTTAAAATATCTTCTTTGAAATTTATGATACAGAGGTTGGCTCAGTTTTTGCGTACGTGAGTGCGTGAGTGTGTGCATGTGTGTGAGAGAGTGTGGGGAGGAGGTAGAACAAGTCTAGGTGAGTGTAAATCACGTTTGGCATGTGGTAACAGTTATAATCGTGAGGGGAAAGAATGACCGAATTTATTACAGGTTGTACCAGGTGACTTTGGGGAAATATGATCTCATGAAATTAATGCATGTTGTATTGTACCGGTAAGCGCATTCCAACGCTTACAATCATCGGTTCTCAAACACAAAGCTCCTCATAAATTCCTTCAATATTAACAAGTTTCCTTACGTCACACCCCTATTAATAATCCCTAACTCAAAAAAAACAATAATAAATTGGTCATTTCAATCCACGACTGTTTGTGGTGGACGCTGCTGTGCGCAATTGGCTGCCACGGTTCCTCCCATATTCTGTGAAGCGCTTTGAGACGTCTAGAAAAGCCTTCTATCAAATGCAATAATTGTTGCATGATTGTTATTGTGAACACTTTGACCGTTATTCAGGAATGCGACAAAAATAAACAACGAGTGGGAGGAAAATCAGATCATTGATTAACGTGGGGGGGAAACCAAAGGGAGAGAGGAAAGGCAAATTCTGTACCATAAAACATGGCAGTCAATTGCGCGCAGCAGAATGCCACAAACAAACAATCGGGGATTGAATTGACCAATGGATTTATCATTGTTATTTTTATGTATATATAGATACATAGGCTATATCTATGTATATCTATATATATATAAATATGGGTGTGTGTATATATCATTGAGATGTCTCAAAGCAATGTGAAGTGCTGCACATGATTGCAGACGGTATATCTCACTCTGATGTGATTCTCTTTGCACTTTGGCAGCATGGAGGAGTGTGAGGCGCTATGTACAAGACTGGCCATCATGGTCAATGGACGTTTCAAGTGTCTCGGCAGCATCCAGCACCTGAAGAACAGGTACAGCCACATTCCAGCTCAACCCCACCTGAGCATTTAGTGTCAAGGCATGTGCAATCAAGGCCATCTCGGTTTCATTTCATGCTAATTCTCCCCATCACTGCACCTTTTGTTTGAAGCAGGGGAGTGTGATCTGTCAGCATGTGTCACACGGAGGTGAGGGGGTTTGGGGGGGAGGGGGGGTGGGTGGGAGGTAGATTAACAACAAATAAAACAGCTAAAGCAACAATATAATTTCCTAATATGGTGCCTTTCACATTGGTCCAGATATTTGAGGTCATGATTCTAACAAAGGAGCCCCCTGGTATGCTGCGGAGGGTCGCGACACGGTGTAGTCTATGAACTCTAGATTGACCGAAGTCTTATTCACTCAGATTGACAATGGTTACGGGTTGCTGAAAGAAGACCACAGAGTAATGCTCACTCATCCACCCGCAGCAGTCAAATTCCCTCTACATTTGACATTATATTCCGTGAATATAACACGATGAAGCCCCATATCGAATGCGAGGATTATTCTCACTTGAAGAAAAATCGAAGAGGTGGACAGGAAAGCCACGCGGGAAAGTCGATGGCGGTTTTGTGACCTGCTGGTTGATTTAGTTTTCTTATTTCAATTCCAGGTTTGGAGACGGATACATGATCACCGTTCGCACAAAGTCCAGCCTTAATGTGAAAGAGGTGGTCCGTTTTTTTAACAGGAATTTTCCCGAAGCGGTTCTGAAGGTAAGAATTTGGGCGGACAGCAGAATGCCCCGAGCAGTCGCCATTCGCAAGTTTGTCACCCAAGCCCAAGGCTCCTGTAGTTCAAGTGGTTAGAGCGCCCGCCTTACAAGTATGAGACCTGTGTTCGAATCCAGGCAGATCGGGGCGAAACCTCGGGCAAGTTTCCTTACTCCACACACCTAATAATCAACCGTCCAAAATGAAACCACAATAATAAAATTGGTCATTTCAATTCACGGCGGTTTGTGGGGGGACGCTGCTGTGCGCGATTGGCTGCCGCATTTTGCCCACAAATATACAGTCAATTCACTTGACAGTATATTCTGTGGAACGCTTTGAGACGTCTAGAAGACTTGAAAAGCGCAAATTCAAATGCAAGGATTGTTATGATTATTGTTATCAAATACCGGCACGGACTAGTTAGCCCAGATGCCGTTACTGCTCTTGCTCTTTTGAAATCTAGTTCCGATCTGGTTTCCGATCTGTCAATCAGTCAGTCAGTCGGTCGTGATTGATCTCACCCGCGTGTTTCAATTCTTCTTCTGCACCAGGAGAGGCATCACACCAAGGTGCAGTACCAGCTCAAGTCGGAGAACATCTCGCTGGCGCAGGTTTTCAGCAAGATGGAGCAGGTGGTGGATGTGTTGAATATCGAGGACTACTCGGTCAGCCAGACAACGCTGGACAATGTGAGTCCTGTACACTCGCTGCGCTCGGCACTCCCTTCCGTAACCGGCTGCGTCTCTCCCCCCCCCTCTCTCTCTCTCTCTCTCTCTCTCGCTCTCTCGCTCCTTGTCCGTGTGACTGTCTAGCGCCTTGGGGCGTCGTCCTGAGGGGAAAGGCGCTCTACAGACCAAGTCTAATCTTGTGGTTCCTTTGCTCGCTGGATTCTCTAGGTCTTCGTCAACTTTGCCAAGAAGCAAAGCGATAACTTGGAGCAGCAGGAAACCGTCAGCCCCGGGAGCGTGCAGTCTCCGGTGAAGCGGATTCTCAGCCTCCTGAGGCCAAAGGGAACCACGACGGAACTACAGGCGCTGACGGTGGAGGAGCCCGAGGAGTTGGAGAGCGATGACGATGGATTGATCAGCTTCGAGGAGGAGCGGGTAATGCCATACGGTTTGTTTTCTGTGGGGTTTTTTTCTCCCCTGTTGATCACAACAAGGTTTTCTGCCAATCTTTTGGCTCTCGTGGCTTGTTGACTCGCAAGAAGAACTAGGGAGAATCTTATTGAAACATATAAGATTCTTAAAGGGCTGGATAAAGTAGACACTGAGGGACTGTTTCCCCTGGTAGCAGAATCTATAACCAGGGGTCACAGTCTTAAAATTAAGCCTTTTAGAACAGAGTTGAGGAAACATTTCTTCACTCAGAGGGTAGTGAATTTATGGAATTTACTACCCCAGAAGGCTGTACATGCTCGGTCCTTGAACATTTTCAAGGCTGAAACTGATAGATTTTTGAAAAATAGAGGGATTAGGGGATATGGGGATAGGGCAGGTAATTAGAGTTAGGTCAGAAGATCAGCCATGATATTATTGAATAGCGGGACAGGCTCCAAGAGCCAAATGGCCTACTCCTGCTCCTAATTCTTATGTTCTTATGTTCTTATGAAATGGATCTCATTGGTGGGCTGCAAGCATAAGATAGGAAAACCATTCTCAATTTGCCTTTGGACATGAATAGCTCGCTAATGACAGCAAATCAGTCAATGTCATTGAGCTTATTTGGTGCTTCAAACCCCCGTTTGCTCGTTTGAAATACCTGAAAAGTTGTTTTCATTTTGTTTAAAACGTTAGCGTAAAGGACTTATTTGCTCACCCCCGCACACACACACAGATTATAGATGCAAAGATTATTATTATTATTAAGTCCCAATGGTTTGGGACATTGCAAAAGACATCAGTGGATCAAAAAGCAATGCCGTCATACTTTGTTATTGAATATTCCTGAACGCACTGGCTAATCCCTCTCCTCCCCTCCCAACCCCACCCCACCCCACCCCACGAGGCAATGTTACAGGTAGAGATTACCTGTTCTGTTTTGAAACCTCTCAAATAAATCTTATACTGAAACCGACGGAGAGAACACACACACCTTGTTTACTCGCAAATGCTCACCCAAATTCCGAGAACCAGAAACTAAGAGGTCGTCAATCAGCAAGTGAAAGAGAGACAGAGAGACATGCAGTGATACTTTAGGAGTCAACTCTCGTCCAACTTGTCAACTCAACTCTTTCTTTTGCTTGCATTGTTTTATTTTGGGGGGGTTTCCTGATACATGGGAAGACAATGAAAGGTCACTTAAGGGGAGATTACTATTGAGTGCTTCTTATTCAACAACAAATGAAATTTCTGTTGTTATTACCCTTGGAAGCACTCCCAAGAGTCTCCTGGTGGGAAAAGGTGTTAGATAAATACGAGGTAAACGCTACTGATGTTATTGATAGTTATGAAATCGATCGAGCAAGTCTTGAAATCTACCAATTATTATTATTAAAGCCTTACCACGTCTTTGAGATGCTTCAAAACGCTTCACAGAATATACTATGAAGTGAATTGACTGTAATTTTGTGGGCGAAATTTTACGGTACCTAGGATTAGAATAGAGATGGGTGAGTTGTTCCCTCTTCAGATGGATGAAGGTGAGAAAGAAAGCGCATGTGTGTGTTGAAGCCATAACATACGAGTGATATCTTATGAGCACAAGTGGTTGTGTTTTTTTTTCTCTCTCTCTCTCTCTCTCTCTTTCTCTCTGTCCTTCCCAGGCTCAGCTTTCATTCAACACAGACACGCTGTGCTGAGTGGGGCGGGAGGAGGTTTTAGAACTCGATCTCCGCCTTGGAAGACGACCTACAGATGACGTTTGAAAACGTTTGAGCACCTGTCCCAACACAAGAACAATGACAAGTGTTGGGAGGTGATTGTCCTCTTGATCACTCGTCCCTTTGAGCTGAAGAAGCACGTACTTTGGGGTGGACGCAACGTTGATCCATCAACCAGCAGGGAGAACGCTGCTCCAGTTAGCGGGCGAGTGGGGGAGTTTCCGCAACCCCCACCCCACCCATCGATCGCTTGCCCGCCGCGCTGATCGAGCGGATCTCCACAAACAGAAGACCTGAGTTCTTTGCATTTTAATTCAATGCAGAGCAGTTTTAATTTTAAAGCACTGTCAAAAAAAGAGAGAGAAGAAAAGAAAATGTACAGTATCTTGTCTGCCGTGTATGGGAAAAAAAAATATTTAAAATTTATTTTTAAAGAACATTGTAGAAGTGATGACGCAGAAACCTTTAGAAATCCTTATTTTGAATTACGGAAAGCGGATTGTAAACACTGGGATGTATTTTCTCGGAGACTGCGAACTGCATGGATATGGTCAGTGTGCCCCAACGCTAGATTTTAAAAAAATGTTGTCGCCGTAATGCAAAGAGCCTTCAATCACGCCATCTTGCAGGGATTTCTACAGCAAAAAAAACACAGAGGCAAAATTCACATTGCAAAACACTCTTAACTGCACTTCAAAAAAAATTTGACCTTTTCCTCATCTGGTCTTTGTACCTATCAGTAACTTGCACCGTCACCGTGAGTGAAAGACGCTAATATTTGTGGAACTCAATTAATCCACTTACAATAAACGCTACGGTTTTTTGAAGGAGAGGATTGTGAAAGGTTAGCAGCTCAAGAGTTAAACCGAGTGCATCAGATCCCGTCGAAACTTAACACATTAAAATTGTTCATTTCCTTTGGAAAGAGGAAGAATGCATTTATTCAAATACTTCTGAAGGCATTTAATTAAACATTGCATCAGACCAACCTGTCTTGGTTGAAGAAAAAAATCCCTTTGTTTCTTCCCTGTTGATCAGTATTGGAAATTTTTATTTGGAATAACAACAGTCTATGTAAATCTAGCTTTGCTGTAGAACGGGAAGGAACCACAAAGTTGTTTTTTTTAGCTGCGCCTTTAGTTTGCTCTGCCCTTCCAAAGAGACAAGTCTGTTGTAAGTCAACCTTTCCCAACCCCTGGATACTTACGGTTGCTATTTCCTGCACTCGTTTGACGTAGTCGTGACCTCAACAGAAAGCAAAAATGTGTGCCAGGGAGCCTTGGATGAGTAAGAATTCCGGTCCTGTGATAATTGTTTGCACCGATTGAATGTAGAATAAGTAGTTCCGATACCAGGTAGCGTTTCGAATGACCACGGTCACAGGGTTTGTGGTGTGACCAAATTATTGGTTCTCCTAGAAGGTTCTCTCCCAATGGTTATGGCACACTGTAAAACACTCCATTTTTATCCCAGGAATGTCCATCCCTGAGTGTGTAAATAATCCTAACAGGCTTAGGCTACTGAGTGTATGTAGCAGAACTCTTGCGGTGTCTCCAACTGGGCTCTAATGGTGCAGCTCAGAATAGATCATTAATTGAGCTTCACTATCAAAAAAAAACTGCAACCGATATGAACACTATTCAGCTTTAATGTCGATTTCGGTATTATAAGATCCTCAACCTTGTCTGGGAAAAATGAGCTCGAAGCAAAACGGTTTCAAACGCTTTAGACAAGACACCTTGGAAAAAGCAGAGTGCAAAGTACAGGGATTGGAATGACCCTCCGTCGTCCGTCCGTCCATCCCCCACCCCCCCACCCCTCACGAGTTTGCTTTTGTGGCACTTTAGTTGCAGATTGTCTGGCTTTCCCCCACGTAAACTCCCCCACGCATGCGAAAGAATAAACCGCCTGAGTTTGAGTGTTTATAAACGGAAGACCTAGAATTTCTCTCGGATTTCTCCCTTTTGTGGCAAGTCAGAAGAAGAAGCGCCCATGGCAGCGTACAGATGTAGGGCAAGCTGCTGCTGCTGGCGATGGACGCTGGACAACTCAACACCCTGAGAGGTTCTGGATAGCGATTATTCCCCTCCACCCTCCCACCCACTTTTTTGTTTTTTGGTTCAGCTTTGAGGAAACGGTTTAAACATTGATATCAACGGGCAGTTTCCAATTCCATCCAATTGCTGGCATGATAGTTGGGACCCTTGTGGTTGGAGTGTTGTGGTGTCATCAACTGCTATCGAACCGCAAGGCTGTCACTCAGCCGTGCGGTCGGATTTCAGTTTGACACTACAGAACTGGAGGGTTTCTAAACCTTATCTTCGAGCTCGCAGCTCTTTCGATCAGAGCTTTTTGGAATTAAACGAGTCAAAAGTTTTGGTCCCGAGACTGGGATAGCGGTTTTTAAGTTGAATTTTTACCTTTAGGCACATCGAATCCGTGTGGAAATCGTCCGTCGCGGATTTTCTTTTTTGAAAAAAAAGATGATCGGAAATTATTTATTATTGACTAGGTAAAATCAGTTTTTACCAGAAATGTTTGAACTGACTTGAGATTTAATTTTGTCCCGTTTTATTGTCTGATTTTGTTTTAGCACAACTAGTTCCATCGCTTCTCACCGCTTCATTCGATTTCAATCCTTCTTTGTTGCATGTAAACTAATTATGTGGATTGCGGGGAGGTTAAAAGTAAAACAAAAAGTGTTGATTCACTTGAAGCACCATATATAGCATTGTACTGTCTCTCGCAGCCTCATAAAGTTGGCATTTTATCCCCTGCCCGCACTTGATTATTTGCCTGAAAACATTCCTTTTCGATCATGCCTCGGGCCACCTCCCCACTCTCCACCCCCTCACCCTTCCTCAGGGTTTTGGTGGTCGTGTGTAATGACATTTGCTGTTTGATCGTGAGCTGTGATGGACTTCATCAGGGGTATCGAGGAGCTAAGTACCGGCTTTGGAGCCGTTATTACACCTGCCAGTTTCAACACCACTCAATTAGCTTCAAAGGAACTCGGTGGAAGCGCACAGCCCATTGCCACTGATGTCTGTTTACTCGACAGACACTGGGTGGAGTGTTTGATGCCTCAGCCCCCCGAGTGTTAACGCCATTGGATCATCGGTTGAGACTTGTGACATATATTTTTTAAAAGCACCATCATTAAGAACAGCTGGACTGTGCAAATAATAATAATAATAATAATCACAATTGTTTGTTCTAAGTAGTGATGGATACTCCCAGATAGCCCGACGATAAGACAGGGGGCACTTTTTCCCACTTTCCTCATTTGCTGCATCAAATCCCCTATTAAACCCAACACAACCACTTTAATGTTGTTTTACTGCAACCACAGTGTAATCTAAAGTAGGTACCGATGAGTTTCATGATAGACTGGTGTCCCAATTCGATTTGTTCCATTCCATCCAGTTCCATCACTTATCGGTGGTGTTAGCCTGGTTATTCTGAAGTAGAAATTGTAAATCAGCTGTGATCTAGGTATTGGTCAAACATCCGTTTTCCAATATCCATGTTTAATGCGAGTTGTGCTGGTTTCTGTGTGATGTCAGTACTGGTGTCTCAATCTCTTAAATATCTAATCCACTCGAGTTCTGGACCATATGGATAACCTTGAGATAACGTTTCCCCTTTTTTTCATTTAAAGGAAATATTCATGCCATTTTGTTGACCCACCCCCAGTCCCTCTCCCCACCCCACCCTCCCCACCCCACTCCCGTTCAATAACCTTGTGCTTTTCACACATTGCACATACTGATGCAAAGTTCTGTGTCTATCTAGCCTGTTGAGCCGAGCTTTTTTGACCATTGATTGTCTTTGTGTTGGTGGAATTGTTAGCGTAACTGTTCGTGAGAGCGGTCGAACGTGTAAAATAGTGTCATGTTTTGCAACATTGCTGTGTTTCTGTCGTCTTTTGTTGTTATTCTTTTTCTCTCTCTCTTTTCCGAATTTTGGGGGCTGAAAGTGCCGTTCTTTTAATTTCACTAACTGTCGAGCATTTCGGGCCACTTTCAGGAGGTTGGCAGAACAGCCTGTATATTGCTAGCGAGAACAAAATAAATATTTGTTTTGTTGTATAAAAATAGAGATTCGCTTTTCTTTGACATTTCTTGTTGATTACACGGTGACATTCTCCGAGATGAAGGACCGTCCTCGAAAAACGCGTGGTTTGGTTGCATGAACTGACCTTTAGTAGTTTCTAAAGCGTAATTTTGTAGATTTTCTTCCCGTTGATATTCTTAACTGAAGCACTTGTTGAAAATATATTCGATTCTCATCTCTTAAAATATTACGACGTTGGAGCATTTGTACAAAGTTCGTTTGCGACGCGCAGCTGAAAGTTTATTTCCGAAGGGTAAAAAGGTTATTTGTGTACGTCTCTTGAATTTTGAGTTTGAGATATTTTGACATCTCTTTAGGTTTTTCTCCGTTCAGCAGAATCCGTAGTTGGTCGGAAAGGTTTGTTTTGAAGGAGGAATTTGAGAGACATCTGTGTTGGAATTAAAGATAAAACAAAAAAAAAGTAGTTGCGTAGACAGTTCATAAACACTCGAACTCAACATTCGTAAATATTGAAGATCCTTACTTTATTTCAAATTTATTTGTAAACTGAGTCCTAAAGTACCATGAAGGTACTATTCTTTTTAAACCAGTGGAAACACTACCTCAGTAAGAGTAGTAAAACAAATTTGGTCTTTTGACGAGCAATTCTTATGTTCTTAGGACCTGAAAGTCAGCCGAATGTTGGAACTGGTGGGGCAAGCAAGGAAATATTCCTTGGTTGAATATTTTAAGATAAGGCTGATGTCTTAAGGCTGATGTCCTTCCACAGAATCTCCGAGAATCTCTCTCGGCATGAGAGATAAGTATTTTTTAAGCATTCATCATATATTATGGGATATGAAAGAAGGAAAATTATCTCTGCAGCCAAAATAATATAATGTGCCAGTGTTAGAGGAATCTGTGCTTTGAATTTGCAATTAAATACTAAAATTAAATTGAGAGATGAAAGGCGTGAACTATTTGAACCAAACCCATATGACATTGTATCATCTGAACCCTGAGGTGCAATTATCTTTATAAGCTTTTCACCCACCCATCTTCTATTCCCAGCAGACACAACAGTGCTGTGTACTGTTGGACTTGTTTTATTCCCTTGTGTAGATATTTACTTAGACTCGGAGCAAGGCAGGAAAACAAGGTTTTTGAATTAATTTGCGGGTGGGGGCATAGTATTTCCCCCGGGATGTTTTAATCTGTTCCTGTTTCCGGTCCACGTACCGCCAATAAATTATTCAAAAATCCTTCCATTTGATCTAAGCGTAAAGGGGGTGTTTTCAGTGCACTTAATGAGACTTATTGTACAGTGTAACAACCGTACTTTTTGTAAGCAAATGGATCAACAAATGGAGAAGCTAATTTGCCCACACAAAATATAGTCAATTCACTTTACAGTATATTCTGTGAAGTGGTTTTGAGACGTCTAGAAGCCGTGAAAAGCGCTATATCAAATGCAAGAATTATTATAATATTATTAAAATGAAGTGAATAACCAATTTCATCTAAGTGCAAGGGCGAGTGGGGTGGGTGGTGGCAGAAAGAGAAAAGATTTCCTATTCTAGCAACTACAAAACAAGCCAACTTGTTTTGCAGGAACAACACCTTGTTGTCATCTGTGTTATCTGAATTACAGATGTGTGCAGCGATAATGTTAATAATCCTACAACACCTTAAGATGTCATCAAAGTCCCAAAGGATTGACAGGGTTTAGCGTGAAGTGTGGTGATTGCATGCTTTGCCGGTGAACTCGCACAGAAACAACCCACCAAACGTCTGGAGAATCGGGCGTCTCCTCTTGATACCTTTGGTGCTTTCTGCTTCAGGAGTGAGCTCCATATTCTTACCAGCGGTGACAATATGATTGACAGCTGGAGCTCAGTTTGGGTTTAATCAGGGACATGAGCTTTGCCCGAAAGATGCCTCACCCAGTCCAGTGATGCATTGAATAATTACGCTAATTGACTATGCTAATGGGCGTAGCCATTTATCCCCCAAGTGTCATCCAACTATGAGTAAGACAGGGATGGGTATTGAATTAATTCCAATGGATAGATCCTTAATTATTGCCTACAAAGACCACATCAAGTTCTCCAAAAATGTAGGATGGCGGGTTAATTGTGACAAGTTCTTAAATTTGGAAGGTGTTTTATGTTGAAAATTTTTTGGGGTGGGTGGCGGGGAGGGAGGGGGGAGGTTGGGGGGGGTGTTGTCTGACATATGTTGAAACCCATCACCATGCTTAAAAGTATCCAGACCAAACTGAGAATTCCTTGCGTCCCAACTACATGTTGTTGTCATTGTTGTTGTACACATGGCAATTTCAGAGATGGGTTTGTTGGAATGGAAGGTGCTCTCTCTACCTTTCGTTTGGAACGGAAAGGGCTTCTCGATTCAAATCGGGGGTTCGAGGATGTTCCGGCAATTCATATTGTAACAATCGTGAGTTTGAGGCAGGTGTGGTGGTGGGTAGGGAGGGAGATAGGGTCAGGAAAAGTACATATTTTAATCCCGAACCAGATGGAAATTCAAGTCACTGCCATTCAGATATAACTGCAGCATCGATGGCTGGATAATATAGGGTGCAGTTATCACTGGCTTAAATTCAGCCCCAGATTTAAAGGAATTCATGACCTCTCTCTCCCTCTCTCTGTGTGTCACACACACACACAAACTTTGTTCCTATCAGTCCACGTGAGCTGTGTTGCATGCAGTGACCTGCCCCACAGCTCCACTCCCAGCAATCAAAGGGCGGTTGTCAAATAAAAGAGAACAGAAACTATTCAAAGCTGTGGACTGCTCCCGCGAGGAAGGAAGGAAGGCAGGCAGGCAGGCAGGTGGGCAAGTAGACAAGTACTGAACGAGTAGAGCAGGTTAAACCACAGTCTTCCTGGTGCAGTATACATTAAACAGCGCAGTCTTGCTCGCTTGTAAAGAGGAGCGAGGCAAAGAGGGAACCCGAGGAATTGTCCTGAAGCATTTGAACTGATCTCTAAAAGGATTGGGGACAGGTGTGAAGCAAAGAACGAAGCTGCCCGGGCTGCCACAATCCTTTGCTGGAGGTTTGGCATTCTAATCTGAATTTCTGTTTGGGACACCAGGAAACTTTGTCCACTCAACCCAGTCGCTCTCTGGTCAGTCATCGCTCTTCTGCAGTTGGACAAAGAAAGAAGTGCAGAGATGTCCGGGGCTGCAGATCCCAAGATCCAGTTGTTCATAAAGGTATGTTAGTGGTTTGTCCTGATCCGATGTGACCCTATGAAATGTTAAAACAATTCTAATAATAACAATACTTGCATTTGACACAGAACTTTTCAGGTCCTAGACGTTTCAAAACGCTTTACAGAATATACAGTGAAGTGAATTGACTGCATATATGTGGGCGAAACGCGGCAGCCAATTGCACACAGCAGTGTCCCACAAACAGTGGTAGATTGAAATGACCAATTTATTATAGTTTTTTTTATTGAGGGATTATTATCAGGCCTGTGGAGGAAGGAAACTTGCTCAAGGTTTCGCCCTGTCTGGCTTTGAACACAGGTCTCTCACTTGTAAGACGAGTGCTCTAACCACTGAGCTACAAGATTCTTTTTTTAACACTAAAAATTGTTAGAAATTTTAAAAATATATATTTTTTAAATCGTAATGGCGTTGGTGTGTTTTAACAAGTCTTAACAAATGCCTTCTGGTTCCGTTTCCATGCCATTTTTTCTTATTACTTGAGTGCGTTTGAGACGAGACTTGAAAGGCACGAGGAATAGCTCCTAAAATCGCAACGGTCAACTTTCTGAAGGTCTCGATTGAATTCGATTCAGGATAATTACGCACCGGGAATAACGACAGCAGCAACTTGCTTTTACATTGCGCCCTTCATCTGAGCAAGTGAAAAACTTTCTCGCCAGATCTTCTTTGTAGCTTTATTCACTTGATGAAGCGCTGATGCTATCCTTCCAGGTTAGACTGCAGCCAGAACTCAACCAACTATGTGCAAAATAGTTTATTTCTTTAAGCTTGAACTACAACTTGTTTATTTTTTTAAGAGTGATATTTCCGCTCACCGCTCGGTTTGGAAGAATTTATAAAATGGATCATTTAAATCCTCGACCGTTTGTGGGGACGCTGCTGTGCGCAATTGGCTGCCGTGTTTCGCCCACAAATATACAGTCAAATCACTTTGCGGTTTATTCCGTGAAGCGCTTTGAGATGTCTAGAAGACGTGAAAAGCGCTAAAATAAAATATTATTTACAGCGTTTCAGAATAAGTATTGTACTTGATTGTGCTGTGTGGATACCATGCGAATGGAAGGGTTTACACTCCATGACGATACTGGCACTGGATATAATCTATCGCTTTGGATTATCTCAAAACGTTTCATAGTAATTATTATCGAGTTGGATCACTGGGTATTGGTAGATAAACCTTGCAACCGATTTGCAGAGGACAATGTCCCACACACAGCCAGGAAGGGAGGGACCAATTTTAATTAGAAAATTCCTCTCTAGGGACTCCTTTTCCTTTTTTAGTTGAGTCAGGAGATTTTAAACGTCCACCTGAACAGCCAGACAGGGGCCTTGGTTCTTTAGTCTCTCACCTGCTGCACCAAGAGTCAATGATTATTTCTTCCTATATCTATCTTGTTATCACTTTTTCATCCACTTTGTTATGGACTTGACATTTGCCTTAGAAAAAACGCATGACAAAAAAACACGACTGTCCTTCGTCGACAGTGATTGCAAAGCTTGCAGTATTTTTGGGGGGAACTGCTGATCCGAGCGCCAGATGAAAACTTTCCAATTGAATGTTAACAGGCACTTGTTCATTAGGATTCCAACCACGACCTCAATTCAATGATTTCAAACCAACGTAATCTTTTTTTCCCCCGCGAGTGCTTGTCAGGTTCTTCCAATCAGCTCAACTGTGACTCACCTCACAGGCATCGCTGGACACAAGAATGCTCCTTGAACGTTAAACCAATCTCTGGTCCAGTCATTGCTCCACAAAGCAATGCCTTTTGTGATCTTTTCAGCGCCTTGGGACGTCCTCCTGATGTGAAAGGCGCTGCCTGCAAATGTCATTTTCTTGTTGTTGTTCCACAACCCCGCAAAGAGGTACACTCCCTCACAAAAGGCTTTGAATAAGCGTTGTTGAATAACTCTTTCATGGGGACATGTGTGTGTGTGTGTGTGTCTTTGCGTGCATGTGTGTGTGATTGAATAGGAACGGATCTATATGTTGATTCAATCAATACGACAACAGTCTCTCATTTCTCTCAGCCGTTTCTGTCTCACCACCCCGCCCCACCCTACCCTCACAAACACAGCTCTGAGTCACCTCCATCCTGCGATGGAGGGAGCTAATATAAGTGCAAGTTGTCATTGCTGTTAATATAGTCTGGAACAGTTCAGAGAATCCTGTTGTCCTTCTGTTGCAGAATCCTGGCTGTCCATTTTTGTGTGGATCAATACAGGCTGCTCTGATTTAGAGAGATAACCGACCACAAAATGAGTCAATTGTATGGTGATTTGTTTCTCCCACAGCGTAAACAGTCGATTGATTTTGCAGTATATTCTGTGAAGTGCTTTGAGCGGTCTCGAAGATGCGATGAGGTGCTATATCAAATGCAAGGATCATTACCATTTTGGTGGTTTATGAATTAAAGGTCTGTGAGCCACACACAGGAGAACGAGGGCAGTTGGCAGTAAAACTTGTGGAATGTGAAAATACCTGGGCGAGGTCAGGCGTGACAGACAATTGCTGACATTTCCGCAGCAAAGAAATCATTGTGCAGAAGCGCACAGACCCACCCCCCTGTTAAGAACATATTGTACGAGAGAGGGGGTAACACAGTTTTCTCTCACAATTAGTTCACCTTGATTGACGTACCCAGTTGTAAGTTTTAAAAATGAAAACCGTGCAGTTTTGTTTTTTTAACAGCGTCTTTTGGTAAAAAGATAATAATAGTAATCCTTGCATTTGATGTAGCGTATTTGTCCCGTCTTCGAGACATCTCAACGCTCTTCGCAGAATATATTGTAAAGTGAATTGACCGTGTCATTTTGTGGGCGAAACTGTATCAAAACATTTTCCCGTCCCCCACATTCCCCCCACCCCCACCCCCACATCTCCACCGCCCTCCGAAATTGGTGTCAGCCCAACTTTGAAAGAGTTATTGTGTTGAACATCACGCACAGAAAGAAGAGCAGAACTTTTGAGTTTGTGGAAGGGTTGGTGCGTTGTTCTCCGCTCGGGGCGGGGACTGAAACTGCTTCGCCCAGGAACGTGCCACTCGTGGTCCTGCCAAGAATCATCGTCAATGATAACGTGTGACTCTTGTCGGGTTTGCTGGAGGAAGCTTTGAGAGGTTTGTTGAGTCAGGGGCCCCGTAGATCTGTAGCCGGCAGGAGGGAAAAAGAAACCAAGATTGTTCGAAAGAGAGTTAGTAATTCGACACTCTGGAATATATTTTCACCAGTCACTACCGACAACAACAACTTACACGTAGTAATAATAATAATAATAATGCTTGCATTCGTTTTCTAGACGTCTCAAAGCGCTTCACTGGATATACTGTGAAGTGAGTTGACTGTATATTTGTAGGTGAAATGCGACAGCCAATTGCACACAGCCCTGAATGTAAATAGCACCCCTCGTGAAGAGTAGCAACAACAACAACAACAAAATTACACTTGTACAGCGCCTTTCGCGTCAGGAGGACGTCCCAAGGCGCTGGACAGTCACTGCTTCAGACCCGAGCTGAGGACAAGGTGGAGGAGGGGAAAGGGGGAATTAGGAGTTGCCGATGGTGGATCCATCGAAGAGGAGAGTCTTGAGGCGAGACATGAAGGAGGTCAGGGAGAGGGGCGAGGCGGAGGGATTGTGGGATAGAGAGGTAAACTATTACCAATTGGAATGTCATAAAATATATCTGTGGATACACTCACAAATCAATGAATTTGTTTTTTCATTGCAGGCCAGCGATGACGGGGAGAGCATTGGAAACTGCCCTTTCTCCCAACGCCTTTTCATGATCCTATGGCTGAAGGGAATCCCCTTCACTATCAACACTGTAGATATGAAGAGGTGAGTGATTAAAACCAAGCAGGCTTCAGCCTCGCCCATGCAGTCCATCCAAGAGGTGTACAAAACATTGATGTCTCACAAATCAACACAGATGGAAACTTTGCAAAGTTATGGTTAGGTGGTTAGGTGGTACCAGGTTTGCGTATTATAAAACCTGGAGCTTTTATCAGCAAGGCAAGACAGTCAGCTTAAGAAGTCATGAGATACTGAAAAAAATAATTGGAGACGGTGAGGGTATAGGAAGAACATGTAGGGCGGGGTCATTTTAAATTGAGGGCAAGTCCAGAGTAGCAATGACAAGTGGTAATAATAATCATAATAATATAATAAAAGGATGATTAGTGAGGTTGCAATGATTTGTCAATTTTTTTAAACGTCTGAATAATTATAACATAACTCAAGGCACAAAATGGATGTCAAATTGACAATTCTTATGTGTGCGTGTCTGGGGAGGTGGAGGGGGGGAAGTGGGGGGGACATGTTTGGGGTGTGTGTGGGGTGGGGTTGGTGGACGGGTGGGTGGACAGTTGCATGGGCAATTTTTGAAATGCAGAAATAACTCTCGTATCTCACTTTCAGGGACACGGCCACGCTGAAAGACATTGCACCAGGATGCCAGCCCCCGTTCATCCTTTTCAATGGGGATCTCAAGACAGACACCAACAAGATCGAGGAGTTTCTGGAAGAGGTTCTCGTTCCACCAAAGTAGGTTTATTCGGTTGGGTTAAGGGCTGAAACTGACTGAAGCAGCTGAAGCAGCGAGCCGAAGATTTCATCTCAACAGTGTTGAGATTGTTCCTCAGAGTGGCTCACCTACCTGTTTGTCAAGTGCGAGGTCAGCAACTCGGGATGTGAAACCTAATATCCAATCCAGTCTGTTGACTCCACAGTGTTTCAACTGCTCAAGCCACCTGTAACCTTGCGATCTAATCACACCGAACAATGCCAGAGGCAAAATCCGCCGTGCTGCAAATGTAAAGGCCTTGATTGCTCTCCGCTAGCTCGTGTATTATTTTGCTTTGAAGCTCTTATTCAGTCCCCACCTGCAGTTATAGTTGAGGATTGTTGGTTGTTATTGATGAGACACTGGAGCATTGTTCCACCTCCTGAGGTCGAACTGGATGTTTTGACTAAACAATGAAAGCAAATCATACACATGTCAGCGTTATTGCCCTGAGATGAGTGATGAGAGGATTTCTCCAGTCAACTGAAACCTTCTGGTTGGATGGCTGTATAGGAAAGCAATTCCTGTTGCCTTCACGGTTGAAGTCATAATAAAATTAAACAAGTCATAATAAAATTAAACAAATCCTTTAAATGTTTGGGCCCCTTAAAGCCACAGGCCTCCAAAGCACCCTGGTCTTCCCAAAGCTTCCAGCTACCTCATTTCACTCATCGGTTCAACCTGTTATAATGTAATAGTTGGTTGTTGTCTGGCTCGCAAACCTGTCACTGTCAGTACAAGATCACAGTAGAGATGTATTCTGAATTGGTGGGGGGGAAGAGGAAAGCACAGTCAATGTGACAGGTTATGGGGAAGCAATGAATAAATATTTGCTTGGTTGCTGTTGGGAGTCAAAGAGTATTTCTACAAACCAACTACATTCCTTGCCGCCCCTTACCCCGCCCCCCACCCGAGTCAGAGAGAGGTGTAGTCCATGATGGGAGTGCTCGGGTGAAAAAATGTGTCTAATAGGACACATGAACATCCCTTGTTCTTTTCTGTCTTCAGTTGATACCAGTTGGTGTCCCGACTCAACGACTCGAACACTTGCTTGAGGCTTGTCTCATTACAGATGACTGTTTGGAACGTTATTTAGAATTGGATTTCCTATCGCCAAGACAATAACAACTAGTTCACCGTAAGATCGCTCCACGGGGGAGCGATTCTAGCCGCTCACAGCCGTTGATTTGCAAATGTCGCGATTGCATCCATTTCCGCCTTTATTCCTCTCTGAAGGATTTTGTTTGCGTTTGTGTTCGACAGATGCCCTCGTCTGGCAGTTCGTTACCACGCGTCCTCCATCGCTGGAGATAACATCTTCCAGAAATTCTCAGCTTACATTAAAAGCTCCACGGAACAAAACAGAAGTAAGTTTACAGTCAGTTTATTTTTACCGTCACAAGAATCCACCTCTGGAATTCAAAATGTGTCCGAGTAAAAGAATTAAGCAAACGGATACGCTGCCCAAATGTGCAAGCCAAACCCTTAAAATACTGTTCATTCAATTGTGCTTTCGGCTAAGCCTTTCTGAGCAATGGTCTCCTGGGCTTCGGTGACTCCTGTAGTCCTTCTTGTTGACCTTGTCAAATCGATCCGCCCTCTGTTTCCCCCTTGCTAATTGTTCTCTGGGCGTTTAGACGTAGAGAGAGCTTTCCTGAAGACACTGGTGCAACTGGATGAATATCTGAAAACACCACTGCGGCACGAGGATCAAAGCTTCCCGTCAAAAAGACAATTTCTGGACGGAAATGAGTTGACGTTGGCCGACTGCAATCTCTTACCAAAGCTCAACATTGTCCGAGTGAGTGGGCGGTTTCACAACTTTAATCTCAAACTCGCTTATTTTCATATCAGAGAAGTAGTACTGGTCTTTCTGACTATATTGGTCATCAAATCCTTCCATTTGATACAGTGCCTTTCGCACGTCTTGCGGACTTCACAGGGTTTAACCGTAAAATGTTGTGACTATGCGGCAGCCAAACGACACACACAGAGCCCCGCCAAACAGCCATGAAGCGAGTGACCAATTCTATCTGGTGAAGTTTTGGTTAGACACCAGAAGAAACTCCACTCCCTCTTTGTACAGTGCCCTGGGAAGTTTAATGTCCACTTCAACATACATTTGTTATGTATCATAATAATCATCCTTATAATAATAATCCTTATTCGACCATGTGTTTGTGTGCGAATGTAAAAATTTGTTACGAAGGCAAATTCAACTTCATTGTGGATTACCGTAGCTCAGCGGTGAGAGAACACACCTTCTATGCCAGACCTGGGTTCGATTCCAGGCGAAAAACATAATATTTTCCAAACGGCGTCTTAAAACGCTTACAATTTAATTGTTCTCTCCGCAGGTGGTGTGCAGCCACTATCGAAGATTTCGAATCCCGGAGGAGCTCTCGGGTCTCTGTCAGTACTTGAAGAATGCGGACGGCCGGGAAGAGTTCAACAACAGTTGCCCGAATAAGGATGAAATCATCATGGCATACAGCCAGGTCGCCAAGTGATTAACTTTGACCACGAGTGGCCAGGCAGGGACTTTCCACATTTTGCATCTTTTCATATATACTTTGGATCTCGCAACCTCGGTAAGGTTTTCTGGTACATCTTGAATCTTGGAAGCAGCGAGCCAAAGAGCCTACAGGTTATAATGTCCAATTGAAGCTTGAATTGTATTTTTATATATATATCTATCTATCTGTATGTACAAAAAAAAGGCACTGCGCTCCACTCCACTCCGTAGACATGTTACCCAATATCAATGACCTTGGTGGGAGATAAGTGGCATCTCCTTGGGACCAGTGGCTCTAACATGACTGATTGGGATGATATGATACTTGGGAGTTAAATTAACCCACTGTGACCCTCTGGAACCCAGCTCCTTCCCACCCGTGGCTCTTACCAATCTGCGCCTCTTTAACTTTCTGGGATTCAATAAAGTAGTGTGTGTGTTTCTCCAGGGGAGAAAGTGTATCCTCTCCATTTCACACCGGATTCCGTTCCACATAGGATTTGGAAAGTCTAAAACATATCAGTGCGTTTCCACGTACAGTGTATCAGACACGTACAGTGTATCAGACACTTGCGATTCTAAATACAAATCACCCAAAAGACATCCTTCTGCGTGGTAAAGTTAATTGAATCTGTTGGATGATTTGTGTAGAATTTGCCCTCAGTTTGTGACAGTGTGAATGGAGGACTTTGGCGTTTAGTCACCATCCAGTGCATTGGAGTTTCCCTGACTTGTAATTTCAGCATGAATCAGTTGCGGAATCAATAGTATTAGCTGCAGAGATTAATTTGTAGTAATTCGATAACTTTACTTGATTCGTTTTAATAATATTATTCTTTTATATATATTATTAACTTTACTTTGCAGCTCAGATTGACCTCAATAATAAACTCACAAACCGTGCGAGAATTAGGTTGATAAGAACTAATAGTATTTTTGGGGACGGGGTGGGGGAGATATTACACATCGCTTTGCAATTTTATATGAAAAGTTTACTTAAACTGAGGTCTGATTTTGTGGTACTCCCTGACAGGATTCCTTAATAAATGTGCATGGTGCTGGAGGTATATCGAACTGGCCTCTACAAAGATTTGATCCATTTATCGGGCAGAGTTTGCAAGCTTAGATTCCTTATTAAGAAATGTTGTGAAGAAATGCTATTTCATGGACCTCAACCCCCACCCCCTACCACCACCCGACACCAAGCAAACACTAACTTTGCATTCATTGGCGGGATGAGAAAGGTGATTGAGGATAGCAAGTAATGTACTGAGTGTGATTAAATATAGCTCTTTAATCTGCACAAATCACTGTCCTTTTTTCATTAGCTGTGTCTGTCAAAAAACCTATTAAGCTACACAGTTAGTTAGTTATTGATCGTCAGAATATTGAGATGGTATGAGCGAAACAAATGCTTTGTGCAGTCCAAGATTAATTTTCGGTTGAAATTCTTTCAATAGAGGTAATTTCCAACGTTGTACAGTTTGACTCTTCAAATGACATATTCCTTCCCCTGAGAGCTAAATCAGCTCCAATCACCAGAACACTGGCGAGGCATTGTGAGACCACTAGTACAGTCTAACCTTTAGGTTGGAGAAAACCTTGTTCACCAAAACCTTCCATCCCAGTCTCAGCTGAAGGCTCCATTGTAACCAGTCGTGGAGCTTTGATTTTAGCGAGGCCAATTCCACCAATGATCTCCAGCTAATTCGAGTCACAACTGTACCAGGAGACCAATGCTTTGTGCCTATTTTCCCTCCCTATTTATTATTATTTCTTTCAGACTCTTAGATCTTCAATATATCGAATATTTAAGACGTTTAAAGGGATGGATGCGAATATGAAGTGCTTAATCGATGCATTTTCGGCTGTAAATAATATGGAGAATAAAAAAACTAAAACGCCACAGCTTGAGTTTATTATTTGTGCTGCTTCTGAACATTGGACAAACGGGGCTGAGTTCTCGTGATGGAATTTGTCAGCGAACCCACGGCAATAACATGACAATTAATGTGTGTGTTTAACACCTTCCGGTCTACGTCTCGTTGCAGACTGAACTGTTGCTGACATGAAGATGATCAACAAATGTCCACCAAAGTTGTCTTTAATCAAACCAGTCTGAAATGTTGATCTATGAGTTTTACTTGCGCCTCTCAGCATGTAATCTGAAGCCTTGAATCTCCATCCCGACCTTTAATTTGCCTAACTGCCATCAGTCCAAAATAGTCCCTTCATTTATACCCCTCAATTATATTCTTGCCTGAAACTTGCAATGTATGTATTAGTCTAAAGCCCTCAATTAAAATCCAACCTACCACTCGCTCTCATTTGTCAATTATTAGATTAGATGATTCTCTTAATCTACCACCTGAATGCCCTAAATTAGAAGCCACCTTGTGATAATGAAGTGTGGAATGTTTTTTTTCCTGAATTCTTCAGCCAAAGTAGATCTTTTTTGCCACCGCAGGAATTCTGTAACTCCAGCCTTGAATCTCATTGCCTCGCCCTCCCCCACTACCCCACCACCAGCCTCCCTCGCCTCCTTCAAGGCTCGTCTCGAGACCATCCTCTCTGACCGTACCTTTGGACGTCCTCCCACTCTTAAAACGTTTAAAAAGTTCTAAAAACTTGCTGCGTGCTGTGTCTGGGGAGATCTGACAACAGATTACGTTGCCTCTGGGACAATTGCATTATTTTAACCCATGATCAGAAAGCAGCAATTAAGACACTTGTGACCATGTGAAGAGATGTTAAATGGATAGCCACACTGTGGCTTGCAAATTCTAACTAGTCACAAACTAACCAAGTTGCTCAGAGAACCTGAAAACGAGGATTTCCAACAAAGCCAACATTTCCTCTCTCATCAAGAAGAATTCTCCAGGAACCTTTAAGTAAGTCTTTCGGTTTAATTTTTTTTTTGTGGTATCGTTTTTCTTTCGAAAAAAGTATTGAGTTACCGCTAAGTTTGATTTCTAGTAATAAACTCAAATAAACACTGTATTTGAAATAGTGCCTTTCTAGTCAGCAGGCTGCCTCAAAGCATTTCATGAGATATACTGTAAAGTGTAGTGACTGTGTATTTTGTGGGCAAACACGAAACGGCGCCGATTTACGCAAAGCAATATCCCACAAACAGCAACGAAACAAATGGCCAATTTTGTTTGGAGGGGAGTGAGTGTTTGACAGAATATGGGTCTAAAACCAATGCGAGAATCTTATTTAATTCTTAAACTGACAAGGTAAATTGAAGTGCTTTCAGATGTCCTCCCCCTTGCAAAAGATGCAATATGAATGTAATTGTAAAAGCCTCAGCATAGTTGGCTAGCCAGTGAAGAAGTTGGCACAGGCAGTAGCTCAATTAATCAAGTAGACAGCCTCCTGTACTGTAATTGCTAGAGTTTACAGTGGCTCCAAGCGATGTTGCGAGAAGATACCTTTAGCTATATGCCGTGGGAGAAGTCAGAACCGCAAATGAAGGTGGTGTTTGCTAAACGCAACGCAGTGCGCCAATAATTCCAGTAAAGTCATATTTTATTTGAATGCTGGGTTGCCAGGTTAAGCTTGCCATCCGTTCGTCCGTCTGTCTCCAATTTGAATGTTTCCGTTGAAAAGTAAATGGTCTATTACTTGCCCCCACACTCCGCCCCCCCCCCCCCCCCCCAGGAAATTCTGTATCATACGACACCCCAGAGATTGCAGATGTCGGATGGCAACCGACAGGAACTATTTTACTGTTCCTTTTGCCCGCAAAGCCAACTGACAAACAACCACATGTGTCATTTATCACCCTGGAGGTATTGCAACAAGTCTAACCCTCTCTCCTACGCTCACAGATCATCGCTATTTCTGTGTGGTTAAGTTCAGGAACCGAGCTAAGTCCGCACACTTACTCAATTTGTCTGCCTACGGAAGGCAGTGAAACTTGGTGCATTGAATAATAATAATTCTAATAATCCTTGCATTTTGATATAGCGCTTTTCACGTCTTATTGACGTCTCAAAGCTCTTCACAGACTGTACTGCAAAGTGAATTTGTGGGAGAGCGAAACGCAGCAGCCAATTGCACACAGCAGCGTCCCCACAAACAGCCCTGTGTGTGTGTGTGTGTGGGGAGAAGGATACTTGCCTATGGTTTTGGCCTGACCTGCCTAGATTTGAACACAGGTCTCACATTGGTAAGGCAAGTGCTCTAACCACTGAGCTACTGTACCACAAAATTGAATTAAATATTAAATGCTAAACACTAATTATTAAACATCAAATATTAAATACTACATACTCAATTTAATAGCGAGAATTATTCTTTTGACTGCAATTCAGTGCCATGGGGTGTCCTCCCGATGTGAAAGAGCTTTACAAATGCCACTTGTTGTTGCTGCTGCGTTCAATTAAACAACCGATATTGCTAAATAAACAGAGGCGTGTGGAAACTTAACCTTAGATTTCGCCATTTCTGGGAAAAGGTGGGGAGGGAGGGAGGGAGGGAGGGTCGAGGTGGAGGGCCTGTGAGATGGAGGAGTGGCAGAATGTCTGAAAGATATGACAATCGTAAGAAAATTCCCCCAAAGTACCTTCACACCACACGATCAGACAGTATCAGTCACTTATCGCAGGCTTTATTTATTTACCCAACTGATGACAAGAGTGTAGGCATGCGGTTAACAAATCTTCAACCGTGTTTTGTGCTCATCCCGCTTGACTTTACGTATAAAAATAAACTATGGATCACTTCATTATAAATGTCTTCAGTAAATTCCATTTCAAATGCAAATTCCTTCGTTTGATGTCTTGGATCAAGGGGAGTTTTCTTCAAAACTTACCCCTGCGGGAGCCTTTGTTCTAAACGGGAAAATGAAACAGGCAGTAAGTTACGTCGGAAAAGGACTGGGAGAAAGCTGCCTAACTGCCCTCCTGGACTTGGGAAGTTCCTTTGGCCGTGCCTTCAGCCACTCCGTCCCCAGGCTCTGGAATTCCCCTCCTCGCTCCCTTCGCCTCGCCCCCCCCTCCCCAGTTTTAAGTCCCAGCTAAAGACCTTTCTCTTTGTCCGCGCCTTTGGTCACCTTTCTACCCCTGCCCCCTGGCTCGGTCCCGGGATCCGCTATTGTGAAGCATCCGGCTTGGAGGGCGCTATATAAATCAAAGTTGTTGTTGTTGGTGTTGAAGTTGGGAGCCCGTCAACAAAGGCAGCGAGATCGAGCGAGTGACATGAAGTGATTATTGTTGCGTTGTTACCTCTTGCTGCCTGGGTTGATCAGAGACTCTCCTGAGAGTATCCTCTTGGCTTTTGGTGAAGTCCCACTTCCCTTCGAGATCATCTCTGCGCAAACAAACAATATATAATTTTCGGAAAAGTTTTGGTTATATCCTCCATTATGAAACGAGAGGAGCGACAAAGACACAAATTGATTTGTTTTTACAGCCGTTGTGTCTTGTCCTCCATTTAGCACACGGACAATGAGTTCCTAAATCAAGGAACTATGTCAAGGCAGCTGCGATTGAGAGCTCCCCACTAAAAAAGGTTGAGCTTATTGATATTAAGCTGTCCTAATATATTTCATATTTGGGGTTAAATCACGAGAGTTGCTTTGTCCAAAATAAGTGTTATTCTTATTCTTATCAGGTACAGTGTATTGTCCCTTCACATGAGGTACCCACACAGCTGATGTCATTGGCTAGTGTTGGGTGATTGAGGTCCACTTTAATAATAATAATAATAATCTTTGCATTTAATATAGCGTTGTTCACATCTGCTGGATGTCTCAAAGCGTTTCACAGGATTTACTGTAAAATGAATTGACTGTATATTTGTGGGCGAAACACGGCAGCCGACTGGTTTCACCCTGACCTGCCTGGATTCGAACATACGTCCCACACTTGTAGGGCGAGTGACTCTAACCATTGAGCTACAGGACTTTGATAGCAAGAGGAAATAAAGGTCGGAAACAGAAGAGGTGGTACCTGGCAGAAGAATCCTGTGTCTCCTCTCGTTCTTCATTGGGGTTGAGGTACCGATCTCCTCCGAAGCTAACAAGACAAACAGCGCAATGTACAATC
Source organism: Hydrolagus colliei (assembly GCA_035084275.1). Classification (NCBI taxonomy): domain Eukaryota; kingdom Metazoa; phylum Chordata; class Chondrichthyes; order Chimaeriformes; family Chimaeridae; genus Hydrolagus; species Hydrolagus colliei. The sequence goes on along the minus strand of CM068765.1, from coordinate 1,579,754 downwards.
ATGAGTTAAGAGAAATGACCCCACTGACTGTTCTGGTATACGCTCCCCACTGTCGACACCGCCTTTCAGATTCACTCTCAAATTCCACCGCGCGCACCTTTGAGTCGCTTTTGCAGATCACACACATTCTCGGCCAGGAGGAACACCGAGGCCTGGATCTCCGCCTTGGCCTCGGAAATGGGAAGCTGGTGGAGGTCGAAAGTCAGCTCCAAGGGAGCTTGGCTCAGAGCCAGTGTCACTGTGTGGTCCATCACCGTGAGCCGGACAGAGCCATCCTGGAAGGCTTCTCTGTGGAACAATAACAGGCATGTAATAATAATAATAATACTAATAACAATAATAATCCTTGCATTTGAGACGTCTTCTAGACGTCTCAAAGCGATGCACAGAATATACTGTAAAGTGAATTGACTGTATATTTGTGGGCGAAACGCGGCAGCCAATTGCGCACAGCAGCGTCCCCCACAAACAGTCGTGGATTGAAATGACCAATTTTTATTCTTGTGTTTTTTTGGGGGGGAGGGATTATTATTAGGCGTGTGTGTGTGTGTGTGTGGGGTAAGGAAACTTGCCCAAGGTTTAGGCCCTGACCTGCTTGGATTTGAACACAGGTCTCACGCTTGTAAGGTCTAACCACTGAGCTACAGATGCCACTGTAAAGGTGGTTTCCACCACTGTTTGACTTGATGTTCATTGGAAGGTTACACACCTTGTCCTGTTGTAGTATTCTTTGGTGGTTTTCACTCCGTGGGCAGATTTCTGAAGAGAGAACGTAAACATCAGGATAGTTCTATGGTGATTAAGAAAGCTTGTCCCGGTTTCTCAGTGGCGAGACGAGGGGGGGGGAGGGGGATTTGCTCCGCTATTCCCTGGCGGTGAAGGGCTGAGTTTGTACAGAGGAATGGCATCCCAGTATTAACATTCCCAGTGTTTTGTGCCGAGCGAAACCAATCTCAGCCAGTGGAGAGATTTACAAATTAGCCTGCGTTGGGCTTCATGTGGTTAAAAAAACACTTTTGTCACCCTGTACATCATTGCCGTGAAACACTTGGAGACGTCTCGAAGAGGTGATAAGACTCTACATCTAATGCAAGGATTATTGCCATTATTACAGTTATTGAACGGGTCGTTCTCTCTTGCTACTTACGTGCTCTTCCAGCTTTTCTTGAGTGAATCCTGTGCTCCACACGTCCACAACATTGGTCACACTGGAAATAAACACATCGGACACCAGGTTCTCAGTTTCTCACCTATCGCAAGCCCTGCCCTCATCTGCCTCCGCTGGCTTCCCATCACCCAGAGGTTTCAATTTCAGATCCTTGTCCTCAACTTTGAAGCCCCTTTGTGGCATTGCCCCCACCATCTTACCTCTGCGACCTCCTTACCCCCCCTACCAACCCGTCCACTCCCTCCCCAGCTTAGGTCCGAAACACTGTCCGTCCAACGCCTTGGGACGTCCTCCTGACGTGAAAGGGGTTAAACAAATCTAATCTTTTTTTTTGCTGTGTTTGTTGTCTTTCCCCTCCCCAGTACACCACCCCCTCCCCACCTCCACCACTTTGTTCAAATTGTTGGTTGACAATGTCGATACGTTTCTCACAATCCTCTCCACAAAGTAATAAAATAAATCGCAACTGTTTTGTCAGAATTTTTTTTAAAAATCCACATTTTTGGGGGGAGGTGGGGAGGGGTTAGCCGGGTGTCTGAGACGCGTGAAAACCCAATCGTGATGCTTACGTTTGACTAGACTGAGAGTGCCATGTGTGCCTACCACCCAACATATACTTTTTGGGACCTTAAGCCTTAGCTCCCACCAACCTCCGCTGCTTAATACCATCTGAAACTGGGTGAGCTGGGTATGTTCCTCTGGAGAGAGTGATGGGGTGGGGGAGGGAAGGGGGAGATTGTGTGTGTTGCACTCAAGATACGTATCCAGAGCTCTTTGTTTAGATACCCTTAAGCACGGTGAAGGGTTCCCATGCGTCTCGGAGAGACACACGACTGCTGGTTGGGCTGTGCAACTTGTCAAGTGTGCTGCTCCAGGACCGAAGGACAACACACAGGGGGTCTGCTGGCCTGGGCGAAGGTCTACGTGGAGAAAACCCAATGCGCGTCAAAACCCTCTCCTGGCAGCCAAGGAAGACTCACCACAGGTCGAAGGTGTGCGAGGCCGGGCGGATGTAGCAGAGATACCTGTGAGGGCTCTGGGAAACGATGTGGACATCGAGAGACCGGGCCGCGGGCAGAGACTTGTCACTTTCCATCCTCCGACCGCCAATTTGTCAATTTCACAAGCGTTCCTGTCAATCCGTCAATCAATTAATCAATCAATTGATCAATCAAGGAATTGGTCATTTTCAATCCACAACTGTTTGTGGGGGACACTGCTGTGCGCAGTTGGCTGCCGCGTTTCGCCCACAAACATACAGTCGATTCACCTCACAGTATATTGTTTGAAGCGCTTTGAGACACTTTGAAGATGTGAAAAGCGCTGTAACAAACGCAAGGCTTGTTATTACAGTATTAATCATATTGCTGTCCTGAAACAACCCTTGAGAAAGGTACAGCAATTAAACACGCACACAACATCCGATACTGTCAAAGTCACTGCTCTAACTATATTAATATTCTGCTCGAGCAGCAATTTTACAGAAACTGGGAAACATTCTCTCGATTTGTTCACGATTGGCTGCGCCCACAAAACACACAGTCTGTTAAAGCTCTGCAGTGATCCGCGAGGTCCTTTCGAGACGTCGCAAAGACGTGGTAAGGCGCTCTATCAAATGCAAGGATCATTCTTTTTATTCTTATCTTTCTTAATATTATTTTCAGAATGAAATACCTGTACTTACTTTACCCCAGAGCGGCATTCGGTTTCTCTCCTGGTTCAGTGTAGTCAGGAGCAATCTGTCTGCGTTCACAGTGTCCAATTCTTCCGATGACAGTATTTAGAGATTGACGTTCCTTGGCGACATGTTATGAAGCTCAAACCAGGAAGCATTCCGCTCGCACATTGGCGACAGCACTTTCTGTTTGCCAACCTCTCTACGTACTCGATGCGTTCGAAAGCCAAAGAGGTTAAAAAAATATAGTCAAGGAGACTCGTTCGTTGAAAGCAGAAACTCGAGGTTAGTTTCCATCGTAGCTCCATCTGTTGGTTTGGAAGTCCAGAGAGAAAATGTTGCCTTTCTCCTCACGAGTTGATAATTCTGCGCATTCCTTGTTAAAAATTTGGGGTTCATGATAATGATAATCCTTGCATTTGGTATCGCGCCTTATCACGTCGTTGAGACGTTCCAAAACGCCTTGCAGAATATATATTGTAAAGTGAATTAGCTGCGTGTTTTGTGAGCGAAACGCAACAGCCAGCCAATTGCTCTCAACTGTTTTTAAGGTACTTTACAGTATATTGTGTGAAGATGCCTCGAAGACGTGAAAAGCCCTATATCAAATACAATGTTTTAAAAATATATATTATTATAACCGCCCACCTCAATGCCTCTCTGCCTTGCCCATGTTCAGATCACGTCTGAAGACTTTCCAATTAACGTGCTTAGAGGGACCTCTTGTGTCAGCCGAGAATATTGGCAAAATGACTTGAAAGAATGATTCAGCTGTGGCTTCATTCTCCCGTTCAGCACTCTGCCTGTACAATTAAATGGGAGAGATTAATAAGAAACCTTATGTTTGCGAAACCGAGGTTAGTTCGCGTATTCAGCAATGACAACGTCAGCTGGCATTCGATAGCGCGCCTTCTCGTGTCTCCGAGATGTCTCAAAGTGCTTCGTAAAATATATAGTAAAGTGAAATGACTGTGTATTTTGGGGGCGAAGCGTGGCAGCGAATTACGCAAACAGTCATCGATCGAGTGACTTCATTTAAAAAAAGTTATTACATATTCTAAAATAACACGAAATCAACTAACTTTCACAGAGGGAGGATGTCTCAAGACGCTTCACGGGAATTAATGTGAAAGGGAGTGACTGCGTGTTTGTAGGTGAACTCAGCGTTATGTTTTCTCACAACAGTGTCCCCCAAAACATTCTTTGTCTTCTGCTGAGTGTCAGAACAGTTGAATTCCACCTTCTATGGTTCTGTCACTCAACTCACTCAGCCACTCACTAACTAATTTACTGACTCACTGACTCACTCACTCACTCACTCATTTACTTAGTCACTCATTCACTCAGTCAGTCTGCTACTCACTCAGCCACTCACTAACTAATTTACTCCCTCACTCAGTCAGTCACTCATTCACTTAGTCACTTATTCACTTAGTCAGTCTGCTACTCACTCAGACACTCACTCACTCACTCACTCACTCACTCGTGTAGTCACTCATTCCCACCCCAATTGGATGGGGGAGAAGAGAAGTAACAGACAATCTGATCAATGATTAAACTTTAGAATTCCCCACAGTGTGTGTCTGTGGCCAGCGCCTCCCACTTGTGATAATAAAGAGGGTGAGTGAGTGAGTGAGGGAGGGGGTGGGGGGGGGGGGGGGAGAGAAACATTGTTGAACAAGTGACGGAATCCCAGCCCTTTGTGAAGTGTGGGGACGTGTGGCTGGACACAAGGAGAGGGTGAACAAGTACCTGGGAGGTTTGGTTGGGTGGGTGAGGATTGTGATGGCTGCACTTACTGTACAAGGCAGTGAGTGAGTTTCTCAATGACAGTTCAAAGTAATTAATGAGTGAGTGAGTGAGTGAATGACTGAGTGAGTTTTTTTTGTCAATGACAGTTCAATGCAGTGATCGAGTGAGTTTCATATTTAGGATTTAAAGGAGTGAGTGAGTTTCTCAATGACAGTTTAAGGCAATGAGTGAGTGAGTGAGTGAGTGAGTTTCTCAATGATAGTTTAAGGCAATGAGTGAGTGAGTGAGTTTCTCAATGATAGTTTAAAGTAGTGAGTGAATGAGTGAGTTTCTTAATGAAGGTTCAAGGGAGTGGGTGAGTTAGTTTCTTAATGACAGTTTAAGAGAGTGAGTGAGTGGTTTCGTTTCTCAATGGCAGTTCAAGGCAATGGGTGATTGAGTGACTGAGTTTCTCAGTGACAGGGCAAGGCAGTGAGTGAATGAGTAAGAGCTGGAATGAGAAGGACATTGTGGTTCAGTTGATTGTAAAAGCTTTCAGGTGCGATTCAGAATCATTTGGTTGACATGACTGTTTCTCTGTCTCTCTCTCCCCTCGTTTACACTGTTTAACATTGACTCAGGGACACATTTCAAGTTTCCAAGAGAGAGAGACAAAGAGAGAGAGAGAGAGAGAGAATGAGTGATTGATAACTGCTGCCAAGATTGGACAGAGAAAGAGAGAGAGAGAAAGAAAGAAAGAAAGGTTCAACAAACACACACACACAAGAGTACTTGTAAGCAAGGAGAAGTAGGGTGGTTTTATTCATCCTTGACAGGAACACGATGCTTATTTTTCTTGCAAGAGGATGGATGAGTTAAAGAGCTGTCAGTGTGTGTGAGGCGTGTTATCAACTGGTAGCTTTGGGTGAGTTGAGGTTGGAAAAATACTAGTTTACTTGTGTTGGATGAGAGGGAGGGCAGAAAGTTTTTTTTGCTGGGTGTGAAGAGTGTAACCCATTGATGTGTGCTCATTTGCAGAGAGAGAGAGAGAGAGCTGGGCTGAGAATTTGGGTAGGTGGGTTGGGGACAAAGGTAGGGAGATAGATGCCTTTTGAGATCTCTCAACTGCCAACTCTGAGAGTGCCACCTCTGGACATGTCCCACACTGGAGGGGAGGAAGGTTTCAGCAGAGACAGCTTGCTCTCTCAGTTGCTGTCCTCTGAACAGGACAGGGTGGGGGAGACTGTGGAGAGGCTGGTATCGGGCTTACACCAGGGCAAGGACCAACTGGTCAGATGTTTCTTGGACGATGCCCGCAGCCAAGACTTCCTCCTGGCTCTGTGTAGGTGCCTGGCCTCGGGAGACACACGGTGAGTACTGTAAAGAAATCTTCTGGTTTAGAGTCTGGTGGTCAGGACATTATTTCTGACTGCTTGACATGTCTCCGCATTGCTGTCAGCGATTATACTGCTGAGATCTGCCTGCAGGGAATAGGAGGACATCAACTAAGATCTCTACTTGGGGTCCAACCGAGTGTGTGATAACAATGGGCGAAACGCGGCAGCCAATTACGTACAGCAGCGTTCCCCGACAAACAGTCGTGGGTTGAAATGACCAATTTTACGATTGTTTTTTGTTGAGGGATTATTATCAGGCGCGTGAGTGGGGTAAGGAAACTTGCCCAAGGATTCGCCCTGACCTGCCGAGATTCGAACACAGGGCGAACACGCTTGTCGAGCTGTAGACCTTGGGTTTACTTGGAACGTAGAGCAGGAAACGTAATAATAATAATGCTTGCATTCGATATAGCGCCTCATCACGTCGTCGAAACGTCTCAAAGCGCTTCATAGGATATACAGTGTTGGATTGCTTGTGTATTTTGTTGGCGAAACGCGACAGCCAATTGCGCACAGAAATAATTATTACAATTATTACAACGTGCCTTACTCTGTGGGGACATCTCAAAGCGCTTTGTAGAAGGTTCCCCCCACCCCCCCCCCCCCAACCCCCAACCCCCTCCCTCCTCCCCCCCCCCCCCCCCCACACACACACACATCCCTTCTCTAATGTCTTGTGACCCTTATCAGCAGTGAAGCAATTTGCCTTCAGCAGCAATGTCTCGTAGATTGAGCAGCCCAGACGAGCACATTCTTGTACTCTCTCCACGGTTTCCGCCCCTTGATTAGGCTGGTGGTTCTGTTTTTCCGGACAGTCAGTAATTTGGTAACACCGAGTACGGTCCTCCTCGTCTGACCTTTTTTCGCCGGTTGCATTGCACGCGTTCTTCGGCTTTCCGCCACCCGTAGAATCAACCGACGGCAACAGCAACAACTTGCGTTCTTACAGCCTCCCCAGGGTTCTTGACACGGGCAGAGCGAGGCAGATTACTGTACAAACCATGTGAACTAATTACACTGAATAGGAATATTCAAACAAAGAAAGGATGGACACTGTGTTTTACGATCATTTCAGCAAGAATTGCTGGTCTTTCACATGAACTCTTGTATTCAGCCGTGCGCCAGTTAAATGGAGGAACAGGCTTGAAGGGCTGAATGGCCTGTTCCTACGCTCCTTATCTAACTGTGTTTTGAAGCCCTGTTCAATTCCCTCTCTGCTCCCAATCAAAATTGACTTGTGCTGGCTTAAGGATTTGCAAGTAGTGCTAAGATTTTATGCTTCGACCTTATTTTCAGTACACAATAATAATAATAATACTAATCCTTGCATTTGATGTAGTGCTTCTCATGTCTTCTAGACGTCTCAAAGTGTTTCACAGAATATACTGTAAAGTGACTGTATATTTGTGGGCGAAAGGTGGCAGCGAATTGCACACAGCAGTGTCCCACAAACAGTCGTGGATTGAAGTGACCAATTTATTATTGTGTGTGTTTTATTTGAGGGATTATTATCAGTCGTGCGGAGTAAAGAAACTTGCCCAAGGTTTCGCCCTGGCTAGAATTGAACCCAGGTCTCTTGCTTTGCCAGGCGAGTGCTCTAACCACTGAGCTATAGGATCACTGGAACAAACGGTGTCGCTCAGGGAGAACTTTGTGCTACAGGTTGAAATCTGTGAGCTATAAATAGCTCTGTGAACCCGTGAGCTTCCAGCTGCTGCCCTCCCGTGTGTTTTTTTTAATATGTAAGAAAACAAATTAGTTACTGGGTAGTGTAATTTCAACCTGACATCTTTCATTCCACGTCGAAACTTTGTTGTTGCCCATTGAAGTGTGAAACCCAGCCGCTTGCTGTTTGTAGAGCAACACAGAGCTTGGAGTACGGAGGCCTTGCACAGCGAGAGAGTTACCAAATCATTTCTGACTATCAATCCAGAGCCGCAGACATTTTAATCCAAAGACTCCCATTAACATTCCCCTTTCCGTTTTGCTGACCTGGCACCTATTACTGTTTGCGCTGCCCAGCGTTTCATTGTCGTCCAGTAGCGAAACTCTGGCAATGTTTAGTGGAGCGAATTGCCTCGCCAAGCGAGAAGGAGCCGGGTTCGATTCCCGGAGCAGGACGAGACTTTTGGCAAGTTTCCTCACTCCACGTTCCTCCGTTTGCCTCTCAGTAACTAGGAACCCGGTTATCGGTCGATTGGCGGTCACTTTTACTTAGGGTTAATAATCCTTTCAAACAAAGAAATGAATAATAATAATAATTTGGCGACTCAGTCGGCGGGCTGTTTGCGGAATTGTCTCTCTTCGAATGGTGTGACCTTTCACGTCTGTGTTTGCAAACCTTTGTTGTGTTGATTTGCTTTTGCAAACCACAAATTCAGGCAACAAATGAATTCAATAGAAATATATACGGTGTGTATATTTTTAACGTCCATTGGAAAAAAGTAACAAATTTCACGAGATTTTTAATCTCAGATTGTGTTTTCTGTCTGTTTTCTCTATAGCAGGAGGTGCTGGCAATATAGATGTCCTTTGTCTTGATCAGCACATTCACAATCATACAGTATTTAACTTGGGTCAGCGATTCTTAGCACAGACTGTTCTTGTGAAGTGAGAACCAGCTGCTTTTCTATAAACGTACAGTACTGTATATATATATATATATATTGTTACCAATTAATAACCAGGAGCTTTTTCGCATCAGGAGTTAAGAATGTTAGACCTTAGATTGTTCTGTTTTGAAAATTCCTTGCGGAATTAATGCCGATAGAACTTGGCCTCTCTCTGCTGAGATGTGTCACGTAACCAGAATAATTTGCTCTCCAGCAATGGCCACTGCAGTAGTCCGATGCCTATAATCGCATATGCTCTTTGAGTGAACTCATCTGCTGTTCAAATGGAGTGAGGGGTTCATATATAGATAATACATAGATGAGAAACTCGGTGCCTGCAATGCAGGCCTCTGGGGCGATATGTGGCTCTTTGTTTTTCTGAAGCACATTGCTTAAAGTTTCATTGTTTTGTGGTTGAAAACACTCAGAATCTCAGAGGTGTTGGCAGGGAGATGATATTTTGCTATCACAGTATTGCATAGCGCACAGGCTCCCCCCCCACTCCCACTCCCCACCGTGCATGATACTGTTCCAACAAATGGGAGTCTGGAAAAACCAACGAACTTCAGAGTTTGTTTACGCAGTAACTATGGGTCCTTCCTTTGTGTGAGCTTGAGCTCAAAGGCAATCAATAAGTCAGCGCTGGTCAGATCCACAAGGAAATGCTGACTGGGAAGAGGAGTGGTGGTGTGTGAGTTAAACTAGTTCAGTTGGGGGAAACCACACCGCTTGCGTTGGGAATTTCTGAAGCAGTTCACTTGCTTCCCAGCCTGATCCAAGGGATTCTTGCCCTCCGTCAAATTGGTGTGTTCCCATCAAAGCCACCAGAGATCAAACGTTTGTTGGAAGACTCTGGCCTTACAATCATAGCTATGGTTCGAGCTAGCGTTCCGCCCCACCAGAAAGCAAGTCTCGAAGTCGAACCGAGTATATAAAAAGAAAAGGAACGTCGACTAGTTCGGTAACAAAATTGACCTACACAGTCGACCGAAAACGCATCAACCGGTGATTCGTTTCATCGCTTCTTCGTGTAGCGTTGCCATTGCTGATGCCTTTGTAGCTGTCGCCTCTGGCTACGTAACAACAGTCAAAACACTTCAAAGGCAGCTCATTGTGTGCCCGAAGAGAGTACACGCGCGAGATGTTTGGGGATGATAAGCCATTGTGTTGCAATGTCAATGTTTTCCTCATTATTCTCCAAAGTGAATTGGCTTCAACACGAATGAATTTGGCTTCCACAGAGAGAATTAACCCCCCCCCCCCCACATCCCCCCCCCACCCACACAAACACACGCACACACACACAATCGTTGGCATTTAAAGCTCACGGCGTTTGAAAGCCGGGTTTGTGGCGTAAAGCCGCGCTGCGCCAAACGATATTGCAACAAAGGTAGGATGTTGTTGTGCTAGAGTAGATACTTGTGAATATGGTCTCCTGGACACGAGTCGGACTCGTGAGATGGTGTGAGTTTGAGCTGTTTTGATGCCAACATTTGAGGCTTTTTTTGCGTACGTAAAAGAAAAAAACAAGTGGCCGAGAGAGAGAGGACGCAATGTAACCCCGAGCGATACGACTAATTTATTAATTGAACCTCCCTGCTATTATTCACGACAATCCTTTTATTTGACAGAGCCAGCCAGTGCCTTTCACTTCGGGTGGTTGGGGGGAGAGTGGGGGGGGGGGCTTCTCGAAGCGCTTAACACTATGTGACTGTGGAATACAGTGATGGTGTTTGAAGTCGGAGGTATCCAAGCAGTGATCGCTGCGATCGATTTGCTGAGCCTCTCTCAATTGTTGCTTAGCAGCTGGTCTAGCAGAACTCATTGTGTGTCTGTTTGAAACCCATCACATCTAAAGGGACTTCAGCCCTTGATGTATTATCTCAATCAACAGAGTGTTTGAGGAGGGAGGGGGAGGGGGGGGGGGGGGGGGGGAGTGCGGAGAAAGACATCCTCAGCAACAAGCCACTGCCACAACCACCAAGATTAGAAAAGTCAACCATGTCATTGTATAATGATTGTACTAGTCATTGAAGACCACCCCCTCCCACCCTCCCCAAGAAATAAGTCAGTTACTGAGTCTAATGAACTCACAGAGAGATACAAAAGTGCGTGGGCTGCTGACCACATTAGCAACTTAACATGGAGCCTGTTTGTGATGAGGGATGAGAGGGCTGTGAAGGTGGTTCTGCTCGGACGGTGACAATGAATCCACAAGCTCAAACCCCGGGGATTGCAGAGTGGCTGGTCATTAACTGTTTTGCTCCTGCTTCTCCTGTGTCAGGTGCAAATCAGTGGCGGGCAGTGGGATGGGTCATGGAGGGAGGTCTTCGAATCCCCCCCACCCACTCCACCCCCCCACCATGCCAGTTGATCAACCAAGAACGACTCGCTTACCTGTACTTTATCCCGATTGCATTGCCATTTTCGACTGGCCACAGCTTGTATGGCATCCCAGTCTGTCAATCACAGCCCCTCACTCCAACCCTGATTGACAATCAATTCATCTGATGGCTGATTGTGAAGCAGTTTGGGCCCAAATCTTAACCACGCTAATTTAATACCAGACTTCAGTGGTCCACCAGTTGTGCAGCCCTGTTGTGTGGAATGTGAAGTACTGTAGCTCGGCGTTTAGGGCGCTCGCCTCGCCAGTGAGAGACCTGGGTTCAATTCGAGACAGGGCAAAACCTTGGGCAAGTTTTCTTACTCCACACGCCTAATAACAATCCCTCAATTAAAAAAAAACTAGAGCAAATTGGTCGTTTCAATCCACGACCGTTTGCGGGGACGCTGCTGTGCACGATTGGCTGTTGCGTTTCACCCACAAATAAGCAATCGATTCGCTTTACACTATATTCAGTGAAGCGCTTTGAGACGTCTAGCAGACGTGAAAAGTGCTGTATCGAAATCCAAGGATTATTATTATTATTAAGCTTTATCTTTTGACTTTATCAGTAACGGTTGAAGACACGAATTGAAGTTGATGCTGGTGATGATGTGTTGATTGTTTTATTCCCCTCCACCCCCCCACACTGTCCTCCAGCCTCTGCAGTAACGTGGCCTATGTCTTGGGCACAATCGCTGAGAACGATACCGGGGCCCAGCGTTTGGTTGCTGTAGCTCAGTCCCAGGTGTCGGAATCTCACAACCTTCTCCACAACTTGAACGCCATGTTGAAGTGGAGCGACGCGGAGGCAGTGATGAACGCGGCTGGGACACTCAGCACTATGGTAAAGAAGTTTTCAATCCGTTCGAGAGATTTTGGGGCAGGATAAAGAAGAGTAGGAAAATTGACTGTATATTGGTGGGTGAAGCGCGGCAGCCAAATTGCGCACGGCAGAGTCCCACAAACAGTCATGGAAGTGGGATTAGGGGAAAAGTGGGGGAGATTTACTGGCAAGATTACTTGTGGCTGCGAAATCCTGTGTAACTTTCCTTTTCAGGCTGAGACCAGCGACGGTCGCCATTGGTTTCTGAACGATTCTGACTTCAAGGGGATCGTGGACAACGTGACTGCCCTCCTGGACAGTGCAAACGAGTGGACATCCAGCAACGCAGCTTTGGTCCTGGCGAGGATCTCTCTGTGTGAGGACGGCTGCAGGAAACTCCTGGAACAGCCCAACTCCCAGCACACTCTCAGAAAACTGGTTGCCTCCCTGGGTGTGGACGAGGCAGGTAAGCGCAACGCCAGACTCTACAACTGCCACAGCCGAGCGCACGGACATTCACGTTCCTTCAGAGCGAAAACATTTCCTTTGGGGGAAAATTTCCCTGCTGTTTGACCAGTGATCGTTTCGCTCCCCCCGCCCCCTCGAACCCAAAATAAATTGGTCACTTCCCTTTGCTTCAGTGTTTGTTCGTGGGCTGTGGCTGCTGAGTGCAAATTGGCTGCCGCGTTCGCTCACGCAACAGTCATTCTACTTTACATTGTATTCATTGTATTCATTGCTATTCTATTTGAGCCACCGGCCCACCGAGAAAGGTACTGGTCTGAATGTATTATTTATATTATTATTACATTACCGTTATTATTATTTTTTAACCCTGTGGAATTGGGGCCACTTGTGGTGAGTTTTGCGATTCTTCCCATTGCCTTTTTTTTTCTCGGCTGGGGGGAAAAGCATATCTGTGCGCTCAAAGACCTGCTTTAGGGAGCGCATTCCATCCTGAGGTTAGAGCTCAACTCCCTTCAGGGTTATTCAGAAGCAGAAACTGTGCCTCGATACTCTCAACATTCGCTTCCCATTGACGCCTTGCAGTGCCTCTAAATTTCTTTTGAAATGTGCCGGAAAGGCAAGGGATGTCAAGCCTCCCACCTTTGGTTCAGATTCCTGCATATTTTCTTCTCTCTCTCTTTCTCTCAACAACAACAAAAAATAAAACAAAATTACATTTATAGAGCGTCTTTCACGTCGGGAGGACGTCCCAAAGCGTTGGGACTCACTACCTCCCTCTCAGATGATTCACTTTAATCCCAATATTATTTATTAGGTCATCTACATCTACTGCCAATAACATCTCAACCCCCCCCCCCCCCCCCATCAACCTCTCCCCCCACCCCCAAGAACATCACCCATGACAACTCGCATAACATCAAATGAAAGGCTTTATACTCACTTCACACTTATAATAATAATATTGATAATAATCTTTCCATTTGATATAGCACTTTTCACGTCTTCTAGAAGCTTCGAAGCGCTTCACAGAATATTCTGTAAAGTGAATTGACTGAATATTTGGGGGGCAAAACGTAGCAGCCAATTGCGCACAGCAGTGTCCCCACAAATAGTCGTGGATTGAAATGACCAAATTATTGTTTTCTTTACTCGAGGGATTATTATCAGACGTGTGGAGTAAGAAAGCTTGCCCAAGGGCTGGCTGGAATCGAACCCGGGTATTTTAATTGCAAGGCGAGTGCTCTAACCACTGAGCTACAGCACTCCAGTTTATTAGCAGCAGACAACTAGACAAATACAAAAAGACAATTTGGATGAACTGCCCGCAGGATTAATAAAGTGCATTAAAAAAATGTGTGCGGAGGAGAGCTCTGAATAGCTACAAAGAGAGCAGCAGGGATAAATGTCAACTAAATTACGTAGGGTGGAGAGAGAATGGTTTTGAATTGGGGCTTCAGTTCCAGTAGACCGATGGAACAGACTCGATGGGCTGAATGTCCTTCTCCAGTGTTTCCTACGTTTCCGCCCCACCACACCCCCACTACTCCCTTCCCCTCCCCACCTTGTGCTCGTTAAAGAACAAGTCGCTCTGATTCCCAATTTGATTCCCGATCAGCGAGGCGCGGCGAGGCGTGCACCCCGAGATTTATTGTGCTTTTTTAACCCGAGCCGTTATTTCTGCTGTAAACGTGGGCAATTGGCGAAGCTTAAATAAATGAACAAACGGACGCGATGAATAACTTCGCTGGACAAGTTGGTGCACATTTCCATTCTCTGCTGGGATTGTGTGCGGAGTTGATTGAGGTGGGAGGGTTTCGACCGGGTCTGTTTGAGCCGTGAAGTATTGCAAAGTTCACAGTGACTTTTGAGCGTATCATTAATTAACTGAAACAATCCTGAACAGACATTAGATTAGTATTCCTTGCCTTTGGTGCATAGCGCCTTTAAAATGTATTTCAAACATCTCAAAGCGGTTGACAGGGTCCCACTGTAAAGAGGGCAAATGATAATGGGTATAATCCTTGCGTTTTGACATAACGCTTTTCGCGTCTTCTCGACGTCTGAAAGCGCTTTGCGGAAATATGCCGCAAAGTGAATTGACTGTATATATTTCTGGACGAAATGTATCTTGGGGGCGAACACGGCAGACGATTTTTGGCATGGCAGCGTCCCACGAACCGCGGCTTTCTTTGCCGTGAACCCGAACAGGCAGACGCAACCTTTTCCTGACCTCTCATCGAGAGGACGGTACCTCCAGACTTGAGAGGTGGCACGCATCCAGCACCGCGCTGGGGTGTCAGCCCGACTGCGAGTTCAAAATCCCCGTGCGGAGTTTGAACCCGCGGTCTTCCGGGTTTTAATCCCTGTGGTTGTGTGTGGTAATATAAATGTCATTTGTTGTTGCTACTCGTTGTTGCAAGCCTCTGCCGTCTCTCCACAGGCTGCGGAATGAACGCTGCCTTCACGCTCGGCAGATTCTGTGACCTGGATATCGGGCGGAAGCAGATATTCAACATGAAAGAGGCATCGAATGCAGTGAGTTAGCTGTTGGTTTGTTTGTCTGGGGAGAAACCATGATCCAGAATGATGTGGCTGTAATTTAATTTGCCCGAGGATTTTCATTAATTAGGTTGAATATTCAAAAAAAAAGGTGCTTAAATGCATCATTCCGCTTGCCCATCGGCCAGTCTCTGGCGCGGTCAGCCAGCTCAGAGTACGCTCGCACCCCCCCCCACCCCACCCCCAGCCGATCGATTATGCATTGAAACGAGAATCGGTTTGATTTGTTTCCGTTGGCGTGACTGACCTTTTTGCCCTAAAATTTGCCCGAAATGTGAATTCCATTTCACTAGCTCGCAACTAATTGGGAGTAAGGACACAAATTCACCACCCAAAAGGAGCGCCTTGCTCTGTAGAGACGTCTTTGGGACGTCCTCCCGATGTGAAAGGCGCTCTATAAATGTAATTTGGTTTGTTGTTGTTGTATCGACCTTTCTTAGTTTATTTTTCGCCAGTACGTGCCTGTACTATACGGGTTCCAAATGTTATTTGAGCATGTAGAGAGTACGTCTTATGCGCCACAGAGTGTCTGACAAGCTAACCATTGTCTGATTTTTGTTTCAAGTTTTTTTTCTTTCCTGTGTGCGTTGGAAAGAGGACTTTTTGGGGGGGATGGGGGGGGCGGGCGGGGGGGGGGGGGATCAATTGAGGTTTCTACGTCTGCAAAGATTCTGTGGCAGTTGGAACCAGCCGAGCTTTTTTTTTTCTTAATGCCCCCCCCTAGATCTGCTCAACTTTACTGCCTTTAATGTAATTGGCTTTAATTGATTCCAGACATCTCAAAGCGCTTCACAGAATATAGAGTAAAGTGAATTGACTGAGTATTTGTTAACTATAATAACAATAAAACTGCATTTGTACAGCAACTTTCACGTTGGTAGGGTCGAATGAGTTTCTTCTATGTTGCGAATTTCTATATGTTCTATCGAATAAACCGTGTGATCTGACCAGGGGAGGTTTTGAACTGACCCCAGTTCTGACGAAGGGTCATGGACCCGAAACGTTGACTCACTTTTTCCTCTCTCCATGGATGCTGAGCGTTCCCAGCCATTCCATGCAGTGTTTTGTGTCTTTGCCGAGGTTTGAACTGTGTTCCCGGCCGACCCGAGTCGCACGTTTGTCCCCTCCTCTTTATTTTAAAAAAAAATATTTTCTCAGATCGAGACGTTGGAGAAGATGATGGCGAGTGGAGACGCGGGCGGAAGCAGAAACGCTTGCTTTGCGTTGAGCTGTCTGGCGACAGACAAAGAGGGACATGGTCACATTCTGATAAACCAGGTCTTCCCAGAAATATTGGATACTCTGTGTGGTCTTGTGGAGTCCGAGGAACAGGAGTCGGCCTGGTTTGCAGCCATGTGCGTGACTGAATGGAATTAATGTGTTCATCGATGCTGAGACAAACAGTATATTAATAATAATCCTTGTATTTGTTGTAGGGCTTTTCATGTCTTCTACACGAATCAAAGCGCTTCACAGAATATATGGTAAAGTGAATTGACTGTATATTTGTGGGCGGCAGCCAATTTGCACACAGTCGTGATTTATTATAGTTTGCTTTTGGATGTATTATTATTAGGCGTGTGGAGTAAGGAAACTTGCCCAAGGTTTCGCTCTTGACCTGCTTGGATTCGAAACACAGGTCTCATGTTTTTAAGGCGAGTGTTCTAACCACTGAGCTACAGTTCTCTTTAACACGCTCATTTCTGAGCAGGGCGAAACATTGGGCAAGTTTCCTTACTCCCACACTGTTTACCTCGCAGAAAGCAGGGAACCCAGCAGTTAGTTGATGAATGGTTCATTACTTTTCCAGAGTAATAATCCCCCTTTCCCCTCACCCCACGCAAAAAAAAAAGCAATAAAAAAATTGGTCTTTTCAAACCATGACTGTTTGTATGGCATTGCTGTGCGCAATTGGCTGCCATGTGGGATACAGTATATTTTGTGCTTTGAGACGTCTAGAAGTTGCGTTATTTCAAATGCAAGGATTACTGTCGAGTGGACGGACTGTGCAATTTTGTGGGCCAAACAAATGAAGTACCTCTAGCCCTCACCCCCAGCTCAAAAACTAAGGACACGAGCATCCTTGTAACGTAAAGCAATTTGGACTGTTTCATCGATTAAAACCACCCGATTGCTTTGCGTCCGCGTGCGTTTTTATATATAAATATACATATATCTATCTATCTATATATATCAAATTTGGATTCTTTTCTGCAGGACACTAAAAGTGTTAGCCAGCCAACCGAAGGGGGTTGTCAAACTTCGAGCACATCCGAAACTAGTGGCACTTTTAAAGGTAAGGAGTTTTGCAGCTCGCAGCTCCCAGCCTGACACTCCGGTGAATTGTTCCATTACCACATCCTAAGGTTGGTTTCACGCCCGGTCTGAAGTATATCGCACTGGAGTGGCAGCACAGAACAAGACCTCAAAGGTCCCAGTATTCTAATAATAGTACAACAACACAACAAAACAGCGTTGATAGAGCACCTCAGGCATTGTTATTAATGGGAGGATGTCCCATTAATAACAGTAATGATCCTTCCATTCAAAATAGCGCCTTATCGCGTCCTCGAGGCGTCTCAAAGCATTGCTCGGAATTTACCGTAAAGTGTAGTGACTGCATATTTTGTGGCCGAAATTACATTTATGTAGGGCTCGTGTTACGTAAGGCTTATGAAAGTATGTCCTGGTGACTCGAGTGGTGAGAGTGCTCGGGACAGGTCCTCCATGTGTGAAAGGCGTTCTACAAATGTAATGCTGTTGTCGTTGCTTCCGTCTGGCCCAGGCTGGCTCACCTTCTCCATTGAGACGAGTGGAACTGTGTGTGTGTGTGTGTGGACCTGGAGTGTGAATTTTGACCATTTATCAATGGTACATGATTTATTTTGAGATATCATTTGTTTTGTGCCGTTTTGTCCAAATTGAACAGACGGTGGCGTGTTCACGAACCGCCGGGAAGGACCTCCTCGAAGAAGTGAACTTCACCTTGAGGAGGCTGCTGCCTCTCTCCCAGCCCACACCTCCGCGGACGGAAGTTCTGAACGCGACCACCATCAGGATCAGCTGGAACGAGGTGGTGCCCGAGAGCGGGCTGGGCGTCACGTACAGGTGAACGCGCGCCTCGTTCGTTTGGCCCCCGCAATTAACGCACGTTCAATCCTCTTTGTGGCACAAAGATAATAATATCGATGACAATCCTGGCGTTTGATGTAGCGCCCTATCACGTCTTAGAGACTTAATATCAATAATAATCCTGGCGTTTGATGTAGTGCTTTTCATGTCTTATCGACGTCTTGAAGCGCTTGGCATCTCCAAGGGCTTTCACACGATATACCGTCGAGATAATTGACTGTAATTGTTTTGAGGGGGTGAAGCAGCCAGGCCGTAGCGCGCAGTCCCACAAACAGTCCGCCCGCTCTCGCCCCCTCACCGTGTAACTCAACTAAATACGCGCGCGCGCGTGGCACGGCCCTGACAAGCATCACCCGCAGCCCGTTAGACATTGACGGACGTTGTCCAGTGAGTCGCTCGGGTCCAAAAAATCAGCCTTGGATTGGGTGACTGTGGTTTTCAGGCTGTGCGACGGCGATCGTGTGCTGTACGAGGGCTGCGGCTGCGAGTACGTGCTGTCGGCCGTGAAGCCCGGCGACAGCTACTCCTTGGGGCTGCACGTGTCCACCGAGGGAGATGCCGGCCGCGGCAGCGAGCTCTGCGCAGTCGCCGTCCCTGGCGGGCCCGTGCCCGGCCGCCCCCTCGGCCTGCGGCAGGTGGGCTGCACGCCGACGCAGGTGAAGCTGGGCTGGGGCCCACCGGGCCGACCCGACGCCATCGATTGCTACCTCGTGCGGCTGGACGATAAGCTGATCCAAAGCACCGCTGGCCTGACCTGCACGGTGAGCGGGCTGAGGCCGTCCACCGGCTACGAGTTCTCCGTGTGCGCCAGCGCGGCCGGCCGGGAGCGCGGGGAACGGGCCTGGCTGCGCGTCCGCACGCCCGCCCTGGGTGACCACGCCCCCGGCAAGCTGAGGGTCAGCGTGCTGGGCCGCAGCGAGATGTTCATCGCCTGGGAGGCCCCGCTGGTGCCGCTCGGCCGGCTGTTCAGCTTCGAGCTGCGCCTGAACGGGAAGGTGGTTTACCTGGGCACCGAGCGCTCCTTCACCGCCCGGCGGCTGCCGGCCAACACCGAACACGCCTGCTCCGTCAGCGCCGTCACCAGCGAGGGAAAGTGCCAGAGCCGGACGGTGACCAGGAAAACGGCCAAGGAGGGGAAGACGAGCAGGTGAGACGCACGGCTCGGAGGGACGATCGGAACGTACTTCCTCCTCGACCGTTCCTTCTGTCGCCCTCCCGACGCTCTCCCTCCCCTTCCCCCCCTCTCCCCTCCCCTCCCCGCCCCTCTCCCTCGCTCTCGTCCCGTCCTGACTGTTCAGCGCCGAGGGACATGCTACCGACGTGAAAGGCGCTCTCTAAATGTAATTGTGTTGTTCCTCTTTCCTGTCGCTTTGCCAGCTGTTCAGCAATTCAACCCCCAGTCGCTATAAAATTCTGCGAAACGCGTTGAGATGCTTCGACGACACGATGGGCCGCGACATAACGTGCGCGGGTAATATTGTTTGCGGCACATTAACGTACTTGACTCTGGAGGAGAGCAGTGGGATGGGGAGAGGTAACTCCTCTGCTGCGTTTGCAGATATTTTTATTCATTTTCGCGGACAAACCACTTGAAAGACTCGACCAAAAGGACTTCCGAGGCTGGGGAGAGACTCGGGAAGTCCAAATCCCAAGCGTGCGTTCAGAGAGAGCAGTGCTCAGTCAAAGGGCCCAAATCGTCTCGATTTCTAACCAAAGGAGATCAGAAAGGCACCCGCAAACAGTGTGAGAATGTCGCAATGCCCAGGATAGCTACTGACTGCAAGTAATGTTCCCTTGTTTCTAAAAAAAAAAAAATCTGAATGTCTTATTTCCTACTGTTCAGCTTGTTATCAATTGAAGTCACAGTAAAGCTACAGCCTGAGCAAGCAAATCATGTGCTTGAAATGGATGGAGTTCTGTAACTCGGTGGTTAGAGCACTCGCTTTGACCTTGCAAAGCGAGAGACCTGGGTTCGATTCCAAGCAGGGGGCGTAAGTTTGGGCGAGTTTCCTCACTCGATGCTCGACTGCCTGATGATAAACCCATGAAGAAGAAAACATTGGTTATTTCAATCCACGACTGTTCTGTGGGACACTGCTGTGTTGCGATCGGCTGCCGCGTCTCGCCCACGAAGTACACAGTGGGTTCACTTGACAGGAGGTTCTGTGAAGCGCTTTGGGACGCCTGGAAGGCATGACAAAGCGCTATATCAAGTGCGAGGGTTGTTACTCATGTCAGCTTTGCTTTCATTTTACACAGGAGAGCTTCCCAGAGATCTTCACTGACGGACTCCAGCGAGGTCTCGTCAGACTGCAATGACCACTCACCGTTATCTGAGGTGCGAAGCGGTCAATTTTGCCAACGTTGTTAAAACCAAACAAACCCCACGAATGGCGAGTCATTTTGATAATATCGCGAGTGGGTGCGTCAGGCAAGGATCCCACCCAATGTATGCAGCCACTTTGCATTGCCTAGAACAATTCTAAGCCAATGTTCCAACCGCGAACAACTCTGAAAGTACCAACCCAAGTTCACACCTAATGGAAAAAGTACTTGTTTCTTAAGGGTTTTAGCCCCCCCCCTCCCCACCCCCCCTAATGGGCAGAGATCAATCATTTCAATCAGTGCCTTTTGGGCGAGCGACTTCTCACCTCGTCGACGCGCCTCATGGGATTTTCGGTCGACTTCTTCAGTGACTTCTCAGCGGACGCGGCAGCCAATGCGCGCAGTGTCACGTCCCGAGAAATGGCCATGACCGAGAATGTTCAATTTCATGTGAGGGCTGTTTGGGTCCGTTGCGCTCTCACAATATGTAGTCAATCCACTTTATGCTACATATCCTATAAAGCGCTTTGAGGTGACTCAAATGACCTGATCAGGCGCGATATCAAACGCAAGTGTTATTATTATTACATTGACATGCGCTGAAATAGAAATGTTATGGCTGTTAACTAAATACCATTACCCACATCTCCAGGCAGTGAAACCCAATGCAACTTTGATCCAGGATCTAAAGACAGCAGATGCCAGACTGTGTGTGGGTGACTCTCTGAATGTAAATGGACGGGAGAATTTAGAGATCAAGGTAACAATTTGCTCTGACACGAGTATGTGTTTGAATTCACACTCTGGAGATTAGGATTTGAACCAGTTTTTTTTTTTGTCTGCCATTCATGTGAGCGATAGAGAACTCGATGGAAAAATAACACAAAAGATCTGTATACAGTACCAGCAAACACAGTTCCTCTCCCCCTCTACCTTCTCTCCTCGCTTGGCGCCCAATTCATTATTATTACAATAATAATCCTTGCATTTGATATAGCACTTTTCAAGTCTTCTAGACGTCTCAAAGCGCTTCACAGAATATACTGTAAAGTGAATTGACTGTATATATATGTGGGCGAAACGCGGCAGCCAATCGCGCACAGCAGCGTCCCCCACAAACAGTCGTGGATTAAAATGACCGATTTTTTATTATTGTTCTGTTCACCGTGAAGCGCTCAGATGTTGCAGTGAAGTAAAGGGCGCAATAGAGACGCAAGTTATGGCCGTTGTCGCGATAATGTTTTTTGGGGTGCAGGCTGGAAGTGAAACGGGAAGCAGACAGCTGTCCCTGCAGGGTGACGGTACCGGACTTCAATCGAAGGCCTCGGCTGACGTTTCTCAAGCCTGTCTCGAGAAGCTGAGCCCGTCACAGAGAACGAGGAACACCCCGGGTTGCGCCCGAGCCGCCAGGGCCGTGGTATGCAGCGAGATCTACAACGTAAACGCCCATCTCGAGACGCCCAAACCCACCGTGGCCTCGCAGCGCCGAGGGGAAGCCGAGGCCCAACCGATGCAGAGGGATTGGTGGAAGAATGGGAGGGAGAGGTCCCCGAACTGGAAGGACCTGAAGTGTAAAACGTAAGTGTGGGGCAGTTGGGGTGGGGGGGGGGGGGGGGGAGGGGAAAATAAAGAGGTGGAAATACACACATCAAGATAATCCTCGCATTTGATACAGCGATATAATATAAAGTGGTTTGATTGTGTATTCTGTGGGTGAAACGCAACAGCAGCAACAACACCATTACACTTGTATAACGCCTTTCACGTCAGGAGGACGTCCCAAGTCCCTGGACTGTCGCTGCTTCAGTCCCGAGCTGGGGACAGGTGGGGGTAGAGGGAACGGGGGGGGGGATTCACAGCAAGTTGGCGCACAGCGGTGTGCTACAGTGTGTGACCATTTTTAAAAATGAATTAAAATAAATTGGGGGATCGTAGGCGGGGATGAATAGAGTCGAGGGATCTTAACGTTTACCTGAACGTTTGGAGTGAGGCACTTCAAAGCAACTCCCCCACTCTCTCTTCACCTCCCTCCCCCACCCCACCACCTCTCCCCCACCAGACTCCAGCGATGCATTGGAGTGTCAACCCAGATGTATGTGTGTATTAGAATGGAATGCGCACTCGCTCCCCGTCGGGATGGATTCCGACGATTTTCTCAAACTGCTCTTTGTGTTCTCTAGAGACGCCGTGCAGCAGCCAATGTTGGTAGAGTGTCACTCTAACTGTGGGCTACACATGGCGCCGATCACCATAGCCGGCAGTGTCCGCCTCTGGTCAAACACGCTTACGCAGCCCGTCAAAGAGGAGCCCGGCAGACTGAAGCATCACTTTGCCATTGCAGGTAAACTCCTGACATTGCGTTTTGTGAGGGCAACTCTTTATATCTTTGCGATCGGTGCTGAATTTCCAACCGAACTGTGCAGCTTTTAACGTTTGATGATTTCATGTTTTCTCCTTGTTTTCTGCCCTGTAGACTCTAAACGTCCTTTGCTCCCAAACCTCAACAGGAGGACGAGCAGGTAATAAGTGGGTGTGGGGTTGTGGGTGTGGGTTTGGATGTGTGTTGGGTAGGTGAGTGGGTGGGGGAGTGTGTGGGTGAGTATGTGTGAAGAGTATGATCTTGACAAAGAGGGACTTCATCTCAAGACTGACTGAGTTGGTGTCTGCTGACCTCCTGACACCAACTGTTCAGAGACATTAACCAGTACTCTGTTGACTGTTCCAGACCTACAGGGCTCCCTAACCCCGAGATCAACCAGTGAACCAACGCTTAGGTGTGACTTTGTGCTATGATTGCTTTCCATTTACAGTAAGCGTAAAGTGTCCAGGTCGTGTTAAGTTGCAAATCTTCACACCCGCTAACAGGTCAGCGCTGGTCAATGGCAGTTTGGTTGACAGATACATAGATATATCAACACATAGAAACAGGAGTTGGCTACTCAGCCCTTTGAGCCTGTTTCGCTATTTTATAAGATTGTGGGGCCTTTGGCCCCTTTCCCTTAATACCCCGAACTAACAAATATTTATCGACCTCCATCTGGAAAATGTAAATACATGACGATTGCTACCTTTGTCGATCATGTTTGAAGTTGATTGTCCCTCTCTTTGTCTCCCTCTGTCTCTCTGCACAATTTAGCCCGCAGAGATTACAGTCTTCCACAACCTCAACCTCAATTTGTGGCAATTGGCAAGGCCTGTGGAATCGGAGCAAACCGGAACCCACGAGAGGTAATCATCGCTGCGTTTGATCGAGCACCTCGGTACATCTTCGAAACGTCTCACAAGTGCTTTCCGCAGTATTTTACTGCGGAGTGGGAGTGACTGTGTTCTGGAGGCGAGCACCGCAGCCGGTTTGCTCCCTGCGTTATCCCGCAAACAGCCGTCAAGCGGATGATTAATTAATGTATCTGGACAATTGACGGGCAGGACAGCGAGAGAAACTCCCTTCACTTTTCGAATAGTGCTACGGGATTCTTAACGTCCTCTTAGGCGGAACCGACAGCAGGTGATTTCATGTCTCATCGAAGAGCGGCATCTCAGATAATACAATGCCTCCCCACCTCCCCCCACCCCCGCACCCTAGTCCTACACTAGAGTGTCATCTTAGACTATAGGCTAGAACTCTTGACACCTTTGTATCTCCAAGGCAAGAATCCTATCAACTGAGCCAGGCCAAATTGAGTGACCAAATTGTTATTCTTTGTCAACATGTTTTTTTTCAGATCCGAGTTGAATTGGTGTAATAATCGCCCTCCTTCCCTTACGTTCCAGAACTGGCCGTAAAAATGGGCGTAAACCTTACAGCACAGCGAGATGCGAAGACGTTAATACGAGCGATGTTGGTCCTACCCAACTCTGGCCAGAGCGTGGCTTCCAAGGTCCCTGCCTTCACAAACCAATTCAGAAATGCCAAACCAAACCAGTGGAAGGGGCAACCTTCCAATGTTCTTGGGGGCATGTTTTATAAAGGTCAGAACTACAGGACCTTCCTCCGCAATCAATGTAAGTAGCAGCAGCAAAACGTCTTTGGCCATATCATTGCTGATTAAAAGACATTCAGTTTCAGATATAGACGTCTTGTTCCCAATATCAGATTCCTTGTCCCCCCAACCCACTGCAAAATGCCAAGTCGCTAAACTTTACAGTAAATCTCGTGAAAACCACTTTGAGATGTCCACCCGACATGATACACATCGAATGCCAGGATTATCTATTGATCTCAACTTCTTTAGTTTGCGCCTCAAGTGTGACTTGACTTCCGCGGCTGAGAGGATCCTTTCAGGGTTTTGGAGTCTGAACCTCTTTCCTTTTCTCTGACCTAACTTCAGTGAGAACAGATCCACGTTTATTTTGATAATGTGTCTTTTTCCTCTCTTTCCCTCATGCTTGTGTTTCAGGGATATGGGGATAAGGGGGGGGGGGGGGTCAGGTGGAGTTAGATTAGATCAGCCCTGATCTTGTTGAATGGCGGGGCAGGCTTTAGGGGCTCAATGGCCTACTCCTCCTTTTTCTCATGTATGTTTTTGCGCTTGATGACACCTGACGTGCTGCCCAGTCAGCCCGGCTGATGATGTGTTTGTTTTTTTGTCCTCTTCACAGTGACAATGGACCAACATCTCCAGCCGCTGTCCTACGTCCAGATGAAGTCTGTGGAACGTCGCAAGTCGCAATGGGTAAGATGACCAGATCAGTTCAGATGAGGAACTGTTGGTTCATCCGACCTCATCGCTCCATCTTCCCGTCACAGCATTGGGTTTTTTTCTTTGAAATTAATCCATCCAGCCTCCTGGTCTTCTCGATTAATCACCTTCTGGCTGAAGGATGTTTTCTCCTGGTGTCTGTCCGGATATTGCCCCTTCGCAACTCTTTCACCTACAAAAATATCCACTCGATTTATTTTACGGCGTGTTCAGCGAAGCGCGTTCGAGAGGTCTTTAAAAGACGCGATATCAAATTCTAGGATCGGTTCTTTCTATTAAAAACAAACCTTAACGAACGTCCTCTCGTTTGGTCGCGTGGCCTTGGTGATATCTGAAACGTGGTCGTGTCTCTCAAAACCCCCGCTCTACACCCTCTCTTGTTGTCCCCATGTTTCAGAGACATCAGCTGCTGGGTGACGAGCCGAGTTAACGATGGGGCTTCAGCGACAGTCTGGCCAACCCCAATGGCAGGTCTCGGCAGCTAATTATTGGTGACGGGCGGCTTCCAGGCTTCATCCAGAATACCGCTCGCGTGGGATAAACCCGCCGAGCATTTCAGAGAGATCACATCATGTTTGAGGGTGGTGTCAGGGCAAATATAAACTGTTTTTTGCTGCTGGGTGTATTCATCAGCCATGGCGACTTTACACTTGTACAATTCCTCGTGGTGTCAGCGCGACATCTGAAAGCGCCTCTCGCGCGTCCCTTTTGAGTTAAGCTTTATTACATAGCATATTACATAGCTTTATTAGGTCGCATAGCGACGAGGGCCAACTTTCATCCAGTGTGTGTGTGTTTCTGTGTGTGTGTGTGTGTGTGTGTGAACTTTGCAATTCCCTCAGCGACACAGGGCAGCACTCAGTGTGAAAGGCAAAGCCACTTAGAATGGAATAACAGCAGCTTGAGGGACGTGGGGTGAAAATAATTGATGACCTGGAACGATTTCAAAGCAGTAATAGTCTCAGCTCAGGGTTCAAATTGTAATTATACACAGCTCCAGCTTTGTTCCTGTAATCATCTAAAAAAAAACACTCTCAATAAGATTATCGTAACAGACGGGAAAATATGTACTTTTTTTTGTACCCAGAGGGGAGCTAACGACTGGATCAGGTTGCCGAGAAGGTTAGTTGGTTGTGCGCTCATTTCATGTTTTGCTTTCGAATACAAAAGGTGGATGAGATGAATTGGACTTTGTTTTACCTGAACCAATCTTGCGATCTCGCAAACACACTCTCTCCCTCTCCCTCTCTCTCTCTCTCAAGAACGTCTCTCTTTGTTTTTATACATAAATCGTGCGAATGCCTCAGTTGAAACGTTTCCCATTGTGGCTCGAGACCTCGAAGCGCTCACGTTTGTTTCCCTGACTGAAAAGAAACACAAATAAAAAATTAAAAAAAAGGTTTCAAAGCACTTGAGTAGAGTATTTTTTTTTTTTGGGGGTGGGGGGTGGTGGTTGTGCGTGAAATGCGGCTGACTTTAATGGTTGGACGGCATTGGGTTCGGCTGCCTCAGCCAAACGCTGCCCTCTACTGAGGCTGCAAGAATTGGCTATGATCCTGATGGATGTTTGCTTTGATCTGGGGCTTCGAAGAATGTCACTGTCACTGCAGACCAGCGAGTTTTGCTTCGAGCCCCGATGCCGTCAGCTCTGTGACTTCCGAGTGGGTTGTTGGCAAGAGGCAATTCCTGCAACGCGCACACTCTTGTTAAATTGCCGATTCCCTCTCCACCCCCCCCCCCCCCCTCCTCCCCCAATCCTGCAGCTCAGTGGTTAGAGCGCTCGCCTTACAAGCGAGACACCTGGGTTCTAATTCCAGGCAGGTCAGGGCGAAACCTTGGGCAAGTTTCCTTGCTCCACACAGACGCCTTCATTATAATCTCTTACCCCCAAAAAAAAAAAAAAATTTGGTGAATTCAATCTGCGATTATTCGTAGGACACCGCTGTGCGCAATTGGCTGCCACCTTTTGTCCACAAATATACAGGCAATTCACTTCACAGTATATTTTGTGAAGTGCTTTCCACGTCTAAAAGACGTGAAAAGCGCTACAACAACAACAACAACAACGTTACATTTATAGAGCGCCTTTCACGTCGGGAGGACGTCCCAAGGCGTTGCACAGGAGGCGTGTGACCCGAGCTGGGAGGGGAGTGTTTGGGAAGGGGTTAAGTAGGGCGGGGGCAAGTCCGTGTAAGGCCTTGCAGGTGAGGAGACGAGGATCTCGAACTCGATCCTCTGGAGGATGGGGATCCAGTGGAGACGGGCGAGGGTGGGGGTTATATGGTCGCGGAGGCGGGTGCGGGATAGTACACAGAGTTTGCAGAGTTTGGGATGGTCTGCAGCCTGTCAATGGAGGAACTGGGGAGGCCGACGAGGAGAGAGTTTCCATAGTCAAGCCATGAGGTGATGTACGCGTGCACAAGTGTTTCCGCAGCGCGGGGGGTAAGATAGTTGCAGAGCCTGGCAATAGTTGCGCAGCTACATCAAATACAAGGGTTATTATAATCCCTATTTCCAGGGGAGGCAGTTGTGCTGCTGTCTACAGTGGGGGGGGGGAGTGGATCTCCGAGGTGTGGGGCGATGGACATTCTTGATCTTCTGCGAGTCGCAGGCCGTTCAGTTAAAGTGCTTGCGGTAATTGAGTATTTTCGACCACTTAAATGATTGCAGCTGCAATTAAGTCCCCCATAACATTGTGGTGCGTCTCATTGGTTTAGTCGGTTTCAGCTAAATGCACGTCGAATGAAGTTTGTGCCCACATTTCTATTTTCGAGTAAAATTCTTAACGTTTTCCAAATTATTTGGTGGCGCTTTTTTTTGCATTTTTTTTTAAAAAAAAGAAAATCAATAGTTATTCTGCGCAATCAATACAAGGAGGATGTCGTTACCATGTTTTGCCAGTGAGGGGAGGTGATGTACTTGGAATAAACTGCTGAAGGGGAAGCCAAGGGCTAATCCCCCAAAATGTACGATGACGGAAACGGAATGGGAAATTTCCCTCAAAGGAAATCTGGCTGGAGGTGAATCAACCATGTATTTTTATATTACGAAGTGCAGCTATTCCAAACACAGGGAAGATTGTTCTTCCACTGAATTGGAAACAGACACGCAGTTTAGTCCAGCAATTTACCGTACGGCAGCTGTCTGGTCCATTCAATACCAGCGTGGAGCCCTGCAGCTCACTGGTTAGAGCATTCGCCTTGCAAGCTAGAGACCAGGGTTCGATTCCCGGCAGGGCGAAACCTTGAGCGAGTTTCCTGAACACGCCTGATGAAAAATTAAATTGGTCATCGCAATCGACGGCTGTTTGTGGGACACAGCTGCGTGCAATCGTTTGTCGTGTTTCACCCACGAAATATGTAGTCGATTCATTTTTGCAGTATATTCCATGAAGCGCTTTTGAGACGTCTCGAAGACGTCTCAAAAGCGAAGCAAATGGCACTCTCAGCCACTGAAGCAAATGGGACGAAGCATCCGCACTTTCAAGGCATCTCAGGACCCCCAACAGAAGAAGAGAATGCAGCAAAGTAAGTAGCAAACACTGAATTGGCGATGCACTGCAAAGCTCAAACAAACATCTTAAATTAACCATGCAAGAAAAGAAGCATTGAGCTCTGTAAGCTGTACACTGCAAGGCACAGAAAAAGTTAAGTAAAATAGGCTTTGCACAACTGACTTCCATTTTTTCCCCCCCTCTCTTCACCACGTTGCTTTGTACAGAAAAGAGGCTGGATAGTATCTTTTAATGGATATGTTTGAACAGGGGCACAGAAGATGAGGAAATGGCAAATATACTCAGGTCTTAAGGTGCCATCTGCATGATTACCAGCTGTTGTGCAAAAATGAGATTAGACACAGAGAATTTTGGGGAAGATTTTCCTTTGATTTATACAGTACCTTTAAAATATTACTGCCGGTGGATTTATTTTACATCCCCAGTTCCTTCGGGATATGTTTCATCTACATCAAGAAAATCAACCTCTGAAAAGAGGAAAAGTTAAATTGATTGGTGTAGTGCCTTCGTCTCAATCGTCCATCCACGTCCCAGGAGTTTGTGGAAGGATTATTTAAGTGAGTGTTTAATTCAGAATTTTTAAAAACCTGGAATACGTGGAACTGGCGACGGTGTTGGGGGATGGGTTAAAGAATTTAATATCCAAATGTCTATATTGGTTTATATTGAGCGAAAATCAGAAGTGCAGGCTGTAGGGAACGGCGATATATCGCTAAAACCCGATATGATTTTCATAAAGATATGCCGATATATACATAAAAACATCGATATATCGAAAAGCGATATATCGAGGTAAAACATCGGGATGCGAGCACAATCAACTACAAGACCCAGAATGCTCATCTCTATACACAATGCACAGACCGAGGTGCAAAGCCGCCATCTTGTATTCATAGTCCTCGAATACAATATACAGGTATGCAAGGGGTGGGGGGAGAGAGACGGCTGTGGGTGGGGGGAGAGAAACGGCTGTGGGTGGGGGGGTGAGGCGGAGAGAGACGGCTGGGGGGAGGAGGAGATAGACGGCTGGTGGGGGGAGAGGGGGAGAGAGACGGCTGGGGGGGGGGGGGAGAGGGGGAGAGAGACGGCTGGGGGGGGGGAGGAGAGGGGGGTGGGGGGGGTGGAGAGATGGGGTGGATGTGATAATATATAGATAGATAGAGATGGGGGTGGATGTGAGAAAGGAGAGAGGGAGAGACATAGAGAGACATAGACAGAAAAACACAGAGATGGAGAGAGTGAGAGACACACAGAGAGAAATATATTTACCTCCTGAGAAGATAAGCCCCAAATGCGCGCGCGAGCGCATGCGCAGTACGAAAAATTTCGGTATATCTCGATATGAGCCAACCGATATATCCATATCGGGAAATTACGATATCGCCGTTCCCTAGTAGGCTGAGACTCCAGGGAGATGATCTCAGCTGGGGTGATCTAATGAGAACCTGCAACATGAAGGAATGTGTTAGTTGTCTGCGAAGGAAGGAGGAATTCTAAACTTGACCAATTCAACAATTTCCTGCCAGCTTTTTGGTTAACTCTACGGAATTCCCAACTCTGGAATTCTCGCTGCAAGATAAAACACAAAGTTTAAATTGCCTTTTTATATCTGTGTGTGTGTATATATGTATATATATAACAGCCCATGCGTCTCTTTTGTGAGGCCTGTTAAATAATCCACTGTTTTTTACTATCCAAATAAAGGGTTGTGGGAGGCAAGGGGAAAGCAACCACAGCATCAGTAGTAGAACAACCGCATTCATACATACTGCATGAGGGGAGGATTGTTGAAGCCATTTATTTTTGACAATTCTGTATGAAAGGATAATCCTTGCCAAGAAAGTGGGATAAGACTGTCATCTTCCTCAATGCTGGATTTTGGAACTGAACAAAAACATATGGTTAAAGAGAGAGGAAGTGTTTTATACGGCTTGCCGCTCGATAAGGACACCGTGGCACAGTAATCTGAGGTGACTGAGATATAAAAAGGGAGTTTAATGGGTTTGTCGTTGTCTCCAGTTTGTTCTCCTGCTTCTCAGTCGACAAAAAAGAGTTGTGAAGGAGTGATTTACCAGGGACTAATTTGTATACCAAATCTCTGGTCAGCATTCAAAGATGGAGCTGTGATAATACCACACAATTGTCTTCGGTTGTGGGGGGGTGGGGTGGAAATACACGTTGTTTGTTCAAAGCGAGACAGTCAGACAACAACTGAAACATCCCAAATTGGGACAGACAAAGCCTGAATCCTGATTAGTTTTTTTTGACTGACTGACTGACTGACAAAAGAGGGATGGACCATTGGCCTTCAAACTTCTGCGTGTGACTTGCTTCACCCTCGCCTGCCCTTCTGTGCCCTTGATGACCTTTCTTGGCCCGTGTCAAAGGTCTATATATACAGCACCAATTGTGAATGGGTCGGAGAGATTGGATACACAATCAAAGTACGTTCGTTAATTACTTTCAACAGTGAAGCTGATGGTTGTTTCACATTACATTGGCTGTAATTATAAACCCACATCCTCCTGAACACCGGTCGAACTGCCGAAAAGCTTTTATGGCTTCAGCCGAGGTGTTAACGAGTGGTTTTTAATGATGTCAAAATGTTCTTGACTGAAGGAGTGGTTTCACCCCACAAACTCCCTGATTTATTTGGATTACGCCTGCGCTCACAGATGGTGGTGCTTTCGAGATCAATGTCCTTTTTTTTTACATCCAGAATTGACACTAACGAGCGATGATATCTGGCACAGCGAGAGATTTGTAACTGAAGTTGGTCTCCGCAACTTCGTGAAAACTCCGTTCGCGTGGAGGGTGTTTTATTTTTGCTTCCAAACTGCTGAATCGTCGTTTGAATTCACGTCTGTTTGTGGGGACGCTGGTGTCCACAATTGGCTACCGCATTTCACCCACCAATATAAAGTCAATTCACTTTATGGTATACTCTGCGAAGCGCTTTGAGACGTCTAGAAGATGTGAAAAGCGCTGTATCAAATGCAAGGATTATTATTATTATTATTATTAGTTATCGACTGGGCTGTGAATCGGAGAGAGCAATTCACCCAACAATCTCAGGCGGTGAGTCTGGACGGGCTGTGTGCGCACGAGGAGAAATTCCTAGTCAATCCAATCTTAGCCTGACATCCACACGCGTGCATTTTCCAGAAGGCGAGCCAGTACTCAGTCACAACACCTGACAATGTATGCCCTCTCGAGTGCTGCGAGACATTCCGATGACGTGACAAGTCAGCCATATCGAGCGCAAATATTATTATTATTATTACAAATGCATAAGTGGTGAGACCTCACTGTAAACGCTCAGAATGTTGGCGTCGATAGCCGTCCAAATCGGCCGATGCCTTTACCAACACGAGTCACGAGGTCTCTCCATCACTCCATGGCCACGACAGCTGTATATTTAGCGAAAGGCTGGACGAACGGAGCACAGAAATGCATTCTCGAGGGACTTGTAGTTTGGAGCTTGAGAGACGTTTGTCATGTTTCACTTTGCAAAAAAAACGATTGCCACGATCACGGAAACTAACACACTGCACGGGTGCCCTGCCAAGGTTTAGCAAATAATTAAGTTCTCGCTGTAACCTGTGACAGGAGGGAGTGTTAAAATGACAGTTAATATATGTTAATAGCTGGAGCGTCCCCAGGGTATATTGCAAATGGATTTGTGTTTTCTTGAGGGTTCGCTGAACAACTCGAGTGTTTAAACTTTCATAGCAACATATGCCCGATGCCTGCGAATTCCCCCAACGTGTCAGAGGGAGTTGTCTTGGCCTCCGCGACTCGCTCAGTCTTTGCTGAGATTTTTGGGGGGGCTTCTTATTATTATTATTTCAGATCAGTGCCGTGAATGCGAAACCGGTGGCTATTGGAAGCGTGTTGTTTCCGTGCGCCTCCCTGTCTGTCGGTCGGTCTGTCTGTCCGTCGATCGGTCTGTCTGTCTGTCTGTCGATCGGTCGCCTCAGTTGGTAGTACTCTCACCTCAGAGTCAGAAGGTTTGATTGCCGATCCCCTCTCTGAGGCCCTCACTTTGAGCTCCTTGTGTAGGCTGACTTGCCAGTGGAATGCTGGTGGGAGGGAGGGAGGGAGGGTACACTGCATTACCTAAAGTGCTGTCCTTCATCAAACTGAGTTGCTTTCTCTCTCTCTCTCTCCCTCTCACTCGCATGACTGTTCGTGTGGATTTTATCTGAGGATCGCATGGCTTTAAAATTGTGTGCAGTTGGCTTTATTTCTGTATATTGAGTGAAATCCCCTTCCATTCGTCGACAAAAGTAAACCCGACATACAAAAAAACGCTAATCTTGATGACTGCCAACGGGATAAGATACAGAATTCATTAACACAGATGCCTGTCGAGGCCAGATCATTCAAAGGGGGCCTGGATAAACGTTTGAGGATTAATGCCGTTAAGGTAATTGGGGAAAGAGCTAGGACGTGGGGCTAATAAAAAAAACACAGCGATTGAGAAACTTGTTGAGATCACTGGATATGCCAAACAGCCTCTTTCGGTGCTGAGAATTTTGTCCGCAATCTGCGTTGCTGCAGAAGAGGTGGGTTAGTGTGTCAGGGTACTGTTGCATAAACTGTCTGTAAGACAATGATATGGATCCAGCAAATTCAATGCCTTTTGACCAGCTCTGCTAACCAACAATAAATACCAGCTGATGTTGCTGTTTGTGATAAAAACAGAACTGGGAGTGTGGCAGCTCTAAACGCTTAACAATAATGATCCTTCAAAAAAAAATCTGCTGTATAATAAAAAAACATTGGTCATTTCAATCCACGACTGTTTGTGGAGGACGCTGCTGTGCGCGATTGGCTGCCGCGTTTCGCCCATAAATATACAGTCGATTCACTTTCCGGGTCTATTCTGTGAAGCGCTTTGAGGCGTCTAGAAGACGTGAAAAGTGCCTTATCAAAACGCAAGGATTCTTCTTATTATTAGCATTGACAACAACAACTACAAAATTACATTTGTGTAGCAAATCCTAAAGGTTGATCATCCTGGAACCTGCGAGCTTGCGCGCTTCGTACACCTTTTTAAGTTGAATAGCGTCTCTCTCTCTCTGGTTCTCTTACGGTTAAGAATTGTACTCGCCTGTGTGGGGGATGGGTTCTGTGACGGAGCTCCTGGATCGTAGCGATGGCAGACAAACTGTTGCTGAACTCCACTTGTTCGATATCGATTCGACAGGACAGAGCGTATCAAATGGACACGCGGACCAAATTGAAAGAAGCTGTTCACTGTAAGTGCGACACGAGTCAAATTACAGTCCACTGGAGAGCTTCACCTCCGAGAAAGCTCCAGTAAAATCCAATACTTTTATTAAAAGGCTTGTCAGATTTTTCAGTTTGTCACTGTATGCTCAGCAGGCTGTTCCAGTCCGGGCTAACATGCGAGCTCTGTGCTGTAGGTCTACAGACGCTGTTCATTCAGATGCGGAGTCCTGCAGCTCAGTGGTTAGAGCACTCACCTTGCAAGCTGGGTTTGATACTCGGCCTGGCGAAAGTTTCCTTACTCCACGCGAGTGATGATAATCCCTTATGCTAAAAACAAAACGGCCATTTCAATCCACGGCTGTCTGTGGGACGCTGCTGTGTACTATTGGCTGCCGTGTTTGGCACACAAAATATATACAGTCAATTGAATTTGAAGCACAGTATAATCTGTGAAGCGCTTTGAGACGTTTAGAAGATATGAAAAGCACCGTCAAATGCATGGATTATTATTATTATTATTATTATGAGGGAGGGTTCAAATAAGGCTGCCTTTTCAGGTGGATGTATAAGTTTCCTCCGACAGTACTGGGAGAGAGAGAGAAATTTCTCCTGGCGTTCTGGCCAACAGTACAAATTGGTTAAAATTGGTCATTCACTTCATTGCGGTTTGTGGGATGATGCCTGCACAAATCGAATGGTTGCCAAGTTCGCCTGCAAATATCTTTACAGCCTATAGCCCGGGTAGTGCTTCGAGACATCTCTACGATGTGCCGAGGCACAGAATCAACTGTAAGAATTATGATTATTATACACAATGTTCCCTTTCGCTTCCTGTCAACGTCAGTGCCTGTTTTGCCTCAGTTACGTCCCCGCCTTCCGTATTTTTTTTAAAAAAACGTCCGCGTAAAGCGGGGGGGTGGGGGGGGACACAAGCGAAAAAATAAATAAATTGTCTGTCCTCATTTCGTTGATTCCTGACAAGTAATTCGAAGCGAAAATCCCAAACTTTTCCGCCCGCTGACATCTGTTGTTTCACTTCTATTAATCGATAGGTTAAGGCTGGAGCTCAACTCCTGACTTTGGCTTGTGATTTCAACCGAAATGTCACTGTACAACCGAACTCCTGTTATCCATCTGCCAAATTGACAGCAAATTTACCATAATATCGTGCAAAGAAAATTGCGTGAATGGAAATTGTTTTTTCCCGTGCCTCGCTCGCTCGCTCACTCGCTGTATGTAAGCTCCTCTGAGATGATCAGACAAAATTCAATTTTCCGGCGAACCGGGTTTACTCTGTTCAAACAGGACTTGTCTGCAATAATTTCGATTGAATTAAATATGTTGTTCTGTTGCACAAATGCGGTTGCTATGGCGACGGCTGTTAAAGTAGGAAATGTGCCCACTGGGGGAATGCAATGCCTGACTAGAAAGCTTCTGCCTCTCTGATACAGATTTGTTCACGAGAGAGAGAGAGAGAGAGAGAGAGCAAGAGAGTGAGGAAGAGGATCGTTGGCCTCTCAAACTCTGGTACAGGAATTGTCCACAGGCTCCATCAATAAGATATAAGTGGGCTCCGACTTTTGTGAACGCTGCCAATCGATCCAGTGTGCCACGTGGTGATGCTACCTTGGTTGGAGCGCTTGCCTCACAAGCGAGAGGACCAGGGTTCGATTCCCGGCTTGGGTGAAACCTGAAGCAGGTTTCCTTACTTCGCACCCGCCCCTCTGTTTCCCAAGCAACAAGCAGGAACGAACCTGTGTTTTTCTTTTTGTCAATCACAATAATCATAAGAACAATTTGGTCCCTCGATGTACAAATGTTTGTGGGTCACCACTGTGTGTAATTGCCGGCTGCTTTTCACCTACAAAGTACAAAGTCAATCCACTTTATGATATACATTGTGGGTACGAGTGGGAAACTTGCCTGGCTCTGTTTCAAAGCCTAATTCTGGCCTTTTTACCCTAACTGCGCTTGCTGTGGTTTCTTCAGTGAATATTTGATGTGCAAGAGAGGCTTAGAGAGGGACACTTGGCCGATGATCAGAGTGAAGATCAGCTGAGGACTTATTGGATTTGTTCATCAACTTGGCTTCCAAATTAGAGAAGGTTGCCTTCACACCAACCAAGGTTGTTGTTCTTTGGATGGTGTGAACAGCAGGATTGAGTGTGTGAGACTATCACCACCTCTTCCTCCTAGGCGTATGCCATCTATAGCGAGCCAAGTGATCTCTGGAGCTGAAACGTTGGCGCATTCTCACATGATCCAACTTCAAAAAAAACCTCATTCAATGAATTTAAGTATTATGATATAACTGGAAGGTCTGGAAGTATACATGTATCCGAGCTTATAAAAACAACTTTCCCTCAACAGCCATTAGTTTTATGCAGCAATGATTAACTTTACAGTGTGGGGTAGCCCATTTCAATTAATGCCGAGTGAAAATGGAGTGAATTGACAGCTGATTAATCTATCACTAAAACTTTGCTGTCGGATTGTGTTGCAAATGAGCCATGAACTTGCGCTGATAATTTTTTTTTGCTGCCCGTGATGTACGACGCTGATTTATGGGGATGTTGGAGAGGCTATTGCCTCTTTCTTTTATATATGGCTTATCCTGTCAAAAAAAAAGTTAGCTCTTTGTGGCAGTCTGCACTATAAGCAGGAGCTGAAAATTTCTTCCAGCGTCGTCTACTCTTCAACCATTTATCTCTTTAGGCAAGAGTGTGAAACGCTTGATTAATTTATTTCCCCCCCCCCCCCCCATTTATTCGCCAATGATTTGAAAAGGACAGTGTGAATGGGTGTTTAACAATCAGCCACAGCCAAATTCACCCTTCTTAAGGCTGCCATGTTGTATTGCCAGTGACATTCTGCATTGCAGCTGATGCCATAGCAGTAGATATTGCAGAGTGCGGTGTGTCTGTGTGAAACACTCAATGTTGGTGAGCTCAACAGCACACAGAAAACCTCACCAGGATCAGCCAGTGCCAAAACCGCGCAGGCTGCAGATTGGTAACAGATGGTGATGTTAAAGAATGATTAAAGGCAACGATTTCTCCAGGAAACCAAAAAAAAAAGTCGTGTTGGGAGAGGCAGGGTAGAACGCTTGGCTGTCTTGAGTGTTGAGGCTGACTCGATCGGGCCTGATCTTCATTGTGGACATCCATGATTCTCACCCTGAGATCCACTTCCACGCAGCCATGAAGTGAGTGACCAATTTTTAATCCAGTGAAATGTTGGCGAGGACATTGGGTTGAGTGGCAGGGGGTGTGAGGGGAAACAATTCCTTTTTTTGCACAGTGCCGTTGGATTTTTTTGATGTCCACTGGAACAGGTAGACGGGAGCTCGGTTTAACTCTGTCGCATTCAAAGGATGGTGTCTCTAACAAGCTTGAACCCACAATTTTATGACTCGAGACGAGAGTGTATATGTCAAATAGGAATCCTACAGCTCAGTGGTTAGAGCACTCGCTTCGCAAGCGAGAGGCCTGGGTTCGATTTCTGGCAGGGCGTTACTAATAATCCTTCAAGAAAAGGAAACAATAATATAATTGGTCCATCAATCCGAGACTGTTTGTGGGACGCTGCTGTGCGCAATTGGCTCCCACGTTTCGCCCACAATTGTACAGTCAATTCAATTTTGCAGCATATCCTGTGAAGCGCTTTGAGACGTCTAGAAGATGTGATAAGTGCTATATCAAACCAGCAAGGATTATTATTATATCTCCTGCGCGACTGGAATATACAGTACTTGCCAATGACTGCCTCAACTAAAACCCTGCCTTTAATTCCTCTTCGTAGCTTGTGCTGCCTTCAGTACCATGGTGATAATTTGCAATCTTTCCCCTTCATTAAATTCACTAACTCCAGGACTGACCTCGAGTTAAACACTTGTATTTTGATGAGGAGCTTCAGCTACTTGACTTGCCGCTTGGAGACCTTTAACAAGACCTCCGCAAACCAAATTGGCCATTTTTGTTCTTTTAAAAAATAAAATAATAATGTTTCTGTCAGAGGAGGGGGAAAGGCACAGGGAGAGAACAACAATGCCGTGATTAGGATTCTATCTGAACTATCCATCCGTTGTTGCAGCTGAATATATTTGTTACTGAGGTCAGTGAGGAGCCTAATAATTTATAATCATGAAATGAGTGACCAATTTTTATTGCGGGGGGTGGGGGGGGATTGGACGGGAAGAACAGTTTTAACTCTTTTCGAATATGTAACATCTACCCGAACATGCAGATCAGGGACCTCGGTTTAAAGTTCTCCCCAAAATACAGAAGATTGATTCCACTTTCCTCAGGTAGCAAAGAAACTTGAAATCCGACAATATATATATATATATATATATATGCCACTACTGTTAATAGATTTCACTGCACTGTCAGGGCTCAAATATCAATTGTCATTCATCATTGATTCCCCCAAATGTCTATCGTAATGACTGTCTCACCGCAGCTGTTTCATTAAGTTCTTGGGTAAATCTCCTCGGACTTATCTTATTTACATGCTAAACTACAAAGTAATGACTTTGCTAAGATTCCAGTGTGGAATTGGTTGCGTTATCCCTCCCTTAAGTGCGTATTTACTCTGCGAAAGAAACATTTCAGGAGGGAGAGGACATGTATATAAAAAGATACCACTGGCCTGTCCCATTGGCAGGCTAATGACCCTGTGCTTGGAAACACGGTGGGGGTGAGGGGCCTTTCACCGAATCACCTTTCAAATCAAATTGAGTTATGTCGGGCAGACGAAGGCTAAATCGGAATGAAGAAGGCCCGTAATTGCCATTTGCACAAAAGAAAAGAAAAAAAAACTACCAAAGGTACAAGCGGTTTTATTCAAAGGCTCAGTTATATCGGCCTTTTGTGTCTGAAGTCCCCTGGAAATTGAAGGCCACTGGAGGGGCGTTGGTTGGTGGCTGAACAAATGCAGAGCCGAGGTCTTAATTCATTTTTAATTGCCGGAAAAAGTACGATCTCGTTTTGCTTTTACGAGCTCCAGTTACTGGGAGATGGAATCCTAGGGGAGGGGCAGTGCAGAGGAGAGAGAAAGTAGGTCATACCTCTTTGATTGTGCTTTTGGTCATCGTTCCCCTCCACCCCCCCAATGCCCCACCCTGCACCCCACACACACATACACACACACACACACCCAAGACCAGTTTTGTCAAGTGTAGGAAGGCACTTATTCAAGATCGATCGATCGCCCAAATCATAAATGATACGGTACAAGGTGACCCACAAAAACTTGTGATACCCATCGTGATGTCTTAATAAGTCTTACAGAGATGATGGTGTTTTGGTTTATTCTGGGTAATGGGTTGGATATCGTGCCCTTTTTGTTCACCCTATGTTTTGGTCTAGGATGGGCAAGAAGGATACTTCACTGGATCTCTCAACAACTTTACGGATGCAGAGTCACAATTATTCTTTTCAATGAACGCCTGTCGCTTGTGGGTGTGTTGGGAGGCGGGTGGGTGGGTAGGTGGCTGTAAAACTTGAGATTGTGTGAAATCTCACAGCAGCTATTTTTCGCTTTGTTGCCTCCTGTTTCGGCGATTCTAAGCGAGACAGTCTGCCGGCACGTTGCTTGAATGAGCCCATCTCCTTTGTTTGCTCAACTCTGTGGAAAGTTGTTTCTTTTCTGCAGGTTAAACCGCTCACTTTCCACTCCCCCGTGGACAATGTTTCTGATGCGCATGTGCGTGTGTGCGCACACACACGCGCATCAGAACGTCACTGCATACTTCCCTCCAATCTGAAAAACAGCCGCTCACCACAACTGTCTGCTTTCTGTCCCTATATGTGCTTCAACCTTTGTTTTAGCTCCGGGTCACTGGCTCCTTCAGATGAAGAACTGGGCTTTGCAATTGTTGAGCTGCACTCATGTCTGTCAGAACAACGAGAGATATTCATGAATTGCCGGCGGGCAAATTGGATTCCACCGGTTACAAGTTGCTTTTCATTGATCTGGAAATGTATGATCTTAATGTACTTATTGTAAAATATTGGGACGTGCTTTAGCAATCTGTCCTC
The DNA here is from genome assembly GCA_035084275.1 of Hydrolagus colliei. Taxonomy (NCBI): domain Eukaryota; kingdom Metazoa; phylum Chordata; class Chondrichthyes; order Chimaeriformes; family Chimaeridae; genus Hydrolagus; species Hydrolagus colliei. Next base: position 1,539,985 of record CM068765.1, on the reverse strand, counting down.
TCTCCCTTACTGTTCCCCGCTGGAAATGTGGTGGTGGTGGGTGCGTTGGGGGGGGGGTGGGGGGTTGTTAGGTTGTCTGAAACTGGCTAAAATCAATCACTGCTGTTTCAGGCTGCCATTCACCAGGGTTGTTTACAAAATATTTTTTCTGTGGGCGTTAATGAATGAATATAATATATATATATACATAATCCTTTATATAACGCCCTATCATGTCGTTGAGGCGTCTCAAAGTGTTTCACACCATGTACTGTAAAGTGAATTGTCTATTTTGTGGGAGAAAAAATTAATAAGTTGCAAAATAAAAAGTGGTGGATTGAGAAAATGTTCCACTGAGATTGAATTAGTTAGTTTGGAGGTTTAGGTATGTGTATGAGTTGTTTTTTTCTCTCTCTCCTGAATATTCATCTCTTTCCCCCTCGTGATTTCCTCAGGTGTTCTTGTCTTCCTTTGTTTGGCAAAACAGACGAGAAACTAACTTTGGCGTTGCTTCTAACGATAGATCTTCTCTCCCAGGGCAAGATAGGAGAGGAGGGAGTGAGCTACTTGGCCATTAGAGAGATAAATTACTAACCCCCCCCCCCTGACCATTCACCAGCAACACAACGTTTGTTGCTGTTTTGTGATTAATATGCATTGGATTCCCAAACTTAACACTTGTTGTGAAGTTGACGGAGACAACATGATTTTACTGATGAGTTTGAAGCCATTGGTGGTAATCACTGATAACAGCTTGCCCAGTGATACGAGCTACAGTACAAAATTACATTTGTTACAGTGCCTTTCACGTAGAGAAGACTTCCCAAGGCACTCATGTGCGTTAAATTGAAGGAGGCTTGTTTTGAAGAGTGTTTTTATGCAGCAAATCTGTAGATAGGTTCCACGGGAATGTGGGTGTGCTCGTGAACTTTTATTTCTCCAGTTGAGTTGAAATTTGGACAGAAAGAAGAGACTTATTTTGATTTATGTTCCTTCTTTAATGTTCATGAAATGTTATCGAACTTCGTTTGGGAAACAAATCCGATTTTTAGGATAATTATACATTGAGTCGTATACTTGTGTATTGTGTCCAGCATCTTGTGAAAGGTGCGAGGTGGGGGTGTGAGTGGGGGGATGGTGGTGTGTGCATGCGTGTCTGAGAGAGAGACAGACACAGAGAGAAAAGATATTGTTTGAAATATTCCAAGGTAATGACTTTTTTAAGAGAGGCTGGTTTACATTGTTGGAGCCGAACAATACTGAATGGATTTCTGCTCGTCTCGTCTGTAGGAGCAGGAAAGTACATGTGTAGCATTCTGCTAACCCGCGTTAGGTATTTTCATCGTGTGTGTGTGTATACACAGCTAACCTCTTCGCTGAAACAACCATCTCGCGGTAAGCTTAACTCTTGATTTACACTGACTTCTTTTGGGATAAATGCTCAAATGGCCAGCCTTAATCCTTTTGCATTCGATGTCGCGTTTTATCACATCAACGAGACGTCTCAAGGTTATGGTTGGAGGACTTGCCTCTCAAATGAGAGACCCGGGTTCGATTCCCGGCAGGGCGAAACCTTGGGCAAGTTTCCTTACCCCTCAGGAATAATCCCTCAAGAAAAAACCCAATGATAAATTGGTCATTTCAATCCACGACTCTTTGTGGGGACACTGCTGCCACATTTCGCCCACAAATACACAGTCAATTCACTTCACAGTATATTCCTGAAGCGCTTTGAGACGTCTAGTCCAGAAAGCACTATATCAAATACAAATATTATTATTATTTAAGCGAATTGACTGCATTTAGTGTAGACGGAACAACAAAGCAAAAAACAAACTCCTCGGTTTCACTCCACAAGCAGCGGAAAGCAAGAATTAATTGTGTTAACGGCATGTTAAGCAGTTGTGTGCAGGGAAAGCGTTCAGCTGCTCCCAAATAAAGTACGTCGCAGTCAGCGGGGCTGTTAAAGAAGGAAGCGCTGGGTAATTTATGTAGCGCTGGACTCGCGAGAGGTGTTTGCAGGAATACATTTGTCTCTTTAGAGTTATTACGGGCTAAAATCACGCAAGATTGTGAGTTAGTTAATTCAGTTTCTGTGAGCGTGTTTGTTAGTAAACCAGTGTTGACATGATTTAGGACTCAATTGATTTATTAATCCCGCTGAACACTGGCGTACATACATACATGCCTGGCTCTGCCATTAACGATAATGCTAATGAAATGCTGAGCAGTTGTTCTGTGAGAAAGCTCTTTTTCTCGTCCCACGAAGATCCCTCCTCCAGTCAATGCGCGGATACATTTCAACCAGGGGCTTCTGTTCAATAGGGAGGTGTGGATGATTGATATGTAGGGCTGCCTCATTGCTATCCGCCCCCCACCCACCACCCCGCTCTCCTCCCCCCACTCCACACCTTCATCGAGTCCTGACTCCCGGTGTTCTGTATTTTTTTTAAAAGAAGATTAATGAATAAAAGCAGTCAAATTGGCGCAGATCTCTGTCCCACCTGCCGTTTGCAGCGCCGTTAATTCAGCTCAAGTCACCAACGCTCTCGTTTCAAGTCCCCAAAATCGTACTTTAAATTCGCAGACTGTGCTGCCAATTTGGTGTAAAGTTAAATTGCCAGAAATTCATCCACCCATCCATCAGATGAGATGTTAAAACAAGATTCCACCTGGCTTATTGGGTAGCTGTTAACCAGCATATCACACAAGTGGTAAGAGCACTTGCCTTGTAAGCAAGAGACCGGGGTTCAATTCCAGGTCGGGCAAAACCTTGGGCCAGATTCCTTATTCCATAATAATCCCTCCAAAAAAACCAATTGATCATTTTCAAACCACGACTGTTTGTGGGGGACGCTGCTGCGCGCAATTGGCTGTCACCTTTCGCTCACATATATACAGTCAATTAACTTTACAGTATATTCTGCGAAGCGCTTTGAGATATCTAAACTCGATAATCAAATGCAAGGATTATTATTTGAAAAGCAAAATGGTGTTTTGCGGTTTCTCCCGCTCTTTGAGATGTATCAGTGTTATGTTCGCTCAACCACAAGGCTTGCATACCCCAACAACTATTGAACAAGGGCTCGGTGTGAGAGAAGACTGGAGAGCAACCTTCAAGTATCACACTGTTGATTGTATATCTTAGCGGGGAAACGTTAGTAAAACAACATCACGATTCATTAGTGAACTGAAAAGCAAGCATTCAACTTGCTATGTAAATGTACTTTTTCAGGTATTTCACTTAAATGCCTTTTATTTCTGTGTTGCCTTTTTAGATGTAAGATATACATACGTACATATCACCTGGCTTCAAGCCAACAAAAATGTGATCTCCCTACTTTTGAAATAGGAAAGTTAATTAGGTCTTAGACATAAAACTAAAATACCGTTGCTAAATGTCAGCGGCACAATAAGCGTGAAGGGAGGACAGATTCCTGCACAGGCGAGACGGTAAATTGGCAATGAAGCAGGTTTCAAAGAATGGGCCCCCTTTTATTACCCCCCCCAAAAAAAGATTGATCTTTAAGAAGCTGCACTAATTCACTGGAGTCGATTTGCTTTACAGAACTACAATAAAAGGGCAACTCATGAGGGTAAAGGCGCGCTGGGATTTGCATTTCATCACCTCCTTCATTAAGACTAAAGAGTATTGCTACATTCCTAAAGGTTAAACTGTTGGCGTTTCCCTACCCTGGGCACCATCGGTGTTCCATTAATCACGCGGGAATCTAACTTTTGAACTTCACATTTGATGTCTTTATGGCTTCTGAGGGACATCCATTTCGTTCTTTTAATCAGGCGGGAGCCCTTTCCATTCCTTCCACTTATCGTAATGATAAGCCTTGCGTTTGCTATAGCGCTTTTCACGTCTTCTAGACATCTCAAAAGGCGCGTCGCGGAATACACGAACGTGAATTGACTGTATATTTGTGGGCGAAACGCGACAGCCAATCGCACATAGCAGTGTTGCACAAACAATCGTAGATTGAAGTGAACAATTTTATTATAGGTTTTTGGGGGATGGATTATTATTATTATTATTACTATTAGGCGCGGGTGCGTGTGTGTGGAGTAAGGAAACTTGCCCAAGGTTTCGCCCTGACCTGCTTGGATTCGAAACGCAGGTCTTATGCTTGTAAGGTGAACGCTCTAACCTCTGAACTACAGCACTCCACGTTGCCTTAATAGTGGAAACCTTTCAATTCACACATGTAAGTGGAAAATCTCCACTGGGGTTGTTTAAATGTGGTGACTATTATTCTTATTGCCAATGAATTCAAATAAGATAGTTTTATTTGGGGGTGGAGGGGGGGGAATTTGGGATCGGGACACTTGGAGGAAGTGTCTTTTTTTCTGTGCATAATTGATGGGTTTTTTGTCCCCCCCAAAACACAACACTTGAGTTCCTACCTCTGGATAGGACCAAGTTAAATTGTTTTGACATGTTGCAACTTTAGAAGCTACACACCGCAATTAAGTATTTGGAGCGTAGTTGATGCCTTGCTGGTCACTGAGTTGAATGTCTAGCAAATCAACGAGAAATTACAGCCACAAGGTAACAGGTTGTCCTTGAGAAGAGAAACAGCTCTTGACAGTTTAGAAGGATACCTGACTGTCTGTCTGTTGCAATGACCATGATGCTGTAATTCAGAGCCAAGTGATCTTTAAGATGCTGAAGATTGATATGCCAAAGGTATTGTTTACTTCTCTGATTCCCCCTGCAAAGTCACGAGGTTGAAGCAGAAATTCTGCCACCTCAACAAGTAAATTACGTTTGTATCACGTCCTGCCTTTCACGTCGGCAGGATGTCCCAAGGCGTTGGACAAACAGTTTTGGACACGAGCTGGGGCTTGGGATCTGGGTGGGTGGCTGAAAGCCCTCACACCCACCAGCGGTGGGGAGGGCAGGCGAGACGGGGGATTGTGAAGCAGTGACGGAGACTGCTGAGCGGGCAGTTTGGTTGTGGGTTTGGAGATCGCAGAGGGAATGGAGAGCAAGGCCATGGAAGGTATTGAAGGGGAGGAACAGGATCTTGAACTGTAACCTCCGTGTGATGGGACGCCAGTGGAGTTGAGCGAGGATGGGGTTGATAGAGTCACGGGAACCTGGTGCGGGAGAGGACACCGGCTTCAGAGTCGTGGATGATCTGCAGCCTATGAAGGGAGTTGTTGGGGAAGGCCGACGAGCAGGGAATTTGCGTAGTCGAGCCTGGATGTTATCAAGTGAGCGTACGAGAGTCTCTGCGAGCTGCAAACGGGGTTGAAGAGTTGAACTCAATGGTTAGAGGAGATTGGAGCGAGGAGTCAAGTGACTTTTTCCGGGTTCCATATTTTCTCCGTAAGACGCGCAAACCGAATTCCGTACGAAATCCGTACGTTCCCTTGCTCCAAATAAAAACTGACATCCACGACCAGAAATGTTAACTCGTGTTGATCAAATCGTGAATTTGTGTGTGTGTGTTTTTTTTGCGAAAGTGATTTGGCTGATTAGGGCCGGGAAATGTTTACACGGCTAGCCGCGGTGTGAAACAGAGCAGTTGAATTATACCATATCATGTTAACCTTGGGAAACCGTATAATGACCTGTCACATCGAATCAGTGATGTACCAGACAGTAATAGCCTGTGACACTACTGATTTCCAATGGTGTGATGTTAAACAAAATAAACTCTCCCGAGCAATTTCAGGCAACTGATTGGGATCCGAGCTACGTAGGCATGTTCGTGCATTACTAGGGTGGGGGTGGAGGGGGGGAGTCGGGGGGAGAGTGCTGCGTTGTTGAAGGGTCGAGTCTTCGAATGAGTGGGTTAAACCCAAATCACTCGACTTGAGTTGGATTTAAATCAAAGGGTCCCTGCGCTCTAAACATTCCATGGTATTATTCAGAGCTTTCAGTCACTCTGCCTCAAAGGCTCGAGAACTCTCTTTCCCCGCCTTCCCCCTCTCAAACCCCCGCCCCATCTCTCCGCCTTGCCCCTCTCCTTCCCCGCTTTCCATTCCCACCTAAAGACATTCCCCTTTGATTGTGCTCCCTAACGCTTCCCCCTGGCTTGGGGTTGGCGGGGGGGGGCGGGGGGGAGGGGGCAAGTCTCAGGATCTTCAGTCTTGTACAGATGCTGAACGATTATCTTCTCAAAGATGATCAGATCACTGTTTGTCCCCAACCCTCATCCAGTACCGTTTCAAGGCAGACTGTAATTTGCTGAAAATGAGATTAAAATAAATAAATTACAGCTGCCTGATAGTTTCCACCGATTCACTTATGACTAACGTTTCTCTTAATGACCCCAATTTGTCCTGTAAATTGAACAAGCGTAGCGTTAACTGATGTCGGAAACCTAACAAACACCCAAACATGTTTGGACTATTTGAATTGAAAATTGAATTGGCACCAGGAAACTGGTGCCAATGGGAAACTAATTTCAGTGCCATTCTCGTGCTCTCGAGACATCCGTCCCGATAATCTGTAAATAAGTGGCACTAATATTCCACGCACACCAGTCAATGTCACAGTTTCCATCCACTTCTCTCACCCCCCCCCCCCCAACACCCACCCATCCTGTACAACAACAACAGCTTGGATTTATGTTGCACCCTCAATCCACGCTGGATGGCCTCTCGGAGCGCGTCCCAATAACAGATCCCGGGTCCGAGCCAGTAGGGAGGGGGATGAAGGTGACCGAAAGCGTGGTCGAAAAAATAGGTCTTTAGCTGAGACCTGAAAGTAGGAAGTGATGGGTGGGGGGTGGGGGGGAGGGGAGTGGCAGGCGAAGGGAATGAGGAAGGGAGTACACCTTACATTGGGCTAGTGGCGGATAAATAAATGTAACAACTGCGTCTAACAGCACTCGATGGGGACTCGTAATTATTTTCAATGACCCTAAGTCTTGAGCTCATGTCTCCCAGGGGAGCGCGAGATGCTTATGATGCTTATATTGACGCAGTAGACCAATGTGATAATTCGCCGCTGCAGAATTAAGTTAATTATCTCGTCGGGGGTGGGGATGACAGCTGAAGTTGAGAGAATATATATATATATCTATATTTTTTTGAAACGCAGCTCAAGAAGGCATCGGAGCTGGGAGAAAGCATCTATCAACGGTCAACAGCTGATCGCATGTTAAACCGCTCGTTTGCTTCATCTGTTGCTGACACTGGGTGTGACGTCCAGCCTGTCTCTCCAGTGTGATTGCTGCGTTCAGTCATGCTGCGTCCACACACCGCCCACACCCATCCAGTTCTGAAGAGTATTTAATTGACCTACTGCCACGCGCAATGATGGGTGGGCGAGTCAGGGAGAAAAAAAATCAACATTTTTAAAATTAAAATAAGATAATTTTACGTAAGGAAATCTATAAAAATACTGAATGATAATCCTTACATTTGATATGGCAACTTTCATATTGTGGTTTGGTGGGGGCGCTCAAAGCGCTTCACAGGATATACTGTAAAGTGCAGTGACTGTGTGTTTTGTAGGCAAACCTGGCAGCAGTATTCCAATGAAGTGAATGACTGATTTTTATTTTGGATGCATGGTTAGGACATGGGCTAGTATGGGGAGGGGAGGTGGTGGGGGGGGGGGGGGTGGGGGGCGAGGTAAAGATACTCTTTTCGACTAGCGCCACAGAGATTTTTGAGACCCAGTTGAATCCCAGGCAACCGGGTAGTAAACATCTCAGTGAATAGATGGCATCTCTCACATTCCATGTGCCCCCAGCACCCCCTCACCAACCCCCGAGTTTGATTCCCTGAAGTGCCAGCCTGGATGACGTGAGTTCAGTGTCCTGAGGTTGTGGCTTCAACCCAACCACCTTCTGACTCGGTGGTGGGAGTGCTACTTCTCGAAGTTCGACCGATGGGAGGGGGCGAAAAGCAGCGAAGACTGCCCCTCACCCCCCCCCCCACCCCCTTTTATCACTTCACTGTCAGAGCTGTCGCCCTGACAACCTGCCCTCTTTGCGAAGAAACGTACACAATGCTATTTTATTGTTACTGAGGTGAGCTTTATGAGAATGCCACTCAAGATGATCGCGCCAGAGCTACAATAAGCGAAAAGTAAATCTCTCTATGTTTGCAGGATAATTTTTGGGCTGCCGGGCAGGTGTAAATAAGACCAACTTAGCACCTCGCAGGCAGTCAGTCATTCTTCTGTTTGGCTGGTTTTGTTTATAATGCAAACACTCTGTGTGCTGTGTATGCCGAGGGGAGGGGAGGATAGAGGAGGTTGAGGGGAATGGTGAGGAGGGGAGGGATATCGAGTAAACATGTTCGTGTATGGCAGCTACACTGATCTGAATATGTTTCGAAGTAAATTGCAATCAGTTTAATTAATTCCTATCGGTCAGAGTATATGTGCACTGTGCTGTGCACGAAATGATTGATAGGTCTATAATAAGACCATTATCTGAGTCCACAAGAACTTGTTCAAATGAGCTGCAAAGTGTTTCCATCTGTCCATCACACATCAGGTGTGGGTGCTGTGTGTGTGCGCATACGTGAGTGGGTGACACACACCCATCTTGTTCTTTGTCTTGAAGAGTTAATTAACAATGCCTGAACAGCCAGTTCCTTCAGTAACATCTCCGCAAGAGACGGTTGAGAGATTTCTGCATCTCATCCAGTTTGGATGCTGCAGCTTGTTGACTATTGCTGTCGGGAATAAGGACACATCCAAGCTTATCCAGCTGACTTTTTTTTTAATATAGAAATGAGCATTAAAAAAAAGTGAGCGTTTCACAGTGAGGTGTGGATTACCGTGGATTTGTTTTCAATGGAGAAATGGGAGGTTGGAATTAAGGCAGGCTTTTGGTTTGGCACAGAGCTAAGAAAAAGAAAGGTGTTTCAGCAATTTGGATTTGGCCCTGGTTTAACTCCAGCTCAATGACTGTTGTCTCGCTGATTTCTAAGCTATTTCTATGCTCGACACACTCTCCCGCTTTAACTACTCGTGTGTATTTTTTTTAACATATTTCCTTTCAGTGGAATTCCTATCGGTTTTAAAATCCCACCCACGTTACCTACCTCCCCTTCCCACCCTGCCTTTCACCCCAAAAATATACAGTGAATTCACTTTATAAAAAGTCTCAATGTCATGACGAGGCATGATATCAAATGCAGAGCTTATTATTGTTATTCATCACCATTTGCTGCGTCAAGTTTGGTTTTTTAAAAAAAAGTAAAACGTTGATTTTCTTTTTCGCGGTTCTTTTTATTTGAGCGGCTTCGTGATACTATGTGTGATTCATCGCGATGTCCTCCCGGCGTGAAAGGCGCTCTATCAATGTAATTTTGTTGTTGTCGTTTTGTTGATTCGGGGTTCAAAGTCGAAAATTGTTGGTCCTCTCAACTGAAGTCTTGTTCTTGTCGTTTCTCATCCACGTCCTCAGTCAGTGTTTCGGGCCCACGAATCTTCGTCACAACTGGCGAAGGGTGGTGGACCAGAAAAGTTGCGTCACTTTCCTCTCTCCACAGATGCTGCCTGACCTGCCGAGTGTTCCTCGCGACTTGTGCTTTTGTTTCACAGTTTCAGCATCTGCAGTATTTCGTGATTTTTAATTTTGTTGTTTTTGTTGATGCAACAGTGGATGTGCTCTGTTTCCAGAGAAGTTACACACTGGTGTTTGTGGATGCACAAAAGGACTGCAAGCCTTTGTTCAGATCTATTTCAATGCCGGTCCCTGGCCCTGTCCTCCGACACCACTCGATTTTTGGCAAACCGTGTGATCACCATAGAATAATAGCACCAGACCAGCCAATGCAGCGTAGAATATTCAAGTTCCGTTTGCCACGGTAGACTCTCACCAAAGCGTGGCTACTGAAGTGATTATTTTTCACCAGAAGCTTCATAATTAGTTCATCAGTCACCTTGTAGAGAGATATCTAGAACTGCTGTGCAACACATCGCCGTTGAGTTTTCTTATACTATTCCCTGCCTCCCATTTTTTCCGTTTAATAGATTAGCATGTCAGCTTCAATAACTGATTACATCGAGAGATACTAGTTCATGTATTACCCTCTTAATCTAATTTATTAACTGCCCAGGACCACAGTCGCATTACTCAATTCATTAGAAGTAATACAATTAGATTTATATTTTAATCCTTCAGGCTATTCTGACGAGCACTTTTATTTTTGAGGTGTGGTGGGGAGGACTGGAGGTGAAAAACAACTACCTCGGTTGTCAGTTGAATGCGCCTGCGAAGAAGTTATCAACGATTGGGCAATTTACAGCAGTCTTGGTGTTGGTGAAGCAATATCTTAGACACTGCAGGAAATCAAACGGGTCAGTGTTTCAAGGCACCTAATTGGTTGAGGTCTCAAGTCCAAGTTACTTTGGATGTAAGTCTGTTCGTTCAATGTGTTTTGACTTTCAGGCTCATCGTTGGTGGGATAGGGTGAGAGGGAGAAAGCATGGTGGGGAGAAAGGGGGGCAAGAGAGGAAAATAGCTGCTCTATATAAGTGTCTCCAGCACTCATTTCATCGTCAACCCAAATCACCATTTGCAAGGATGATGCCATTTCCGCAGGTTGACCTGAGAGATGATGGCGACGAGGCTTTGTTTGGAAGGATGGAATTGCTGTTTGGCTAGTGGCGGAATCAACGGACCTGTCAACCTCAACCTGAAAGTACCATCCAACGACATGGTTTCTTCAAGTGCTGAACCTCAGGGAACCGATAAGTTCCAATGCCGGGTTGGAATGAATTGATGTATTCGATAAAGCGCACAAAACCGTTCACAGGATTCACTGCAGAGTGTATTTTGAGGGATGAACCCACAACCCCCACACCCCTCCAGGTATGGAGCTCTAATCTACCACCTTCGGACTGAGAGGAAAAGTGCTGGCAACTGGGTCACGTCGACTCCAAATTTGATCAAGTTACGTGCTTCCGAGTCGTGCACAAAACATCCTGCGCTTCTGATGGTACAGCCCACAGCCCCTCCCTTACAAGCATCGCATGTTGCCTCAGCTGCCGATCAATATTCATCCTGGAACCTGAAGTGACAAAACATGACTTGACACCAGCACAGTCAGTTAGGATGCGGTACAACCAAAGCGATAGAAGCAGATGGGTTGCGGGGGTAGAGGGGAGAGACAACTTGACTCCTGGCTGACACTGAACTTTTTTTTAATTGCGTCGGAGTGCTGGAATTGGCATGTGAGGACCCAGAAGGTGTCGATCCCTTCAACGTAATGACAGCTGGCTGAAGAAAGACTCCTTCAAATGCCACAGGAGCCCGTTCTTATTTATATATATATTTTTAACTTGAATTTGACTGGTCTCCTGCCCAGCTGCTTTCTGGCTTGCAAAATCATTTGGAGTTGAGCGAAATTGCGCTAGAAAGAAAGAAATGGTTATCTAAAAGGAGAATATTTTGTTTCAGCCTTTCAGGGTATGTTTGATTCTTTGAAAAAATGGGTGGCTTCAATGCCACTTACTTTCATCATAGGTTAAAACACCAGTTGTGTGAGCAATTTTTACGTTTCTTTAGTGAGTAGTCGAATGAGCCATATTGTAAGTGTTATAATAGTACTATAATCCTTACATTTGGTAAAGCGCCTTTCATACTATACCTTGAGTCAAAGAAGTCTGTCTCTTCATAAATCTGACTCACTCAACTCTGATGTCTTTCAGCAAGTCTGATTTACCCAAACTAGATTTTTGGATCATTTTTTTAAAATGAAAGGCCCCTGACACTGGTTTCTGAGACTCCAGCATTTAAAAAACTTCTCACGTTACAGCAGTGCTGAAATATATTATATTTTCCATTGCGGAGATAGTTTATGTTGCAACTTGCTGCTCTGAGCGACAAAAATCCATTGCGTTCTGCCCTTGTGACTTGAGGGTGAAAACAACCTCATCAGTTGAACCTGAAGCGAAGCGAACGGTTAAACGGATCTCTTTGGTTGTTTTTGCTGACATCCTTTTTACTGTGTGTATGTATGTGTTTAAAGATGATTTCATGAGCTCAGCCGTTTCCAATCTCACCCAGGTCTGATTCAACTGAAAGGGTAGGATCCAGCAATAATGGGAATGCTTACATTCGATAGAGCGCCTTTCACAGCAGGGACACCATCTGTGCCCTTCTGAATGCTTACTTGCTCTTTCGATCTCCTAATTCCCCCAACAATTCGTTTTCTTCAGAAGAAAACCTAATCCCCAGGTAAAGGCCAAACCTCGCTATTTTCCGCTTTTGTGCTTCGTGGCTTTTCAAGCCTCTTCGGCTCAGTCAAAAGCGTGCATCTCCTCAGCCTTCCCAAACGCAGCCATCTGGGAACGACGAGAGACGAGTGTGTGGCAGGTTGTCCTCAGCTTTATAATAATCATCTCATCCCTCGCATTTGCTACATAGCACCTGCTTTATCACGTCCAAAAAGAAAAAAATCTCAAATTACTTCACAGTTTTTGAAAAGCTCTGTGCCTCTGGATTTCTGCCAGAACTGAGTATGAGTGATGCTTGATGACTTGCTACATGATTTTTTCTCTCTCTCTCTCTCTCTCTCCCTTCCTCCCTCTCTCTCGGTTTCTCTCTCTGCGGACAGGCTAACCCTCTGCTTTACACGTCCTCGGTAGCACACGCGAGATTGAGCTGTATGGTCTCCCTATGGCATTGCACACAACAGTACATCATGGCAACACTGAATCTGTCTCTGGAAAAGCTTTTCCCAATGGAGTCAACAGCAATCATTTTTAACCAATTGAATCTGAAGGCATTGAAAGCAACTGAGTCCTGCAATCTATGGGGGGGACGTCAGCCACCCCTTTCAATTATCTGCTCTTCCAAAGGCAGAGTTTTTGTCGCCCAGTTTTCTACATTTGGATACAGAAAAAATGGGCCATTCAATCGGAGGGTGGCCACTCACAAGCCGTGGAGGGCGTTAAGTAACTGTTTTTTTTTTTAGTTCCAACCAAATATAAAACTCCCAACAACAACAGATTGCGTTCACACAGCACCTTTCACGTTGTGAGGTTTATCCCAAAGCCCTGGACAATGAGGGATTTGCACCCGAGCTGTGAGTTGAGATCAGAGAGTGGTGAGGGCAAGGACTGTACCTTCATGTGCTACGGAACTCCAGGCGACAGATTGTTTTTACCCCCTACCCCCACCCCCACCCAATACCCACTCACCTCTACCTCCGTCTCTTTCTCTACCCACTTTAGAGGAGTTTGAAACTTAAATCACATCCACCTTCGCACTCGTGGGTAACACTGTACTTTAAGCAAGTGGTGGATTTTCTGTGATCTGCGGCAGGGGGTCAGGGAAAATCTCAGTTTGCTTAAAAAAGCAATAGGGGACCTGATCATCTTGCGAGCGGAGGCTGCTCTTTGCCCAAAGCGGTTAATGGCTGGACTCGGGCATGTGGAAAGCATCCAATTTGAAACGTGTTATTTGCTGTGCAAATTAAGTGATTCAAATCAAAGCTGGAAGCCAGATTATCATTGGTGTGTCCACTTGTTATTTCGTGACTTGTCTATAGCATCGTATCGCAAACAATAGAACTGAAATGAACGCGTTTTATTGTCTCTGTTATTGTCTCGCCCTGTGGTAAAGTTGTCTGATTTGAATTTTAAAATTGATTCCAGTGGTTTTGGCCAATTTTATCTTCTCCGTCCACATTACTTTAATCGTGTCAGAGATTGCTTCGGGCTTATAGGCTTACTATCAAGAATCACCAACTGAGGTGCTTTAACATGAACAGCTAATGGGTTCTCTATGTTTTTCAGGCCGCGGTATCTAACACTGTGTTGTCTCCCCCTGTCCCCTTCACCCCTTGCTCGATGCACGAACCCCTCTTCGTGCAGTTCTCTTGAGATGTTTCGTCCACAAAATGTGCAGTCAATTCACCTTACAGTTGTATTTCTGTGAAGGGTTTTGAGATGTCTCGAGGCTGTGATAAAGCGCTATATGAACGAGTTATTAATTTTGTTTTTATGTTACCCCAATGCGAAGGAAGCTATATAAATGCAAGTTATTGTCCTTCGCTTTTTTTAAAATCTAAAGAGGCCGTTTCACTTGTTTCTTCTTTGTGTCAAATGCACACAGTGGTGTCTCACGAACTGTCGTGAATTTAAATGACTAATGTTATTATTGTGGATTTTTAAAATTTTAGATGGATTATTGTTAGGCGTGTGGAGTAAGGAAACTTTCACCAAGATTTCACCCCATTGACTCGCCTGGATTGGAACACAGGTCTCACCCTTGTAAGGTAAATGCTCTAACCACTGAACTATGGGACTCCATAGTGACTGTATTTTGTGCGCGAAAGGTTGCCTTAAGCTGCCAATGGACAGGACCCACCTTGGCATATGGGAATGGGCCAATTGACTAGGGTTACTGGGATCAGTTTGCTAATCTAGCTGCTCAGTGTGTCTGTTGTTTGCTGGAGGAAATGGAGCCATGCCAGAATCTGTGCATGGAGACCTGGGAAGGATATGGAAAAACTCAGTGAAACAAGAACCAAAGGCATACTGATTTTTACCAGAATGCTCATTACAGCAGCAATCTCTTTCCAATGAAACGTTATTTGCTGCAAACATTTGTCAGAGAGATTTTATTTTAAGTGCTTTTCCTGCAGCTGGAAGCCCAAATGAATATTTAGTAATTTTCTCGCCTCTGCCTGCTGTGTGTCTGCAACTTTTACAAAACAATTTTGTAACATAATAATCATAATGCTAATCCCTGCATTTGACGCAGAAGCTTGTGCAACAGAGAGAACGTCTAAAAGACCTTTGCCGGATACACTGAAGTGTAGTGACTTGCACATTTATTTTGCACTAAACGCAGTAGCCAATTTTTGCACGCAGTAATTCTTTATAAACTGGTATGAAATTATAATAAATAATAATCCTTGCATTTGACGTAGCGCTTTTCACATGTTAAGGATGTCTCAAAGCGCTTCACAGAATATACCGTGAAGTGAATTGACTGTATATCTGCGGGCAAAACGTGGCAGCCAAATGCACACAGCAGCGGCGCTGATTGAAATGACCAAATTATAAAAAAAAATTCTTGAGGGATTATTATCAGGCGAGCGGAGTAAGGAAACTTGCCAGAGGTTTTGCCCTGCCCTGCCGATAATCAAACCCAGGTCTCACTGGCTCTCAATAGGCGAGTGATCTAACCACTGTGCTATCGGACTACCAATGTAGCTCAGTTAGATATTGTTGTAATCACAGAGAGAGAGAGAAAGAGAGAGAGTGCTCTATCCTTCAGTGTTGTGCTCGAAGCATTGTCATGATTTGAGGCTTGCTGAATGAGATCTGTTGCTCTCAGGAAAACAATCAAAGTGCTCGTTGCTCTTTGAATAATGTGAGTTGCCGGTTGGATTCCAACCATCTGAGTGAAAACATAAATAACTCGCACTTAACACGGGCCTGGTTTCACGCTGTGCATTACGTGTTGATTCAACATGAGAGCTGCGACAACTTGTGGCCGATTTGAGAATACATTGCCGTGTGAGTCACAGCAATCGTGAAGCAATTCACTCTAGAGTCCGGCAGCTGAGATTATTAATGTGTTTTTTTTTGGGGGGGGGGGGGGGGGTGGGGGGGGGGGGGGTGGGGGTGGGGGTGGGGGGGGGAAGAGAGAGAAGTTTTGAGGTACTGTAGTCTAAATGCAGGTTGTGTCTGAATTGCTTCAAACTCAGCATGACATTGATCTTTTGCTGGAGCAAAACGGAGCGGAGTGATTATCTTTCACCCCCATGCACCACCATCCTGACCACACATACCCTCCTCTCCCTCTACTCTCTGTGAAGTCACTGGAAGCTTTGTTCAAACCATGGGCTATGGAGCGCAGAGTAGAGCTTGTGGAGGAATTTTATTGTTGTTGTTGTTGGAAGCACTCCATTTTGCCCGACATTGAAAGAACTACACGGGATTTACAATGAAAGTTGAGTGACTGTGTGTATTTTGTCAGCTGAATCCACCAGCCCAATTGCACACAGCCGAGTGAGACCTATTTTATTTCGGAGGAAGACTGGTCAGGGCGCTGGGAGAAACACCATTCTCTTTTTGAGTAATGTCGTGGGATCTTTAACGTCCACTTAAACAGACAGGTGGGATCTTAGTTTCATCCGATTAGAGTAATGCAACATTTCCTAGGCATTGGACTGTCAACTTGTCCTGTGCGAGTTTCAGCCAATGAGTTTCAGTCCCAATGTAGAGGTTGAACTCGGGAATCTTCTGACTAAGTGGCAACTCTCAACTCTGGATCCCTGAAGCTGTAAGAACAAAAATACATCTTTATTCCTCTTGGGGATTTCCTTCCCACGGAAGGAAAAGGAACTTCAAGTATGAAATGAAAATACTTGACAGTAAAGCATGTTATTACTTTTTTCCAGCCACAGCAATATTTCTCTTTGTAAATGTTTAATAGCGGCAACTCAGATTTTCTGCTAGTTCCACAGGAATAAATGGTTTGCCCATAGGTTCAGCTGTTCAGTCACCGTGGGAGCTCCTTGTTTTGGTGTTCAAAATAAGTTATTACTTAAATCCACAAAAGAAAAGTTGAGTAAAACATGACAACGGGCTTTGCTGGAGGAGATGATGTGAAAGGCCGAACTTGATAAAGAATGTATCGGAGCTCGATTGTCTACAACTGCAGATTGGTATTAAAATTAATAGCCTGAGCAAGACTTGCTCAGATTGTTTTTTCTCTTGAGACTTTATCGTATTTGTTTGTATTAATTGCATGTCTGATAGTGACTCTTGCAACAGTGAATATTTAGAGGAAATTCGGTGGCTTGTAGGCCACTGCGAGGCAATTCACTACAAGGCAACAACACAACAACAACAAAAAATTACACTTGTATTGCGCCTTTCACATCAAGAGGATGTCCCAAGGCACTGAAACAATACAATTGGTGTTTCAGGCGATATCCTACACTATTAACCGATGGCCCATTCAGCAGATTTACTGGCTGTAATTCACAAACAGACAAACCGGTAGTTTTTACATTAATTTCGATGATTGTATAGAAGATTTGAAAGAATATGGGGGGACAGGGTGGGCTAGTTGGACTGACTGAACAGCTCGCTCTGAGAGTTGGTGCAGACTTGACTGACCAAATGGCTTCCTTATCTGCTCTAAATTCCTCTGATTCAGTGAAAGTATTGTACTATCGTTTTGCCGGTCACATTTGTTTTGTCACCGGACTTTTTTGTTATTCAACTTAACCTTGATGTGGGCAATCACTCTCGGCCTCCTGACCAGCAAAATTGATCATTCAATTGTCCCGCTCATATGGGGTGTTCGTTGTTGTTTTTGTTTGTGAGACAACACTGTTTGCAAATTAGCTGCCACGTTCACCTCTTAAGAAGCGCTTTGAGACGTCAATAAGATGTGAAAAGCGCTATATCAAGTGCAAGGATTATTATTCTTATTCTTATATTAATACAGTTTCTAAGCCTAAATAAATGGAGGACATTAAGACAATTTAAGACACATAATCCCGGCATTTCATATCATGCCCTTCATATCAGGAGAACGCTTCAAAGCACTTAACAAGATTTTACTGCAGTTTTGTAAGTAAACGCGGCAGCCAAATCAACAGTGTCTCACAAGCAGCCATGAGCTGGAATGAAAATTCTGTGAAACGCTGTAATTAGGAGCATTGATAATAATAGACTAGGTGGGTGGACACTGAGTCATGCAAGTGGGCAGGGGTTGCTTCAATGAACTGGGAATGATAGCTACTGTGAGCTTGGCGTACAGGCTAGAGGTTTGTACATTCTTCATGTTCTGTGGGTGGGGGGAATTATAATTGGTAGCTGCTTCTACAGTTTCACCTTGTCTGAAAACATTCTGGAAGCATTTGAGCAATATGGCTGATATAACTTTTATTTAACTGAATGAGAGACTGATTCATTCTTTTGGATTCAAAATCCAATCGCTTGACTTCAATGGGTAATATTGTCTCGGTTTAGCCGAGCTTTTCATCAGGCAAGAGGAATGGGCAGAGTGTCACCATATGGGGGAATTGCAAAGCTACAAGATAATTTTGTTTGCACTTCTCATTTCTATTCCACTGGCAGACGGGCTTAATGGTAATGGCACATCTTATCAGATCCAGTGACATAAATAACACAGAGATTTGTTAGAACTAAAGACGCACTAACTTACAATTGACGCCAATAAGCTGTTCTCTCATGAGTTCTCGGATCATCACAGTGGGTACTATCAGCCATGCTTTGCACGTACATTGTTCAAAAATTCAAGTTGCAAAGCTTAGTAGATGGTATCCCACCTCATGCTCCATCTGGTCTACACACACATGTCCTCCACTGGTGTCCAAACGATTGGCAGTTTGGACACCAGTGGCATTTGTTTCCGTCGGTATTACTTTTAAGTTAAAACCGTAGAATCGGTTGAAAGATCGTGCAGTTTGGAGACCATTGATTAGATACAAGACTTCGGAAGCAAAAACTTTATTTCAGACTGATACGTATATGTAGTTAGGAGTCCTGTAGATCAGTGGTTCTGGCAAAGCGAGAGATCTGTGTTTGATTCCTGGTTAGGAAACCTCAGGCAAGTTGCCTTACTCAACACGCCTGATAATAATCCCTCAAGAAAAAAAAAAAAAATTTGATCACTCAATCCATGCCTGCTTGTGGGACACTGCTGTTTTTCGCCCACAAATATACAATCAATTTTCCTACTCTTGGTCATCCTGCCCCAACCCCTCTCCCCCTGCTCTTGTCCCTACCTAACTGTACAGCACCTTGGGATGTCCTCTTGACGTGAAAGGTGCTAAATAAATATAAGTATTGATTGATTGATTGATTGATGTGCAATTGACTTCGCTTTTTGAATAGGGCAACGGCATCTTTAAAATCCAACTGAACAGACAGATAGCAACTCACTTTGACATCTCATCTGAAGGATGGCACCTCCAACAATGCATCTCCCCCCCCCTCACCCAACAGCAACTGCATCATCTTAAATTATATTGTTCCAAGTCCTGATGTGGGGGCTTGAAGCTGTAACCTTCTAACACAGAGGTGGGAGTGCTACCACTGTGCCAAGCTGACTCACTTAGGTGAGTCTTCAATAAAGAAAATCTAGCCTGAATCCTGCACAGCATTGGCAATGTTACTCATGCGAGAAGTCAGAAGGACAGATGGTGTGGGAAGTGGAATTGGCAAGCAAGTGGGTAGCAGCAGAAGTGGCTTTACTGAGATGCAAGCTTACAGCTTGGTCTACAGATCGTAGAGCATTCTGCAGCATCACTTTACGCTCTTGCCTCGGGCTATTTATTGTCATAGTTTTATCCCCAAAAAAAGTTCATTCGGTGGTGCTCTCCTTTCTTATTTCACAGGAATAAAATCTCTCTCTCCCTCCACCCCCCCACTCAAATTACCCCAACTAAATAAGATGAACTCCTTTCCAAGTTTTCTAAGGCTTTTCCTTGTCTTTTGCATTTAAGGGCAGGGTTGTTTTTTCCCACTCACTCCGTGTAATATTTACCAACTATAGTGAATGTGATACAACACATTTAGGAGTTGTGTTGGCTACCCTTTTTACTTTTAACAGGGCGCGCATTTTACACTGCGCTCGTGAAAATAATTCTGCAGTATGAAATGCACATGAGTTGGTTTAAAACTGCCCAATAATTGACAAATGGCTGTTTTTCCTAATAAAAAAAACCGCCCCACAAAAAAGCAGCGATAACATTGACGCTCGCTTCGCTAAGCCCGGAATTTATTAATTGGAGATGGATTGGGAGAGGTGAAAGAATTAATTTGTTGGATATTACAAGCACTCGGGTGAAGAGGCAGCGAGAGCGAGCGAGAGAGAAGGTGGGGAGCGTTATTAAGTTTATGAACATTCCAGGCCTCTCTAAGAAGTGATAAGGACACTAGCTTGCACTTGAAGCATATAAATTAGAATTACAGACGGTCTTGTCTGATTTACCGGGGCTGTGAAATCTGTTGGACAGATGCATTTACATAGAATTGCAGTTGCTTGAGGTGCCGGCATAATTGCTTACAATAACTCTTGCTCTTATGGAAGGGCCTGTGTTTTTTTTAGCTAAGAATGATGAGCCTTGTCACAGCCATCAGAGACATTTTGCATGGATAGGTGCTTCTTTCGTTCTTGGTTTCACCATCTGCTCAACAGCTGGTGTGAACAACATCGCATTATTCATACCTTAGCAGAGACAGGACATTTGAGATTGTGCTTTAATTCCCTTTATATGCAGCAGTCTTTCTCTCTCTCTCTCTCTCTCTCTCTCTCTCCCCCTCCATCCTCTCCTCCTTCTCGCCCCCCCCAACCCCCACCCCACCAAAAAACATTTTCCTTCTTCTTTCTCGCTCTCAATCACTAAATTTGCACTCGCAAAAGGGAGCGAGAAACAGTTGTCACATTAATATCTCTTCTTATTCATTTACAACCGACTTGGCTTAATCTTGGTTCACGCTTAGTATGCGGTTCAAACAACGTGGGTAAAATCTACACACAGTCTTTACAGCTAATGTCACTAAATCTTGTAGCATGGATTCCCAGATCTGGCTTGTCATTCCCAGGGACTCCAGTTATCCCCGTTCAATATTTATGAGTTGGGAGTCGAAGTGTATGTCTTGAATGCCTGACAATTGCAAGCACTTGAGAGGTTTCCGTTTTGGAATTTTTTAGCCGAACGCCGACAACTGCACCCGAGCCCTGGGAGCTGGGGAAGTGAAAGGCTATTTGGACTTGTTATGGCTGATGTACTGCAATAATTATTTAATACGTTTCTCTCAGTTGTTTGTGCCCTCCTCTCTGACCCTTTTCTCCCGCATCACCTCTCTTCAATTGGCAATTGCATATTGCCCTCGTTTGCACTGCAATGCTTTTTCGCGAGCATGATTCAATTAACAGGAGTGTGTTACTGTTGTAAGGGGAGGTGAACGAGAGGTGTATTTAATATGGAATTTATTGCATCAGGAAATGTTTTAATATGAAGTGAAGGCCAGGACCTGGCTATACCTGACACCATACAGTATTTCAGTTTGAGTTTTCCTTTTACATACAGTCACTTCTTCTTACAGTAAATCCTGTGAAGCGCTTTGAGGCGTTCTCCAGAGTTGAAAGGCAATATAATAAATGCAAAGATTATTAAGATTTTGTTTTACTGATGTTGTGACATTTATAGACCTATTTGAGGTGGTTGAAATATAGAGCCGCACTTTTTTTTTGCTCAACGCTCCCAACTCCAGCGTATTTTGTAGTAAAGGTAAACGTTAGTTTATTTAACTTTGCGCAAGTTAAATTTCAGAAACAGCTCTATCTGTGAGGGATTGCAACACCTTTGATACAAAATGGGCTGTTTCGGCAAATAACGACGACAACAAATTGGATTTATGTAGAGGCTTTCACACGGCGCTGGACAGTCAAAGGTAACGAACCCAATAAGTCACAGTTGCTGCAGATACCTTGCTGTGAACCAGAGCGGGCAAATCTTATGCCATTTAAGCAAAAATTGCTTCCGTTAAGAAGGGTTTCAAATTTAACACAAAGTTGATTTCCGTGGGCTAACATTTTCCGAAAATAGAATGAATTCTAAAGTCGCAGCTCAAGTCAGATCATATTGAATCATATTGTTGAGCGGTTGGATTTCAGCGGAACACTTGTCACCTACATAGAGTCTTGTCATTTCGAAGGAAGCTTATAATTAACGGATTATCCTGAGTTCCCGGACGGCAATTGTGACCAAAGTGATGGACTGAAGCCCGAATCCTGCCGTGACCTCTCCAAGGTGCTGAAATGCTTACTCTGTCTTGTTGGCACGGCACATCTCATTTTGGTTTCGAATGTGATTTCCTTTCTTGTTCAACGAGATGTGCTGTGAGGGCTAATGTACTGGAATCTATTTCATAGATTGCATTTATCAAAGGACAATGGACCAGAAGCAAAATACATGCTTTGTTGAGTCGAAACATAATTAAGAAATCTGAGCTGGAGTTTTTAATGGAAGCGATCGGTTACTTTTATAGTGCCCGAGTTCATCTCCTGATCTTTCTTGGAAGGAGATGTTTCCACTGAAAGTGGAACAAATAGATAGGACAGTGTTTGTTTTTTAAACAAAAAACATAAAACCCTCTCGCAAAACTTATCATTAACTACCATTCTGTGGGTGGGGGTGTCAACATTCACAAGCCTTCTCAGAGGCGAAATGTTTCATTGTGAAACACTGAGCTGTTCACAATGATAGTTACCGATTGTCTAAGTGAGTTTTAGGCACTTAGCTTCCACAAATCGTGAAATATAATGCTTTTGCTCCATTTCCATTGTTTTCTTTTGAAACAGAAAGCTGTACTATATATAATATATATACAGTATATAAAATCCCAAATGAAACCTTTTTGTCTCATGGGTTTGTATGAAGTGCTTTGAGACATCTAGAAGATGTGAAAAGCGCTATACCAAATGCAAGGATTGTAGGATTATTTATATATAAATTGTACATCACTGAAACGGGCTATTCAGCCCTAACTTGTCTCTGTTGTCTATACTCCACATGAGTCCCCACCCAATCCTTGTGAATTCCACAACCTCTACGTGTAAACGTTCCTCCAAAATTTTCTTTTAGATTCCCCCAAGTTGCTATCTTGTACTTGCGTTCCCCAGTTACAGACTCCTCAATATTACAATACATTATGTTGCATTGCAATTTTGTATGAGCGATCACAGTGAGTTTAAAGCACCCACAATCAGCATAGGAAACAGTCAGGCATTTTCACGGAAATTAAATGGACAATTGCCACACAACACAGATGAAGCTCAATAATTATAATATACCATACAATTTTCATTTATATCGCACCTTTCACGTTGGGAGGACACATTGAGAGGAATTCGGAGGAAATATAATGCAATTAGATGATGGAAATTTAGATTGCTTTCCAATCAGCCTTGAAACAAATGGAATAGCAGGTAAACATACGCGTTTGATTCTTCAAACCCAATCCATTACCATATCTATTTCTTTCCACTGAATTAGCTCAGAGGAAAGTATGAATACAATTGATATTTATTTATGTTATCAGTGTTTAATGGTTTTAAAAAATGTCTTCAAAATGAAATGTAATATTAATGCTCGGTACAAGTTTCTTTCAATTTCCAAAAGTGCACTATAGTCCATCATAGTTTTTTTTTGTTTCAAAAGTGCTGATCCTGCTTGATAACATCATTATTTTTCAAGTACTGAAATTGAAAAAATACAATATCCCAAAGCTTTGGTTGAGTTATAAATATTTATTTACCAGCGGGCTATGCAGTGAATATTATAATGTTTACTGCACAGTCCGCTGGTATTTTGAAGGGAAATGGTTTCCTTACTCCAACTGTCCCTGTTTACCTAGCACTAATTGGGAACCCGGATGTAAGTTGCTATTCTGGGGCTAGTGTTCTCTTGAAAAAAATATAAGGATAATTTAGCTGCTCCATCTTTTGGGACCCTGCTGTGTGCAATTGGCTGCTGCATTTTGCCCACAATATATACAGTCAATTCACTTTGGAGTATGTTGTGTGAAGCGCTTTGAGATGTCGCGAACACGTGACAAGGCGCTATATCAAACGCAAGGATTATTGTTGTTAATATTCTTGCCTTGTATTCTTTTGAAAGTACTGTTCTTTGAGATGCCGTTGCTTCACCCTAATCACTGTTTTTTTCTTTCCATTCACGAACCCAAACTCTAACAACAATAAAAATCCGTTCATTTGACAGAGCGCTTTTCATGTCTTCTAGGCTTGCATGTCCTGAATTAGCATAAATCTAACTTGAGCTGATCAGGTCATCAGTGGCTGCAGTAATTTAAATGATGCTATATTATGGAGGTGAATACAATATTCTTAAAATAATAATAATCTCTGCGTTTGATATTTTGCCTTATTCATCATGCCAGGGATACATCTCTTTAAGTGTATCAAAGTATCTCAAAATGCTTCTAAAGCAGAGTTGGGGAATTGGTTGGAATCAATTGCAATACTGTACTGTGTCGCTTGACATGAAATAGCACTCAGCTTTACGGTTACCCCAAGCGTCAGTAATTTGGACAAAAGTTTCCACCTCATCTTTAAATAATAACTTGCTCCAACTCAAATTACTCCTGTTTGACTGAGGTAGTCAGTGATGAAATGTGGAGGTGGGGGGGCAGGAGGGGGGAATGGGGAAGGGGAAAAAAAAAGCATTCATTGAACTTAATTGGATCTGTCATAATTGAATTATCTCAGTCTAATTTTGGGAATAGCTCATAACTGTTGCTGGTGTGTGAAAGCATGTGCTAAATAGGAAACCAGCCCTGTGACCTTGAATGTAATATGGTGCTTGCCAAAGCGAAACATTCTCTCTTGTTTCTTTCGCAGCGTGGATGATTTAATTGGCCCCTGGCCTGAGCGTGGCAAGGTTCTACGTCTATGGAAAAAAAAAAGCCACTGATCTCGTCTCCGTCCTCACTTCGCCGCTGCTGTCTTGGCGTTAATTGTTAACTTTTGTTTTGTTTCAAGGTCATGAAAAGAGGGATGTCTCGGTGGCACTCGGTTGGCTGGATTGGGTGGGTGGATGGGTGGGTGGGTAGGACGCCAGTCAACAACAACAACAACAGCAAACAATAACAACACGACAAAATTACATACGTAGAGCGCCTTTCACGTTGCGAGGACGTCCAAAAGTGCTGGTAGTGGTGTTGCTAATTGCCCTACTACAGTCGGAGTCAGATCTGCAAACGTGTGCATGCGTGCGTGTGAATGAGAGAGAGAGAGAGAGATTCGGTGATACCCATAGACTATCAAACTCCCTCACATAATAATAAGTCAGTGTTACCCTGGCCCCAGTTCTCATTGCTTTATGAATTGAACCGTCCGAACCTCAAGCAGATATATAATGTGAACATTTAAAATAAGATGTTCTACAACTCTCTCGTAGACTCTAGCTTCCGAGCCTTGAGTTTTCTCAATTGTGAATTTGAAACTACAGTACAGCCAAAGTCACAGTCTCACTTGTTCATATTTAAGTGCTGCTGAGGAAAACAGAAATTGGTCAGCTCACAACAACCCATTCAAAAATTTATAATAGAATCTGCTCTTGAGGGTACGGTTTGCGGAGAAGGACAGATGTTCTTTAGCTTCGGGTTCCTCCAGTAATTAACATCGAGGGAGACTCACATTTCTGTGTTTTTCCATGAAAGAGGCTGAAGCAGGTGCGGCTGTTGGAATGAAAAACCTCAGATTCCTGCTGTTTGTGGGGACTTCACTGTGTGAAAATCGGCTGCCATTTGGCCTGCAAGCTACACAGGACCCGACACTTCCCAGTGAATCACACAAAGCGCTTAGAGACGCTCTAACCATGTGATTAGGCCCTGCATGAGATCCAGGATGGCTGAAAGCCGTTCGTTTCAGAGCTACTAATAGATTGAGGAACAATTTAACCATTATATTCCGTGCGCATGGCAGGCTCACGGAAGCCAGGATAATTTTAGGTTGAAGTGACGTTCTCTTTGTGCGTCGCTCCGACGTTTTGCTACGTGAAAGGGCATTGCCCAAAGGCTGCTTGTGGTAGTGTAGCCACTGCACTTGCTGCTGATTTTGATTTCTTGTTAAAGGTGCGATCTGCCCATTCCAAGTGGAACTCAAAGATAACCTTGGCACTGTTTTCCCCAGTTCGCTGGCCAACAAACCCACCTAAAATAGATCTTTCACTTCATTGATGTTTGTGGGATATTGCTGTGCACAATTGGCTGTGCACTAGAGCACAAGTAGAGTCACTCCACACGGCAGTAACATCGTGTGACAACTCTGAGCTCTCTTGACCGTGTGTTAAAGGGCTTTTGATAAATGCAGGATTATAAATTTTTCTGTTGTGGAAAATTGGCTTGCTTTCCTGGTAATGGGATTTTGGATGGTTTCTCGGGACTTTTGGATAGGAAATGTTTGACGCATTTCTGGAATTAATGAGAAGGCTGTGATTTCGTCACTTTGGGAATATCGTACTGATGAACGTTCAATCAATTTCTGAATGTGTTGAAGTGCCAGATACTGTGTTTTTGTCAATGCGTCTGCGAGATCGATGGAAAATTTAAACAAAAAACAGATTAAATGGGATGTGTGGTTGATTTTCATGTGTGCGGCGGGTGGGGGACAAAAAATGGACTCAAGGAACAAAATAGAATTGAAGTAAAATAGACATCTTTACTGATCCCTGACACATTCAATCAACTGATTCAACGCACAAAAAAACAAACGAGGAGTGGAGCAATGTTGTAACCATTCCCATAGTTTCCTCTGTGAAATGCTATTGAGGTTGGGTTACATTTTCTCATCCGAGTGTATACATTGAATGCCAGCCTCTCACTGTCTTGCCATATGGGCTGTCCGTGAAGGCAGCACATTGCGCGAGGGATGTGGTGGGGAGTTGGCAGACTACAACAGGAACCTCCATCTGCTTAATGATGGCACGCGCTGTTCTAGTGGGTAAAGGCCTATGACATTTGAAGCATTTCGGTCGGGCTGCCAGCCGAGCTCCTGTCACAACCATTTGCCTTTCCTGCGTTCAGGGAAGCACTCCAATAAGATCCTAAAACAATGTACAGAGGGAATTCTTAGCACATGTATGTTTCTGCTGGAGCATAACTGTTGCGATCGGGACTGAAATCTTCTACACATTCAACGTGATGGGATTAAATGCGTGCGTTTGAGGCTATATTATATTATATTATAACCGGAGTATTATATTATAAATGAGTAAATGCCTTTTGTTCCACCCCTTCCCAAAGGCGCTCTGTAAATGTAATTTGTTGTTGTTGTTGTTGGAAGGTGCGAGCGGAGTGGAATGTCGAATTGGGAGTGTCAATCTGACTCGTGAGTTCAAAGTGTCCCAAAGTGTGAGATTCGGGCTTTGAACCCACAACCTTCTGACTCGGAGGCGAGAATGTTGTAATCTGAGCCAGGCTGCCACCGAGTTGAAAAGTTTACTTGAATTTCAATGTCGTTTCTTTTTCTTTTTTTTTTAAAAAAAAAGAACTGCAAAAAAATGACTTTCCAAACCAAACGCAAGATTTTTCTGGAACACCAAAAGTAATTGACACAATTCTGCGCAGTCTTGAATTTTTCTTTCGGGAATGGGTGAGACGAGGTGTGATTTCCGGGCGAAAAGTGTGCGTGATTGTGTGAAGTTGGCCTCCTGTATCTCAGTGGTTAGAACACTCGCCTTGCAAGCGAGAGACCTGAGTTTGATTCCCAGTAGGTCAGGGCGAAACCTTGGGCAAGTTTCCTTACTCCACATGCCTGATAATAATCCCTCAAAAAAACAATAATAACTTGGTCAATTCGCATCCATGACTGTTTGTGGGGGACGCTGCTGTGTGCAATTGGCTGCCGCATTTCACCCATATATATACAGTCAATTCACTTTACAGTATGTTCTGTGAAGCGCTTTGAGACGTCTAGAAGACGTGAAAAGCACTTTATCAAATGCAACGATTATTATTATTATTAAAATATCAGAGCTTCACGCAGGCACGGCAGCTCTCAACCTGAAAAGGACAGGATCGAGAGATTACTATTTCTACATTTAAATTTTATCCTTGCGACTGGATCTGGCTTTGTTTCTGGTCAACTGTGTGTCTGACAAATGCGGAAATCTAACACCCGAGTGAGGGTTCCCTGCGTGCCACCTACGCTTTGGAATTCTATTGAAATT
Organism: Hydrolagus colliei; assembly: GCA_035084275.1. Lineage (NCBI taxonomy): Eukaryota > Metazoa > Chordata > Chondrichthyes > Chimaeriformes > Chimaeridae > Hydrolagus > Hydrolagus colliei. Next base: position 1,512,322 of record CM068765.1, on the reverse strand, counting down.
AGAATGGAATGCTTCCTCTCTCCCCGGATGGATGCATCCTACTTAGCTTATTCCGGAGACAATTATCCTCAGGCTTGCAAGAGTCAAGGCTTCGCAACCCAAGGGCATCTGAAAAAAAACATCTTTTAGCTGTAATGTCGATGAGGCAGATAAGAGGGATGCCAGACACAGCTTGGGAGACAGCTGAAAGGTACCACTGCTTCAGTAATTTTTTTTGCTTGTATTTCACAAATACAATTACGGTTTGCGAATTTCTACATCGACGTAGCCTTCCTGCTAACCGTGCTCGTAAAGGGAGACGCTGATGAGGAATCGCGTTGGAAATTTGCTAAACGGTTCAAACCCATCAACCGAGTTTAGGATCGGATTAGGAAACCAATTTTATTCAATTAACTGAGTCATTTAATCGTGGACCAGCTCTGTGGATAATCATGGGGCTGTGATTGCAGTTAACAAAGTGCAAAGCTGTGTCAGAATTTTTTAGTAAGAATCAAATAATAATCCTCAGATTATACCTATATTTTTTAATATTTATATATTATATATTAATATGCTTGAATATACATATTATATACACATCTAAAACCATTTCATTTTGGAATGAACTCTCAAAGTGCTTCACATGAATTTTAATACCAAGCAAAGTAATTGTACACAATCTAAATGATCACGCATTAATTACACTGGATGTAAAATATAAATTCTTGTTATGTATTCGTGGGCTAAGTCTGCAGTGATTTCGTGGAACATCCCACAAACAGTCCAGTGTCGAATGACCCTTTTACTTTTCATTAATCTTTGGGTTTCGCTGACTAGGACACCAAGAGAGGAACTCCCTTTCTTTTTTTCCCCTTTCGGGTGGCTGGGGTCCTTTGTTTTAACTTCTCGTCCCACGAAAAGGCACATCAGCAGTGCATGGGAGAGTCAGATTATTGCCTTGTTATCCATGGAGGTAGCTGTGAAAGGACTGCCAAATATCGGATACATTCTGCTGGGGCTAAGGAACTGGGTCAGCCAGCAGGGAAGGCACTGGCATTGACGAGAGAGATTTGTGACAATCGCGCTGAACTGTACCTCAGCTGAAGGGGATCACTGTCACCAGTCTGAAATGATCTTACCTTACCTGACAGGTGTCTGTTGTCGCAGTACACCGCTCTTGTCACTACAAGTCAGGAATACCAAAGACCATTTTCCAGTAAATTAAACCCACTTTCAAGATTTGTTTTGTCTCCCCCCCACCCGTGGGTGAGTAACAATTGTTGATATTGATGCGAGTCACCGGTATTGATTGCAATCTTACGACATTTCCTCGCTCACCGACTGGGTTGGATTCAGGGAAGGCGTTCCTCACCCCAGGTTGAGATAATAATAAAAATAATAATAATCATCCTTGTATTGGATATCACCCTTTTCGCGTTTTCTAGATGTCTCAAAGTGCTACACAGAATATACTGCAAAGTGAATCATAGGGCCAAGCACTTCATTCCAAGCTTTCTTTGCAAACAGTTTAACCGAACACTATCGGGGTGATTCACCCTCGGTTGGTTAATAAGCAGTGGACTGGAAAGAGGACGGTAAATAACTGAGTCACTGGCCGTGCCTTAACACACACTGCTCTGGTAATTAGCCCCACCAGTTAATTGGTATCTCGCTCCATTACTGACTTTGCAAATGAGCAAGAGCAGAATCTGGCCCAATAAATCCAGCGTGCCGCGCAGCAGCCAGGCCGCCTCCCGATGATCTATCCTCAGCGTCTCAGAGATATCGTGAACGCCTTGGGATGTCCACCCGACAGGCAAGGCAGTTTGGTTTGCCGAGACGCAACCGTCCTCCAGCTGTTGAAGTACGTATATTTGAATCCTATTTCGCACGTTTTTTTTAAAAAAACACACACAAACCGCAAGAAAAGCGACTGTTTAATTGGACAAAAAAACACCTGTGCAATGGGTGAGTGGAGTGGTGGAAGGAGCCTCGTGTCGAACATTCAGAAGACAATTGACAAATGCCTTTTCAAACGAGTGCCTGGACATTTTTTGGGGGCATCGAAAATGTTCCTGTGAATGAATGTTGGTCAACGCCGCGTTTGGTCACTGCAGAGACCTGAATGAACGGTGGTTTGCGTTGGCGTTTGCTGAGCAAACGACGCACTGTAACCTGCGATCGCCGGAAAAGCTGCCCGCCCTCCCGGAGTCAGTCCGCGCCACGGAGTGAAGACAAAGAGAATTGCAAACTGGGAGGGAGCCTGAGAACAGAAGAGAGGCAGAAGTCACCGCACCACTTAGGCTTTCGCAGACAACACCAACGTCGTCAACTGTTGGTCAACGACGGCAGAATTGGCGACGACCGCTGGGTCTTGGTTTTCCACGTGTCCTGGGTTCTCAACACCCAGTTGTGTGATAGCCAGCGCAGTGTCAGATGAGAAGCGCTAGGTGGGGAATTAAAATGGTTTATGATGCTCTGCAGCGATAAACTTGACTTCACTGGTAAAAATGTAATCCCGCAGAATTGATTCCCCTCTGCGAGTCCTTTCCTTACGGATCATAAAATCAACTATTATAGAAAACAAAGGGACAATTAGTCAGGTTCAGAGGCACAGTGTGAAAGCCCTTTGCTGTCACGACAACCTTATTACATCCTTCAGAGCCGCGAACAGCCACCACATTACTCCACACACACACGCGCAACTCTGACTGATTCAATACGAATTCCTGCCTGACAAATGTTGTCAAAGTACTCACTGGAAATGAAAGTTTCATTTCCCTTTTTTTGTTTGTTTGGCTTTAACTTGTTCTTCCCCCCACCCCCACTTCAGACGTTCTCAAAGCGCTTCACAGAATATACTGCAAAGTGAATTGACTGTATGTTTTGTGGGCCAAACACGGCAGCCGATTGCGCCCAGCAGCGTCCCCACAAACAGCCGTGGTTTGAGTGACCGATGTTCAATGGCTCAGACCAATATTTTCTTTACTCAGACGGTAATATATTTACCAGGAAAGGGTGGTTGAGACAAGAACAATCGACTCGCTTAGATTTGTTAAAATGATGCTGTGGTGAGAGGATGGTAGAGTGGATATTAATGATGATAATCGTTGCATTTGACGCAGCATCTTGTCATGGCATCTAGACGGCTGAAAGTGCTTTACGGGATATACTGTAACAGCGGAGTGACTGTGTAGCTTGTGGGCGAAACGCTGCCTGCGCGAGGATTGGTGATCAGATGTGCCACGGAGCTTTCAGACAGTTTCCAGATTTGAAACTCAAACGCCAACCCCTTTTAACACATTTGTCAATGCAGAAACCAGACCCTGCGTTTTCAAAAGAGCGCGAGTAATTTATCACGTTAATTAGAATCAGAAAGAGAAGTTTCTAAGGGACCAGCAGTCCTATTGTGACAGAATGCAATTAACTCGTTGTCCCAGATAGTCATTAATGTGCAGTTACAGCAAACCACACTTTGAATTATTTGAGCTCCGCCGAGCTTTCAGCTGTCAGATCATAAATAAGTGTGAGAACACGGCTTGCCAAACTCTCTGTAACTTTGATGAACTGACTTGTTGTCAGCGGAATATGGAATGCGGCGCATCACAAGTCTCCGAGGAGTTTGTGTGACATTCCCGGCTGCTGATCTGGCTTACACCAGTTGCAAGTAACTTTCCGCGTGCGATTTGATGGGATCTTTCATGAGGCTCCTGGTCAGCGTCTGTGTGAAGTTTCCAGCGCGTTCGTTTTGTGGTCCGCACTTGTGGTGACGAGAGCGTATGATTCAATCCAAAGCGGGAGTTCACGTGCAGTGTTTGATTCTACAGATATGACCCCAACCCTAACTAACCCAGCGATACTTAACATTCCTAGTAGCTTCTTGACGCACAATAATGTCCGCAACTGAGTTATAGGACCTTTGCTCTCGTTGTATCTCATCGCTTTTCAAGCAATTAGATAATTGTTGAATGGTAAGTATTTAAGAAAGACCGAGTCGCTTTACAGCACATCCATAAGATGAACAGCAAACAGTTTTTGAGTTTAAGCAAAATAAAAACTATGTGTACCCCAACGAATTATGTGAGTCATGTGAGTTTTGCCCACATATTTGCTTTACGGTATATTCTGTGAAGCGCTTTGAGACGTCTGGAAGACGTGAAAAGCGCTATTTCAAATGCGAGGAGTATTAGGATTATTATTAGTAAATTATGGGTGTGAAAAAGCCGCCGGTGCTTTGTAAGCGAGCACTACCAAGCAATTCCCATAGATGGGAATGCACTCAGTAGAATGGCTGAGTGAATCTCAGTTGTAGCCAAATAAGTACGATCCGCTGCAGATTGCAAATATTAAAGAAATGTAGTAATAATTATACTGTAAATAATAATAATCCTTGCATTTGAGAACGCGCTTTTCACGTCTTCTAGACGTCTCAAAGCGCTTCACAGAATATACCGTAAAGTGAATTGACTGTATATTTGTGGGCGAGACGTGGCAGCCAATTGCGCACAGCGGCGTTCCCCACAAACAGTCGTGGATTGGGTGATCAAGTTACGGATTTTTTTTCTCACCCTCTCTCTTGCGAGGGATTCTTATGAGGCGTGTGGAGTAAGGAAGCTTGGCCAAGGTTTCTCCCTGCCGGGACTCGAACCCAGGTCGCTCACCTGCCAGGTGTGCGCTCCAGCTGCCGAGCAGCGGGATCTCCGCAAAGCTCAACAGTCGGCGACTTTTGCGAAGCCGCAGCGAGAGTTTAAATAGTGTAGCAGTCTTTTGTCTTCGAGTAGTTGAACTTTATTCCCAATTCCCACAGGCGATACAGCACATGTTCAACCATTGCGAAATGGGCTAGAATACCTACGGCGATGCCGATGAGCGAGATAGCAGTAACCGCTGTTGTGTTATATGCCTGCGCCTGCTTCCAAAAGTCGTCAGCCACTCAGTCAGATGAGTTGTAACTTTGTTGTCATCGTGTCCTAAGGGTCCCTTGGTTCCCGATCACGGAACAACGGCAACAGGCCTTACGTTCGTATCGCGCCCTCTCAGTCGTGGCGTTGGCACCCATATTATTATTCATTTTATTATGTTTTCAGCCACTCTGCCCTGGAACTCTTTCCCTCAATCCCTCAGCCTTGCCCGCCTATGTTGACAAGGGCTCACGGCACGACTGCAGTACTTTCAACTGGCTTTGAAGAGTTATTCGCGGGTGGTGCATGAGTGAGTGAGTGTGTGCGTGAGTGTGTGTGTGCGCGCGTGTTATACAATCTACCAAGCCGCCCCCACACTTGTGGGCGATGGTGGAGAACCTGCTGGGCAAACACGTCAAGGGCAAAAAAAAAAAAGCTCAAAGGAAGAGAGGTTTAATTATCAGAAGCTACACCAAAGAACGAAACGCGATGCACTTGACATGATACGAAGAGGTGTGAGCTGCAACCCAAACCTGCCGTCTTTTTATTCTAACACGTGTCATTGTTCCTCAGAACCTCAGCGTGTGGTCTCGCGGAGTGTGATTGCCAATTAAACACAGTTTGCACTGTGAGCCTCTCTGTAGACTTGGATTGAGACTCTCGCCCCCCCCCCCCCCCCCCCCAACTTCATGCGCATCAAACTCCTACAGCTATCGCGCGCAAGACTTTCTTCCCACCAGTCTGTGATTTGTTTACATTGCTTTTATTCTCCACCATCCCCCCCGCCCCACCCCCTCAGTGTGAAATCGACATCCAAATTTCATTTAAGTTTCTCTGTCCTAATGTCGCCCGATTAGCTGCCTCGCTTTGCCTGTCCTTGCGTGAATCTATCTGCAGGACCTAAGTTTCAAAATATTTAATGAACGATTTGTGCGCTAATTTTAAAATGTTCAAGCAACAGATGACGGGCTGTTGAAGCTTACGCAATTACACTGACCCTGAGGGGCTTGTGTTCCCTCTTGTTCCTCCGATTGATAGGTTTGTGAATCAGCCACCAATAATATGTTTGCGACGTTCAAATCACCACCGCCTCCAAAACGATTGTGGTTGGCATGGTTCCTATGATATCGAAAATTTCTCAAAGCGTTTCTCACAGGAAACGTTGCTGCGTGACAATGTCCCACACAACGAATCGCGCGGCAAGTATTTATCTGCGGCTTTTGTTGGCCAGTTGGAGGAAAATGCTTTTTGTCTCTTTAAACAATGCCAATTAAATCTTTAACACCCGCCTGACCGGGCGCAGCTTTCAGAACGTTAGTTTACCATCTCATCCAAAGGATGGCACCTCCAAAGCCATCAAGCACCCCCTTGTTCAGTCCTGCTCTGAAATGTCACGGAATATACTGTAAAGTGAAATTGACTGTATAATAATAATAATCATTGCATTTGATATAGCGCTTTCCACATCTTATCAACGTCCCAAAGCGCTTCACAGAATATACTGTAAAGTGAATTGACTGTCTATATTTGTGGGCGAATCGCGGCAGCCAATTGCGCACAGCAGCGTCCCACACACACAGTCGTGGATTGAAATGACCAATTTTATTATTGTGTTTTTTTTTTGAGGGATTATTATTAGGCGTGTGGAGTAAGGAAACTTGCCCAAGGTTTCGCCCTGACCTGCCTGGATTCGAACACAGGTCTCCCCAGCTTGGTTTCCCCAGCTTGCAAGACAAGTGCTCTAACCCACTGAGTCACAGGAGCTCCATATTTGTGGGCGAAACGAGCGGCAGCCAAATTGCGCACGGCAGCGTCCCCCACAGACAGTCGCGGAATTGGGGCTGGGGGAGAAAGGGGGAGAGGGAGGAAAAGGTGGGGGGTGGGGGGGGTGGGTTTGGGTGGTGGGGGGTTAGCTGTGTGGTGAGGTAGCCTTCTTTCCGACATCGCTGTATGTCTCATCCTCACATCAAGATTGAGTGTTTTGTCCAGGAGAGGGTGCAGTGGTTACAAAGCACAACAGCTCTGTGTTGTTTTCAGATGAGGCTGCAGTCAAAGGAAATCTTAGAAAGGAAAAAGAACAGATTTGCGTTTTTGTTCAGCTAAAGGCTGTTGGATTCCTTGGCCCGTAGGTTTCATTCAGTGCGTTTTGGTGGGGGGTGTTATCGCATCGTGGCGTTGTATCTTAATAACTCGCGTGAGGGAGGGAGTGGGGTGGGGGTGGGTGGGGGAGTGGTGAGTGATGAATTCGATAATAATCTTTACGATCACTGTTAAGCGCTCTGAGACGCTACCCGGGGTGGAGGGCGCTGTTGTTGTTCTCCGTGTTTGTCCTCCGCTTGAGCTTCGATAGGATACGTTTCGTCCACGGAATACCGTGTACTGTCGATTCATTTTACAGTATATTCTGTGAAGCGCTTTGCGATGCCTCTCAACCACGTGCTCAGCACATATCAAAGGCAAGGATTATTGGATCAACCCCTCCCTAGTTCCCTCTCCCACACCACTACTGCTCATTTCTCCATCACCTGTCCCATCAAAGTTATTTATTGCCTCGCGAGGGGGGGGGGTCCCGTATCTATCCCCCAAACCACAAAGGGAGCTTTCCTCGAGAAACATCGACATTTTCTTGCCCGTTAACAGCCGTCTGCTCAGTTGTCCACCGCTCAAAAGGGGCACAACGTTCACTGGTGTCGACCGCGAAGCAATCGAGTTTGTTTGAATGAACATTCCCACTGCGAAGTGTCGCAGTCATAGAGCTGTTTGTGTGTGTGTGTGTGTGTGTGTGTGTGTGCGCGCGCGCGCAAAAGAGCTCTTGCCCGATGCTGAGTGTGTGGGTTTCCGGGTCCCGTCCTTCGTTGTTTGTTTTGTTTTTCCTCATCTCGAGGCCTCTCTGTAAGTTTACACTCGCATCTATCGTTCACTGCGGTTGACGGTGAAATCCCGCAAAGCGCCCCGAGACGTTTTCATGACACGAGAAAGCGCTGTCACTAGTGTCCGGCGATATATCGGTATAATTTTTCATATCGATGTGCAGATATTGGAAATTCAAATAATTCAGTATATCGAAAAATTCGGTATATAAAAAAATTGGTAGATCACAAATATGGGTATATTGTGTCTGGCGATATATCGGTTATGTCGGTTATATCGGTATAATGCGAACTTTTTCAACTTACCTTGTCGACATCCGAATGCGTGCGCATGCGCAGGACAAAAAAACCCGCGTTATCGATATATCGGTATATATCGGTATATATCGATATGGGCAAACCGATATATCGATATCGGAAAATTTCCATATCGACGGACACGTGCTGTTGTAACGCATCTTTTTTTAGTTTTCAGCGGTTGACATGCCTGCAAAGAGCTCCGCGACTTAACCCACCAATGTATTGCGTTGCTGTTTTCCGTGTAGCAGCGGGAATCCCGCGTCCAATTTACTTGTCGATTGAGCCAAGGGTTTGTTGTGTCGGTGGCGTTTTTCGGTGATGAATTGGTGATAAATTTTTAAACAAACAGACGAGTGTTTTTCGCCAGAGGCTAAAGTGTCCCCCGGCTGATCATTAATTTGCTTCAATCTCGTTCATTCCCCTTGCTCCGTATCTGCAACGAAAACTCTCTTTCTCTCCCTCTCCTTATCTTGCTGTGATCTCTTCCATCAAACGTAGCGGCAATGTTTGTGTTTTAACAACACAGGGCATTATATGTTTTGTTGCATATCGAGTTTGTTGTCACATTTAGTAGAGATCAACATGGTGGGATTCACTGAGTCAATGTGCGTCGGGTGTATTGAATTTGGGGGATACCTCTCCCCTTTTACACAGACGGTTTTTACAAACCGCCTTTGAGTTTTCTAATAATAATTATAATAAGAATACTTGCGTTTGATACAGTGCCTTTTAGACATCTCAGAATACACTGCAAAGTATATTTTGTGGGCGAAATCACATTGTGGACGAGGCATGATGTCTAGAAGACGTGAAAAGTGCGATATCAAATGCAATAATTATTTATATTTATTGTTCAGCCATTATTGCAATCACTGAGTGATTGACGTATGAAAAGAAAAGTTATCTGATAAATGCAATCCTGCGCCAAAGGCTTTGAGACTTGAAGGAGTGGGAGATCAGCAATAATAATCTTTGCATTTGATACAACGCTTTTCACATTGTATCGACGTCTCCTACAAGGCCTTACACGGCCTTGCCCCGCCCTATTTAACCGATCTACTCTCCCCCTACACGCCCACCCGGACCCTCCGTTCAGCAGGACATGGCCTGCTCCAAGCCCCCCGCCCGAACCGCCCCACCATCGGAGGCCGGGCCTTCAGTTTCTCCGCTCCCACCCTATGGAATGCCATCCCTCAATCCCTCCGTTTTGTCTCTTCCCTTTCCTCTTTCAAGGCCGGTTTGAAGACTTTCCTCTTCGATCGTGCCTTTTGTTCCACCCCGAACTCTTTTACCTCCCCTTCGTGTTTCACCCCTTCCCAAACACTCCCCTCCCAGCTCGGGTCACACGCCTCCTGTGCAGCGCCTTGGGACGTCCTCCCGACGTGAAAGGCGCTCTATAAATGTAATTTGTTGTTGTTGTTGTTGTTGTTGTCGTCTTAGAGCGCTTCGCAGAATATACTGTAAAGTGAGTTGACTGTATATTTGTGGGCGAAACGTGGCAGCCAATTGCGCACAGCATCGTTTCCCCCCCCCACAAACAGTCGTGGCTTGAAAATGACCAATTTTTATTACTGTACTATTTTTTGAGGGCTTATTATTGTGTGTGTGTGTGTGTGTGTATTGGCTCTCTCATCTCATAGCCGTGACAAGGCTATGGGTTCAAGACCACTGGCAGGGGAATTCAGCCCGTAATCTCGGCTGGTGGTGGAATGCTGCCCCGGGGATGAATCACCAATGTATCACCCCACGAAACTGCTCGCATTGAAATTTACATTTCGAGCAAGCGAATTCCGGCCAGATAGCCCGAGTCTGTTTACAAAGCGGAATCAAATTAAATGCTCATGGTTAAGCCCCCCCCCACTGCCCCCACCACCTACCGGCCGCAGGTTTGCAGAGGTTCAGGGAAGTGACATGTAATCAGCTGTTTGGATAAGTGAGTTGCGGTCTTGTCTGGTTAATTTCCAGTGTCAGCACATCAGCCCTCGTGGCTGGCAACGCAGTGACTGAAAGCGATTTGGCAGTGACAGCTTTTAACAGTGGCATTGAAACAAGAATTTCTTACTCTCTCCCCCCTCCCTTCCTCACCGCCCCCACTCCCACACACGTACAGTATATACACCCACAACCCCCCCCACCCCACACACACACACAGAGTAAGCAAAGACACGCTTGAGATTTGTACATGTTGGGCAAAGAGGGGAGATGAAGATCATTTTTTTGTCACGCAACGAATACAGTAAGAAGGTTTGGAATGCACTGCCTGGAAGGCTGGTGGAAGCAATGATTCAATGATAAGTTTGGAAAGTGAATTGGGTATCTACTTGACAATATATATATACTGTATATATATATAAAATATATATATATGCAAGGCTCTGGGGAAAGAACGAGCGAGTGGGACTGATTGGCTTGCTATTTTTTGAAGAGCTAGATCCAGGCCCGATGGGCTGAATGGCCTCCTTCTGTGCTGTGAGATTGCATGTCAATGGCAGGCTGACACTTCATATGTCTGTGACATGATCCAAATCTCACATGCTTTCGACGCTGATTTGCAGTACAAAAGTACTGTACTTGTATTGATCAGATGACCACCTGAAGACTTTCCCCTTCAGCCAGCGCATCAATAATGGTCACCTCCCCCTTTCTCCCTGGCTTGGCATCACAACACTACGCCAATGTTGAGCGCTCCGAGACTCTAACCCTACTGGGAAGGCTCTTTATAAATGCACCTGTCACTGATATGAACACTGAAATCTTACGAGGAGCAATGTTATCCCCCCTGGCTCAACCGAGAAAGAAAAAAACAAAACACCAAAATGGATTCAAATTGTTGTACTGGGAAATGAGAAACTGTTTGTATTTCACATTGCATCCTTGCTTTGGGACTAACTTGATGGATTGCAATGCTCTGTTCCGTTCTGTTCCGTTGCTAAACAGTCCTATTGCTGCTAAGCATGCAGGTGCGTTTCCGTCGTGTCGTTTGTTTCAGGAGTCGATTAATGACGTGTGTTTTTTTTTTAAAAAAATACTCCCAGAGCAATGGTGGCTTGCACTGTGATGGTCCAGTGTTCAGCGCTTTTGGCGGATGTTGCTGTTATGGATTTGAAGCTTTTATTAAAAATTCACCTCAGCCCACTTCCCTTGACTGGCTACTACTGGGCGAGGAGTGGGGGGGTGGTTGGGGAAGGGGGGTAGTGGAAACATATTGGCAGCATTAAACACGGAGAGAGACGTTGGCTGTAGATCTCTTGCTCTTAGCAGCACACACGGTAATAAAGTTTTCAGAATTGGCATAAACCTGCCGTTTTTTTTTTGCAAATCAGGATGCGTGATGTTGTGGATGGATGCGATTCATTTTAAATACCTTGCCGGGTTGATTACAACGAGAGCGCAATAAACCCCAGAACTCTGTTGAGAATCCGAGTGAAAACACCACGGACAAAGCTCCATATGCCATCTCCACCACTGTAATAATCCGTTGGAATTCGCTTCAAACATGATTCCCAGTGTGTCCGCTGTCCTAAACCAACAATATAATTGATTAAAATTCTCCTGCTTTGTATGCTCTATTTCTCACGGGTCTTGTGTTAATATCCATTGGAGTTTAATGCAATCATTAACCTGTGTGAAGCCAAAAATTTATTCCTGCATATCATTTGGGTCTCTTCCCTCATCAAGACATCTTTGCTTTAGCAAATGTCTTCAACTTGTGTTTTTTGTTTTGGTAGTGTGATCTTGCAAACGCTGCGTGTTTTCTGGAATTCGGTCCGTCATTGAATTATCTTATTGATGATATATTATTTGTTGCTATCAGTCCTAGGATATATACAAAATATAATCAATTCACTTTACAATATATCCCGTGAAGTGCCAAAGACATGAGAAGGCTCCATATCAAATTAAATGGTAATTAATATTGTTGATGAGGAGGATTAGGGGGAGGCTTAGTTGGCCTAAAAGTTGGCTTGTGACTGTTGACTATGGGATATAAGTCTCAATTTGAGTCTTGAGCAATAGTCTCACTTGAAACACTGCCTAAAGAACAGGTGTTTAGAAATCGCTCACAAGACCTACATTTGCTCCATTGATTCGAAATTTGGCAATTTTTTAAGTACAGCCTTTAAATTTCCAGTCCTTTTTCTAGATGCCTTGGGACGTCCTCCACTTTTCCAACGCCTTGAGGCGTCCTCGTGACATGAAAGGCGCTAGCTATACAAATGTCATTTTGGATGTGACTCTGTGAGAACTATTTTAAAAAAGGGCTTCAAAGTTTTTTTTTACAGCAGTTCAATGTATGAGATATTCTGGGGGATTTTTTCCTTCCACATGCTGATTGAGAGGTTGCCATCTCCAGCCTTTCAGTCTCTATCTCCAGTCTGCAATGTTCTCAAAGGTTCTTTTTATTTTGGAGCTTATTTTTTTGTTGTTTGTTCGTTCGCCAGCAGCTCGATCGTGAGAGGGGTGAAAAGTAATAATGGGGGAAAGAAAATCTTGTCAAGTTTCGTGGATCAAATAAGATAAAGACGAACCCAGGCTGTTAGTAATAAGTTTGATGTGCCTCATAAGAGATTAATCTAGCCCAGATGTCTGTAAGGTATGGAGGAAGTATTTACAATAGGTTCTAGGTCAGTTTCTTATCTCACGAGACAGCAGCTGCCATGGAAACTTTAAGCCAGATAAATGAGATTACACTTTGGTCCTTTTTTTTATATATAAAAAAAGGAAATGTAACAAAATTGATTTGCTTTGAGCAAAAAGCACAACTTACTCTCAGCTGACGCGACGTTTAAAAACACAATAACTTGTATTTTTCCTCTGGGCCTGGGATCGAGGGTGAAATAACTTCTCTCCACTCACATGTTGGGCTGAGTGACTAAAACCCTTTGAGTAAGTGAGAAGAGTAGACTGGGTATAAAGGCCACGGGATTGATTCCCTATGTCTGTGCTGAGTTTAGCTGATCTCTGTCAGTGATGTAGGAAATTCCATCTGCACACCTTCCTACTCATTGCAGTACACTGACTCAGGCTCATTTAACCCAACTAGTCCATGCTCATATGAATATCCCTTCCTAAACCCCTCTGCTCCATTCCCAGTGGAGTCCTGTAGCTCAGTGTTCATAACACTCGCCTCGCAAACGAGAGAACTTGGGTTCGATTCCAGGCAGAGCAAAACCAGGGAAATGTCAACAGTAAATCACATTGTTGTACTTAGGAAATGTTATTTGTAAAGGCCGCGGAGAACTCTCTACTTTCAATATTTGATTTGGTTATGTTGTGGAAACATTGCAACTGCAGAAACGTGAGGGTTGAAAGGACTCCTGAATCTATCTGATGATTGGTATTCACTGAGGCGGAAAAAAAAGTGTTGAAGTGCGAAACTTTTTCCCGATGTAAAATCTCACAGGAAATGTTACAAACAGTGGGTGATGGTACATTTATGATCTGAAGAGCTTGGCGATAGAATATATTGTGTAGACATAATCTAAAAGGAAGCTTGTTTGCTTCTTTAGGATCCCACAGCACTATTCGAAAAGAGAACTGAGAGCTCCTTTCACCTCTCCAGATATAATTGATCATTGACTGTTTGTGTTTGGGGGATATTGCTGTGTCCAAATTGGCTGCCGTTGTAGGACTGCAAGTACGAGGTCACACTGAAAACACTGCAAACCCTTTTTGACATTGCGACAAGGCGTTAAATCAAATTTGAGCCTTGATTATCTTATTTTATTTATCTGTCCATCCATAACAAGTCAAAAGAGATCAAACACTGTCTCGAGTTCAGGTGAACAGACCCACAACCTAAGAAATTCGCGATCGAATATTGAGTAATGTGTGATGCATCTTAGCAGGGCAATACATCATTTGCAGCTGTGACATAAAACCATTATTTATTAAATGATTGTACCCAAAGCGAGGGAGTTCATAAGTATCTTGCACTTGCACAATGATTGTTGTATTACGATTGCGAGAATATAATTCCTTGTGAATACAGTGCCTGAGTAAAGTAGTTTGCATGGGAATACAAAAAGGATCACATAATGTGGTGTATAAAGTACAAATCAATCTAAATTACATTTATATAGTGCCTTTCCACGTCGGGAGGATGTCCCAAGGTGCTGAACAGTCAGGTAGGGACCAGAGCAGGGGGACGGGGGTGTGGTATGGGTTGGGGTAGGGGGAAGAAGGAGAGTAGGAAAATTGACTGTGTGTTTGTAAGCGAATGGGAAATGGACAGGCAAAGTTAGGTTTCAAAAATATAAAACTGGAACACCACCGTAAATGAAGTGCTGCATACTGTAGTAAGTTTTGTCAAAGAAAAAAATGGTTCTTTCCGCATACCCAAATTAATTTGTGCCAAATCGTTTGTCAATTCAGTAAATGTTAAGTGTGTGGCATTCATCCAAATCCACAATTAATTGCTATTAAATTTCATTCAGTCTCAACCGTTCAGCAATTGCAGCATGAAACAGTATCAGCCATCATTAAGTTATTACTCCGTAAAGCGGTAATGTGGGAGGAAAATAACGATTACTTTGTGGAATGTTGGATGCCAACAATGTTGCGCATGACGTAATTGGTCAAAATGCGATGCGGGAAGTGGATATTTTTGTTCATTTTCTCTCAGATTTGTTTAAAATCCCCACCTCACAGTATCACAAGGTTGCGTCCCTTCTGGACCTTAAGCCGCGTGAGGTCATTTCAATCCACGACTGTTTGGGGGGACACTGCCCCGAGCCATTGACTGCCACGATTCGCCCAAAAAATATACAGTCAATTCTCTTGACAGCATATTCTGTCAAGCTCTTTGTAATTTTGTTGTTGTTGTCTAGAAGGCATGAAAAAACGCTGTATGAAATGCAAGGATTATTACGATTATTCTCGTTCTCGTCGAACGCATGTCCATCTTATGTAGACTTATTATTGAGAATGCTGAAGATTTCCAAGTCTTATGTATCTTGCCCTCGGCGGCTTTCCTTGAATGACGGTGTGTGAACCACACAGCACTTAATAAACACAAACCTGTTTGAATTGCATAAAAACCCTGTCAACTGTAAGTGCCTGTTCGACTCGCAAAACGTCAACATTTGAAAAACTGCCACTTCTCTGATCTTATTCAGAGAAAGGAGCCAAGTCTAATTGGTCACTCAATCCACGACTGTTTGTGGCACACTGCCATTGGCTGCCATGACTCACTCACAAAATATACACTTTACAGTATATCCTGTCAAGCCCTTTGAGACATCTCAAACGCGTGGATAAGTTGCTATATCAAATGTAAGGATTCTTCTCATTGTTATTTTCTTTATGAAACACATCGACTTTCAGCAATCAGAATGTTTAGTGCCACTAAGTAATAATAATATAATAATCCTTGCATTTGATATAGCGCTTTTCACATCTTCTAGACGTCTCAAAGCGCTTCACAGAATATACTGTAAAGTGAATTGACTGTATGTTTGTGGGTGAAACGCGGCAGCCAATTGCGCACAGCAGCGTCCCCCACAAACAGTTGTGGATTGAAATGACCAATTTTATTTTTGTGTTTTTTGTGTTTTTTTGGAGGGATCATTATTAGAGGTGTGTGTGTGTGTGCGGAGTAAGGAAACTTGCCCAAGGTTTGGCCCTGACCTGTCTGGATTCGCTTTAAGGCGAATGCTCTAACCACTGAGCTACATGACTCCACATAAGCAGATAATGTGTATTTAGAAGGAAAATTATTCTTTTGCTTCTTTGGGCTGGGATCACATGTATAACTAACTCAACAAGGGACGGACGGAATCCAGCACTTTCTCTTGCTAAAGGGCTCTAATTAGAATGTGTTTGGACAGCCTTTATCCGCTTCCAACAGAAGTGAACGTGTAGCCGCATAATTTATTAATAAGTTGCGCATCTACTGGGAAATCTCTCTGCAAGAAAGGTGCCCGGGGGAGAGAGAGAATGAGCTATTTTATTGGAGTTGGGCTATTTTTTTCCCCCACCGAAAATGGGGATTGATGTGCATTTGTGCATCGTAAAGGGGGCGCACTGTACGGAGGGCGTGAGGACGTGAAAGGCGCTTTTGAAATGTTCGTTTTGTAACTTTTAATTTTTATCAAGTTAATTTTGTTGTTGGTTCCAGCCGTTTACCATCCTCCGGGCAAAGGGAGAGGTTCCCCGGTGTCTGTCCTGAAATTGGCCTTCGCAGCTCAAAATCTCCCGTTCTTACGCTCTATGGTCTTCGGACATCCTAAAGTACCGTCTTTCGATCGCACTGCAAACTTTATGCGTGTTTGTCGGATGTTTGGTGCGTGCGAATTGTCCTTTGCCTCTGCCCACGCAATGTTTTTCGGTGAGTTTTTTTGCGAAGCGCTTTGAGACAACGCGGTACGTCATAGAGGGCACGATATCGAGTTGCACGTCTGATGGTATTATAATTATTATAATGAAATTACAGTTCACGCTAAGCTGTACTGCATGTCAGACCCGGTTTGAAATTCCACGATGTAAAGAAGCACTTGCGACAGCTTTTATTATCCGTCATTAGATTAGATCTTTTTTTGTTGCTGGAAGATAATTAAGATTCTACAACCTTAATTAACACGAGATTGGAAAAAAAAAGGAATTAGGAAATCAGATGGGAACTCAGTGATTTGAAGGTCACCCGAAATTAGGCTCCATGTCAAGGATGGTAATGAGCTCATTGTGTTTGACAGCATCTGTGGGAAAGCAGGTCAGATGACATATATATATATATATGTGTGTGTGTGTGTGAGTGTGACTGTGTGTGTGTATGTAAAGGGAAGTATTGAGTCATTGCATCAGCTCTCACCCCCTGAGATTGCAGATCAGAAGCGCATTTTTATTCACAAAAACGTTCGGAATCTCAACTAGTTTCCATTACGTCTCATTAGCCACCAGCTCGCTGTGCTGCCGATCCCTTTAGAGCTATCTTTAGGAGTTCTTGCAGCATCACGGTTAGAGCCCTCACCTCCTTAGCAAAAGTGGCCCCGGGTTCGATTCCCGGATGGGGCGAAAGCTTAGGCGTGTTTCTTTACCCCAAACTCCACTGTTTACCTAATATTACGTTGAAACCTGGCTTGTTAGTCGATTGGCGGATTGCTTTCCTGATGTAACAATCCCTTGAACAAATACAGTATGTGGTCACTTCATCCACGACTGTTTGTGGGGTACTGCTGTGCAAAGTTGGCTGCTGAATTTCACCTGCCCACTAACTATACAGTCAATTCATTTTACAGTAGCCTATGAAATGCTTTGAGACGTCTCGATGACGTGATCAGACACTATATCAAGTGCAAGGATTATTTTTATTGCAGAATTATTATTTCTACTGAAATGAGATCTGTAATTTTTTTGGATCCTCAACACATGATCGCATGATATGGTCATCCACAAACTCTGTTTGGCTCCAGTGTTTGACAATCGATTTCTTCATTAAGATGGGCCTTCACTGTTTCTCCTCCTAAATCGATGGTTGGATCAAACTCTGCCTCTGTCAAAAAGACACGAATAGGGCTTTTAGCTTGTGCACTGTGAATAATAACCAATGTTAAATCAGCTCTGACTGCGTCTCTGAAGTAGATTTCATTACTGGAATAATTCAGAGTCTGCGTCGAAGAAGAAGAAGAGCTTGAGTTTTTACAGCGTTCTTATCGGGTTCAAATGCCTCCGAGCGCTTTTGCTAGGATTTCTATCAAGTCCAGCGGCTGTATGCAAAATCAGGAGACAATCTGCATACTAATGACCATGAGGTGAAATGACCAATTTAGTTGAAGGGTTATTGGCCAGCGCATTGGGGAAAGCCAGGCTGAACAGGCAGCTGGGATCTCAGTGGAAGGCCGACATATCTCTCTCTCTCTCTCTCTCGCTGTCGGTTACTGTCTCCGTGAGTCCGTCATGTCGCTTGTCCTGAAACAACCGCAGTTATTACCTCAGTCCATTCGGAATCGTGGGGCGCTTGCACTTGTTGATGGTTCCTTGTCCCTCCCTGATTTTATACGTCTCATCTAAAGGGCTGGCACCCTGACATAAAAGGCCCTGTTCCGGCTTCCAATACCTCTGGCACCTGCCTGAGGATACTGCCCCCAGTCGCGTTGTCAGGAACAATTTTTGGGGTCTGTGGGGGGAGGGGTGGGGGGGCTGTGCGTGTGGGATGTAACTTTCTCCGAGATAACTGCTACGCAATTCTGTTTACCCAAAGTATGGTACGTTGCCGACTCCCCCAAGTTGTTGTTGTTGTGGGGGCCGTGAGCGCAGGAAGCAGGTCAGTCAGGTCCACGTGGTGGGAAGTGACTTCAGTGGCGACCCGATGACCCGGAAGAGTCTGGCCGTTTATGACGCTACCACACGATGTCAAAACCTTTTTTTTTTTTTTTGGGGGTGTCAGGTCTAAAGCTCTCGTCCTTCGTGGGCTTATGGAGAAAATGGTACCTGACTGTGGGTTGCTGAACTCCTATTCAACAGCTCTCAGCTTCCGTTCCGAACACAATACCTTTCTTCCAGCAATCTGACTCTTGTAACAGGACTCGTATGACAGCTGTTAATTGGGTTTTCTCTCGCAGCTGTTGTCAGAGCTTTGTAAATGCTGCAAAGTTACTTGATTGAGCAAAAATAAATTCCTTCTCGGGGGTCAGGATGTAATTTTGCTGTGCAGTGAAAGTAATTTGATTCATGGTTATCTGGATCAATTCCCCCCACCACCCCTCCCACCACTCTCTCTCTCGCCTCCCCTGCACTATTTGACAGCTTTCCTTGCTTTTTAAACCGAGACCCTGTCAGCCTCTTCAAGTGGAAGTCAAACATCCCATGGCACCGATTAGAAAAGAGAAGGGATTTTTTAAAATCTTATCCTCCCTCTCTCCGCGCACCCACCCTCCCCCCCACCCCGCCCTATGTCTTGACCAACAATCCCCCCCAAAGTAAAATCCGTCAACTCACTCGGGAAAATTATCAACCAGAAATTTGGGAGAAAAATTACCTCTGTTTCTGAGCGACGCCATGGAATCTTTAACGTCCATCCGAACAGGCAGTCAGGACCTCACGTTGAATGTTTCATCCAAAGGACTGTGCCTTGACCAAATATAGGACTCCCCCCCCCCCCCCACACACTGTGTTGAAGTGTTGGCCTCGACTCTGTGGGTTCAACGTCCCGATGTGGATCTTGAACCCGCAACATTGTGAATCAGAGGCAAAGAATCTGAGGCAGGCTGACGAGCAGCGATGCAGTCTTCAAACCGAGAGCACTGATCTTCAGCTGACATTCCTCTCGGCTCATTGACGGGGATCAGATTGGCTTTTTGCTGACCGGGTTCAGGCGGGTTATGAAAATAGTCCAGCCCCCCGCTGTCAGCCGAGAGTGGTAAATATCCCAAGGTCAATTAACATTTTCGCCACTCGTTCTGCGTGAAGTGATCTGGAAACCATGGCGTAGAAGGTATATCAAGGGAATAGAAACGTCTACTGAAATGCACTGCTTCAATTCAATTTAAAATAAATATATTTTTTTGAGAGATTATTATTAGGCGTGTGTGTGTGTGTGTGTGTTTGTGTAGTAAGGAAACTTGCCCAAGGTTTCGCCCTGACCTGCCTGGATTCGAACACTGGTCTCACGCTTGTCTTTGTACAGTATAATCAATTGAGCCACTTCAATGTCGCAATTTTGACTTGTGCTACATATGGATGGAATCGCATTTATCTTGGTGGGTTCTGAAGTTTCGGAATTCTCACTGATGCATTCCCGTGTGAGCGAGAATAATTTGCAGCTTAATTCTATTGCCCCCCCCCCCCCCCCCCCCCCCACCCCACACACCCTCTCCCAGGTCCTGTGAGATGTTTTATTAATAGTAAATAAATATTTACAGACGTGTGTATTTCATATCAAAACCAGGTTATCCCTCATCCGTTTGCAACTGCACAATCTCTGCTTGGTGGAATAGGTCAATCAATTTGCTTAACAATTTGCTGTCTGTTGAATTTGCCCAGTAGAATATTGTTGCTGCCTTGTTCCGAGGCATTGACTGTCTCTCTTACTTTTGTTTTTTTCTGGCAGGGAGACTTCAAATTTAATATTTAACCATATTAGTCAATTGATGTGTGAAAATGGGTTTGATGTCGGGGTGGACGTTTGCTCTGCTTTCAAGCACCTAGATTGCAGAGGAGACAAAGTGTGGCCCAAAAATATTCATTACGTTACTTCCCTGGTATACACAACACAAAGTTTTAGCTGCGACATTACTTGTTCAGCAAAATAACGTTACTTGTAAGGAATTTGGAGTTGTTGGTTTCGGATGATGCTGCAGATTTATTGATTTCCAATTTTTTAAATATAATAGTTTCTCAAAAACTAATAAGCCATGTTTGTGCCAAACACAAAATCCACTGGATACAAATCAGTTCAGTGCTTAGCAGAAAATCGCTTCTTTCCATAGTTATCATTGGGGGGTTTCTGTTGCCCGCTGAGAATCGCAATGAGATGGATTTCCAGATCTGTGCAGAAATATTCAGAGTTCCACGTCAACATTCCAGCGACACAATAATATGAATCAATTATTATTAATAATAATAATCCTTCCTGCTCGGGTCTCGACCCCTGACTGTTCAGCACCTTGGAAGGTCCTCTTGAGGCGAAAGGCATTCTACAAATATAATTTTGTTGTTGCATTTGATATAGCACTTTTCACATCTTCTAGACATCTCAAAGCGCTTCGCAGAATGTACTGTAAAGTGAATTGACTGTATATTGTGGGCGAAACACGGCAGCCAATTGCGCATAGCAGTCATGGATTGAAATGAACCATATAGTATCTTGTTGATAGTCATGTAGAGCAAGAAAACTTGCCCAAGGTTTCTTCTCCCTGCTTGGAATTGAACCCAGCTCTCTCGCTTTGTAAGGCGAGTGCTCTAACCACTGAGCCACAGGACGACAGAATATACCCTCAAGTGAATTGACAGTGTTTTGTGTGAGTGAAACAGCTCTTTTTGTTTCTCCCCCTTCGGTTCATAGGAGGGAATTAGGAATTGAACAGAATAACCAGTGTGTCCTCTCCCAATACATCTCAGTGAAGTGCTGCCTGCATAAAACCATCACATTAATCACGCGTCTGCCTGGCATTGCATCTGCCCTTTTACAACTTTAATGTGTTTTTAATGCCTTCGCTTTTAATATTTTAATGCGACTACTTGCTCTGGTATAAAGTGCGTCAACATTTTTGCGCCCGACCAATTAGAGTTTTACTGTTAGTTAATAACTGTTGCTTTAATACCCTCCAGATTTAAATCTTCTCCTCGACAAAGGAACTCTGAGCCGAGGCAAATCGTATTGCGTTCCGCTGGAGAACGGATACTGTAGCCGCCAGTTAAATTAGTCCTATCATTAGTGCGTAGCGTCTCTGTTTAGAGATGGTACTCTAAGATGTAAGTACCTTCGAATGCCAAGTAGTTTCCAAAAGGAACCTCGCCTCATAATAATACAATAATAATCCTTGCATTTGATATAGCGCTTTTCACATCTTATCGACGTCTCAAAGCGCTTCACAGAATCTACGGTAAAGTGAATTGACTGTATATTTGTGGGCGAAACGCGGCAGCCAATTGCGCACAGCAGCGTCCCCCACAAACAGTCATGGATTGAAATGATCAATTTTTATTATTGTGGGTTTTTTTGGACAGATTATTATTAGGCGTGTGTGTGTGTGTGTGTGGAGAATGGTAACTTGCCAAAGGTTTCACCCTGATCTGCCTGGATTCGAACACAGGTCTCACGCTTGTAAGGCGAGTGCTCTAACCGCTGAGCTACAGGATAGCATTGGTATACAACTGGAATTTAAGCAGTTTAAAACCTACATAGCTGCCTACTGTGAGTCCAGTTGGGACCACTGTACCCGTTAGGCAGTAATGATGAGAATCACTGATTCCAGTGACTGTGCCTGCGATTCAATATTCTGTTGTTCACTTTGTGTTCTGTTTTACATTCAAGTTCCAAATTCTCCTTTACCTGATCCCATCTCTTACAGACCGTAAACTCAAGTCTGTTTTTCTTTGTTTGGTGGTTGGGAGGTGGGCGGGAGTTAAGCTGGGAGGGAGGGAGGGAGTTGTGTGTGGATTACAACACTTTGAAAGTCATCAGATCAAGTCCCATTAAAAAAAAATAGTGAGAGTATTGCTGTGTGCAATGGGGCATTGTTAGCTATCCAGCTCTTAACATTACTCTACCCTGGTGAAATGGAAAGGTAACAAACACAATGTCGAACAGATTACACTGCTTTACTATCGCCATTGCATGTCACCCAAAGGAAATATTTGTGCATTTCTGATGGGGGGGAAAATGTACTCTGCAGCTTCAATTAAAGCTGATTGCAACAATTTAAGAGCCAGTCGGAAAAAAATTGTTTTGCCTTGTTAAAGCCTCTACCCCTTTACGCTGCTCAATTTGGGTGGAGGGAGGGAAGGAGGGAAATAAATCCAGGTGCTGAGTATTTGCCTGGAAATAAGAGACAAACAACGGAATAAGAGACAAGTAATGAAAGCAAAGATCGGTTGTCTTAGCTCACATTCAGGGAAATAATCTTATTAATAATCTTAATGTGATAATAATGCGATCATGAAAATGTGTGAAATAGACGCCAGTTAAAGCGATGGTTTCAGTTAGGTTTAGAGAGCGGGCAGGTGGGTGGGGGGTGGTGTTGGGTGGGATTGCGAAGCAGATTGCTGGGATAATGTCTTAATGTTGGCAGGATTGTGGTTAGCAGAGGTGACTTGACAGAGGTTCAAATTAATACTTGCTCAATGCACAGGTGGGGGGCTTTCATGCTAGGACCATTAAGTCGTTGATGAGATGTTACCCCCCTGGGGTGAGATAACACGGCTTCGCAGACCATGCAACTGGTATAGTTGTGTGCCAAGACACTCTGTGAGTCAACGAACAGACGGCATGCTTTCTGTTGGGGGAGAGGTAAAGATAAATGGAAAGATTGCCTTCTGACAGCTTAGTGCGGAACTGACAAGTCTTCCCCGAGCGCAGGCAGGCTAGGACAAGTTGAAGTGCCAGGGATAAGATACTAAAGTTCTGCAAGGTGCAAAGCCTCAATCATCTGTGTTGGGAAGAGCATTTTCGTTTGGCTGAGACAGAAGCATTAACCGAGATCCCCAATCCGTAACCAAGTGCACTCAAGGTACGCTAAAGAGTTTGAACACGGCCGCTGAGATTAATCCGAACCAGATGTCGGAGATTTGATACCGTTGATTGTGTTTGGCAAGGTTCTCGTCTTCCTTCCTTCCTCTGGGGCCAGTGGCTGTTCATTTCAGATTCATTTGGATAGAGTCGGGCTAATTGCGTGACCTGAAACTCGTTGCTGGAAACGCGACCAGCGCTGAATTGAAAGGGCTTCGAGTTGTCATAAATAGTGCACTTTCTCCCCTGTGTGAAGGTCGCTGTAGATATTTATATATGTGTGCAATGGAGTCCTGTAGCTCAGTCGTTAGCGCACTCGCCTTACAAGCAAGAGACCTGCGTTTCGAATCCAGGCAGGTCAGGGCGAAACCTTGGGCAAGTTTCCTTGCTCCACACGCCTGATAATAATCCGTCCCAAAAAAAGCCTGTGATAAATTGGTCATTTCAATCCATGACTGTTTGTGGGACAGCCGGGAAGCCATTAACATTTGGGTTTCCGGCGAAGGAACGGACAGTACTTTGCAACGGAAGTAGTAGGAAATGGGTCTGATAGGCAACAGACCAAGGTGAACAGGACGGATAACTACGCATTGTCGACGCGTGGCTTTGTCTTCGTCGAGTGGGTTGGTAGAAAGGAGGAAAGGAGAGTCGCTAAACGTTGAAAAGGAGCTGCACGAAAGTCACTTGTTGTTGTTGTTGTTTCGAAGAGCTGTCCTTGGCTTTCCGTAACTGGAAAAAAAAATATATTCTCTGCAGGGCAGCCATCCAATGGGGATCTCCCTCTGCAATATTGTATTTGGGTCCTGATAAACAGAAGCACCCCCCACCACCCAGCTCGTTAATCACTGCAGGCCAACCGAGCTGAACTAATAAATCCTCGCTCTCCGTATCCTTCTGAATTAATGAATTTGACAGGTGCCTCGTCTCCTTTGAAAGCTTCACCGAGTTTTTTTTTGCTGCTGTCAGAGCTGCCGACCGTTAGCCAATAGTTTAGAACTCCCGTATTTTAAGAAGGCAACGGACTAATAGGAAGGGAGGGAACATTAACCTCCGTTGCAAGACGGCCTTACTTTCGCTGTGTTGGTTTTTCTTCTTGAGCGTAGGGCCATCTCAGTGCTGGGTTTCGGTTTGAACCTTGTCATAATAATATACTGTGTCACGCACCTCTGACTTGGGAGTGTCAGCCTAGACTGTTTGGCTCCAGGTCTCGATGTGTGGCTTGAACCCGCAACCTTCTGACTCGGAGGAAAGAGTTCCAGCTCTGACGCAGGCCGACGTACGTAGGGTCAGATGCATGTAAACAGAATGATAGCCCAGCCTTCCGAAGGCAAATTGATTGCCTCTCCTTCTCCACCTCTTCCCCTGTTTGGCTTCCAATGTTGTGGCTGTCATTTGGAAGGTAATGATGTGTGCTCCCAAATCACATCACTTGACTTCCGTTACAATGGAAACTCCATTGTGTGACTATAACTCTTTCACGGGCCGTGCGCCGGGGAGGCTGAACGTTGAACGATTGACGCCGAGCAAAGACTAATGGAAGCAAAAAGCTGAGAAGTACGCAGGTTTCTGGCACTGCTGTCATATTTCCACTTTGTGAGAATGCATTCTATGCCAATCCTTTGGAACTGCTGCAGTATTCATACGACGAGCCAATAAATCACTCTGCCCAGGGATAATTTACTTCCATCTCTTAAAACCTCAGCATGCAAGTAAATGTTCTGAACTCCTGTTGTTGAGAGAGAGAGAGAGAGAGAAACAAAAAAAGACTTTTTGCGTGTTTTGACGTTTCGAATGCATTCTGAAATGGCGATAAACATTTCGCAAGATTTCACACGGAAATGGCCTATTCTTCAAGTATGCGGTGTGAGACGCCGCCAGACTGTATTATAGATAAATGCAAGTTATAACTTGCTTTATGGTTGAAATCACCATTTCAGGATGAATATCTTCGACCGTCCGTCCATTCGTTGCTTTGCCTTTTATATAAAGAACAGTTTGCTCGTAGCCTGGGGCCCATATAGCGATGATTTTGTTCAGTACCCAACCCAAAGGAGAGTTTTCAGTTTAAAATCCTTCAGAGGGGCACGGGAAATTAATGTGTGAGCGCCCAAATAGCTGGTGCGGATTTTTTACATTTCATGGATGAAATTTAAAACATCAAGTTCATTCTGCCCTGAAATAGAAAACATTTGATTTATTCTGTGGACTCTCTTAGATGTACGTACAGAAGAACAGCAAAGCTAAAGTATGTATCGGGGGAGTGGGGTGGGAGTGTGGGGGAAACAACTCGAGAAGTTGTTAAAGTGTACTGTCCTCTTTCTATATGACGATAACAACTACAGGTACTTGCAAATGCGCAGCACCCTCCAAGCAAGATAAAGTCTCAGAACATTTCATGAGGACTGGGTCTTGAGTGCGTGAGAAAGTGTGGATTCAAGTGGGGAATGGGAGTCAAAGAGCTGGGATTTTATAGACTGCTAGATGTGGAGGGGTGGGTGGGATTTGTGAGTTTGAAGTGTTAGAGGGATGGATTTGCAGAGGTCGGGTGCGAACTGAACGCTCGGGCGCCAAGGCTGGGTTGCGGTGCTAACTGGGATCATGGAACCAAGGGAAGAAGAGAGTTGCAAAGAATAACAATTGGCCTGTTTAGAGTGCTTTTCATTTTCACTCTCTCTCGCTCTCTGTCTCCCTCACTTAGCCGATGATATGACTGCTACGCTTTTATCTGCTGTAGTTTCTAGATATCCAATTCCCGTTTTTTGCACAAAGTGCCTTTTCTGCACAGCAATAAGTCGTGCGGAGGTGAGGGGGGGTGGGGGAGGGGGAGGTTTGATGGGAGGGCACAAATAAAGCAGCGAAGGAACCTGTGTCAGTGAATGAGATTTGCATTTATTTGCAAAGTGTTTCTCGGTTAAAAGTTGAGGTGAAGTTGACCCGACTGTGTACGTTTTCTTTCAAGACGTGGTTCTGGGGCTTGAAAACTTACAAAAGGGCTTCAGGTTTGATTAATAACTCTGGCACAAAACTGCCTAGTGGGGGCTGCTTTGAGGTGTAGTGCTGTTATCTGTGCCTGACAGGATGCTTATTCGAAACAAATTGCTTCAAGCTTCGTTTTAAGAGAGTATTTCATCCTGCTTCTGCCCCCAAATAACAAAATGTTTAGATTTATTGCTCAGCTGCTGTAGTGCAGGCTTTTGGAGCTCAAACTCACAGGTAATGGGTTCATTTTTTATATCTATATATATATATATATAAAAGACGAGAAAGAAAAAACGTTTTGTTCTAAACAAAGCAAAACCCCCTCAAGCACTCCGTGCAGTGTTTGGATTATTTCATATTGAATTATATCGCAGGTGGGGCTGGGGTGTGGGGGGGGAGGGTGGGGGGGGAAAGAAAATAATCACTGTCTTCATTCCTGTCCTCGGTCAAAAGTGGTGCTGTATACTCCTGGCTCAGACACTCTGTTGGTCTGCGGAGTGTGGTGACATACATACATACATACATACATACATAGCCTTCAATCGGAGCAAGATAGATAATATGAATAATAATCATTATAATCTTTGCGTTTTGATGTAGTGCTTTTCACGTCTTCTAGATATCTGTTGAGCAACGTGGGCGAATGAAGGGTCTGCAAATGGGACAGAGTGGATTGCACTCTGAGAAAGCCAGCAGAGGTATTAATTAATGGTGCAATGGGCTGCCTTCTTTTGTGCTATACATCTCTGGGGTGCTTTGGTTCTATTCTTCAATGCAAGTCTGTTTTGTGTGTGTTTGTGTGTGTTTTACAATGATGCTGTTCTGCACCAGCTAGCAACCTAGAAGACGGCGAGCTTTTTTATTTAAACGCATCTTGTTAGAGTTTCATTTTACTAATAATAATTTAAAGGTAATAATCCCTCAAAAATGGTCACTCGTATGGTCACTCAATCCAAGACTGCTGTCCGCAATTGGCTGCTGAGTTTTGCCCACAAATAATACAGTCAATTCACTTTACAGTATATTCCGTGAAGCGCTGAGGAACGTCTCAACGACGTGATAAGGCGCTATTTCAAATGCAAGTATTAATATCGTTATCATTTGCAGACCCAAATCACCATGTAACTATTGGGTCTCGCTCTGTGGTTTCCTTTCGTAATAATCCGAGAAGTGATGAAACGAGATTGGTTGAAAACGCAGCCCTTGTACACCTCAACGTTGACTGAGAACCGTCAGTCTCAGTGTACAGGGGAGGTGGATTTGTCGACGTTTTCACAGGCAAAGCAGAGATGCATGTGAATGAAGGGGACAGCTGATGCTACAGATTCCTCAGTCTGTTCATTAAACAGTACTTCATGGATGAAGAGTAAAAAAAAAATCAATCAACTGCATGGCCTCAGTGTGACCTTATTCCAATCCAATTTGGAGCAGCTTTGATATGATAAACACTCACTCATAGTGACGAGGATATTATTAATTCAACATTGGAATACAGTGCAACATGTTGAATAAGGAAGCTATGCTCACCTGGGTCTACACATAATACATGCCTGGCGCGTTGCAGTTCTGTGAAACGTTTCATTCACACCGGTGTGTTTTTATTTGAAACTCGAGCACTTTGAAGTCGATGCAGATAATTGGCAACTTTTCCCCCCCCCCCCCCACCCCTCCCACCGCCGCCCTCACCTCGAATAAACCACACTTGAAGAATTCACCCTTGCCATTCGCATTGTTGGTTCTATTTTTGTATTCCCTTCATAACACCGGTCGAAACGTCATCATTTAAGTAGTTGACTGGCCAACAGCAAACACGGTAAGTGAAGAGCGAGATGGTTACGCAATGAAGTGGTTTTGATGAGAGGGCACAAGATAGGGGTCGACTGAGGGGTTAGACGCCAGAGAATGTTGCAGGGCGGATGTTAGGTAAAAGTGACAAAGCGCGGAAAAAATAACGTTTAGATTTGCACATGAAGAATATACAGTTAATTGCAATGTTAGGTGAAATTTGCGCCCTCACCAAAAGCCAACGGCTGGGAGGAATCCCACAAACACTCATCAGAAACAGGCAAGAAGAGTCCTTGAGAAGAGGACGTGGAGTCCTGTGGCTCAGTGGTTAGACCACTCACCTTGCAAGCGAGAGACCTGGGTCCGATTCCAGGCAGGTCGGTGGCGAAACCTTTGGCAAGTTTCCTTAGCCCACACGCCCGATAATAATCCTTCAAGATAAAAAAACACAATAACAAATTGGTCATTTCGATTTGTGACTGCGTGTGGGACGCTGCCGTGCGTAATTGGCTGCTGTGTTTCACCCACGAATCTACAGCCAGTTCACTTTACAGTAAATTCTGTGAAGCGCTTCGAGACGTCTAGAAGCGTGAAAAGCGCGATATCGAACGCAAGGATTATTATTATTATTAATAAGTGCCTATAAGTGGATCCTGATAGATGTGTTCAGAATGCTCTGTAGGGCAAGGGTGCAAAATCCCAGTCGTTTGCAGAAGGATGCCATCGAGCCTGCGCTCTGCTCTCTATTCTGAATTGTGTCTGATTAGACCGTTGGGTGAAATCTGAAATTATTTGGGTTCTGCTTGACCTCAAAGTACAAAGCAATAATAAAGCAAAAGTCTGAAAAGTCATCAGTTGCACTGATTGTTACCTTTGAATCATTATTCCGTACTCGGCTGCCAGCACTGACACTTAAAGTCTCTTTCTCCCCAGGTCGACTGCACTCGTTTTAATCCCAAAAGACTGAACGTAATGGTACAACTCTTCCAGTTACATCCCTGCTTCGAATCAACATACAAGGTAGGCACCAGGATGTATTTGTTTTACAAGAAGCCCTGGAGAGTGAGTGAGTGAGTGGTGGGGGGCGTCTGAAAAATCACAGTAAAATGGATTGTCTATACAATTAATTGTCCCAGTGCTATACTGAAACTGGAGATTTTATTTTTAGCGTTGGGTTGTCTGGGAAAAGGGAATGGGAAACGCAAAAAAAAAAAAACCCTGAGTTATCCAAACAGTTCCAAGCGATTTCGAAGGAACCCTATGTCAGTGTGAAATAATCGAGCAGGCAAAGGCAGCCTTGTATCTTTCACAGAACGACAAGTAGAATCCTCTGGAGCCATATCATTGCCCACTGTGAGTGAAGCAGGTGTTGTCTGTCTGGAATCATACTATCTGTGATGTGAAAATGCTGTGTTATAAATGACTGAGAGCAATGCTTCTTGGGTCTACTGGCAATCATCATCGTCGCTCCTCCTCCTCCTCCTCCTCCTCCTCCTCCTCTTCCTCGTCTGAAGGTCAGCGATTCAGGTTGGGAATAGTTCCACGGATTCTGTGGGCGAAACGCAGCAGCCGACCGCGCAGAGCGGTGTCCCACACTCAGTCCTGGATTGAGTGACCGAATAACATGTTTTGAAGGGGAGTTAGTGTCCGCGGAAAGTGATCCGACAATCGAACCAGGATCATACTTGCCGCTGAGGCGTGTGGGAGTAAGGGAACGAACTTCTCATATTTCTCTCCCGCCTGGAGATTAAACCCGGGTGCTTTCACTTGTGATGAGAGTGCTCTCACCAACACGCCACGGGCTCAATGAACGCACTCAAAAATCCCGACGCGTGCAGCCGCAAATCAGGTCACTATTTTCCTTGACGGCGACAAGCTGCAAGGCCTGTGGGAAAAATGTGCTTCAAACTCTCCCTAATGTTCGATCAGGAGCAACTTTGGAACAGGATGAGTTTCTGTTGAGTTTCTCAGGCGATTTAATATTTTATATATATATTATAATAAATGTGGCACTGGAGCCTGATGTGACTCCTGTCAATTATAGCAGTCACTGTGAGCATGCTGTCTTCGTAATGAATCGCAAGCAATTACGTCCGTATGAATCATTTGAACTTTTTGATGGGGCTGTTGGCCAGGACTGAACTGCTGAAAGCTATTAGTGTCACTGGGTTTTCAAATCTCAGGCAGAAATTGGCGCATTAAGAAGAACTTTCATTATTAACTCTCTGACCCAAGAGGGTCATTTTTTTTTTCAGGATTTAATCAAATAGCTCATTGATAGCTCATTCAAACACTTTTATGACAGATTCTCACCCAATGTACAACGCAATAAAGCCCAACTGAAATGAAGTGATAACTTCACAGCACACAAGGCAATCAATAGCAGCTGCGTTAATTATATCAATCCCCCCCCCCACCTTCCCTTGTCAGCTGAAGAGTTTATCTTGTCCGCGGATTATAAAACATTAAAGACTATCATAGAACATAATGTAGGAGGAAATGTCAGAAGTCTTAAGTAACACCGTTCTGCATTTATCTTTTTTTGTGTGGCTCTGTGGGCCACAGATGTGATTTACAACAATAATAATCCTTGCATTTGATACAGCACCTTTCAATGTCTGGAGATTCTCAAAGCGTTTCGCAGGATCCATTTGTAAAGTTCAGTGGCCTTGTATTTTGTAGACAAAACCATCATTGAAAGATTACCATGGAACGCCGCGGTTCGTGATTTACAGCTAAGCAATGGAATCTCTTCTACCCTTTTCTCATTTCCCCTCATCCACTATTGCTAACCTTCATTTCCATGGATACTGGTCGCCCTCTGTGAATTAACTCAACCAACAAGCGGACATGTGTGTGGTGTCTCAAGCTTGCATTGTTCACTGACCTCCCACACGCCAACTGTCCTGAAGTATATTTCTCGACATGTGAAAGGGTTGGGGAGTTGTGGGGGAGATGAAGCAGAATGCACGAGAGAAACTAGCATGGGGGAACCTTGGTATATCGTGAGCAAATAACCCTTTGACTGCAAGAATCTATCCTCAAATTGACCCCTGCAGAAAGCTTGTAGGCCATCCAGCAAAGCTGAAATCTCCTCTTAATTGTTCAGAACACTCAATGTACAGAACCTATGTGCACTAATAATAATAATCCTTGCATTTGATATTGCGCTTTTCACGTCTTCGAGACGTCTCAAAGCGCTTCACAGAATATACTGTCAAGTGAATTGATTGTATATTTGTGGGCGAAACGCGGCAGCCAATTGCGCACAGCAGTGTGTCTC
This sequence comes from Hydrolagus colliei, assembly GCA_035084275.1. Taxonomy (NCBI): domain Eukaryota; kingdom Metazoa; phylum Chordata; class Chondrichthyes; order Chimaeriformes; family Chimaeridae; genus Hydrolagus; species Hydrolagus colliei. The sequence goes on along the minus strand of CM068765.1, from coordinate 1,481,059 downwards.
ACAAACAGCCTCAGATGGAAGTGATCGAGAGGGAAGAAATCAAACCGCTTCCTTGGTTGAAGAACCATCAGGGTTTCAGGTGGGATTTAAGGATAGTAAAAGAGAGCACGAGGCAAAGGATTACGGCAGGGAGTTCCAGAGATCAGGAAAGGAGTGGCTGAAATCCACCAATAATGGTGGGAGGGTGTCAGAGCAGGTCTGGATTAGCTGAGTGAAGGAGGTGGGTGACCAGAGGAGTGGTGTACGAGTAAGCAAGAAAGGTAAGGAGGTGCAAGGGCATGAAGGGATCCATGTGTAAGGATTCTTTAGTCGATCCGTTTAGAGGTAGGGAATTTATGGAGCCAGGGGAGGATTGGGGCAATGGTTTAATAAGACCTCAGCCTCACCAATAATATAATACCTCGAATGAGGCGATACTGATCACACTGAAGCTGGTTGTCTTTTAAAAGGGAAAAAGCAACTCTGATTCCAAATGAACTCCTGCTGTTTAACCGTATGACAAATATGTGGTTCGAAAAGTTTTTATTGTGGATGCAAATTTTATTCTGGCTTTTGAGTTCCATTAATTGGAACCTTAGCTTTACTTTGCACACGCCTAAGGACAGTGCAACTCATTGGATGAAATCACAGTAACAAGTAAACAGCATTAAGGTTTGCTTGTCAGCTCGTGAACATTAATGCTAGCAAATAATTTAAATCTTTTTAAGTGAATAATTAAATAACTAAATGTTCCAATTTAAAAAAAAAGTCTGGAAAGGTTCTAAGGATAATTAATGTAAGACGTTTACATGAGATCATAAAGGGTTTTTATACTGAGCCACATATTGTTCCATTAACTATCAATTTGAATTATTGCAGCTCTTAATGGTGATTGCCAATATTAATTAGGTACCAGTGAGCATTCAGTCAACATCTCCAGGGAAAATTATATCGCAGTTCCATCTTTGGGAAAATAATTGTGAAGTTTCAAAATCATATTAAAGAAATATAATGGAGTAATAATTCATTCACACTTGCTTGTGATCGAGCGTTAATCCAGGAAAGCTGCGGAGCGTTCGCGCACTGAGATTAATGAATCCTCGATGGCTAAGTACCAGCGACTGTTTGCTTTCCACTGCGGTCATTGTTTTCTTTATGTGATCTCTCGTCACCTTGGCTTGCCTGCTTGTGTCACCACACGCCTCTGTTCACCAGCAGTAAGTAGGAACCCGGTTATTAGTTGTATTAGATTGGCGAATCGCTTTTCTCGGGGCGGGGTGGGAGGGTTAATAATTTGTTCTAAAACAAATCATTTTTTTAAGCCATAACTGTTCGTAGGAAACTGCTGTGCGCAATCAGCTGCCGCGTTTCGCCCACAAAATATGCAGTTCTATTCACTTCACAGTGTATTCTGTGAAGCGCTTTGAGACGTCTCGAAGACGTGATAAGGTACTATATCAAATGCAAGTTATTGTTATGCCCTCCTTCAGCTACAAGTCTATAAGTTGTGATTTCAGGAGCTCTGCATGGCCTCTCTTCCCACGTAGAAGCCATGTAATTGTTATAATAATGTAATCTTTTCCTTTGATATAACGCCTTATCACATTGTTGAGACGTCTTGAAGCGCTTCACAGGATATACCTCTAAAGTGACTGTGTGTTGTGCGGTTGAAAGCCTTGTCCGCACCTTTGGATGTGAATCCTTGAACCCCGTGATATTTGTACGTGTTGATGTGACGTTGAAGGCAATATATATACCCTTCGGTATATTATGGGGCTGTTATCTATTGGAATGGAGCACTCTGGCTGCAGTGTTGAAGCCAATTATTGAGCGAGGGCCCAAGTGAAGTCTCTCCCGCACACTGTAATGATGTCCCATTAGCAGGAATGGGGAGTGTGTGATACCGACAGTAAGTGCAAATGTATTTATAAAAAAAGAGAAGAGATAGAGAAGAAGTCTGATTCCCGAGACTCTTATGTCTTTCTTTGACAGGCGTGACATTTCTGCTGAATGCTTCATCCAGGCCAGCTATGGCTGGAGACTTGCTCGTTCAAACTAATTGGGTATTTTTGAACACCAACTTTGATTTATGTAGCGCCCTCCAACGCCGGACGGCGTCTCAGAGCGCTTCACAATAGCGGATCCCGGGAGTGAGCCAGGGGCAGGGGTAGAAAGGTGACCAAAGGCGCGGTTGAAGAGAAAGGTCTTTAGCTGTGACCTGAAACTGGGAAGAGAGGGGGGGCGAGGTGAAGGGAGTGAGGAAGGGAGTTCCAGAGCCTTGGGGCGTGGTGGCTGAAGGCACGGCCATTGAGGGTGGAGCGGGGGATTCGAAGGGACATGGAGGAGGCCAGACCCAGAGGAGTGAAGGCAGCGGGTGCTGGTTTGGAGAGAGAGGAGATCAGAGAGGGAGAGGGGTGCAGAGAAGTGGAGGGACTTTTAAAACAAAAACGAAAATCTTCAAGGATGTGAATTAGAATCATAGAATCATAGAATTTAAGGCACAAAAGGAGGCCATTCGGCCCATCTAGTCTGTGCCGGCTCTTTGAAAAGAGCGATTCAATCCCACTGCCCTGCCCGCTCCCCATAGCCTAATAGACCCGTTCTCCCTAAATAAAGATCTAATTCCCTTTTAAAAGTTGTTATCGAATCAGCCTCCACCACCTTTTCAGGCAATGCATTCCAGATTCGAACAACTCGCTGAGTGAAAAAAATTCTCCTCAGCTCCCCTCTACTTCGCCTTGAAACTATTTTAAATCTGTGACCACGAGTCACAGATTCACCCACGAGTGGAAATAGTTTTTCTCTATTTGCCCTGTCGAAACCCCTCATGATCTTATAAACCTCTATTAGGTCTCCCCTCAATCTTCTCTGCTCCAGAGAGAATAACCCTAGCCTATCTAGCCTCTCCTCATAGCTGAAGTCCCTCAATCCGGGCACCATCCTAGTAAATCTTCGTTGTACCCTTTCCAATGCCTTCACATCCTTTCTGTAGTGTGGTGACCAGAATTGAACACAGTATTCCAGCTGAGGCCTCACCAAAGTCCTATAGAGGTTAGTCAGCACTTCCTGACTTTTGTACTCTTATACCCCTATTTATAAAGCCTAGTATCCCATATGCCTTCTTAACTTCTTAACTAAATTGTGCTCTTGTTATTTTCTCTCTCTTTCTCTCTCTTACAAATTTCCAAAGCAATTTGATACCCTTTTTTCATTCCACTGGGTCCTGACACCACATAGATACTTGTCACCTTTGAGTACTTTTATTTTTCCCCGAGTGTCCCATTAATCAAAATGTCAGCCTTGGTGATGAGTGTCGGCAGTTAACTCTTGCCTCTTTCAGATATGACGTGGCAGCAGATGGGGTTAAGGGATGTGAAGGGTCATTTCAGGAAAGGATACCAGGAATTATTTCTTGGCGCAGAGGGCAATGAATCCATGGGCCTGGATTAATCATAATAATCCTTGCATTTGATATAGCGCTTTTCACATCTTATCGATGTCTCAAATCCCCTTCACTTGACAGAATTTTCTGTCAGGTGAACTGACGATGTATATTTGTGGGCGAAATGCGGCAGCCAATTTGTCAAACAGTCGTGGATTGAAAATCACCAATTTTACTATCTTGAGGTTTTTCCTTTGGACGGATTATTATTAGGCGTGTGGAGTAAGGAAACTTGCCCACGGTATTCGCCCTGACCTGCCTGGATTCGAACACAGGTCTGACGCTTGTAAGGCGAGTGCTCACAACCACTGAGCTACAGGAGCTCCACATACCTGGAAGCATGGCTGAGGCCAGAGTTCTTTTAAGCCACAATTTGACACCGTAATAAATAGACGATCGGGTGGGTATTTTGGAAGGATGAGGTCAAAGGGTGTTCTTCATCTTCACTTTGGAGGACATCGCTGGACATCACATCCAGTTGGGGGCACTGGAAACAGGCGAGAAGGTGCAACTTTTGATTGATTTTATCCTATCCCTAAAACTATGATGCCATGGGAATCCTCCAAACATGAAAGACGCCCTATAAATGTAATTTTGTTTGTGTTGTTGTTATGACCTCACCGGAGACCAGGGCTGCCTGACTTCAACGCGGCTCACGTCCAAACAGATATTCACAGTTGATTTTCCAAGCAGTTATACTTCACGCGGAGCGCTTGGATAGCTTTGTTTCGGCCTCATGTGGAGACTCTGTCGGTACAGCATTGGAAAGGAAAATAGTCAGTCAATGCAGTCAAACCTCAAACAACGCAGCGCACACCCCCAACACTGCTTTGCAATATCAGCCGACGCTCTGTGAGCTCAAGATCTCCCCCCCGAAAAAAATTCCGATTCACCGGCAGGAGTTCTACCGACCGAGCCAAGCTGTGAACACCTTGAATCATAGAAGTCAAGGATTGGTTTTACTTTGTTTTAGTTTCTCCCTTCTTTTGTTCCGCTGCTTGAATTAATGAACCTATCCCTCCCTGACTGATCTCCGTGCCACAATGGAAAACTCACTTATTTGTACTCACTTATGTTATTTTTAGCTTTCTGTCTCAAACTTGTACCAGTAGCTCACTCTGTCATATTTCAGGCTACTCAGTTCATTCCCCATTAAGAAAGCTAAATTGCTTTTTTTTTTGGTTCCCCTTACCCTGCAGATGTAGGATTTGGTGGGTTTGTTGATTGCTTGTTTTTCTTTCCCCGTCAAAGAGAAGAAAAAGGATAAACTCCAGTGAATGCGGAACGCTATGCTGGATTTGTCAGGCTGTATTACAATTAAGCGGGTAAACATTTGCGTTTGATTAATAATACCAATGACAGAAGAGATCAACATTTAATATTAAAATCTGCTTCTCACTGAATATTTCTCCATGAGTAGTATGATTATCCAATTAGTGCCACGGTTTTGTTTGGAGAATTGAAGCAGCTGGGCAATTTAAAAAAAAAACGACTAACGATATTTCTTGTCCTATTCTCAAGTTTATTTTCCTAGCCACGGGGTTGGACGGACGAGCATAGCTCACAGTCCCTCTCACGCCTGAGTTACGTGGCTGTGGGTTTGAGGCTGAAATGACTGTAAGCCTCACAGTCCAGATTGATAATTCGGTGTAGTGCTGGGGGGGTGGGGTGGGGTGGGGGTGCGGGAGTGGGTGGGGGTGTCTCGCGTTGTTGGAGGGGCCGTCCTTCGGGTGAGACGGGTGAACGCGAGTTTCTCATGCAAAACAATTCCCCAGATTCACTATTTGACAGGCAATTCGCAGACGATTTTACAGCTCATTTTGTTGTAATGCAGGAGCACGGTTTTAACACAAACCAACGTGCTGTAACCACTGTGCGTAAGCCGCACATCTAACATTGTATTCTTAATATCCAAGCTACACAAACGGGAACAGGCACACAAAAGTTTACCGACGGTAGAAAAGGCAAAGTCAACCCAGACGAATGACCTTGATCCCTCAGAGTGTATGGAGCACAGCAGCTTTTGAGTTTATTACACTTCACTGCACTACTTCGACCATCTCGAGTGTGTCTTGCTTTGTCAGTACTCTTTTATTTTCTCTCTCAGAACACATCAAGCCTGATTGTATTGAAATCTCCGGGTTGCTTTTGTACGGCATTCAACAGCTCACGTGTTGATTGAATCTGTCGATCATGGTTTGCTGTGCATTTTGAATTCCACTTTCTAATCTTGGGCTGCCAGTTTTATGAGTGCCGCAATCACTGCATGCACGCAGATGTGACTTTAAATACTTTCATTCCATTAACTGGGTAATAGGCAGAGTACGTCAGCTCTCTGCTTTCCCAAATTCCTTCCATTCGAAGCGGCGCAAACCCAAATATCTTCTGTAATGGAGAACGGACTCATCGCAGTTCATTTTCTCCGTCATTCCTTTCGGATTGACGTCGACGGCTGAACTATCTCCTCGTTATTGATTGATTGATTGATTGATTGATTTAATAATTTAACAAATTAATTGAAAGTTCTCCTCATCATTCCCAATTTCCCATTGGCAAGCCATCCCGTGTGCGGCGCGCCAAGTCCCCTCAACATAGTAAACCCGAGAGAGACTTCTTTTGGATCTCATGCCATTGAGTGACAAGGGTAGAAGAGAATCCTCCCTTTGCTTTTCGGATAGTATCGGGGAATCTTTGACGTCCATCGGAATAGGCAGAGGCGACCTTGTTTCCTTGACATCTGAAGAAAAGTTGTACAGGTGAAGCTCTCCCCCTACTCCCCGGCCAACCAACACTGAATTTTGAGTGTCAGCCAAGGCTCTCAACTTCCACGTGGAGCTTGAATCCTCAAGATCTCTGGGACTCTACCCCACGTGAAGGCGCTATATAAATGCAAGGGTTGTTGTTGTTGTTGTCGTTGACTTCCAATTCCAAAACTTCTGTGCCACTATCTGAGATAAGCTGACAGCTGAGCCTATTATGTTTCCAAATATATTGACTCCAGTGGAATTGGCCTTGGGTTGTAAAACAATTCAATTTAACATTTTACTTGAAATGATTGCAAACCATTTCGCTCGCACTGAATATTAAGTGGTTCTCAGTCAAGTCGAGAAATCAAGTCCAAGAGCCCAAACAGCAAACAATTATTTCCCTTTAATTGCAAATCTCAGTTATTCAGCGGCAAGTATTTAAACTGTGTAATGCAGAAAGAAAGGGACTGATTGTCTGATTCTGGAACCAAATGACAGAGACCACGGCATAGGAGAAACGGTTAGATTTTTCACTGGCTATCTCGGATTTATGCCTTTGATAATTTTTTTTCATTCATGAGATAGCTGGGTAGCCACTCAAACCTAGAGTTGGGAGATTGTGGTTTGGGGTTGTGGGGGGTGGGTGGAGAGGAAGGTCATCGATTTAATGATGTACTACTATGAGTAATCTTGTGCCAAGAAGAGGACAAGGTGTCTCAAAACTTGACGTCAACGTTGAAATCGGAAACGAAAGCAGAGGCTGAGAAAACTCTTACGTTTTGTTAAAACAGGACTTCGAGTCAGTGGATTGCCTTGCAATTGCAATCTTTGGGTTCACAAAACGAGGAGCCCAGTGTTTGAGTTCGCTTGCAAGCTAAGGGATTAGAAGTGCAGGAATTGGAAATTTCACAACCTCGAAAAATGATATCGGGTTTTGTCACACATTTCTGCTACAGGGCTTTTCACATCTGATCGACGTCTCAAAGCGCTTCACAGAATGTACTGTAAAGTGAATCGACTGTATGTTTGTGGGCGAATCTTTAAGACCGATTGCCAGGAGATGGTGGGATTTTACTCCAGTGGAAGTGGTTGTAAAACAACGAACTCCACTTAATCTATCGGAAGGAGTAAGGATCGGTCCACGCACGCATGTGCTTGGGATCCTCAAGTATGTGCTAAAGGGCCGTTCAAGCCTCTCACCAACGAGCAGTGGCGCTTTGTGGTTTAAAATGCTGCGCTGTACGGAGAGAAAAACACACGCTAAGGGATTGATGTGCTGTGGGAGCAGACCGGCTCTAACATGCGTGTGACAAAGCATTTCACAGATGAAATAGGATGTGGTTAGTATTTTGACCGATGAATCTAATTTCGTGCAAGATTCAACTTGAAGTCTTCCCTCGTTTAGCTAATTTTGATCCTCGCAGTCTGCGAGCCTTTCAACCTATCAACTTCATCTGTAGCTTTAGGATTTATTGGGAGTGAGAGAGAGAGAGGGAGAGTTTTTATTTAAAAAAATGTATAAATGTATACTCATATACACACACACACGCAATTCTGGAGGTGAAATTCACCAACCTGTCAGGATTCCCACTGATGTAGAGTACGGAAGATTAAATTTAGCCAGAAAGAAATCCATTCCTATTAAATCAAGGACGGAGGAGAGTTAGAAGGGAAAGCCGTCATTACTGCGATGGACACGCCGATTTCTTATGTCGCTTTTGCTTCTGTGAGAATGTTTCATAAACAGCCAGAAGGAAACGGCAACTGCAATATAAAAGTTGCTCAACTCCTTTATTCTCACTCATTGCAAAAATGGACTGTCTGTGTCTCTGTGGGTAGCTCTTTCTCACCCTAACCCTATCTCTTCTCATCTGAGATGGTGAGCCATGCGATCCCGAGTCCACGCTAAGTTTGCCAATCTCTGCTGGGATTCCATCGGGGACTCTGGTTAGCTTCATGGGAAGAGTGTGTGTATCAGACAAGGTTTCTAAATGAGACCTAACACTGTGGACTGCCCTCTGAGCAGTTGTATGGGAGTGAACATGAAATTTCCCCACGCTTCCATTAAGAGTGCAGATGTAATAGAATTACTTAACAGTTCCCATTGTTGACAACGCTGAGAGCGATGGACACATAGGAAGGTTACAGTTTTGGCACACTATCCATGATCAGAAACAGTTAAAAAAAAATAAAAAAATTTGGTCACTCAATCCACGACTGCTTGTGGGGACGCTGCTGTGCGCAATTGGCTGCCGCGTTTCGCCCAATAAAAATACAGTCAATTTGCTTTGCAGTATATCTATTGGAGCTCCTGTGGCTCAGTGGTTAGAGCACTTGTCTTGCAAGCTGGGGAGATCAAGCTGGGGAGACCTGTGTTCGAATCCAGGCAAGTCAGGGCGAAACCTTGGGCAAGTTTCCTTACTCCATGGAGTTCCTTACTCTAAACTCCATGGATTTTAACATCCATTAAAAAAAACACAGTAATAAAATTGGTCATTTCAATCCACGACTGTTTGTGGGGGATGCTGCTGGCTGCCGCGATTCGCCCACAAATATATACAGTCAATTCACTTTAGGGTATATTCTGTGAAGCGCTTTGGGATGTCGATAAGGTGTGAAAAGCGCTATATCGAATGCAAGGATTATTATTACTATTATATTCTGTGAAGCGTTTTGAGACTTCTAGAAGACCAAAGTCTAATGTAAAAACCCACTGTATCAAATGCAAGGATTATGCACTTATATTTAGCGCACGGTATTGTGCAGGTGATGAGAGATGCCAATTGAGTGTGAATTTTGATCTATTGTCTGCCTGATTAAATGAAACACAGCAAAGCTGTCAAAGGCAATGCCATCTGTTATCACGCAGAGTTGTCCGGCTAGCTGTCGCTCGGTCTCATTAGCCGCACATCTCCGTAAACATCAACGATCAGAGCGGGAGGCAAATGTTCGAAATAGAATTTGATGGCAAAACATAACCAACTGGAAGGCTGCATTTCTTCTGCTAGATTTGATTTGATTTGAGGACTGCTAATAGGGAACATTTTTCAAAGGAGGCTTTTTTTTGGGAGTGTGCGCGCGAGTGTGTACGTGACAGTGTGTGAGGGAGCGTGAGAGTATGTCTGTGGGTGGGAGTGTGCGTGTGTGTGTGTGTACGAGAGTGTGGGTAAGTGTGAAAGTAAGTGTGTTTGTGAGGGGGGGGTGCGATGGAAGTGAGAGTAAGTGAGTGAGAGTGAGTGTGCATGTGAGAGAAAGACTCTCTGCTGACACTGTAATGCAGTGCCCAGTTAAATGTGCAGTCCTTCAGATGAGACGTTAAGCAGGCTCTGGAAGATCTTAAAGTTGCCATGACAGTAATCAAAAAGAGAAGGGAGGGTTTTCCTCGGTGTCCTGTTCGACAATCCCCCCCCCCCCCAGTTAAGGTTGATCATGTTAACGCTCTGGTCCATTTCATTGCTACAACGACATTTGTGAAAGGTTAAGCGTTCCGCAAACAGCTACGAGAATAACTCGATATGAAGTTAATGTTTATCTAAACAACATCGCAGTTTATTATTGCAAAATCGTAGGACTTTGCAAGAATTCTCCTAATTTAGTTTCCCGTCTGAGTAATCCCAGTTACAATCTTGTTTCCTGTCACCTTCGTTTAGAGGCAGAATGCAAGTCGTGTGCCTTTAAGGCACCTAATGGGTATAAAACAGTCACTAGGCAGTTGTCTTCAGAGAAGGTAAATCAAATCTTCGGTCAACATCAGGAGACGTTTGCTAATATTACCCTTATTGCAATCATCACTTTGTGTAACGGAACAAAAATGTGCAGCTGGACAACTTGGGAGTACAAGTGATGGCAAACGCAAGTTATTTCTGATCACGTCGGGACCCACTGATTTTTCCAGGTAAATAGACTGAACCAAAATGACACACAATTCTCACTTTATTGGTTGGGGAGGTTAATAACGTTAGAGGCAAATTGTATCGCAATGAATGTTGCGAAGCTTCTTGAATTGGATTATTTTGAACTCGCTACTCAGATAGACCTGGAGCTCTGAAATTACACCAGCGAGTCAGTCTTGAGAACTGGTTTCTATTGAAGTTGGGTCTCTCTTCCTTTCTCTCACTCTTTCTCTCTCTCTCTCTCTCTTCTCTATTCCTCATTGACCTTTCTACCTGCCTGATTTCCCAGTTCTCGAATGCTGCCGACGAGATTGTCTTGTGTACGCGATAGGCTCCTTTCCTGTCGGTTGCGAGTTGAAGCTTTCTTTTTCACTCCAAGGATAGCATTAATCTCGTCGCTCTTGTATCCCAGTGCTATTGAACCTTGACCGTCTTTGGCAACTTAGGTCAACTGTCTTGTCATCGATTCAACCTCCCTACATATTAGCAGAGCAAGGGGAATAATTACACTCCACGGTTGGCTCGAAGAGTTTCTTTGAAGACGTTTTAACAGGGATTGCTGGAATAGAGATCGCTGGCTCTCAACACTTCTGGGTCATCCGTCCGTCTGATCACCACTGACGTCACTCCCTGAGACGCCGTCCGGCGTGGAGGCCGCCATATAAATCAAAGTTGTTGTGCAGCTTGCTGGAAGTGACACCCGCCAAAAATGGATCCCAAAATAATGGGGGCGAGGATTGACCCCGTAATCTGTTCCCCGATCCTCTCGCGTGTGTTGTTGCGAGCCATGCTTGATTTTATTCTCCATCAATTCTCTCCCAAGATACTGAAGAAGAATATCCAGCAGTGTTTGTTCTTCCTTCCACCGCCACCCCCACCACCGCAACACAGCAGCCATTTGAAGACGAGATCTGAGGATATCTGGGATCAATAAGCGCACAGTGAAACACACCCGACCAGGCTCGGCTGCGGCAAATGACGGCCCGACCAGCCGGAATTTTGAGGGTTTGTCAATCGCGTTGAGAACGCGGCAAGAAGAGGCAGCTTCAAAGAAGCCTGAGATCTAACAGCCTGTGAGATGGGGGAACTTCAATCTGAAGCTCGACGAGATGTCAACCCTCTGCCTGTCAATAGGACAGATTCGCCCACACGCCAACAACCGGTCTCTCAGATGCCACCCAATCAGTCGTTTCTGCCGGCCGCCCTCCCTCCCACCTCTCTCCTTTCCCTCCCCAGCCTACCCCTGACCGTTCAGCGCCTTGGGACGTCCTCCCGACGTGAACGGCACTGTATAATTTTGTCAGTTCGTTGTTGGGCGTTGAATTTTGCCTGTGACGGTGGCGGAACCCGTAACCGGGTTTCAAACACTGAAAACGCAACAGAAAAATAGAAGACAAGTTACTATACCCTTTGCAGCAACCAAGCCGTTCCTTCAAACAGGATTGAGTCTCGGAGCACTGTGTGATGATGGCAGTGAGTTGGACACTGAGCCAGAGAGAAGGTGCATTGGTGGGTGACCATAGGCCCAGTTGAAGAGTTCAATCTTACAATAATAGGATTTAAAAATAGATGAAGAGAGAGGTGAGGCAAAGGGATTAAGAGAGAGAGAGTCCCAGAGGTTAGTGGCTGGGAAAGGGTTGCGTTTTGTTGTGATACAGGGCTCGTTGGAAAAAGGTTGGATTTTCCTCTTTCTGAAAGCAAGTCTCGAAGATAAATCCACGTGACAGTTGCGAGTGAGGCGATGGAGGCAAACAAATGAAGTCTTCAAAGAGATGGCTGCACCTCAATTGGGCATGAACACAGATTTTGTTTCAGTTTAATAGGATTCTTTTCACCTCCTACACACTGGCTAATTGAGTTCTGATTTTCATTTACACACCTCCTTCAAGCCTAATGAGCATCATTTATATAACTCATTACTGGAAAACCTCCTTGTGAGTTCAGAAGCTCTTTCTACTGCCACCTGCAACACTGGGATTCAACGGACCATATTTTATGACAGATCGACATCCAATTGCGTGCGGGGTAAAAAGAGTTTAGTCAACTGGAGTTTGAGGATTAGGATTTCCCCCACCCCCGCCTCCCTCCATATTTGCCGCAGGTGAAATTTTACAAAGCTGCGAAATGGCGTTCGGAAATGATTGAGTAAACACAACAGAATCCGTGTCGAGTGAGAGAGAAAACTCTACTGCAAAATGCTAACAAGATAAATCCTCCAGCAGAGAGGTGTCAGGGATTCGGGTGCAGCTCGCCACCCACCAGATTAAGTGGCCACAGATGTACAGTACTCCTGTGCCTGTGTCTGGCCAGTCCAGATCTACCAGGAACTTGGACTAGGAGACTTGCGCAGTGAACAGGAGAACAGATGGACAATTTATTTCAAGTATTAAGCAACTGCAGCCAGTAGGCAACCTGTTCACCTGTCGCGTCTGGTGAACTGTGAAGTATTGGCGCGGCAGAAATGTTTAAGCGCAGAAAGGGTGCGACTTTGAAGCCCTGTTTGGCTGCCGTGTTTCGCTTGCATCATACAGTCACTTCCGCTTGACAATATCTACAGTGGAGTCCTGTGCCTCAGCGGGTTAGAGCTCTCACCTGACAAGCGAGAGACAAGCGGGTTCGATTCCGGGCAAGTCTGGGCGAGACCTTAGGCAAGTTTCCTTACTCCTGATAATAATCCCTCAAAAAAAACAATAATAAATTGATCACTTCAATCCACGACTGTTTACGGGACACTGCTGTGCGCAATTGGTTTCCACATTTCACCCACAAATATACAGTCAATTTGCTTTGACAGTATTTTCTGTGAAGCGGTTTGAGACGTCTAGAAGACATGTTAAGGCGCTTTATCAAATCGAAGGATTGTTATAATGTTAGGAGCAAGGAATAATCTCTCACCTCTTCCAAATCGGATGAAGAAAGGACACAGGACACATTTAAGATCCAACTCACTCAATAAGTTATGAGTCATGTACTCCCCAATAGTGTTTGACTGGAAATGTCTCAGATAATATTCTCCAGTCACTCAGTGTTGATGCCTGGCAACGATAAATACATATTTCATCGTATTTTTTTTGAAGCTGGAGAAGCTCTTTTGAAAACTTATCTCCGCACTTGTATTCGCTGGAAGCAGTTGAGCTGGTTCTCGAATGTCCCATCTTATCTCTTGTCTGAGCCAAATGGATTTTGAAATACAGGTCTGTTAAATGAAAGAAAAAAATATTTCCCGGCAGTGATATTCGACGCGGGCCAGGCGGCTTTCAGGTCTGTCTGTGAGGTCCTGAGCAGCATTCCAAATATGCATAGACTATATTTGGAATATTGTGACCAGTTCTAGTCTCTACACTACAAGGAAGGATATAGCAATGATGGAAAGAGTGTAAGGGTAGTCAATATACAGAGTAGGTTTACGAAGATGATACAGAATTGGAGCTCACTGTTATTAGAAGAGAATGAATAAGCCGTGCCATTTTTACTTGAGATTTTCACATTTAAGGCATTTGATACCTTGAAACTAACAATGGCGTCAATAAGGTTATGATAAATCGGTTGTATACCGTTGGTTGTGGAATCTGCAACTAAATATAAGATAGTGACGAAGGGATGTAAAGTTTGGGAGGAGCTATTACACGCGGGGGGTAGTGAGATTGTGGTACTCACTGCCTGGAGTGAGGGTTACATTGGAGAATATTGAAGAGGAAGCTAAACCTCCGTGTGAGGGAGAGGGGAATAGAAAGATACAGGAGGGATTAAGGAATGGGTGGAAACGTGCGCAGTATAAACACAGGCATGACTCCAATCAGCCATGACATCAGTGTCCAATTTTATCCTGAGGACTGTTGGCCAGGACACAAAGGGTGAAATCCTTTTCTCTTATTTTAATTTGCGTCTTTATTCCCCGTCACATGCAATTATTTATATATATATATATATATATATATATAGATATATATAGATACATACAGTATATATATTTCCGCACTCCAGGTGGGTACTTCAGTGGCTCGACGGCTGCAATTTCAGTTCGGTTTGTTCCCAGAAATAGTTTGAATACAGATGATAATCTTCCCTATTAATTGCGGGTTTCCGCGCTGCCACATCCAGGCATTGTTCCACAGGAGGCCAAAGTGAAGGTAGTATATTTTTTTCGCTAAATGGGACACGTCACTTTCGCGGTGAAGGTGGTTTTAAAGCCCGTTGAATAAAATTTACCAGGTAGCATTGTTCGAAACCAGCAGGCTTACAATTTTCCTGTCGCAGTTCGAAAAAAAAAACCCAAAAACGCCGACCGTACTTTCTCTCCCGTCAAAAAATGATGGATAAGCTTGTTTTTTTAATATAACTTTGGGTGTTTAGATTGAACCAGCAAAGTTCTTTTGAAAGGTAACGCCTCATTAAGCAGTGGTTTGCAAGGTTGTGTATTTTGGATAAATGGGGAGTACATTTTTTTGAGCTGCACATTTCCGCCTTGAGAGCAAGCTGATGCGAGAATGGATCAGCGGGTTCGTGTTATTTGTTCTTTCTTTCCCCCCCTCCCCCGCCACGGAAATACTTTGGTCGAAGGGATCAGGACACATAGTTTGAGCAGGAGATTTTCCTTCGAAGACGGGAAACAGCGTGCGTTGTGCGTGTTTGTGTAATATTTGTGTTGGCATGTGTGAGTGTGTGTGTGTGTGAGAGAGAGAGAAAAGCCCACAAATGAAGTGTGCTGAATACGCCACCGGATGGACTTCAATTCGTGTGAAGTGCTACCCTGTAGCAAATGGGCCCGATAGCTTGGTGCATAACAATGAGGCCATTCTTATTCTTATTCCGTTCACACGTAAAGATTATTTCAAGCGTTACCCTGCTATTCCTGCTGTTCATTTATTTGCGCCGACTGCAGTGATGGAAAACCACGGCAGTGAAATCAAACACCTTTATAAATACCCGCCTAATTCCAATCATGAAACAAACCGCGACTGAAGCTATTTGTACATATTTTCATTGCAGATGTTTTCAGTTTTTACGCAACTGTAACGGACTCGCTGGCATTGCTTATTATTTTCAACCCAGTCATCGCTTTGAATTCGGACCATGTCTGATTTTCAAATTGTCACGTTTCTTTCCTGCACTCAGCAAATAAATGAATGAGTGAGTGAGGGGTTGGATTGAGGAGGGAGGGGAGAGGAGAGGGGAGAGGGAGTGGTGGAGGTGGGGCGAAAGGATTGCTCATAATTAGCACATTATACATTGAGGCTAGCTTTGTTTGAGTGTCATTGTTTTTGTAAAATTGGTGGATTATTCAGTGGCTATACATAGCAGGCCAGTAGCCAGCCCCACGAAAGTCGGGGTGGGTGGATGGGTGGGTGAGAGGTAATGGGGGTTGGGGGGGGTGGGGGGGGAGTTCAAAAACAATTAAGAAAATAGTTTAAAAAAACTGAGCAAAAAACAAATTCCTCTTTTTCATGTATATCAGGTCCAAATCCTTGACTGTCCAGAGCCTTGGGCTGTCCTCCCGACGTGGAAGGCGCTATACAAACGCAGTTTTGTATTTTGTAGTATTGAATAACAGATATCGAGGCAGGTTGCGCTAAATATTGCATGACTGAATTCATGAATTAAGGAAAAGGCAATAAGTGAGCTTTTTAGCTTCATGTGCTGACATTACACTTTTCCAACATATTTGATCTCACTTAAAGTACGAGGACTGATGGCCATCATTAAAATGCAATTTAGCACATTGGAATCAGCGCATGTATATTTAACTTTTTTTAAATTTCATTCAATGTGAGCAGATTTAGAAGTTTGAATAACTTACAACAGCCTTTGGGCTGTTGTGTCAGACTGGATCAGTTGGTATCACTCTCTCACCTTGGACTAGGAAGGCTATTACTCGAAACACACATGGTTTAAGCTGTGAGACATTAGTACAGTACTGGCGGTGTTTTTTCGGTCGAGGTGCTGTCCTTTGACCGTTTGTCTGTTCGGGTTGAAGTTAAAAATCCCATTGCATTATTCCAAGAGAGAATAGTTTCCCCCAATATCCTGGCCTAAAGTCCTGCCCACCCTACCACTGTTATTTTATGGAAGTGCAATGGGTTATGTTTCTAAAATACTCTAAAGTTTGTTCCATATTTCGTACTAAGTTTTGGCCCAGTACAGCGAACTGATTGATAATTCTGAAAGTTTGAAGCCTCAAAGGGTTTTCATGAAGGATTAATGCTGAAAGCTTCCATGACTCATTATTGAGCATTGAGCTGTTACAGTCTTGGAATTCATATTTGAACCGGATTTATCAGAGCTTTAGCCCTTTCTAGTCTGGTCAATACAGCTTTTTCTCGTTTTCAATGTGTTTGGATCCGAGTAGTTGAGAACAGATTTCCATCTGCTAACCTTTTGTAGCTTTTGCAGTGGCTGAAATATTTATGGAAGAGAGGGGGCAGGAACATTACAATCATTCCTCCTGCCAGTGAGAGAGGGGATAGTGGAGGGCAGGGTGGTGGTGATGGGGCTTTGAGTCTAGCAGTGATCATGCCATTTCCACTGGCCAAATACAACCATGTTTTGGCTGTCTATGGAACACTCCTCCTCCGTACCAGTGCTATCTCTGCCCCTTCCTTCACTCAAAATGCTGCTTCAACCTCGCATTAACCTCTTGAAGCATGATAATATTAAAAGGACAGATTTATCTTCAAATCCCTTAAAATAACTCAAGGATCCCAATTCTAACTGTTGCGCTTTGCCCACTGTGGATAAAATATGCTTTGAGCACACACAACTCTCCGACTCAGAGCTGTGATTGCAATCGACTAAACCAGCCTTGTGATGCTGTTAATGCTGGAGTAACAGGGTTCTTAAATATTTTGGTTAATAATAGTCAGGTCAGATGTAGGATCCAAGGTGTGTAATAGACAATTACGCGCTTCAACAATGGGAAGAAAACACATTTAATTAATCTTGAAAATTGAACTTTTGGTGTTGAATGTGTGTAAATTCTAGATGGTACAACAATAACAATGAAGTTATATTTGTGGCGTGCCTGTTATATTGGGAGGACACCCCAAGGCGCTGAAACATATCAAACTGTCAGCCGAAGAAGACTCCTTCACAATTAAAATAATAATAATTTGGTCACTCAATCTAAGACTTTGTGAAACACTGCCGTGTGCAATTGGCTGCCGCGCTTCGCCCACAAAATATACAGTCAATTCACTTTTACAGTATATTCTCGGAAGCGTTTTGGGACGTCTCGAAGGCGTGATAAGGCGCGACATCAAATGAAAGGATTGTTTTTAATTATTATTGATCTTGGGTTTAAAGGTCAATAATATACAAACAAGAATGTTGCAGTCATCACCATCCAACGAACGAACATGGGGTTTTGCTTCCTGTCCTTATGGAATGCTTGAACGAGCAAACCGCGATCCACATTGATGTATAATTTAGCCTCGCTGGAGACTCGCGAGTTTGAAACTCCTCAGCTTGTCCCAATTCATCTGTGTTTGGGGTGAAAAGTTAATGTTGTGGACAATTAAACCGCAGCAGCTTTCCAATGCTTTAATTGGCACACTTAGCCTTGGTGAGTCAGAGATCCATTGACAAAGTATTGTAATTAAGTGCATGCAATGAACTGGGAGAAATGAGAAAACAACACATTTCCAGTGCATTCATCAGGATACATCACGTCAAAGTAGCAATAATTCCTTGTCTTATCCCAAGCCTGTGTACAGGAAAGAGAATACGCACAGTCCCTAACCCTTTTATCTCGGGGTGTATCACCTAATTGAAAATAAATTATGAACAGGAAAGGAGCGACTGTGTTCTTAGTTTGTTTGACGTTCTGATTTTGTGGTTAGGATGATCTGCACCAGGGCAAAATAAACTTTCTTTTTGTGTGGGTTTAATAATGATAATCTTTGCCTTTGGTACGCCGCCTTCATCAAGCCATTCAGGCGTCTCAAGGAGCTTCACAAGATATAGTGTCAACTGGATTGACTGTGTATTTTGTGTATCCTCCGAATGAAATAGTGTGACTTTGCTGTGCGTCCAAATTGACTGCCCACATTTGCCTACGAAAGGTACAGTCGTTACACTTTCCAGCTAGTGCTATGAAGCGCTCTGAGGCCTTTCGATGATGTGATTGCATGTTATATTAAATGCCATGTGGTACTATTATTAGTGATGATATCATTCCAGCCACCGAATGCCACCAAGGTGTGAAAGTTGTGAAGAATCGGTAACCAAAATATTGCAGGCTGTTTAGTGTAGGACGAGCTCAGAACTACCTGCTGAGAATAAATCTTCCACATTTCCAGTGAAATATATGTCAGTTTGCCATCTCTATAATTTGGTTCCTACTCACCTAATAAAGTATTATTATTCGCTGCATTAGGTATGACAAGCCTGTGAGGATAATCTCCAAATAATTGACCTAACGCAGGTGTACATTGTGCGAGCGGAAAAGATCATTTATCAGTAACTTGCGTCTGCGCTAATTTGACTTAATTTGTCACTGTTAGCCATAGCGTTACTCGATTGGAATTGTTTGTGGATGGATTAAACGTGAACAGGCAGCTCGAACCATGATCCAGCGGGATCGAATACCCTGTTTGGATGAGGCCAAACGGATCAGTGATGATGATTTAAGAGGTGAAATTCCTCTTAAATCATCATGCAAGACTGCTTCTGTCTTGAACGGGTCCAACGTCGGTTGAAATGGGTGGGTGGGTGGGTGGACGGATGGATGTGTGGACGTCCGTCAAATACTTCAGGTTGATCCATGACGATGGAGAGAAACTTGCAGTCAGGAGTTTCCATGCCACCAGCCCACGAGTTGACGGGCTGTGATTTGCAAGATTCATGACAACTGCACAGCGCCCAGCCCCCTGTTTCAGATCTTTGGCAACGAGAATGTGTGGTGCGCATGTTGTTGTTCCTCCCACTCATCTGGATAATCCATGTCTTACTTAAGTAGTGGTGAAATTTATACCGCAAATATACGGTCAATTCACTTTACAGTATAATCTGTGAAGCGCCTCGAGAGGTAGGTCCAGAAGACCTGAAAAGCACTGTATCAAATGCAAGGATTATTATGATTAGATTTATATGCACGAGTGAAGATGCCAACATCTGCCATGATCTGTGTTTTTTTAACAAATAGTAGGTGGACAATCATTTTGTACGTGACACAGGGCTACAATTACAGGAGGATAAATAAACCTAGACACGGTAGTTTTCAGGACAAAAGCAACGGTTCAGCTCAATATATGCAACTGATTTTATTCCTCTCACTTCCAGCTCTCCTAACAACCCTCTGAGTAAAGCCTTATTCGGCTTATGCCAATGCTTCAAAATAACATTAACTGATGTACCATAACTGTTGCATGTGACATCCTCTCTGATTTAAACCAAAGCACAAAGCTCTCGCGCTTTAAGGCCTCCTTACTCTTAACTCTTTTATAGCCGCGAGTGTCAGTGGGAGAGTTCCTTACGGCTGCTTTGATGGGAGGAAGTGCTTGAACGATTGGCTTTCCCTTCTCCCCCCAGACATTTGTAAGATGCTCTTTGCTGCCTGCCATGTTTTACGTGGCTCTCGTGCAGATAGCCGTTTTTAAGTCACTTGAGAGTTGAATCTTTTGTGAACGATGCCAGTGGAATTGTAAACGAACACGCCTCGTGTTGTGAACCGAACAGTGCACACAGCAACGCGTCAGTGTATCGATCAGGCCATTTGACTTTCCGCACACCTCCACCTTGCATTATGTTGCAAGGAAACATAATCAAATGTGCCAAATTGACAATGGCGTGACAGAGTGTGTGTGGGGGGTGAGGGGTGTGTGGGGAGGGAGGGAAGAGAGAAGTGAGGCAGTTGAAACATTTTAATCCAGTCGTACCCAAGGGTGGTTCAAGCCAGGACAGCTTTATGGTAAGGCAGGTATTCTGGAAGGATGAGATCAGATGGGAAACTCGTCTACACCTTCCCTCTCCCCGGCTCGCCATCAGACGCCACCACCGTTAAGCTCTCGGAGACCCTGTCCTGATTGAAGGACGCTGTATAAATGCAAGTTGTTGTTGATCCTTTGAATCCCCGGACTCCGCAGTGAAGTAAAGAGCTTGTTTTCCAATGTTTTGGGGAGCCCACGTTGAGATGTCAGTGATCCTTCGGCTTGCGTTTCTTCCGGACAGACACTGTGACTTCGCTCGGCGCTCACGAGGACTTTCAGCGGTTGCGGAAAATTCAATTGAGCCCAACACACAAAGCAGTGGATGAGTTTTGTCTCCCTGAAAAGTCTCGTAGCCTCGCAGTGCAATAATAGTCACAATGGTAATGTATTAGTTTTTGTTGGAAAAAAAAAGCTGCGAAAGAAACACGCCAGACTGAGATGTTGTCAAGGCTGACAATGACTTATCACTCTTATTTAGGTTGTATCTATTCAGCGCGAAACACCCCCCCCCCAACCCCACCACCACCACCTACTTTGTCGGAAATTGCATTGAACGCCAAACCAGCTATTTCTTTTGTGAATCGCTTGTAAAAAAAATAAAGCATTGTTGTCCCCCACACCCACCTCCAAAAAAGTGTGAAAAGAGTTCAAATCCTGTGCTTTAGAAACTTGTCAGGAAACATCTGTGTGCTGCGTGAATAGTATTTATTATCAGAGACGCTCCATTCTCGCTGAAAGCGCGGGCCCAAGCAGACCATTACGGAATGACAATTCTGCCATCGACATTCACCCAACAAGGAGACAAGATATTTATTTCGTCTGAGCAGCTGGCAGTTTCCTTCCTTCCTTCCTTCCTTCCTTCCTTCCTTCCTTCCTTCCTTCCTTCCTTCCTTCCTTCCTTCCTTCCTTCCTTCCTTCCTTCCTTCCTTCCTTCCTTCCTTCCTTCCTTCCTTCCTTCCTTCCTTCCTTCCTTCCTTCCTTGCTTCCTTCCTTCCTTCCTTCCTTCCTTCCTTCCTTCCTTCCTTCCTTCCTTCCTTCCTTCACTTTTGTGATCGTTTATCCTATAGAAACTGCTTGTTTGTGACCTTTGCCAACGACAGATTTTGCAGCTGCTGAAAGCTTTTTATGCTGTGTTTTTTTCCCGCTCTTCATTACTTTAATGTGTTGGGCATCTGTCAATTATTCTCAAGTGCTCCATAATGTCACAAATGTATTTTACCACATAGTTGAGTTGCAGATGGAATGCGCAGTTGTAATATCGTACATTTAGTCTCGGGGTTGATCGACCAGAAGGTCTTAATAGTTGTTTTTTTTAACCAGATGAATCCTTTTATGACTCTTCCCTTCCACACGCGCCCGCCCCCCACACCCCCTCCTCCCCTCCCCTCCCCTCCCCTGCTCCATGCTTCACCTGGTTCCGAAATTGCAAATGGAATGAGAAAATAACAATTGGCTAGACAAATTGACAGAATTAGCACCAAAGTTCAAACACGCAGCAGGCAGTGGGAAATTGCGGCTTTATTTGTACGCATTAGAAAGAAATAGAACTTTAAATTTGTTATCACCCTGGCTCAATGGGTAGCGCACTTCCCACCCGAGTCAGAAGATTGTGGGGTCCAGCCCCAACTTTGGGGCTTGTAACACATGATAAGCAGCGATTCGGAATGAGTGGATTTGGGGTGTTGGGGGGGGGGGGGGGGGGGCGAGGTACGGGGCGGGTACACTGCTTTGTCAGAGGGACTGGCTTTCCAATAGGAAATCAAACCAAGGACCCGCCTACGCTTTTGTGGGCATTTATTTGAAACGAGAAGAGAATTTCTCACCTGCTGCCTTGGCCAACGATCCCCACCCAGTTAAAATCGCTCCATGGCCGCATTCGGAACATTGCCACGCGCCGATGTTTTTGTCTACGACATACGTTAGTCGTTAGACTTTATGGTTCGGAGCACTTTGAGACGTCTTCCTGATGGGAAAGGCTCGATAGCAACTGGAATCACTTTCTCTTAATTAAAAAAATGATTGTTCTTTAAATCTCCATTTGCCGCCATTGGGAGTGTGTTCCCAGCACTCTTACGGCGTTGAAATCCGCAGAGCATGTCAAGTTTCTGATCTTGGCAATAATGCGTGTAATTAGGATTATTTCTTTAACCTTCCCCCATTCAGTCAAACCCTTTTCATGCCTGCTCACTCCGGGGGTAGAGGTTTGAAACTAGGTGAACGAACGGACGAGCTATTAGATTATCATTTCTAGCAAGCAATTATTTATTTCTCTCTCTCTCTCTGTCTCTCTATATGTATATATAATGCTACCATACTGCTTATTGAACCTTTGCCGGTAAGATTGTAGTGAAAACTGAGGCTTTACCTTGCAATTAGAGGGGAAAACTTGAATACGTTACCAGATTTGCAAACACACAGCCCTGACAGGTCATCATTAGAGACATTAATTTGAGGGCATTGTTAAAAACGTTTATCAAACGTTTGGTTTCTTTCGGGCTGAGGAGGTCACATTGTTGAATGTCAACTGTTGCGATGAAGGTTCACGGAGCTTTAGCTCTTTGATAATATTCATATCCAATCCAACGCGTTTCGCCCACAAAATGTACATAGTCACTACACTTTGCTGTATTTTCTTTGAAGCGCGTTGAGGCATCTTGAAGTCGTGATCGGGCGCTACTGCAGCAAATGCAAGGATTGTTATTACGGTATATTTCCATAAATCCACAGGTTCCAATGTAAATTCCAATTTTACACCGAGTTGTGTGTGTTCAGTGCACCAAGCATCAGATTTGTTCCACAAGGTATCCTTCACAGTCTTAGTCAATGCATTGAAACGTCATTCTGTTTCAGATCCCCCCTTTAAAAAACTTTTATTTCTTGAATTTCATCCATCGCCAGAGAGAAATTCATTCACTTCTGCCAAGAATTCCAATGCCTGGCATTCAATGACTTCTCTGGCAGAGTAGAGGTTAGTGTGTTCCTGCACATCTCTATGACAGTGGAAGCTTTTCTTGTATGGTCTTACGAAGGGATACCTTCTTCGTTCTCTCTCCCAGAGAAGCAGCGGACCACCGTATGCTCGATTGGCACTGGCTCACTATTTCGGAAACGTTTCTGGCAGTGTAATTCCATACCCCAACCTTCTTTATTCGGCGATCAAAGCACTACCAATAATAATAATAATAATCCTTGCATTTCATATAGCGCTTTCACAAATTCCTATGTCTGAAAGCGCTTCACAGAATATACTGTTAAGTGGATTGACTGTATACTTAAGGGCGAAACGCGGCAGCCAATTGCACACAGCAGTGTCCCCACAAACGGTCGTGGATCGAAATTTTAATCAATTTTATTATCATTTCTCTTTAGAGGGATTATTTTTATTAGGCGCGTGCGTGGAGTAAGGAAACTTGCCTGAGTTATGACCCTGCCCTGCCTGGATTTGAACGCAGGACTCACGCTTGTAAGGCGAGTGAGCGTGCTAACCACTGAGGTACAATGGATGCCAACTGTATTTGCTGGGGAGAAACCCAGCTATAGAATAGGGAATATTGGAAAATATTGGAACAATCGCGAAATCACAAAAGGAGAGGTGGGAGTTGAATGAATATGGAAATATGTTGGACAAACAAAAGACATGCAATCTCTTTGCAATTAAATGTTATTTACGGCAAACATTTGTGATAGAACAACACGAATCAAGCTCTCTTCATCTGGAGACCAAACGCGCGTCATCATTCCTACCTCTCCTGTTTTGCTGCGTCTCCCGTCGATATTCTGTTAGATGGTCTCCTAGGTTTTGACATTTCTTCGCTGGTTCGAGAAGAGCTTTGCCACGTTTCTGCAAAGTTCAGCGCAAATGTGCGTTGGTAGGGAAATACGGCAGGCAATTTATACGCAGCAAAATCGCACAAAACAACCGTGAAGTGAATAACCAATTTTAAAAAAATCTGGAGGATTGTTGTCCAGGACACTGAGAGAAACTCCTCTTAAAATGATCGCCAGTGTGTACCAAAATGGGTTCAACATTGCCAGCAAATACTGGAAATAGCCTCATCATTCCAACCCTGTGCTTTGCTTCACAATGGCTTGTGGCCTGATTCTATGGAATCATAGAATTTGATTTCAGAGCTGGGGACATATCGCTCTCTCCCTCCCTCCCTCCAACTCACACTCCCTCCCTCCCTCCCTCCCTCCCTCCGTCCCTCCCTCCCTCCCACTTGCACTCCCTCCCTCCCTTTTTTTGGAAAAAAAACGTTGCCATTTATCAGGCTCTCGTCAATGATGCTCTCCGCTGCCCTCTGTCAAACAGCCTCAGTCGGATTCCCTTCTGAATAATTGATTGCGTTTTCACACCATTACGCTGTCTAACTGCAGCCCAAATCTGAAGGCAAAGACTGACACTGAAGTTGGTATGAATGACCTTCACAACCTTGAAGCTTGATCAGCGTTTTGGTGGCGTCCTCCCGACGCGAAACGCACAATATAAATGTAGTTTTACTTCTTGTTGATGCGGTTGTCGTTCCATCCTTTCTGCGAGCTAACCTGGCGCACATTTGCTGCCCCCCCACACCCACCTGTGAATGACACAGCTGTAGCCTAGAACCTTAAAGATTTAAACCTAAAAGAAGGAGGCCATTCGGCCCATCGAGTCTGCACGAGTTCACAGAGGAAGTAGCCATTACTCTGCGCTTCCCTCATACCTATTCAATCTTTCATATTTACCTGCCTTTGTTTCTTTTAAAAGCCCGACATTCCATATCCCAACAGCGCTGTGTGTAAACAATTCTCCCAAGTCCTTCTTTTGATCATATCATGCAATTGTCCTCTGCGTTGCTGAATTTCTTAACGCTGGAGTCCAGCAGGATTTTGTTGACTGTAATAATGGTCGACTGCCAGCAGATATCTCTTGCAATACATCATCGATACGCTATTATTAATCTTAACTGTTCAGTTGCATCTCTCCATCTGCTCCACATGGATTGCTGTTTTAATCTCTTGGTTTTAAAGTACGGAATGAGCCTCATCTGGGCAGACTCTGTGCCTTAGCAGTCGGTTGTGTCTCCGGGGAGCCTGTGGGCAACTGTGAAACACGGGAATTTCTGAAACTTTATTTAACGGAACAAATTAAGGTGTAAAAAGAAGACGGTTTGGATTTCAGACCCATCCGTTGCCCTACCTTACCCTACAGCGAGGTCTTCTTAAGGCTGTAAACACATCAACCCGAATGGAGGTTGAGGTGTAGTCTTTGAGGCATTCTTAACGTGTTGGGTGAAGGCGAAATGCAAATAATATTATATTTATCATTATTATTTATGATTATTCCTGCAAAATTCTTACCGTCCTGAATGTCAGGTTAGTTTCTCTCCAGAACAGTGTCCATATCAGAGAAATAAGCTTCGGACCAGGATAATCCATGGTTAACACGGCGTTTCAAAGGTCCCAGTCATTTTTAGGGGTAATAATCGGACGGGCAGAGGGTGAATGGGACACTGCAAGGGCAGAGAACCCCAGGCCCTATATCGTTGGCCTAAATTTTCTTGGGATTTCTCTGTGGTGGTTCTCACTGCAGCCTTGCATTCGCATTCATTCAGCTCCATGCCGTTGAAGCCACAATCCTGGGAGAGAAGTTACAGCCTCGTCACCGTACACTGATTGATGTCAGTGAGCGTCGGACTTGCAGACAATGTGGTATTATGGAATCCCGTAGCCATGGTAACCGCCTGGGCTGTTCTCCATCGCACGCCTACACTGATTCCAAACACCCTCTCGCTCGCCCGCCCGCTCGCTCTGTACATTAGCTTGTCATTTCTTTGGACAATTTACCAATATGTACAGTGAAATACAAATCAGTCCATTTCATCCGGCTGTTACAGCATATATAAGGCAGGCTTAGTGGGCAAGCCAAGGCTGGAACGATTACACATGCGTACGTAGAATTATGCGGAGTGACACGGTGAGGAAATAGGCCATTTGGCCTCCCCACCCACCCACTTCTTGTTCCCTTCTGTTCCCTTCTTCCTCATGTACTTAAATATACTGATGCTTTGGCGTTCAGGCACAGTGAGTTGGATGTACTCACCACCTCTTGTGAAGAAGTTCCTTTTAAACTTTCCTGCTTTGACCTATGACTGGCGATCTCACATCCAAGCCCCTTGTTTAGACTCACTGATAAGACTCATCATTCCCCACCTTTATCGAATACCTTTCGTTCTCTTAAACACCTCCCGATTGTGCGCTTTGCTTTGGTCGGTGTTAGCCGACCAACCCCACAGTCACTACACCTTGCAGTTAATGCTGTGAAGCACTCTGAGATGCCCTTCCAGTGTGAAAGGCGCTGTATCAAAGGCAACAATTATCAGCCCAGCTGCGCTATTAAGCACCATTCTGACCTTGAACGCAGATGATTTTATGCACGAGATTTGTTTTTCTCCCCGTGCCCCCTTTCCACTTAATCTCCACTATTTTTAGCTGAGCGGGAAGGCTGGTTGCTGGAACAAAACAGGAACTATGTAGGGAGAGGAGGCAAAGGGAAACATCTGCTTCTGATGGTATAATAAAGCCTGATTAAGTGCCACTGGACGCATGTTCTGAAAATAAATAAGCTGCTTTAGCGGTTGTTTTGAAGTCGCTTGACCTTTGCAAGCGCGGCTTTTTGTTGTTAACAAGAGCGCAGTTTCTCCCGGACTCCCGATGCGCTTGTATAAACGCCGTCCGGTGTTCCGCATCGGATCGCGGTGCATTTTTCCGAGTCGACGCTTCGGAAAGCCTCTTAACGTTTCGTTTGTAACCGGCCTTGCCATAGTGCGGAGAGGTCCCACCGAGCGCTGCTCGCCACAAATCCCCGAAGATTAGCGTTCCAATTGCTGTTGAAACAGCCTTGTAAAAAAAAATCTCCGGTAAAGTGATCCAGGAACGACTCAGTCCTGAGGGGCGCAGACTAATCAGCCATTGACAAAAGTCATCGGCCTGCACAGCCCCCGCTGGAAAACGCGCCAGAGCTCTCTGAGGAAAGTGATTAAAAGCATATTTAATAACCAGTTCATCTTGAAAAACGTGCCGGTATCTCATTAAGGGGAAATAAACATTTGTTGTGTGTGCGTTTCTTTTTTGGTGCGGGTGACATTTCGTGAGCTACTATCGTTGGTTTTAAACCCCTCAGTGTTTTCTTGCCGGATTTTCTCTTTTTTTTAAAATGACGGTTTGATTGCTCAGGATGGGGCAGTGGGAATCGTTTGTGGGCGATTGTTGTGTTCCTGAAACCAGAGAAATAAATAGACGCTTCTCAGCCACCGGGGGCCGAGGGAAGCCAAACAATGACTTCTCTACGCGTCGGAAGGTGGAGCCATTTGCGCAGGTTCCGTTCTCTGCGTTCTACACCGATGATTGTACAAAGCTGCGCGTAATCTTTCCATTTGATGTAGCGCCATTCATGCCGCTTCACAGGATTTATCTTTTAAGTGCAGTGACTGTGTGTTCTACAGTATAATTGATTGCTTCCTGCCTTTGGCCAACTAACAGGCGGTCTCACCTCTAATATCAACAGTCGTTTCCAATGTCCCATATGTCCCCTGAAGGAATGTGTCGCTTACTTATTTGGTGATAATAATAATCCTTGCATTTTGATTTAGCCCTTTTCATGTCCTCCAGACGTCCCAAAGCGCTTCGCTAATTCATCAATAATAAGTGATTTATTTTGAAGTAAACGTAGAGTTTTAATCCATGAATTTTTATTGATTGACCAGGCAATGATTGGAACATTGTCAGTGAGATAGCTCTCAGTGGAATAGGTAAGCTGTAATTGTCAAGCGATCAGGAATGTCACCATCCTGCCAAAAAGCACCACCCAACGAGCCTCAATTTTTTTTAAAAAACAACAAGTTTCCCCTTCAGCATTTGTTTTCGCCACTGCCTGCCACAGTTAATAGTAACCCATGCATTTGCTAGAGCCTTCTCACATTGTGGAGACGTCTCAAAGCGCTTCACAGAATACACTGTAAAGTGAATTCGCTTTGTATTTTGAGGGTGAAACGCGGCTGTCAATTCTGCCTGACCGACGCTTCGTACGACCACTTCTGAAGTTGGGCAAAGTTTCCTCTTTTAATGTTTCGACTTGAAAGCTAAACTTAGAACTGCAGAGAAATCACAGCCCGTTAAGTCCTTGAGATGTGCTATCTGGGCTGCACTCGGGGGAAGCATTGATCAAGTCGACACCCACGGTGAGTCTGAAGAAAGAAGAGCTTTGTATTAAAAGCTCAAACGTTCGCATTTTCTTGTTCACCGAGGGAAAATAATGCATCGCTCTCTTTTTCGTAATGTCGCTGCTTCTCTGCCTTGTACGGTTAAATGTTGCAGCTCGTGCTTTGATGGGATAAGGCCAATCAAATGCTATTGTTTGCGCAGTGGATTCAGTCATCCAGTCGTAATTGTGGATAGATTATGTACATCGGCGTCTCAGAGAATCGCAAATGGATGATATCTCACTTTGGCCGAGAGGACAGTGCCTTCTGCCATCACATGGATGGAAGCTTTTATCAAGCGTGTTATCAAAACATGATTTAGAGGCCAGATAGTGAGGATAGTATGATGAGGATAAATGAAGCCATAAATAAGGTCGAAGAGAAATAAATTCAGGGCTCCCCCACCACTGCATTGGAGTGTCAGTCTAAAGCATCGCACAACTAAAGTTTGACGTTCTCTCTCCCGTACCGGAAATGCAATAAAGCTTTTACTGCTTCACCAGCCTGTCTCGAGTGACTCTCATCCATCCATTGTTTCAAACTAAAAATCCCTCTCGTCTCCACTCTTGTTAATCTATGCGTGGATTTATATCTATTCAGTTCGTTAAATCACTCTTAACAGATGGAAGCCCAGAATGTTTGCGAAAATAGCTCCTAAAGAGTGAAGAGAAACGCGTTTGAGTCGCAGGCAGACAGCATAACAATGATCCTTAATAATCCTTGCTTTTGGGAATCAACCCACTTCACAGGATTTATTGTAAAAATCTAATGACAAGTGCGTGTACTTGTAGGTGAACACGGCAGCCAACATGTAAGATGCCTCATTGAGTCACAAAGTCAATGGTCAAATTTTATTTGGGTTGGTCAGTGTTGGCCAGGACACTGGGAGAAACTCTACTGTTATTTCCTAAAGCACTCTATTTCGAGACGTGCCACGGAGTCTTTCGCATCCTCGGGGAAGAGGCAAGGTGGGACCTTGGTTTAACGTCTCGCCCACCCCTTCACCCACCCACCTGCCCCAGATGGATGGCAACCTCCATAAATACAACACCGTCCCCAGGACTGCAGTAAGAGTGTGTCAGCCTAGGTAAATGGCGGGTTTTACTATATAATAAGAATAATCACCCTTGCATTTGATATAGCCCTTTTCACTTTTTCTAGACGTCTCAAAAGGCCTCACAAAATATACAGTGGAGCGAATTAATTGTATGTGGACGAAACGTGGCAGCCAATTTATGTCCCGTTAGCTGATTGGGAACAGATGTAATTGAACTCGGTTGCCATTGTCTCATCTCTCTCTCTCTCTCTCTCTCGGAGCCTGCTGCTCACACCACCTTCACACTCTACAAGAAGTGTGCAATCTGTTCAGGGAATTGGAAGACAAGAATTTCTCTCTCTCTCTGTCTCTCTTCCTTGGAGTCTTATGTCATTTCAATCTTTCCTGTGGCATTTTATTGTTTTGCGGATGTTGAGGCTCGGGTCTCACTTTCACATCTCAAAAATAATCCCCGTTTAGACTTGGTAACCAAAAACAGCTACTTTGGTTATTTATTTTTGGGTGGGGGGAGGGTGGAACTTCAGTGAAGAGAGTTAACAACAACAACTTGGATTTACATAGCGCACTCCATGCCGGACAGCATCTCAGAGCGCTTCCCAATAACGGATCCCGGGTCCGAGCCAGGATGATGTGGGGAGAAAAGAGGTGACCGAAAGAGTGGTCAAAAAGAAAGGTCTTTAGCCAAGACCTGATAATAGGAAGAGGTGGGGGAGGTGGATGGTGTGGGGGGGCGGGGGGGGAAAGGGGTAGACTAAGGGAATGAGGGAGGGAGAGTCAGGCCCTATTGTGTGAAAATCAGCCTCCACACCTTTGGGGAGAGTGGAGATTGGTGAGGTGACGAGACGAATCACAAATTTGTGGGGCAGGCGGAAGGGTGATGATGCTACGCAGCTGTCTTAAAGCAATAGACGAGCAGTGGGAATAGCCATTTACAGTCATCTTGCCATGTAATAATGTGGATGAAAAGGCCGCCGATATTCTTCACCGTAACCGATATCCGTTTGGCTGCAAACAGAACGCGATTAATACTTCGCAAAGAGCACAGAGAAGCATCGTACGTTCCCCCCCCCCACCCACCCCCGCTCGTAAAACCCACTGACAGATTGAGACACTTGGCATTACGGGGTGTTGACAAGTGGAGTGTTATGGTTAAACATTATGGGGTGTAGCAGCTGAAAGAAGCTGGCAAGGAATCCATCCATTTTGCTTCTTCCCAAACAACAGTGACAACAGTTTCGGCGTCAGTCGGCATCTAGGAGCTGGGGTTCTTCCAATCGGGTGGTAGGCGGTGAGAGGCTGAGAGAGAGAGAGAGAGAGAGAGAGAGAGAGAGCTGCAAAGCTCCTGACAAGGTTTATGAATGATCCAGACGACGGAACGATCTGTCAACGTCAGCAGAAATGGATTTGCTGGTTTCTAATCCTCGAAGCTGTGAAACCGAGACATTACGTGAGGCCGTGCAGACTGGCGAGGCCAGGGCTCTCGGCCATTGAATTCATCCCAATTTTCATCACGCTCAATTAGTAAATGCCCGCTAAAAGTTCAACAACAGCAACAACACAACACAAACAAAATGACGTTTATAGAGTGCCTTTCACGCTGGGAGTAGCTCAAGTCGTGGCATAACAAGCAGTCCATTTTGTTCCAAATAATACTAATTTAATAATTGACTTGGCTTTCATTTCCTCAATGTCCTTGAGCAATTCGATTACATGTTCAGCCCAAAGTCTTTGCTCCCGTGACAGCCTCAGTTTTATTTTTAAAAAAATCACGTTTTAACGTTTGGGAAGTGCGGGCGGTGTGTGGTGCTTTTCAATACTCACTCATTGCGGACAGACAAAAAAAAATGGTCGGTGACTTGTTCACTTAAGCCCCTGTGAGAGTGCAAAGGATAGCCACCTAAGCATCTACCCTCTCCTTAATCCCCCCTCTCCGATACTTGGCAATAATACTTAATTTTAAAGAAGAAAAAGTTTCGCAGGATTGTATATCCGCAGCCGAACTTTGGATATGTCCTCGTAAAACTCCCATCTATTATATCGAAAGTGACAGCATTGTGATGGGGAATTAGTGAGGTGCTGACTCCAGTTTAGCAAAGACTGTAACCAGGGCGTTCACCCTCACATTCCCGGGCACCGATCCAATCTTCCTCTTTGGTTTCTTCTTCACGGACTCGCCACCGAGGAGCGTGTGTTTAACAAGGAGGGATGCATTCAAAAGAAAAAGATTATTACAATTTCACTGGTTGATAGAGTTCAATCACACTGTGCCGTTCTGAAGGAAATCTGTGACACTGGCAATTGAGAATTATCAGCAAATGATGTAGAATGGATGTGTAACTGAATGTGGCCCTGTGGTTTTTTTTTCAATCAGTCTCCCTAATAGCTGACAAATTGCTGCCTATTTCAGAGGGTCCATTATGAATGATCAACCAAACGAATGGACTGGGTCGAGTTTTCTGTTCAAGTCAGCCCAGGCCAGACGCGGCAAATGACGTTTCCCCCCACCCCCCACCCCCACCCCTCCCCCACTGCCCCCCTCTCCCTTACGACAGCTGCTACAGGTCTTAAGCGAAGCAATTTGGGATATTCTGTGTGTCATTCCCAGTGGGAGCAATTCTCCGCTCAAAAAGCTGCCACCAAATGTGACATTAATAGCTTCTAATTTATGAGTCTCGCTTCGAGAAGCCACAAGCATCGACAATTTGAGAAATGGAATTGTCACAGCGGCGGAGCGTTGGAAGGGAGTTGAGATCTTAACGGAGGCATTCTGTGATCAGCAGTTAATGGAGAGCTTTGCATTGCTTCCCCCCCTCCACACCAACGCTGATAAGAGAACTCTTGATTGGTGTCGCCGGGAATCGATCGGATCGGGCTGTTATCTTGACCTTGCTGTGCGAATGCACACATGCGAGCGCACACACACACACACACACACACACACACACACACACACACACATACAAGCGCTAAATTGTTGCTGGCAGATTAGAGAGTCGAGCAGGACTGGGATCGCGACTGATAGTGATGGGTGTTTAAAATCCCCATGACTCATTCTGTTATTGTGTCCCATTTATATTCCGAGGGACTGCAGAGCTGTGCGGTGCATTGCAATTCCAGGCTCTCTTGGAGTGTGTTCATTAATAGTGCAGGATTTGAACAACAACAGTAACAACGAAAATACATGTGTGCGGTGCCTTGGTACGTCCTCCCTTTCACGCCGGTCAGCGTTTCAGACCCGGGCTGGGGTTGCGATTGGGCAGGGTTGAGGAAAAGGAGGAGGGGGAGGCTGGGGGTGAGGTGGGATGGTGACCGATGGGACCGTCGTAGAGGAGATTCTTGAGGCAGGACCTGACGGAGCGCCTTGGGACGTCCTCCTGACGTGAAAGCGCTGTACAAGTGTAATTTTGTGGTTGTTGTTGTTGGGTTGGAGCCCAAGTGGTAAAGTCGCTGTCAATTTGACTAATTGGTAGTTTAAAGTCTCAACTCAGCTCAATCAGAAGTACAAATTGTGGGTTCTGGACCACAATCTAGGCTGAGCTCCATTGCAGTACCGGGGGAAGTGCTATTTTTGTTTAAGGTACTACTCTTTGGATGAGGTGTTCAACTGAGGTCCCGTCCACACTCACTCATTCACACACACACACAATTATTTTCACCCCCCCCCCACCCCACTCCCAGCCACACTTATTGAAAGTTCTCCTCTCTCGGAAGTTTTCGCCATATATTGGCAGAGACGAGGATTGAAATGTCAGACTGCAAGCGAAAAAAAATGTCCATCTGCCCTCCGGTTGTAAGATTTATGAACTATCAAACACTCTGCCGTTTCTTAAGCAACGGTTCAAATCTATTTCTCAATCTCAGGCACTCCAAAACCAAATCCCCTTATGTTAAGTTACATTTTCGGATTTCGTCTGTGTTTATTTTTTGCTTGAAAGATTACGTTTAAGGATGATGGCTGGCTGAGCAAGGAATAACACCTAACTTTGGTTGATATAAAGCCAAAACAAACCCCCAAAAATGGTCTATCGTGTGTCTGGCATCCAAAGCCCTTCTGAAAACATGATCGGCTGTTATTATTTGCAATAGCTGTTTAATATCCGTCAAGCCTGTGTTACAATCCGCACATTTCCATTTGCTGGAGGGACAAGAAGCAGAGCTGAGCTTTTAATCCGCAGCGGAGGCTGGCGTGTGCAAGGCACTGAGCATAAATCTGCCTAAAGATGGGAGTAAATGACTGCCTGTGATTAATGCCGTCGGAAAAGGTTGGCATACGAGATGAGGGCAACGTCACTGGTATCCGCCCAGTGAGCTGCTGTAGATGGTGATGTCGGCCTGTGATGTAATAAGAATAATCCTTGCATTCCATGTAGCACTTTTTGCGTCATGGATTCGAGTGACCAGTTTATCATTAGATTTTTCAAGGGATTATTATCAGGCGTGTGTGGTAAAGGAGGTTTCGCCCCGACCTGGAATTGAACCTGGGTCTCTCACTCGCCAGGGCGAGTGCTCTAACCGATGTGCTGCAGGACTCCGATTGTAATAAGTGAGATTTGGTTTCTCAGTGGTCACGATTTGGGATCGTGACCACTGGTCTCAGCTAATAAATAAATAGCCCTATTTGCAGGTGGGAGGGAGGGGAGTCCATTTCCTTTTTCATAGGACTCCAAGCCTGCGCAAAGATATATAGCTCTGCTACTTATTTTCGTTCCCCAGCCTCCAGACTTTTAAAACACGCGCACACAAACACCTAAACTGATGGCGATTTACGGTAATTGATTTATTACATCCTCTCTCTCTCTCTCTCTCTCTCTCTCTCTCTCTCTCTCTATCGCTCTCTTCACCAGAGGTTGAAGCAACATCAATTTCAATGTCAATTACAGGGCAGATTCCGTCCGGGAAACATTTCGTTCACTCGGAGATTAATTAACAGCAGGAACAAGTTAGCAGTAATGGGGAGTTGCGTTCAATGAAGACTGGACTCACTGGCTTGAGAAATCATTCGATGTTGTCAGTGATTTTCATAATCGCACTCTCTCAAGCTTCACCAACTTGCCACATCCTCCCGATGTAAAAGGAGCTATACAAATGTAATTCTGTTGTTATTGTTGTTGTAACCCCTGCTAAGTTTGAGGCTGTTTTTCCTGTTTTGTGGTTCGCAGCTCGCGTTTCGCGCGTTTACCAAAGGCAGGATTGCGATATCCTTTTGGACTCACAAGCGTACACAGTATCAAACATTGCTCGCTTGACATCCTGAGGGGTGTCGCAGTGACACAGTGGGTTGTTTGAGCAAAATTCCACACAGATAGATATATATACATGAGGGGCTGTTGTCTGTTGATGGTTAACAATTTATCTCCCGTCTTGTCTTTGCTTTGATGTGACATGTGTACCATTCCGTTGATATCTCAGTTTCCGCTGTCCATGCGATGTGTGACTTGAAGTTTCCTGCTCTCGCTTGGATGTCACAGCGCCTCGGAACTAAAAATACATTCGCAAAAGTGGAAGCAGGAAGAGCGAGACCAACCTGTGTTTTGGTAATTTAGCCACTCATTATCTATCATTTACTAATCTAGCTGGGACTTGTTATTTAAGTGGGGTAGATGGTTTCAAAATAGATCTGTCTGAGAGAGAAAAAAGAATGAAAGCAATCAGATTTAATATGGACATGCAAGCAAGTCCTGAAACCTGTAATATCACGGCTAATTATACTCGCTGGGTATTTGTGGGAAACTGTATTTAAGTTGCATTTATAAAATAATAGAGCACAATAGAGCATGGAACAAGAAAAGCGCATTCAGTACTTCCAACACAATGCGCAAAAACTTAACTGCTCTACCTTAACCTTTGCGATTCCACGGAGATCTATACAATATGTTTTTCCCGCCCAGGGAGATGGAGTGAAATCGATGAACAGATGGTGTTTTATTTTGTGACTGCAGAAGTGGCTTGATAACATCGAAAATTAATAATAAGAATAATACTCGCATTTAACATGGAGGAGGTCATGTCATGTCATGTCATGCCAGGAGGACATCTTAAACCTGCTGCTGTCGAGGTCAAACCTAGTGACTGTGTATTTTGGGGTTGAATTCGGCAGCCAATTTACATACACACATCAATGTCCTGCAAAAAGCCATGAAGCAATTAAATAGCGCCCTTCACAAAGGGTAGGTTGCAAATGACCAATGTATTATTGTTTTTTTCGAGGGATTATTATTAGGCGTGTGTGCTGCCGAAGGTTTCGCCCTCATCTGCCTGGATTTGAACACAGTTCTCACGCTTGTACAGTGAGTGCTCTGAGCTCCAGGTTGGGGGGAGGGAGGGAAGTGCCTGGGAATGAAGAGATTCGAACGCCGGTGTGAGGATCTTGAAGTCGATCTGATCAGCTGTGATCTGTTACAACGACCGAGCATCCTTGACGGGCTGATTCTGTTCTGATTTTCTTACATTCCAATCCAGGACTGTTTGTGGGGACACTCTGTGTGCGATTGGCTGCCGCCATTCCGCCCACAAAAAAAATAGCGTCAATTAACTTGACAGCATATTCCGCCAAGTGCTTTGGGACGTCTAGAAGACGTGATGAGGCGCTGTATCAAATGCAAGGATTCTTCTTCTTCTTCTTCTTGTATTATTATTGTTCCCGACCCACAGTGGTGTCGCTTTCACGTCACGAGCCAGCTGAAGTGGTCTGATCTGCATTGCTCTCCTCTGCGTTGCTCTCCTCTGCCTTGCTCTCCTACCCTTTCGCGGACTTATTTTCTGCGTGTGCGGCGTTTCGTTCTGGGTTTCTTAACCGAAGACAACAGCTGCGCCTGATTCCACCGCACGGTCATCAAACGGAGTCCTAGAGGCAGCCAGTGTCATTCGAGGGCTGGACAGATTACCCACAGCAGTCATGCATAATGCAGACACTGCTGTTCACATCCACCGCAGCGCTGTTGGAAATCACGGGGAAGGTAGGCTTGACCCCCAAATCCAAACTTGAGTCATGCGTATATAGCATAACCCTATTGCTGATAGATAGAGTGTACAGTTGGGAATCCTGCAGCTCAGTGGTTAGAGCACTCACCCCACCAACAACAAAATTACATTTATAGAGCGCCTTTCACGTCGGGAGGACGTCCCAAGGCCCTGAAAACGGGAGACCTGGGCGAAGACCTTGGGCAAGTTTCCTTACTCCACACGCCTGATAATAATCCCTCAAGAAACCAAATTACTGCGCGAAATTCGCTGCCACGTTTCGCCCACAAATATACAGTCAATTCACTTTACAGCATATTCTGTGAAGCGCTTTGAGACGTCTAGAAGGTGTGAAAAGTGCTACAGCAAATCCAAGGATTAGTGTACCATATACATTTATGATAAAAAAGATACAAACTGATAACAGTTGCTTCCGTTGTGAAACAATGAATAAAGCAATGATTTACACGCATTTGCATATTAATTATATCCTTGCAACAACACAGACATACACTATGATGATTAATGGTTAGTAGCATTGACTTTCATGCACAGCTCATAGACGCAAAGTATACTGTACTGTGTTTAATATTTTTCAGCGTAATCAAAATTTATATCATAGCCCTGAGGGATATCAGGTCATTATCCTGCATTGCGCTAAACTGTTTTACTAAATGATTATTGGAGTTCTTACAAATATTATTAATAGTAACCTTTGCATTTGATATAGCACTTTTCACGTCTTCTGGACGTCTCAAAGCATTGCATAGAATATACTGTAGAGTTAATTGACTATATTTGTGGGTGAAACGCGGCAGCCAATTGCGTACAGCAGCTTCCCCACAAACAGTCGTGGATTGAAGTGACCAATTTATTGTTGTTTTTGTTGTCGGTTATTATCAATTAAGGATATTATCAGGCGCGTGGAGTATGGAAACTTGCCTAATGTTTTGCCCTGCCTGGAATCGAACCCAGGTCTCTCGCTTGCAAGGCAAGTGCTCTAACCACTGAGCTACAGGACTGCAACGTACGAGGTTCTTATCCAGTGATCTTGTGAAATAAAGATAGAGAAGGGAAGGCAGAGAGAGAGAGAGAGAGAGGAGTTCCAAAAATAACTGTCAGTATTAGATCAAATATTCTAAAAGGTTGGAGGCTATTGCATTTTCTTCTTCCAAGAGTCCCAACAGTGCATCAAAGAGCCAAGGAGAGTAACGGTTTGAGCAGAGATAGTTGGTTATGTGGGTGGTTCACGCCTTCAATGTGCTTTGGATGTGTCGAATGTTCCGATTACGTAAAAACGAGACCTCGGAATTGATAAATGTGTTTGTGACATCTAGTGGTAATCACGAGTAATGTGGCCAAGCCAAAGTTTTGTCATTTTATCTTCTGACAGCCCAATTCGATCTGCGTCCCTTTTAATCTCTTGTAAAATATTTAATCCGGATTGCCGGAGGCTGGAAGCAAAGTTAATCTTGTGACAATGAGCAGAAGACCCACAGCTTGCTTGGCCAAAATGGGTCGGGTGTTTGAGCCGAAAAAAAATCTCCCTTGAGACGTATTTGCGTATGTGTTTTCTGCAAAAAAAAAAAAGAAAATGGAAATTTATTGGTTGGGAAGTAACGAGAGAAATCTCAGTGGGCAGCTCAAAACGTTACACACATCGACAATTTAATAATTGCGGGAACCTTCTCTGAAGGCAACGAAAACGAACGTGATTTTTACTGGGAAGGTTTCCACGCACCTTTGATTTTTTACCATTGTTCAGGGACTACGGCACAGCGAGGATAGCCTTGAGACCCATAGATCTCCTAATGGCACGTGCAAATTGCATTACAGACGCAATAAAGATGAACTGGGAGTTGCTTTTATGGTTTGCTGATGAGCTCCCGGGTTCCAACTGGCAGATTCGTATGGACTGAAGGTGCAGCGTTGCGCTCGTCAATGGGCCACAGATTGACATGCCAGTGTCTCGCGCTCGCGCGTGTGTGTGTGTCTGTCTCTGTGCGTGTGTGTTTGTAGCTCTCAGAGGAGGAGTAACTCGATTCCATTAAATTGCGGAAAACAATTTAGAAAAACGGCAGTAAAAAGGCGCGGCAATTATCAAAAGGTGATTTCTCTTCTCCTCCTCCTCCCCCCGTCCCCACCGCCCCCCACCACCACCACCACCCTCCCACTCCCCAACCAGCACCATCGCCTTAAGCTTTACTCTTCAGCTGTCTTCCGAATATGGCTGCGTATAAACTTTGAAGACAGTCTTTTGAACACACGCTCTTTTGAAGAGAAGCGACTTCGCTCCCACCTCTGTCGCACTCCTGAGAGGTCAACCTATGTAGCGATGAGGCTTTGGCATTTTGCCCTGTTTGATCGCTTAAACAGAACCCCCCCCCCCCACCCACTTAATTGAGTGGAGCGAAATGGGTGTCACTAGGACTTCCCGCTGGGAGATAGTCCGAGCTGTCACTTGTGAGGAGCCGGGGCATCAAGCGGACAGACACGCCAAAGGGACGAGGAGATTCAGCCACCGCAGTGGTTCACTTTGGTTGAGTTTGAGCTTGGTACGGGAAGAAAGAGAAAAAGAGAGAAAGAGAGAGAGAGAGACAGACGCGCAGAGAGCTCGCGGAGGCAACACATGCAACTCTGAGCGAATAATGACCTCCTTTGGGACTAACCGGAGATGCTCTTCACACACAGTTGGTCTCGATCTACCTTGTGTTCGATCTCCCACTTTGACTTATTCATTGTTTGGGCTGATGCTGGGTACCAACCACAGATGAGAGATCATTACGGCTTCTCCTGAACGAATCCTCTCCCCCCCCACCCCACCCCCCACCTCCACCACCACCCTCAATGCCCGAACGTGGGAAGAGCCTGTTGGCCTGATTGCTCAGTGCTGACACTCTCACCTCCCAGCCAGAAGGTTGTGGGTTTAAGCCCCAGATCAGGATACCTGACGTTCCAATGTCGTGCCGGGGGATGGGTGTGAGGGTGGGGCTGGGGTTAGGTGTTGCACAGTTCGAGGTGTCAGTCTTCGGATGAGACTTTAAACTGAGGTCCCATCTCTCGGCTCAGCCTGCAATCCAGCCCGGATAAAATTGATCGTTCATTTCATGGCTGTTTGTGTTTTGGGACGCTGCTGCATTTCATCCCCCCCAAAAACCCCCACACACAGTCACTCCACTTTACAGTATATCCCGTGAAGACCTTTGAGATGACTCGACGACGTGATCAAGCACTACCTCAAGTGCAAGGATGGTTTATGTTTTAATATCCTGTCATTTTTTATCTTGCGTAGTTTTTGTTTCTGTGCAGAGAGTTTTAATTAGAAGTAAGTGTCTTTGTGTGTGTGTGGGTGTGTGTATGGGTGGGTGGGTGGGTAGGTGGGTGGGTGGGGGGGAGTTTGGCAAGATGCCTCGGCTGCTGAGATCGGAGCATTTGATGTCTGCAAAGGGAAGGGAGACAGAAATGTGTGCTTTTATTATTATAGTTTTTAAAAATGCCACTGGAGGAGTTGAGTTTGATTGAGATCTATGTCGCGCCACAACAATTATAAAACAAACAAGGGACATTCTGTCAAAGGAAGCCATGTGCACAGGTGGCTGGCTTGGTGCCATACCCAACTCACTCTTCCCCAGAAGAATTCTATCTACTTATTCTGCCGCTGTTTGCCAATTAGTTTGGTTATAATTGACTGGCAAGGAGCCCGGAATTTGGCATTCCCAAGGTATTGTTCATTTCAGACTGGATGTTATTGTGAGCCTGTGATCGTGAGGCTGAGGAGAACGAGCTGAACTCCCGACGCTTGCCAGAGTGAGCTGGGCGTCCTTTAGAGCGGGGGCGGTCTAACCTTTGGGCTGCCGAGAGCCCACGTGAGAATCTGAGAACCGTCCTCTGGCTGCGTACACGACGCTTGTTTTTGTGTTTCGCTTCCAGAAGCATCACATTAACAGTCACGGGTCAACATTCAAAGGTCGGCGCTTAGACAATACAGAGCTCCCCCACCTCACTCCCCCCACCGCAACCTCTCACCAGCACTACACTGGAATGTGTAGTGCTGTGAGCTCAAAGTCCTGACATGGGAGATGAGGGGTGGGGGGCTTGAACCCACAATCTTCTATCTCAGGGCCAGAACCAGGCTCTGATCCAATTTTATTGATCTCCTTCGCCTTGCGCTATTTGGGGTTCGGGCTCTTTGGCTATGCTGGCTGGTGACAAAACGATATGGGCTTGGAAGGGTTAAGTCATCGGAGCTCTGGGAACGAGCTCTCTTTGGACTCGCACACACAAAAAAAGATATCACAGCATCCCCACTGAGACAGCGGGAAAGGTTTAATTGCCGTGTGTCATCTTTCTCTG
Organism: Hydrolagus colliei; assembly: GCA_035084275.1. Taxonomy (NCBI): domain Eukaryota; kingdom Metazoa; phylum Chordata; class Chondrichthyes; order Chimaeriformes; family Chimaeridae; genus Hydrolagus; species Hydrolagus colliei. The sequence continues at coordinate 1,440,465 of CM068765.1, read as the reverse complement.
CTCCAGCGGCATCACCCCATTGACTTCTGTGTTCTTCAAGCCAACCCCCCCCTGGCGCGGCCGATCGTGAGTCACTTCAAGCAAGTGGTTTGACACACAGGTGACCCTGGCCACATCCGAAGAGTGGAGCGGATAAACGGTACCTCCCCGCCCCACTCCCCTTCTTTCGCACGTCCCCTTCACAAAGCATAAGTTATTTCTGGCGGATCTCGATGATGGAACTGGAGTCTCTAAAGCTGATTTACCACTAATAATAATAATCCTTGCACTTGCTGTAGCGCTTTTCACGTCTTCCAGACATCTCAAAGAGTTTCACAGAATATGCTGTGAAGTGAATTGAACTGTATATTTGTGGGCGAAGCGCGGCAGCCAGTTGCGCACAGCAGCGTGTCCCACGAACAGTCGTGGATTGAAACGACCAGTGGACCATCTTCTGCGGCAGCAAAGTGGTTTCCGCCGTTTGCTTGGTCGGCTCCTCAGGTTCCCTGACTGTCCAGCGGCCTCAGCGTTTCTCTCTACCCCCCCCCCCCCCCGACCATGCCCCGCTGAAGAGAAGCAATTTCTTCGGGAGATTCGGATCGACGGGTGTGTGTGGGGGGGGGGGGGGGGGGGGTTAAGGTGGGGGAGACAACTCGGTTCCTCGAAACGCAATGAAAACAACGCGATTAAATTGGCTGATACTCACCTACGCGGCCGACTCTGCCAGCAGGGGGGAGCCATTAACACTTTGGTGGCTGAGAGAGTGCAAACTCTGTCACCCCCAACTTCCCGTTGCTGAAGGTGTGACAGCTTCCTTCAGCGTTAGCTGTTCAGTTTCCGCGAGATTATCGGATGCTTTGGATGGGAACGAGCCATTGCCTTCAGCATGTCTCGCAGCCCTAACTAGGCACTGTGGTAGCTCGGTGAGCTTCCAGTAATTGGAGACAGGATTCGCTGCGGGATGTCAGCGTGTAGGGGACCATTAATGAACGGTGCAGTAAGTGCATTTGATATGTCGCCTTTCACATTTCAGGAGAACATTTCAAAGCGCTTCACCGGATTCGCTGTAGAAAGTGTAGCGACTGTGGTTTGTTTGAGGCGGAGGTTGCAGCCAGTTTGCACGCAGCCGTGTCCCACAAATGGATGATCCATATTTTCTCTCTCTCTCTCTCTTTCTCTCTCTCTCTCTCTCTCGTTGGGTTGTTGGGCAGGGCACCAAAAGACATTAACAAAAAAAACCTTCTCTGTTTGAAATAAAGCCATGAGGATCTTTAAGGTCCACCTGAACAGGCAGAAGGCCTGAACAGGCAGAAGGGAACTAGGTTTAATGTCTGATTTGAAGGACGCCATCTCTTCCAGCCATCTGCCAATCGACTAACAGCCATCTTCCTAAAACAGAGGCGCGTTGGAGCAAGGAAACGCTGCCTTGCCAGGAATCAAACCCAGGTCTCTCGCTTGTTCACGAGGCGAATGCTCTAACCACTGAGTTACGGGATTTCACAGGTGTTTTTTCTTGTGTGTGTGTGTGTCACCATTTGCCAAAATGGAGGGAGGGAGGGAGGGTTCAACGTAACAAACTGAAGAGCTTTACTTGGATAGTTGGGCTGTTAATTCCCCCCACAGGAGAGCTGAAGCTCAAGCTGAGGTCGATGGGTTGAAAGCTTAGTACAGGGCGAAATTCAAGGAGCAGGTCTGTTCCATTATAGCAACTGCACAGCTCAGGAACTCCGGTGGCAGAGAATTACTGTCTCTAGAGCAGAGAGTGAGAGTGTTTGAGAGAGAGAGAGAGAGTGGCATTTTACTTTAACCGTGAAAAACCCAGCAGAGTTCTCACACCGAAATCACGCTCCAATTGAAGTGGGGCCGATTGTGCGGCCCTCTCATTCTGAGAGTGTTCGAGAAAATCTACGTCCGATCGAGTGGACCTGTTTGTGTTTGGGTACGAGCAAGCAGCTGCGATTTGAGGCGCTGATCGATCGAATGGACGCTTATCCGTGAAGCGCTTTGACACGTCAAACGCCAGGATAATGACCATAATTGGCACTTTTTAAACGTGACCTCGGAAGCTTTGCGCACCGGCGTTCCTGCCCATTTATTTGCCGTCTACAGTTGGTTTCCTGACCATCTATTTTCGCTTGTCCTCCACTATTCTATTTTATTTTTAACTCACGCAGTCACCTTTCAATTATCATATTTAATATTTCAATCGATACGCTTATCTGCTGAGCAGAGCAACTGTCAGTCTCTGACCTAAACGTCCTCTCCCATTACAGCCACTAGATTATATGTAGCTTCATCTTATCACCGTGTCGGTGGTTATATCTATTAGCCCGAGCATTAGGGCTAAAAATAAGAAGGATTACTGTAAATAATCTCTGTCAAAAGCCAGGCTTCTTCCAATTTCTAATCTTTTCAGCTCAGGCAGTGTGTCAGTGACTGACACCTGTGAGGTTATTTATCACGCTTACCACTGCAAACTGAGGAATTCTTAACATACGGAGAGAGGGCTGATAACACGATGCCAAGTCCACCCAATTCCGCACTGCGTTTCGAGGTGATTTGAGACAGCTTATTCCTGGCGCTCCGTGTAATAAAGTGGAGCCTGTGCTCTGCAGAGCCATCGCAAGTATCGCTTTGATGTTCTTCGCTTCATTTTTTTCCTTTTTTTTGGGGGGGGGGGGTTTGTGTCAAAATACAAAATGAAGCGCGTTTAAAGGATATTTGGATTCCAATTTCACAAGAAAAATTCAATCGGGCGATCCTATTCCCAGCTCAGCCAGGGAACAATCACTTTGTGGATGCGAAAGAAAGTTTTAACAGGACAGGAGGAGACTATTTATTTAACCCACTGTGTCCATGCTCGCGCTCTCCCCCCTCATCGAAACGATAGTCTAATCCCACTTCTGCTGCTGCTGCTTTATGGATTTATCCAGTTCCGTTTTTAAATGCTGTTATGCACGTAACTCCATTTGTGGTAATCCCTGAAAACCTTCTGTGTAAAACCAGCCTTTAATAACAGCTCCCCGTTTGACTGCGTTTTTCAAATGTGGTCGGAAATACAGTACGCAGAAGTGGATCCACACTCATCCTCGCTCTGTCCTTCATAGTCAAGATATCTCATTCCTTTTCATTCCTTTCATCCAGTCAGTCTCTGGAACTCCTTAACCTCCCTTAGGCTAAAAGCTTTAAAAGTCTGTGACCCAGCCTAATCCATCCAATGTTTCTTCTCACAATTACTCTGGTTTCTCTCTTATATGGCTGCAAACACACACCATTCCACTTCACAGAAACTTTTGAGAAGTGTTTTACGGTGTTGTAAAGCACTGTTCCCGATGCACAGATTATTCTTGGTGGTGTCCAACACCGCGAGACTGAGTGTTGGTCTCTTGGCCTTGTTCCTAGAGAGTGAGCCTTGGACTTTCATTTTAGGCCCTAACCGCCCCACCACTGGAACTCCATCCCGCAATCCCTTCGCCTCGCTTCCTCTCTTCCTCTCTTTCCTCTTTCAAGGCTGGTCTCAAGACCTTCCTCTTCGACCGTGCCTTCTGCTCCCCTCCTAACTCTTCCACCTCTCCTACTCTCCTTCCCCTGCCCCCTACTCCGACCCTTGCACCAGTGCTCGGGTCCCGTCCTGACCGTTCAGCACTTTGAGAACGTCCTCCTGACATTGAAAGGCCCTCTATAAATGTAATTTTGTTGTTGTTGTTGTTAGTTATTACTTCGTACAAGCCTTGCCAGTATGTTCTCAGTCGTTAGTATCATGCTATGTGGCTCCACTCGGGGAATATAAAGAGCATGTTTCACCCACAGTAAAAAGCTAGACTGCATTCCCAATCTTAGATCAATCTTTAGCTTTTTGTACAAAGCCCTTTCTACAGAGTGTACCATGGAGATCTTGAAATGGTGCAAAATGACTGGTTTCCATGGTTTCAGCTCCTCGAACGATGCAAAGCCTTCCGAGGTGATGAGGTTGGACTGAAGAGGAATAGGAATAATAACCAGCAAGTACTTTGCCTCAGTTTTCCCAGAAGAGGTTGACATTGGGAAACAGATCGACCAACAACAACAACAACAATAGCAACAACAACAACAACCTGCACTTATATAGCGCCCTCTGCTCTGGTTAGCTTCAACCAGAAGTTGGAAGTGGAACAGTTGGTGAGGATCACTTGCGTAAAGAGACACAATACTGAAAGGGTTACTGGGGCACGAATGACCAAGACCTTGTCATTTGCACCCAAGGTTTCTGAGGGAAGCTCAAGTGAGAGCTCTTGAGTAAAATTTGCGAGAGAATGTCGCAGATTGGCGAATTGGAGAGGTTGACCCAACACAGCGTTGAGACCCCACCCCCACCCCCTCCAGAGACGAACGATCTAGACTTCGGGGGGGACAGAGATATTTCCTTCCCAGGTTTGCATCGATTTTGAGTCAGGGAGGTCATTTAACCAGATTAGCCTGATCTGTTTTCCCGAGGACAAATTAACCGGCGAAAAGAGGATGATTGATGATTGTCTTAATCTGCACTGGCCGTCAATACCCGACGGCCAGCTCTTTTGCGTTCGGTCGGTCGTCGGTCACGAGTAGTTAAAGCTAGTTAAATTTGCCAACACCTGAACTGTGGGAGGGTTGTGAGTTCTTGGTCCGTGTGTTTGCAGGCGAAAGTGAGTTTGCTTAATTAACCTTTTTTTTTTTGACCAGTTTCATTTTCAAGGGGTACTGCTTGGCTTCTCTGCATTACCACGTGTTGTCTGTCACCCGTTGGCCTAAGTGAGCATTGTCGGGCCTGTCTGCCAGGGCAGCCCACGACCATTATTCTCATTTACTGTCACTTGTTGAGCCCGCAGGAGTTTTGCTCAGAGCAGTAAAGTGAAAGCTCGGGCCGAGATCTTATCCCGCGGGTGTTTTCTCTGCTCTTTGCGTGTCACCAACCTATAAAGGGGAATGATGGAGAGCTCTCCGGAGGAGAAATTGCTGCACAAAATGCCGTCGTGTATAACGCCAGGCTCCTTCACTGAGCCTATCAGGGCAAGGGTTTGATTACATTGTGGAGGCACAAGCCACTTGTTTGCTAATGGAACTGATTAATATGACCATGAAATCAAGCTGCGGGGAGATAATGCTTTATGAAGTGATCCCATGGACGCTCTTCAGGTCAAAAGCCGTCGACAGCGACTCTTTTGAACGCTCAAGTGCCAATTTATGTTTGGTTTCAGACAACAGGATAGCGAACAAAAAAAAAACAGATTACAATCGACAGTATTTGCTGCAATTGAGACATTTACATTAACACCAGGACTGTCAAAGCTTCTCAAGACTTCTCAGTTCGAACCGAACTGCACCCATTTTCAATTAGGCTTTTTAGAAGCAACTCGTTCATCTGACGAAGCCAGTGGCTTGGGATGTCGTTCCGACGCGAAATTTTGATGTCATTGGACAGTAAGTGGGGGAGGTTATTGGAGTCTATTTGCTGCGAGGGGAGTTTCTCCTGGTTTCCTGGCCAACAAAAATATCCCAGAGAGAAGTTGAACATTGACTTCACGGTTGTTTGTGGGATACCCTCGTGTACTCATTGACTCCCATATTTGCATACAAAATGCACACCCACTATGTATTATACATCTTCTGCATGGCTTTGAGATGTCCTCCCTACACGATAAGGGAATGGTTTCTAGGATGGGCACGAGCGTTTTGGACGAGCTTGAAAGAATCAAGAGTGTGCGGACTGAAGTCTCAGGCCGCCGATGGTGGAGAAAAGGAGACTGAGTTGATTAAGGATCGAGTTCAGTGACAGTGAGAATCTCTGACTGGATAATGTTACAAGCTTTTGTGCCTGGAATACTATCACAGCGAATGATATGTTCGTACTCTTAAAAAGGCGCGTGCGGTGGCAAATTATCAATGCTGTCCCCACGCTTTGTGCTACCTCACTGACTCTTTTACTTCGGATGACAGATTTGTCATCCTAATCATGTGTTATTAAGGAGCAATGCGCTTTAATGAGTCTGACAAGCAGATCAAATCAGCGCTGGAGAGAATTGCAAGACTGATAGTAACCAGTGCATCTATGTCTCTGAGCTAAATGAAAAGTTAATGCTGAGAAAGTGCATTAAAACTGTTAATTATGATAATTATATAAGGAAAAGGAAGTCTGGAGGAGCCTAGAGGCGATCTGTTTTATACGGCGTAAGATCGGGAGACACACAAATGGCAAACGCTGTCTGACACTGAGTATACTTGTGTGCGAAGCAAATCAAACTGTGATTTTATTTTATGCGATTTCTTCGCCTCCAGCTAATGAACATATTGAATCTGAAATTAGTTACAGAGGACTTTCTGAGCCCAATTAGGAAGAAGCTAAAGAATGTGAGACCGAATGCTGAGAAATATTTCACTGAAAACCGTTGACCCGTTTGTGAATTTCCTTTTTTTTCTTTTTGTTTCCTTTCTGCTCGAAGAACCGTTTCGGCGAGTTGGTTTGTGCCAGAGAGAGTTTGTTCCGAAGTAGTTTGCCAGTGTTGGGGAGTGTGCGAGAGGCACTTCATTCGTTCCACTGTTCACTTAAAGGTAATTGTGTTCACTGATTAACCTTAAACCTGTCTGCTCAGGTGAATGTTAAAGAATTTTGCGAAAAAGGAATATGTTCCAATGTCTTGTTCAACAACCACCATTGGATCAATAAAGAAACTTACCGTTCACTTCATGGCAGCTTGTGGGACATTGCTGTGTGCAAATTGCTTACTTCCAGATGCACAGTCACTATATTTTGTTCAGTCAACCCTATGAAGTGCTTTCAGACGCTTTGATGCTGTGGACTTTATATCACACGGAAGGATTATTAAACTGTTTGTTATTGAACACCCGGGTTTGTGCTCTTATAAGTGCTGAACTGATTCTCAATTCCGAATTCATGCGAATTGAGTATATCCATATCTTTTGGCCAAATTTTGCTGGATAAACTTGTTTTGCTCTGCGTAGAAAGCAATTCTATTTTTCCACCTGTTCGAGTGTGTTTTGCAACAAAGCAACACTCAGGAATTCACGTGCAGAATGGGTAGAAGAGAACTTGGCGGGCCCTTCGTTCTACCATTGACATTTATTCCCATTTAATTGGTGTTGAAGGCTCCATTTGATGGATTCAATTAATGTTCTGTGGTGACACCTGCACAGTACCTACTCCTGTGGGAAGACCAAATGACCATTTCTGTAACAGTCAGGGTGGGTGAGTGGTGGGGGTGGGGATGAAATTCCCCTTGATTTACTTGCTCTGGCTCGTGTGTCTCTTCCAACTGATCTTGCTCAGACCAGTAGCTGCACTATTTCATTTGCATCATGTAAATTTTCAGATCCACATCAATCAGGATTCACATCCGTATCGCTTGATGTCAGACGACTTTAATCAATTTGCGAGTTGACCACCACCACTGAAAGGGCATCCTGCCTCAAGGCAAAAGTGACATGCCATCCATCTCCCTTTGCTATAATTGCATATCCTATTATTTGTGCTGTAGATCAACATTGAGTCAAATAATAGCTGTCTGAAGCTTCTGATTGCATTGCCGTCCGCTGGAAGCCTTTTGTGTGGGGTGGGGGGGGAAGCGATGCAGAGACCGAGGGAAAAAGAAGATTGTGGTTGTATGAGCTCTAATGTTGGATGTTTGACAATGTGCAGTGATTGTCCCCCACTCTATCTGCCCCCTTCCTCGCCAGACGGATCAATAAGAGTGGGTTTAAGGCGAGTTGCCTGCTTTGACTATGACCAGACAAAGTGTGCGACAGCAAAGTCCCACAATCAGCAACGTCCTACCATCAGCTGACTCAGCTAATTGTGACAGATTTAAGATGCTGAGAAAGATATTGTGGAATTCCCAGTGTCACAGTGACATTAACTAGGCTATTAATATTAGACGTGAAATACGGATCTCAGCTGCAGTCTTGTAAATCCACCTGTATTATTTTCTCACTGCAATGAAAAATCATTTCAAATCAAATTGAGCCGAAATTGGAAGACTTACAATGTCAGTTACAAAGCTCTGGGTGATTGCTGTCATCTTTTTTTGATTTATTTTAACACGTTAAATTAATCGCACGTGATCCTGGTCCGGGAGGCCGCGGAGACTCAATTAGCTGAAAGGCAGATAATTGAGGGGGACCAGGGTCGATCGATGACACGATCAACGAGAGGAACCATTAGGACCAACCCCTGACTTGTCTGCGATAGTCCAAGGGAGAGTTGGGTAACTGCAGTGGCATCAATGGTAGAAAAATGGGTCAACCGTTTGAAATATCTGGTGTGGAGAAAGAAGAGCGATACTTTTGTGGGAGCCTCTACATTTTTAGGACGTCTCAAAGCCCTTAACACCTTAAAGAGAAAACACCTACTGTGTGTCCGTGTACAATTCATAGGATAACAGGCTTGACTCCCTCAGAGTTGGTACTCAAAGATTGCAATAGTGCCGAGTGCAAGTTCGCCCCTTGTCGTCTCTGTTAGCTTCTGTTTCACTTGATCTTTGAAAGCACTTAATACTGACACCTAAATGTTATTTTTATATTATTATTATTATTAGTTAAGGAAAGGCAATTTATTGCCTTCCAACGACATCCTTTACTTCAATCCAGTCCACCCCAGAGCTGAACAGAGATAAGTATCGAGTTTGAAAGACTTTGCAAACAAGGTATATACCACGTCTAACTGGAAAAGACAGAAATGTTATTTATTCTGGTGATTTTTTTTTGCTAATTTCAGGCAATGAATAAGTAATCATGCTTTAACAAACAGAAATTAAAGAGCACATATCAGAGCCCAGGGATTTCAGGCATACTGTTCATTGAAGGAGATAAATTGGGACTTGCAAAAATCTTTCCCGAAGGGCTGCATCTAGATCTCGAGACTTCTTCAGTTAGAATTTCTAAAAGCATCATCATTTATGCACAACTTTAGGCAGACTGCAGAGCGGAGCAAAACAAAGCTGATTTAGCAACTTCGACACCCCGTGCTTTGCTGTCTTTTGTTTTCCTTCCAAGTCCGACAGCCATGTAGGAATCAGTACTATTTGCTCGTCTGAGAGAATCTCGAGAGATGAACAACGAGTTAACTCACAGGAACGAGACTGATCTTGCCTGTCTGATCACTGGGGGGAAATGTTTTGGTTTGGTTGAAGCCACTTGAGGCTTGTTATTTTTGTGGGTGGACGAGTGGAACCGTCGACAAGTGAAAGGGCAAGCAGCACAGAGAGGGGAATAACTTGCGGTCAAAGTTCTCTTCATTGACTCTGAACGATCAATCTACAGTTGTATTCCCCTACCACCTAGCCCGGCCCTCCTATCCTCCTCCCCCACCTGGCTCCAAGCAAGACCAGAAGGAGAGAAGAAAATAGCATCCAATGTATATTTACCTCCATTCGCATCTGTCAGTTTCCTATTGGCGAAATTCACATTTGCAATAATAATAATAATACTTGTATTTGATATAGCACTTTTCACTTTTTCCAGAAGTCTCAAACCACTTCACAAAATATACCGTGCAGTGAATTGACTGTGTATTTGTGCGAAACGCGGCAGCCAATTGCGCACAGCAGCGTCCCCACACAAACAGTCGTGGATTGAAATGACCAATTTATTATTGTTTTTTTAGGGATTATTATCAGGAGTAAGGAAACTTGCCCAAGGTTTCGCCCTGACCTGGAATTGAACCCAGGTCTCTCGCTTGCTTGCGTGGCGAGTGCTCTAATCACTGAGCTACAGGACACAGGATTTGTTTCTGGCAAGCTTCTCATGATGTGTCCAGCTCGGACCAAACCTTGCCTTTGAGAGTTTTGGCTTGCGAGGTTAACAGGGTACCGAGAGGGAAGAAACCCTTCTCATTGATGTGTTCCAACTTTTCTTGCGTCTTAACTTCTGCTGAGAATTGTTCGCTGGGGGAAAAAGAGTGAATGTTTCCTGCGGAACAGATAAGGAAACTGTTCTTGAATAGACAAGCGAGCTCTTTGTATTTGTTTGGCTTTGACAGCTCTGCAAAAAAATCAAAGGTACTACCCGACATTGGTTGATTGAATGCGGTCCACTGATAATACCAGTCACAAAAAAACTGTCATCCATATTTTCAATAATGAAATAAGTGGGAGATGATCGCAGGAAAATTAAGCTTGGAATCTGCAGCCGATCTCTAAGAATAGCAACATTTGCAAAATAAATGGGTAACCCGAGGTGTCAGCCTGGTTAACTGGCAATATTCTCGCCTCTGAGTTTGAAGATTCAAGGCTCACATCAGAATTTGGAACTCATTGTCAAGGCTGATAGTCCTGTGCAAGGTGGGGGTGGGGGGGAACTGTTGCTGTCATTCGAATGAAACATTAATCTGAGGTTAAATGCGTCCACTTTCAAATTCCACAGCAGAACAACTGTGCTAATTTCTGTGAAGGAAGCACTTTGAGGCGTTTCAACTATGTGATTAAATGGTGCTGGCGTCAAACGGAAGCGTTTCGTTCGGTGGGCGGGGGGGTCAAGCCCAGGACTGAGGAGGGAAGTCACAGCCAGAGAAATCCCATTTTCAGGTCAGAGTGAAGGGATGGTTGTTTTTAGCGATTGATGTAAAAATAGCGGGAGGTAAGGAAAGGTGCTGGCATCTGCTCAAACGCAATGAATGTAATGTAAGTAATTTTAAATGCGCACAGCCAAAAATATTTGCCATATTTACAATATTTAAAGTATTTCACACAATCTAGCTTAACCTGCAGCAGTGGTAAAATATGTGAGCCAGGGAGAGTGACAGTAATAATAATAATAATAATCCTTGGATTTGATATAGCTCCTTTCACGTCTTCAAGATGTCTCAAAGCACTTCACAGAATATACTGTAAAGTGAATTGGCTGTGAAAATGTGGGCAAAATGCAGCAGCCAATTGCGCACAGCAGTGTCCCACAAACAGGCATGGATTGAAATGACCAATTTATTATTGTTTGGTTTTGAGCGATTATTGATAGGCCTGTGGAGTAAGGAAACTGGGCCAAGGTTTCGCCTTGCCCTGACCTGCCTGGAATTGAATCCAGGTTTCTCGCTTGTAACGCGAGTGCTCTAACCACTGAGCTGCAGGACTCCTCATTTCCTCTTACAAGATATAACCTGGCTGACCACATTCCAGGCATGCTCCCTCTGTTAGTTTGACAACATGCTACGTACAGTATTTTGTTCGGCTTTAGTCACTGCACTTAAATCTCGATTGCTTGCAAAGTACACAGGCACACTGTATAGTAAATACTGTGAGGCACTCTCAGGCGTCCTTCCCGCATCAAACGCACAATTTATTATTGCAGCGCAACAAAATCCAAACAAACGTGGGATTGATTGGTTTATTAATCCGTTGATTGAAACTATCATTTTGCAAGAATAAATAATAACTATTATTCCCCTGTTTATGGCATCTCCAATTTGTCAAAAAAAACATTGGTTCTCATGCAGAGTAAGAAATTAATTCACGTTCTCTACTAGTTCGAATTGATTTAGAAGGGTTTGGCGGTGGATAAATTGCTTCTGGGCTGCACACTTTTAAGATGCGAAGCTGCATTCTTTCATGAGGATAAGAATTTCTAAGCCGTTTCTGTTTCCTCTCCTCCACTTCTCCGCTCCATCTGTTCGTAAACTTGACCTCTGCCGCTTTGAAGGTCACAGAATTGTGCTGAAGTTATTGTCAAAATTAACTTTAAAGTATCTGATCTGTGCTCTGAGTACGTCAGTCCATTTTCTGCTGTGCGATCGGTAGATTTTAGCTGCTGGTCTCATAACCCTCGCATTTGACATAGTGGGTTTCATTTTGTATGGAAAGGATTTTTCCAAGCATTGTGCTGGATTCTTACTGGAAATTGAAGTGACTGTCTATTTGTAGGCATGTGTGACAGCCAATTTGCAAACGTTAATGTCTCAGAAACAGCCAGGACCAATTTTATCTGCAGGATTGTTAGCTGGGAGAACAAAATAAACTGCCTTCAATCGTTCCAGAAAATCTCAAATGGGCCACTTGAACTGGCAGATTCCGCGGACCTGAGTTTAACGTCTCATCTGAAGGATGACTCCTTTGACAGGATTAGCTACAATGAAAGGTTCTCCTTTTTTTCTTCTTCCACTCCCCCCTCCCCCCCCCCCCCCCCACACACACACACACACATATATACACACTATCTCTCCTGTGGTTGAATAGCTTTGCTGTCAAGGTTAGCAAGTGAGATCTAACCACTTTGACGTAGTACTAGTGGACAATAAGCATGCGTTATGGGTGACGACTCCACTAGACTTTACTCCAAAACACTCTCGGAGTGAGTATCGACAAGAGAAAACACATAGTTCTCTCTCGCAGGTAGGAGGCATTGAGTTAATAAGGACTGATGGATATTTAATACAGTGCAGAATCAAGCAAGGTCACTTCAAATTCCTCATCTCCATGGAATTACTGCTAAACCAGGAAATTTTAGCGCAGAATTCAAAGCGATGTCTTTTGCATCTCGGGTTTCTTCTTGAAACAAAAAAGGAATCAATGAGATACTCACTGGTTTGTGAGGTGCCCAGCTGAAAGTAGGAGACTTAAAAGAATGCCTGACTGAAGAAATAATCCATCCCCCCCACCACCCACACACACACACACACACACAGACACCCCAATGAAAATTGGCACAAAATCAATGTTCTTGTTATAAACGCATTTGATAGAGAATTCACAGAGAGGGAAGATGGCATACGCATACTGAACTCAATAAGTGAGGATACATCTCTTCAGTAAGGCTGGGCCCAAGTCAATGCTAATTCCCTCACCTTAGGCATTACTTGCTGAAAAATAGCAACCTTCAAAAGCAGACTTGCTAGGAGACTTAAAAATAATCGTAGGATACAAAACATACAGAATTTCTGTTTCGTCCTTGAGACAACTTCACAAAATATGCTCAAAGGGATAGTTAGCATTCCCCTCCCTCTCTCTCCTCTCCTCCTTGTCCCTAACGTCTTGCATTGACTCTCGGAAAGAGCGATTGGAGAGAAAATGGAGAGAGAGAGAGAGAGAGGGAGGGAGTAAGAGAGATAAAGAAAGATCTAAATGAAAAGAAACCAAGGGGGAATATGAAGAGAGTGCAGCGAGAGACAAAGTATGAATTGATCAAGAAAAGGGAAACAGAGTGAGTGAGAGAGTGATCAGCGAGGTGTCAGAGGACAGAGCAATAATCCCTCAGTGAGGCATGTTGTTTGAAGTTTCCTTTTTGACGATGAGCTTCTGTCTTTATCTTGCGTTTCTATCTTTTATTTTTTTTTAAAAAGCGGAGAAACAGCAACGCGATTGTATCGCGTTCAGCTCTGCTTTGCCAGAGCGAAGGAGGCTCTGATCAATTGATCAATCGCTCCGAAACTCATCAAGATGATTTGATTTGAGCTGGAAACTGCTTCAGGGGGACGGAGGACCAGCCCTCATCCCAACCCGTACGCTTCATGGCACTCTTCAAAAAACTCGCGCGTATCTTCATGCCGATAAGATAAAACCGCGTGCCTTAACAATATCTTGTGGAGTCCAAAACATAAAATACTGTGCCACGGAAGCTGGAAATCTGAAACGAAATCAGAAGTGGCTGGGGAAACGCAGCAACCATGGAGAAAGGAAAAGTGAGTCAACGTTTCGGGTCCGCGATCCCTTCGTCTTGTGGAATTCAGTAGCTCCGTGCTGGAAGCACTCGCCTCGCAAACGAGAGGCAAGGGTTCGATTCCAGGCAAGGCGAAAGCCTGGGCGAGTTTTGTCACCCCGTACGCCTGATAATAATCCCTCCCCCCCAAAAAATTGGCCGTTTCAATCCACGACTATTTGTGGGGGACGCTGCCGGGCGCAATTTCGCCCTATTTCGCTGCCGCGCTTTCGCCCACAGATACATACAGTCAATTCACTTTACAGCAAATTCTGTGATCTGGCACAGGCTCGAATGTCTAACCCCCTCCCTGGCGTTAGCTGTATCCGCTCGACTGCCCAGCGCCAAAACACTGTGAACCTGATAGCCACACAGATTAACATTTTGATTCTTTTTTGTTTCTTGAGTGATTATTATCGTGTGTGCGGATTTAGGACACTTGCCCAAGGAGTACTGCTAAGGAGTTAACAGGCACACATCGACAACGCCCTGGCAGGAAAGATCCCTCCACGCACTTGCTTACGGCACCTGAAAAACAATTGTAATTTGGAGAGTTACATGACAACTTTTGCGACTGTGTTGATGAAGCTGCCTGCGGGGCCTTGTGTTTGTCGTTATCTCCTTGTCAATCAGCTCATCGTCATCATCATCATCTCGGCTGAGACTGTCACTGCTCCTCTCTGTTTCAAAGTCCTGCCCCCAGGGTACTGCGAGGCAATGTCGCTTGTGAGGATTCAGACTTCCTCGTTAGATAATTACCCAATCGCCTGTTTCAAAATTCTGCCCATTACAGGCAGTCGGATTCACTTGTAGCAATATACGCTAAGAAGCGCATTGCGGCATCTCAACGACACGATAAGTCACTCCATCTACAGCTCCAAGAATTGGCTCCCGAGCTTGGCAGGCGGGGGGGCAGTTTGTGGGGCACAAATTTGGACACAGCTGTAGACCGTTAGTGGGCAAATCTAGGCACATTCCCGTTGCCTTGGGAATGGTGGTGACTCATGGGAAAGGTTGATTGATTTCCAACAGCCCCTCACAGAGTGTTTCTCACTGACCACGACACACAGCTATCGAGCCAGTGTAGCCCGTCGCATAAAAGTCCCGTTTCGCAAGCGCTACCCCCAAAGAAACAACTTGCAATATCGATCAGTGCTTTTTCTGTTTCAAACATCACAATTCACAGGACACAGAATTCACTCCTTTGCCCCCAACCCCACCCCAACCCTCACCACACACACACACATACTTCCTCCCAGAAACAAAATTCACCAAAAGCGGACAGAAGGTTCAGAAAGGTAAGGATTCACCGCATTTCCAAAGTCCGATTTACTCTCGAGTGCTTTTGAAAGGTGTGGGGGACACGCATCTGGAAAGACTGAGATAGTCAGTGACATTGAGTGGGTGAATCGCTAGGTTTGCGTTGATGTAACGAAGGGCTTCACCTCGGTTCTGGTATCCGGCTGTTTCTGTGCAGAGAGCAGCTCTGTGTGTAATGTAAATCGCATTTTTTTATTTCTGGCAGCATTCTGACAACGTCTCAAAGAAAAAGGTTCATTCTGAGGCTTGGCGAGGGCTTGTCATCATCACATTGCGA
Organism: Hydrolagus colliei; assembly: GCA_035084275.1. Taxonomy (NCBI): domain Eukaryota; kingdom Metazoa; phylum Chordata; class Chondrichthyes; order Chimaeriformes; family Chimaeridae; genus Hydrolagus; species Hydrolagus colliei. The sequence continues at coordinate 1,425,239 of CM068765.1, read as the reverse complement.
CTGCAAGGAGATACCCTGGTTACCCTTTGCTTCTCTGTGAGGGGACAGGGAGGAACTATTGCCTACAAATGTACATACACTCAATTCACTTTTTATAGTCTAATCTGTGAAGCGCATTGTAAACGTCGATAAGATGTGAAAAGCGCTATATCAAATGCAAGGATTATCATTATTATTATTCTACATATCATTATAATACTGCATTTCCACAGTGAGGCAGATCACCTATGATTCCACCACTCTGTTACATTGGTGCAGTTTCAAACAGTTATGGAATGAGTGACAACATTTTATTTGGTGCTGGTGTTGGAGGTGGGGGGGGAATTTTTTGACCAGGACACCAAACTCCATTCCGTTTTCGAGTGTCGTGGAACCTTTACACTCATCCCTTGCTGCCTTGGAGAAACAATCCATGTATTTTTGATGAGCTGGGAATGGTTTTCGCCAGTCACTGGAAGCCAGGAATTCTTCCCACTCGTGCTTTCTGCAAGCCAAACTCCTCACTCGTGGTCCTGGTTGGACAAGCGGTGGGAAGCTTGCTAGGCGGTGGCCATCGCAACGGTATCTGATTTTAGCCGCGTTTCTCAGGGAGAAACTGGGAGAAACTCACTTCCCTTCTCGATCAGAGCCTGGTCGGGAGATGAGCTTAACCGAGCAGGAGACCTGACATTGGCGTCAATAACAGGGGCTTCACAGGATTTACTGTGGACTAGTGACTGAACGTTGTTAACGAATTGCTACACAGGATGTGAGACAAAGGATGAGCAGCCTAGTTCAGAAGTAGAGGTAAAGGTGGGAGCTCGATAAATGTTGGTTAGGTCAGGGTATCAAGGGATGCGGGGCAAGGACGAGCAAGTGGACTTGAAGTATAGATCAGCCATGATCTTATTAAACGGTGGAACAGGTTTGAGAGGCTGAATTTCCGGCCTGTCCCGTGACAACGGTTCCGGTCTGGAGCCCAGTTTTCGCAATGCGTCGGGGTGCCCTGTCACTCCTTTGCGAATCTCTTCGCTCTGTTTAAAAAAAAAAACAGGGCATGGCGCCAACCTGAAACAATGTGTGAGGGACACTGCTGGCCCAAATGACAGGTTGTCTCCCGTGCGACATCACCAGAAGAAAGGAACGTTTCGTTATCTATCTTGTTTACTGAAACCTAATAATTCAGCACGATTGAAACATCGACCGCTGGACTGAAACTGATAGGAGACAACTTCTCCTGAGCAGATTAAAGCCTGTAATTTCTGTCTGTTCACTGTATTATCACTTGTAATTTTCTGTCTAGCTGAGCAGAACATCAAGACAGATTGTAGTCACGCTTCCACTTTTTTTTTATTCCGCGTGTTTCTGAAGAGTGGGTGTCGCATCCAAACGAATTGCCCGAGGCAATCACCACATATGCGCAAATCCGCTCATAAACAAGAACGGTGTAAGGGTTGATTTAAATTCGTGACCCTGCGGCAAAGTGAGGACTGACACAAATGTTGTACAATTAATGTGTGTGTTTATTAATTCGGGTTAGCGACAGTTCTAAGTAATTAAAAGTCCCACCGCAGCCATGTTCGCGTACCGACGTAGAGCCGACAGTGATCTAAGTTGACCGAACCAGCTCCTGCGGGTGAGGTGGATTGGGGCCGCTGAACCGAAATGGGATCGGAACTGACGGCTTTCGTTGATGAGCGACGCGATGAGTTTCACAGGAATGCGGACTCCTACTCTTCCCTGCAATAATTATGGGATCATTTGCTGTTTATTCTAATCCTAGTAATAATAATCACCCTTGCATTTGATACAGCGCCTCATCACGTCTTCGAGACGTCTTTCGGCGCTGCACAGAATACTGTAAAAGTGAAATTGACCGTATTTTTTTGTGTGTTTTAGCGAAATACGACAGCCAATTGCGCTCAGCAGCGTTCCCCACCAACGATCTCGGGTTGACCGACCGATTTGGTTCTATTTTTTAAGAAAAGGAAGTCTTGTCCCCAGCAAAGCGATCTAACAACTGGGTTCCTGTTAGGAATCTGGGATTGCTTTCAATCACTTTGCTCCGAACCATTGAAAATGCTTCTCGTTTCTCGCTGAACTCCTCAGGGCCAGTTTACAGCACATGTTTTGTCTTTGATTTGACCCAGTTTATGTGTAGTAACAGTGCAAGTGGAGTTTACGTCAAGCGATAGGAACACAAATCAATTTAGCCGAAACCGGGCGAGATTACTTACACCAACTCCCAAACCAAGATATTAAACTTTTACAATGAAGTTACATTTTATATTAAAAGAAAGACAATGCCCAGGTGTTGGAGTGAGCAAACCTCACACACCTCCTCTTATACTGTTAGCTGCTTGATTGGCAACGCAATCCGGTCGATCGGATGACACGATTTCCCTGCGAAATGCTGTAAACCACCATCGCCAACAGCGTGGCATTTGAAAAAGTGCCGCGCGCCTCAGGAAGACAAATGCAAGACTCATTTATTATTGTCAACGGAATCCTCAAAGTGATTTGTGTATTCGTTGACAGAGACAGCGGCCAATTGGGATGTACGGCAGCTGCGCGCAAAGCAGCCGTGAGCGTTGTTGCGAATGACCATGTTTGTTTGAGTGATTGCTGGCCAGGGCACTGGGAGAAACTCCCTTTCCCTTTGCGAGCGGTGGTGTAAAGGGGATCTTGAACGTGTCCCTGAGCAACAACAACAACACAATTGCATTTGTACAGCGCCTTTCACGTCAGGAGGACGTCCCAGATGGCATCTCGGTTTAATATTTCACCCAATGGACGCGCTTCCAATAATACACTGCTCCCCAGCACTGCAGTGAGTCTCGATGATAAAAGCTGTGGATCGTTTGGCTTCAGCGAATGGTGATTGATGTTTATGGAAAGGTGCAAACCCTTTGCTCCGACACTTGGGAGCAAATCAATTATTAATTTTCCTTTTTTTTCCCCCCCCCCCACCCCACTAAGTGGCCCACGTACTGAAGCAATAGACCAGCCTCCCCTCGGCTGACATTGGCTGAGGTTCTCCCCGTGAATCGTAGCTTCAAAGCTAACGGTTATTCCGTACCGTAAACCGCAGCGTAGATCAAGAGGACGGACTGAGCTTTTCAAGGTTTAGCTGGATGGGTCCTCCCCGCACCACCCCATTTTCTTTCAAATTTCCGGCACATCCTCGTGTTCTTGTTAACCGCCTGCGTGGCTGTTGGCTCGCGCCGTCGCACGATTCAATTATTCTGTCCGTATCTCTCCCCAATGTTTCCTGTCCTTTTAAGTAAAGTGACAGATCATCAATTCACCGCAGAACATAGTGTGACAGTAATGGTGGTGTTATTGCCTTTCGGCCACAGTGCAGCAGGAAGGGAGAACATGCCCCTGTGAATCCGCTTGTCAGCTCATTTCCACTATTAATCTGTCCCACTTGTTTATCCGGCACGTCGCATCATTAGCCGGGTAAATATAGAAAAAATAATTGATTTTATTGTGTAATTTTGGATTCTGACGAGCACGTTTGTTTGCGGCAAAGAGACAGCGTAATTCAGAAATACTGTGAACTGGGCAGACACTCAATTATGAGTTTCTGGGATATGTACTGAGCTAAGTCAGTTTGACAGCTCGGACTGAAGTTCAGGCTGCAGCTCTATGACTGGGGCAGATGATTAGTTTTAAGCATTTGACTTATTGGAAGCAGTCAGAATCTCATCGCAACGTTCGTTTGTGTTTGGTTCGGTTCCTCTTACCGTCTCTTTACCTGTCTGTTTCAAAGAGGCACTGTCACGTTTATTGACAACAATAATAATAACAACAGCAATAATAATCCTTGCGCCCGCTACAGAGCCTCGTCGTTTTGTGAGATGCCTCAAAGCATTTTACACGATTTTCCATCACTGCGTTTACTGTATTCTGGGGGTAAACGCGACAGCAATTTGCTCACCTCAATTGTACCACAGACAGCCAGAGAGCGAATGACTAATTTGACCTCGGAATATTATTGGCCAGGACACCGAGAGAAACTTCCCTCTCCTTTCCATACAGTGTCACCACGAACAGGCAGGCGTTGGGACTTTGATTTAATGTCTCACCTGAAGGAATGCGTCTTCCGATAGCTCAGCGCTCTCCCTTTCGCACTCCGTCGGTATTGCATCAGCTTGGTGATTAATCATTAGTCAGTCATTAGCTGTTGTGGCGATGCCATTTACTTCAGGTACAAGATAGCATGTTTCAATGTTGATTCGTGTCACGATAAACAGTGCGGATTTGAAGTCCGTGATGGAAAGTCTGTAAAGCATCATTTTTTTTGTTGTTGTTATGTATGTGCAAAGATTGCTTCCCCTTGAAATATATCTCGGTGCGGAAAAGTAAGACTCTGTGACACAAAAGCGAATCTCCGGAAACGAGCACTTTGAAAGTAATCGGGGTTCAGCACTTTGTTTGGCTGTAATTATTTAAGACGAGGGATAATTTAACTCCTTATCCACGTCTGTAGTTGCAGCAAGCGGTAAGACAGATTGCCAGGGCTGATGACGTGGGCTCACGCGAGGCTATTTATACACACCAAGCAAACGCACGGCCATCAATACTCGGGAGAGTGGCTTGTGGTGCGCTCGCATTAGACTTCCATTTCCTGCTAGCTGCGAGTCATTCGGTTCATGGACTGTTCCCAATCTGGGAGCAGGTTCAGCCCTTAACGGAGATGGATTTTACGTTGAATTTTTTACGTTGATTTTACGCCGAATTGGAGGCGACCGTCGGGCAGGTGTGTCGGTTGGCAGTGCAGCCAACTCTAAAATCACTGAGTCTGACGTTAACGGTCGCTGCTGATGTGCTAAGGCTCTAAAACGGCTAACATCGGATTGGCGCAAGGTTCAGTCCAAACTCGCCCCCGTTATTTTATTTCACAAGAGATAAATCTTTATTTACCTGAGAAATATCCGAGCCGGCCCGAAAAGCCAAAGCAGCGGGAGGATATTTGACCTACAGAAAACAACCAAACTGAGAGGAGGATACCGTTTATCTCTTTTGCTGCCGGATTTCTAAAGAAATCGCACGAGTATCATTCACTGGTGTCTGAGTCCCTTTGCGCAGTTTTGACATATCACTGAAGTCTCTTGACATCTTGGGGGGGAAAAAAAGCACGACACGACAGCCAAATATTTGTTTTGTCAAAGAAGCAAACCTCGGTACTGAGTTCTCAATCAATGCTGTCGAGAAGCAGTTTGATGGGCTTGAGGGGCATTTAAATATTTTCTAAATATCTGACCCCTTCTTCCAACTTATCTTCTTTTTTTTTGTTTGTTTGGGGGAAAAAAAACGCACTTGAAAAGGCTACAGCTAACATAACAATTGCTCCTATCACAGTGTGTCAATTTGCTATTCTAAAAACGTCCAAAGGATTCGTGACGGGGGAAATCTCTTGACTTTGGAAATGGCAACTTTTTCATTCCGAGTCTCTTCGCTTGGGAACGATTGAGAATAACTTTCAAGTGTCGAACTGAAATTGCTCTCTGCAACTTTGAATGCTCCGTGACGCTAGCCGTGCACAAGGCTGTCTGTCAATTGCAAGTTGATGTTGTTGTTGTTGTGTACGTTTGTCCTCTTCCCTTGCCATATCTAAAAGCCTTGTTCTGGATTCACCCTCTCAATCGCATTTGAATCCTACTCACTTCCGTAAGATAAGCTGGTGAAGTGTCTCCTTTTGTGAATGGAGAGCCCAACTAGATTGTCTAATGATTGCTCAAAGTGCTTTCCCCTACCGCTTTTAGAGATCTGAACTGGACTGTACAGCTAATGTCAAAAAACAGCGTCGCATTCACTTTGTGTTTTGATCATTACCGGGTCAACTGACTAGCTCCAAGGCCTGATGCCTATTTAGGGAGGGATTCATCTGCCTAATCTCACAAGGTGCTGCGGAAACTACTGATGTTTCCAATGTTCTCAAATCGTTCGACATTTCAGTCCAAAGCACGAAAGCTAAGCTTTTAATACCAATGCTTTGTTGGAGCCTGAATTGGAATTTAGTTTCAAATTGGCTTTTTTTTTCTCTCTCTCTCTCTCTGACTGGCTTTTGTTCACCCTTGATGTGCAACGGAAGAAAGCATATTGTTGTCACGCACACATTAAATATTAATATTGACTGAAGTGGACTTGCGAGTGCAGAACTTAAGTACTTATAACGTCCACTGAATTCCCGCTGGATCGTGCTTTATAGATTTGAACAGGTCTTGTTTCAGCAAGACGCTCCCCCGAGTTTCGTTACCTCAGCCTTTAAAAGGTGGATTTTGCTTACAGGAAACTAAACTGGATTGTGATTAGAAGAGAGAAAGTGACAGTGTTCGCAGCTTAACTTATCTTCACTTCCATCCGTTTCCAAGATATCTATAATCCTTGCATTTTGATAGAGAGCTTTTTACGTCTTCTACACCAGCAGTTCTCAACCACCTGTACCCCAGAGGTCACAAAATTACCTCCAGGGTGTACAGGTGGTGTACATTGGTTTATTTAGCTCCCTTATTTAGCATTTTATAGCCTTCCGAATTGTATATTTAATTATTATTCCCCTCGTTGTGTATATGCTAGTTATTTTGTTGCTGAATATAAGAAAAGCTTGGTCATAAAATGCAAGTGAAATGTGTAGGGGTGGTGCGTGCTTGTGTATGTGGTTGGGTGGGGGTCCTTGGCTATTGGCTACCGCGTTTCGCCCACAAATCTACAGTCAATTCATTTTACAGTATATTCATTCCGCGAAGCGCTTTGCGACGTCTCTAGAAGATGTAAAAAGCGCTGTATCAAATGAAAGGATTATTATCATAGTATCAGTCTGGAACTTGAGCAATGTTGTACAGCTTTGATCACCGTCACGATCAGAGTCAGCCCTCGGCACAGTGAACCTGGAAAGTTGACCAGTGTGAGAAGGTGGGGCAAGGTCGGGGCTGTATAAACAGAATTTGTGGCTACAGTTGGAGATCAGCAGCGAGGAAAGCTGGAACAGCAATAAGTACAGTAGATCGTTTTGAACCTATAAAAATTGTTTCTTGGTGGCACGATCGAAAAGGAGCGTCTTCAGACCGGCCTTGAAAGGGAGGAAGCGAGGCAAAGGGATGTGTGGGATGGACTTCCAGAGTGGCTACCCTCAAAGACACTGTTGTTAATCCATGACACTTTGTCAGCGTTACAGCGAAACCTCACTTAAATTGTAACACGTGGGAAACCTACATTTTAATTTGATACGCGCAAAGTACGAGTCGCATTGAACTTGTGTAGAATATAAACTCTTGAAACCGGACCCGGGCGGGTGAACGATTAAGGCGATCATCGTAACATTAAAAAAAAATTATGCTACGATTTTCTGCAGATCGGAATTACCTGGGTTTTTACTGCAGTTGGCAAGCCATTCAGACGTAGACGAGATGGATCACAGCCAAATCCGCGCTGCCGCGACTGAACATCTGCGCCTTCCGCTCCCAGTAAAAGCTTGGCTGAATCTCACCGTGAACCGCGACCGGGTAAAACTTTGATCTGCGAACTTCCAGGGTTTCCGTTTGCGCGGCGCGAAGCCGCGGGATCTCCCGGATCTCGCCTGCACGCTCGGATGATACGCGCGCGAGTGAGATAAAACGCCTCGACGTTCTGCCTCTTGCAGCTGGTAGATCAAGTTAATTAGACAGGACATATGGAGGCACGATGGGGATGCCTGTGGCAATGTGTCATCCACTGGCATCATTACACTTGCACTAAGGCACCATTAGTGAGATCTGTCATTACATGTGTTTGCAAGGACAACACATTACTCTGAAGTGTCAGATATAGCAAAGTCATTACCATTCAGCAAACGCAGACAGAGGGTGTGTGTGTGTGTGAACCTGTTGAGAGCGTCTGCAAAGAGCAGTTGCCGCAACCGGCTGAATTGGTGACCGAGGGCACATCGCCTTGAGCTGATTGTAACTCTGCTTCGGGCAATTCAAGGCAAATACTGAGAAGCGAGCGTTCGGGAGCCCTGGAGATGTGACTGTGGGCTAACCTGAGAACATCGACGTGAGCTTGCTGTGTTCCTGGAAGGCTCTGTGCAAGACTCCTCCCCTCCCCTGTATGCTTCTGCAATAATAACTTGGAGCGAAGCCGGTAGCTCAGTGGTGAGAGCAGTCGCCTTACACGCGAGAGACCTGGGTTTGATTATCAGGCAGATCACGGCGAAAACTTGGGCAAGTTTCCTCACTCCACATGCCTGATAATAATCCTTCAAAAAACAAACAATAATAAGTTAGTCACTTCAATCAATAGTAAGTAAGTAATCCTTTAGTTTATATAGCGCTTTCCACGTCTTATCGACGTCCCAAAGCGCTTCACAGAGTTTTGGGGAAGTAGGAAATAGGAAGAAGAAGTTTGGGGAAGTAGGAAGAAGAAAAGTAGGAAAATTAACTGTATATTTGTGGGCAAAAAATATCAATGATTGCTGCGTGCAATTGGCTCCCTTGTTTTGCGTCAATTCACAGTGTGTTCTGTGAAGTGCTTTGAGATGCCTAGAAGACGCGAAAAGCGCTGTACCAAAGGCAAGGATTATCGTTGAGGATTATTACCAGTAAGAATTGCAGAAACTCAACTTCCCGTTTCAAGTAGTTCCAGGCGATCTTCAACATCCACCCGAACACCTCACCCGAAGACGAGACACCCCATTCCCTTCGCCTCGCCTGCGCTCGATGGTGGGTGGGTGCGTTCGGTGCCAATTGGAGTTTCAACGGACCGACTCCTTCGCACGAAAGAATTGCCATTTGGAAAAATACCGTTAGGATTCCCAGCATGCAGACAACAGCACCGGGACTTGTTGATGCGCGTCTATTTTACCACGAACCACGTGGATTTTGCGATGCCGTTTGATCCAAGGGGCTAAATCCGCAGTGTTCTCTGAAATACAGAGCTGGTTTGAGCTACGAGAAGCTCTGTTTGTACCCTGGAATACAAGCAAGTCACCAGAGAGACAGTGAGAGATAGAGAGAGACAGAAAGAGAGAGAGAGCATGTGGTGTGTCATTTCAGCTGTGTTATTTCAGAGGTTTAGTTTGGCTGCAGGACATTGCAGGAAACGTGCCTCGTAGATAATGAATTCCAGCTGACATGAGAATGTGTAGCCGATCCCAGCACGTTGCACTCACAGCGAGACCACGTGTTTGCGGTGAAGCAACTCTGAGGCATTAATAGCGATGAGAAGAGTTCGAATTCAAAGTTTGACATCTTCTCTCCCCCATCTCTCGTTGAGGTATCGTGTACTGCGCACCTTTTGCTTCCACGATCACGACAAGGACTGTAAACTCCCTTCGACTACCGACACTCACTTTAAAGGAGGAAGCAACAACAACAACAACATTACATTCGTACGGCACCTTTCACGTGGGGAGGACGTCGCAAGGCGTTGGACAGTCAGTGTTTCGGACCCGAGCTGGGGTGGGGATCGGGGGAGGCTGGAGGGGCAGGGAGGGGAAGGTGGGGCGGTGACCGAGGGCACGGTCAAAGAAGAGTTCCTTTCACTAAACACATGTAGCACATCGATATATCATCACAAGCCACAATGTGGACCCAAAGTCAGGAGTAGTTCTGTTTAACGGGAGGTAGGGGGGGGGACACACACAAAACGTATTTATTTATGGAAATGGACTTGTGTTCAGTGCGTGATGGAAGCTTTGACCAGGTGACTGGATTGGCTTCGACCGTTCAGCCCACACTTTGACAATTCCCACTTGCATTTGAGATACTTTGAACTCAGGACTTTAGGGTCATATAGGCTGGCAGTCCGGTGCAGTGCTGGGGTACGTTACGTTGTCAGCGGCGAGCAGTTCATCGGATGGGTCACAAAACCTTTTCAAGTCAACTTTAAGGATCTCATGGCACTACTTGAAAAGAGAAGGGAATTTCTCTTGCTCTCCTGACCAGTCATCCCTCAGGTAAAGATGGTCAGTCGCTTCATGGTCGGTGTTGGAACATTGCTGTGAGCAGATTTGCGACTGGGTTTGCCTTGCAAATCCACAGTCACGTTCAAACCTGACATAATAAATCCTGTGACACCCTCCCGATATAATAGGTGCTATACCTCAAATGCAAGGATCGCTATTGTAACCGGTACATCTCAGGCGCGCAAGGCCGCAGCTTCGAAAGAGTCCTGCAACCCTGGGACGTGTTTTTAAGAAGCTTACGTTGAACGTTTGAGTCAAAATGTGCGACGATGCGATCGGCCGCTGGGCGAAGTTGCGATCCGTGTGTGACTGTGTGGCACCTCGGGGAATACAACGGTGTTTCTCCCAGATCCGATCTCTCTTCTCCCTTTGACTCTTAATTTCAAACGTGGTCCAGGAGCGCTTTGGAATTTTTTTTAATTTTTTTTTTGTCTTCGTACCGGCCTAATAATAGTCCTGTAGGCAGCGAAATTACCATTCGCTCTGTGAACGTTATGAAATAAACCAGCAGCAGCAGCAGCCTCTTGACGAGCGTATGATCAGTTTTGTCCCCGAGGTGTTCATTACTGGCCTGAGTGAGATACGAGATGGTAATGATCACCCCATGGCTGGTAATGACTGTAATACTGAAACAAAATAATATTGCTCTTATTATCAATCAGAAGTTCTCGTGTGTGTGTGTGTGTGTGTTTATGTGCGTGTGTGTTTTGTTCTTCACAATGTTTCGACCCGAGGCTTGCTCCCTTTTTTACGTATTTTAAGGACCGACCAGTGTTTTGGTTGGTCTTCGGAGCCTCCGATGAGACAATTGAAACGTCTCGATGACAATGATAAGACGCCATATCACAAGCAACCGTTTTGTTGTTGTTATCCTTCTTCTTAACTGACGACCTTTGCGATCGCGTACGAGAAGCATAAGATAGCTCTTTCCCCTCTCATTGAAAGCCCTCAATGAATTGCCTTTTCCTTACAGGCTCTGATCTTCCCACCACCGCAACGCAGGGGGGAGGCACAGACTGGGAGTCCGATTCCGGTTGGCAACTTCGGTGCGGAGTTATCGCAACGCAGAATGGGCTTCTTCGAGACGTAGGTCAGTCCTTTCTCCTGCTCGGTGACACATACCTGGACACGGCCAATCGAAAGCGTTTGGGTTCTCGTCGCTGTATCATTTTAATGATATATCGGACGCGATATCGGATGTCGAGTTGTCTCTCAGGTTGTTGTTTGCTGAACATGGGTTCGTCTGTCAGATTCGTCTTGACTCGGTCACACTCAGTTGGGCTCATTCTTTGTGTTGCTGTTTGACTGTGCTTCACCCTGTCAGATCTATCCTCGTGTCTCTCTTGTTAGTCGGTATCTCTGTGACAGCAGTTATTCCTCCGGCCCCACTCGCATGTCACTCAAGTAATGCGTCCGTGAGACACTGTCAAGTTCCACCTGTTCATTATTTATAGACACATACACACACTCGTTCACTCACTCGTTCACTCACTCACTCGTTCACTCACTCACTCGTTCACTCACTCACTCACTCACTCACTCACTCACTCACTCACTCACTCACTCACTCATAGATGGGTTGTATTGGCAATTATCTGTCTTTGTGTCTGTCTTCGAAGTTACTTAACGAGTTGGGATGGAAGCCTCACGTTTTGTTGGCGGTCAGGATCCTGTGTGACGTGAGCTCGGTCAATTTCATCTCCTCTCCGCGCCGTGCCCACGGGGCTTGGATTCCGAATACAAAACAAGCTCAGTGAAAGGCCACTGGAGGGTTGGTGTTTGGGCCGAGGTGGGAAGCATCCGTTTGGGGGAGGGCAGTGAGGAAGGGCTCTCTCTCCTGACTCTGGTTCAAAAGGAACATTGTTGGGGGAAAAATGGCGAGGGAGTTACCATGAATTATTAACCTGAGCAAATGGTGGGTTTTGTTTTTTGTACGTTGAGTTGCGACGGGACCGATGGGGTGGGGGGGGGGGGTGGTGGGGGGGGGTTGCGCCATCGAGCGTAGCACCGCGAGTGTCGTGAAACGGGCGGCAACGTTATCGCGTTGAAACGTGGCAAGTCCTGAGAGAGGAAGGGCTGAAAAGAAAAGAGAAGGAAAGGCTATTCACTTCAGATGGAGTCACGTACGTACCGTAGTTGAAACCGTAGGTCTTTGGTAAGGTCCCGCCATCGGCCGGGAAGTTGTTAACCTTTCTCTTTCGGCCTGGAGAGGTGTTCGGTTAAGGACACCCTTCTCTTTTCGATGGTTGCCGTGGGATTTTTGAACATCCACCTGGGTGGCGTGAGGTTGAACCTGTCACCTGAAGCACGCACAGAACCTCCCACAACGCAGGGGCTCCCCGTGAAGCGCTCTGAGACGCTGTCCGGCGTGGAAGGCGCTGTGTAAATCAAAGTTGTTGTTGTTGAATCCCAACACACTCCTTGAATCTGCAGAGACTCAAGTATCTAATTTTTTTATCTGACCAAATTTTTTATTTGGTTTTAACGGTGGCTTTGGGCTAGCGTCACAGCAATAAAGCTCCCGACATTGTCAATAGCTTTATTAGTGTCATGATGTTTGTTTTAGTATCTTAGCCCCATGCGAGCAGAGTCCTCAAACCACAGCGACTGGAAGTGTGTTGTTGTACCCGCTGACAAGTCTCGGGCCAGTGCTTTTCAATCACTCAGTATTACCGTGCTTAATTCATGTCGCCTTCCAGCTTCATCAGCAGTTCAAACTTAACGGCACTGAGTTTGGCTGTGCAGAGATTTATATCGACTACGGCTTCCTGTGCGAGGCTTTCTGTGTGAACAGAGTTCGCAGATTGCTTTTCTGTGTTTGCACAAGTGAAGGACATAACAGAGCACTTGGATAAGGACTGGAATTCAAAGAGCGGGGGATAAATGTGTCACCGAGCCATTCTTCTCTGATAAAGAGTACAAAAGGGACAGTTCAGGTTGCAATTTTGCGATGTGTGATCCAACATCGATTTCCATTAGGGTCGGAAAACAATGTAGGCCTTTGGAACGATTAGAGTACATGGGAGTGCTTTCTCTCTCTCTCCGGTGACACTTTACCAAGCTTGTCTCGAACATTAAAATCGCAAGATCAAGTGGAAGAATTTAAATGTATCCGAAACATAAGGTTGGCGGCAGACCAGTTACTGAGGGCAAGGGTTTCCGTTAGCTCTGCAATGCAAAGCTTAATGGGGAGAGAGGGGTTAGCTGGGATTAGAAGTAGCTGTATTCTTGCCAGACAGTGGTTTCAATGGCAAGCGGTATGGATTTAGTTGGTTAAATTCCACTAGGTATCCACCCACAATCACATGCTCGACAGTAACCAAACCTGTGCGTTTTTTAAAAAAATAATAAAGCAAACGCAAAGAAGTCAATTATAACTTTTTTTTTAAAAAAACACCGTTTTGTTCTTAATATTATTTGAAACTGCTACTGATCTTGAGAGTTGCCCCTTTCAACATATCATACTGGGATACCATTGACAAGTTTGAACACCCCAGTTAGCTGGTGCTTGAATTAGACTACGTTTCGGAGAAACGGAAGGTCATTCGGAGTGTTGAGCGGATAATAGATCATGTCAGATCTTTCAATCCTATTTCCTCGGCCTTTTCCTTCTTGTTTCTCTTGTCTTCCAAAGCTGTATGAGTACTTCAGTGGTATCAAGCCAGCGATTGTATATTTGTCCATTGTCCTCAGCACGGAGGAAGCTCGTACAGTATTTGAAATCAATTATTTCCAATAAATTTACATTCAAGGTTTCTCTTGTCAATTGTATCAGATTCTAATTTGCTGGCTGGTTTAAGATTTTTTTTTTTGACATGTTTTCTCCGCCTTTCTCAATCCTTCTTACAAATCATTTTTACTTTCAATCACAACCCATGAATCTGCCAGTACTTCTTGACTGAATAATTCTGTCTTCAGGCTTTGCCCGTGCAGTTTATATTTTAGTGGTCCAAGCTTCAATCTATACCGCAGTGTGGCGTGACAGTGCTGAAATGTCTGGTATTGCTACTTGAAAATATTCCATTTGAATGCTGCAGAAGTAATTTAAAAGCTCCTGTTGAATAGGTTGATTCCAGCTGTGTTCTTGTTGTTTTTGTAGTAACATTCGTTTCAAATGGCATTTTCTTTTCTTTTTTTTTGTCAAGCCACAAGTCAATGGAGGAATTTGCGATTGACTTTTGAATCCGACTCGTATTGTCCCTCGGCAGATAAATGCTCCTTTCTAATCTTGTATGAGAGTGAACCAAATGAGCCCGAACGCATCAGTGCATTTTGATTCCCCTGGTTGGAAATTTCTTCTAACATTGTACCCACTGTATTCACTGCCGCTATAATGGGAACAGCAGAATAAGATACAAATCTGAGAAAAAAATGTATTCATTTCACACTGCAGATAACGTGTATTTATTTATATCGGGCCTTTTATGCAAGCGAGTGTCTCAAAATGCTGGGCATCGAGCAGGAAAGGTGACCAAAGGTCAATGAGGTAGGTCTTCAGCGAGCGAAGCAGAGGGGTTTAAGGAGGAGGTTCCAGTGGGTATGGGGCAAAGTGGTCAAAGGCTCGATTGAAGGGGAGACAAGGGTCATGGGGACGAGTTGGAAAACGAGGCGGGTGAAGATCACAGAGGCGAGGAGGAGTGAGAATCTCTAAATCAATCAGCTGGGAGTTGGAGACAGTCGAGCCTGGTGAGGACTGGGAGTGGTGGGTGGCCATTGCAATTCTTAGAGCACAGGTACGACAGACATGAGCAGCTGGATAATTGGATGACTTGTATCCTGATGAGGGTAGAGCTCACAAAGCTGGTGAGAAATCATTGCATGAGTCAAGACTGAAGGTTAAAAAACCAAGCAGAGATAAATGTTTGGTGACATTGGATGTGAGATGGGGACAGAAGCTCGTGAAACGGTAATGACGGATCGGAAATTGGCCTTCATCAAGGACCGGATGTCAGTATTGTACTGGAATCATTGACTTGAAACCTGTAAGTAAATGATACCAATGTTTTTTTTTTCTGCACCTATTTCCAGGTGAAGGAGGATACGGATGAAATGTTTGCGTTACACTACACTGGGGAAATCATTTGTCAGTACAAACCGGTGTTTCATTGTAGTGTCACTGTTCAGAACCAGCTGTTTGCAAAGGAACTATACGAAGGGGAGTATTCGAGATGTTGAGTTCTCTTGCCAAATGGACCCATTAACCAGGAAATAATTTGCTACCTTGCTTGTCACCAGAAACATGTCACCTCACCTGGCCGTACAATTTCCCTCCAGGCCAACATTGGGTCGTTCGCTTCATGGCTGTTTGTAGAGCGTTGTTGCTGTTTGCAAATTGGCTGCCACATTCATTCGCAAAATACACTTTACACCACACAAGTGGTGTACAGTAAAACCCTTTACTATCCTTTATAGTAGCCTTTATAGTAAAACCCGTGAAGCACTTTGAGATATTTTAACGATGCGATGAAACTCCTACATCAAATGCAAGGATTGCTTTTGATAGCTTACCTCCGGTGTGATGCTCGTGGTGATTTCTTGGTGTCTTGACAAAGGAAGTCGGGATTGGGTTTGAGTCAAGAAGGCGATTCGAATGCCATTACGCAAGTTTCTGTTTGATGGAACGTGGGCCC
Organism: Hydrolagus colliei; assembly: GCA_035084275.1. NCBI lineage: Eukaryota > Metazoa > Chordata > Chondrichthyes > Chimaeriformes > Chimaeridae > Hydrolagus > Hydrolagus colliei. The sequence continues at coordinate 1,409,681 of CM068765.1, read as the reverse complement.
CAGGTACCTGTATAAACGGTAAAGCGACGGAGGGTGTAATATTTCAGAACGTCGATTGCAGGAAGCACTAAGTAAGGTGCGAGCCAACTTTTTGTTCGCAAAGCGAGCTTGTCCTCTCACCAGAACAAGCACTTAAAGACAAAGAGCCAGCACCTCAGGGATAATCAAGTCAGTTCCTTCTGTTGCGGTAATTACAATTGATCAGGCTATTTCTAGAAGAGGTTTGACGTCTGGGTGTTTCTGTGCTGGTGGGGGTTTGGAAAAGCAGAGACTCGCACACGGCAACCGAATCAGTAACGTGCATTGTGCTTCCAACAAAAATAACAACAACTTAATCCCTCAAATTAAACAACAATAAATCGGCCATTTCGATCCACGACTGTTTGTGGGGGACGCTGCCGTGCGCAATTGGCTGCCCACATTTCACCCACGAATATACATACAGTCAATTCACTTTACAATATATTCTGTGAAGCGCTTTGAGGTGCACAGAAGACGTGAAAAGCGCTATGTTAAATGCAAGGATTATTAATATTATTGTCATTAGTTATATAGCGCCTGTCACACAGGGTGGGGAGCATGACACCGAGGGGTTGGGGGGCGATGTTGACTGTGGGCAGGGTCGAAGAGGAAGGTCTTCGGGCACGACCTGAAGATGGTGAAGACAATCATAGACATGCACTTGCCCATTCTCCCATTTGTGGCTAGATTTTCTAACATTTCCTAATTGGAATTAGACAAGGCACTTTGGCTATGGCTCCTTCTGATGAGGTCTATGTCTGGTTGTGGATACTGCTTCATTTGTTTTTGTGCCAAGGTTCCAGATGTTCTGAGTACACCTCGATGGGTGTCTGTTGACTTTGCAAATCTCTATCTCTTAAGTGACACGAAGGTTGAATTTATCTCTGTCTCAAGCTTTTTTGAGATTGCCATTTAATTCGAGTTCTAGACTTGGGCAAGTTTCCTTACTCCACATATAAGAACATAACAATTAGGAACAGGAGTTGGCCATTCGGCCCCTCGAGCCTATCCTGCTTTTCAATAATCTAACTCCACTTGCCCCGCCTTATCCCCGTATCCCTTAATCCCTTTATCTACAAGAAATCTAGTAATCACTCCAAAAAAAGAACGATTAAAATATTGGTCATTTCAATCCATGACTTATTATTAATTAATTTCTTAATTCCTGTATTTAAATGGAGCACATCATCACTTCATTCTCTGCTCCGCTTTTAGACACACATCATTTATTATTATATTATTATTTAATTGCACCTCGCCTGACAATGGACTCTGCCTCTATTCGGTTACTTTGTCGAGGCTGCCACACCCCAACTACTCTCACCTTTCAATGATGTAACGTGTGTCCAATGATTAGGACCAGTCCGCATATTCTATACAAGGTCGAGAAAATCGTCCATGGATATTTCCACCTTGGACCTGAATTCATCTCCACACAACAGATGTTTCTTCCAGTTCCTTCATTTAGTTTAATTTTCAATTCTGATTGAATCGTTTGTTTCTCCCAAGCTCCTAATTCTCTATCCGAGTCTGCACTGTCCTTCCCCCACACTCTCGTTGTGCCGACATCAAAACTCCCATCATGTTTGTTGGATTGTGCGAGGCAAGGCCTACATTTTTCAATCAAGGAGCTAAGTTGTGCCACTCAGATTTAGAAGCCAAATAGCAACTTACTTTACTATGCAAATTGATGTTGAATCAATTTCGGTATCATGATATTCCTCACAAAGCAGCAACTGATGTGAACTAATTAATTAAGTTGGCTGATGTAGTAGAAGAATATCGGTAGCCAAGACAGTGTTTGGAATCAAGTAGGACTAGCGGAGAGGATCTAGCTTTATGTAAGTCAGTTCATTTTACTTGCTCCCGAGAACATTTCAGCTCCAGTCGATACTAAGGGCAGATTCCTGAGTAAAAGGCAAATGTACAAAGGAAATGTTAATGAAGGTGGGGATTTTGTGCCATTTGAAAGGATGTTGGTTAGAGTCAGATCTTTGAAGCATAAAACACAGCTTGTGTTCATGACTCCCTTGTTGCTGTTGATCCTGAAATTCTTCACGCTTGATAAGAAAAACGTATGTGTGTCTGTGTGCGGAGGCCACGGCGAAAGTTTGGTGCAAAAGTGCCTCTCAGCAGACGCACAAAACATTTGTATTCTGACCGCCATTATGCGTACCTCTTTTCTTCCAGTTATTTTCATCATTGTTTTCTTACATTTCATGGATTCAGGCTGTGGTAATCTTGCCAGCTCCAGCAATAAGCTCATCCAGCAAGTCAGTGTTGGACGGTCCTTCTCCCAATGTGAAAAGTGCTCTACAAATGTGATTTTGTTGTTGTTGTTATTGTTTTAACTCAGTCTTGGCTGGTCGTCCAGTGCAACGCTGTGGGGAGCATTGAATAACCAAACGTACTGTCCTTTCTGCGTTCATCTACAAATATGCAATCACTACAACAACATCAACGACTTATACTTTATACATTACAGTGAAGTTCTTTGAAACGTTTCAATAAAGAGATACCGTGCATCACATGCAAGGATTTTATTATGCCTCTCGCGCACGTTGAACTTCCAACAGTGAGAGTGGGACAGTGAGTTGGGAAATTGACTCAGCGGTAGTCAAATTATGTTGCATCATCAATCTGTGGGGTAAGAGATTCCACCTTGGTTGGGTTCTACTCTCTTCCTGTAGCTTTTACAATCAAACAGAACTTGGCAAATTGTTGAGTTCAGTCTTAACTTTGATGTCTGTTTTCTGTAGCTTCTTCAAAGAGCTCTTCCAGAAATTGGAAATTCAAAAATTCGTTGCTGCATTTTGTAAATTGGCCAAATTCTCGAAGCTCCCTTTGAAACGCTGTGTGAATAGTCAATCTATTAGACCCAGAGTAGATTTTCCACTCTGTGATGAACAAGCTCCCACAGGCAAGAAGCAGAATCCCAAGTTCTTTCAAAATGCTTTTGATTGAAATATTCCTCACACAGAAAGCAAAATAAAATAAAAAGAAGGTCCCCTTGGTCACAGGCGAAAAATGATCTTCGTCCACCCACCTGTTGTGACGTGTTTTGATCTCTTACATCTAGGTGCATAATGCCCCCACGTAGGCAATTTCAATTGCTCCACCGCCGATTGAACAAGGCAGAAATAATATATCCGCTTAGATGGAAAGCCGCTTGTTCTTTGTTAAATATTGACAGCCAGCGCCTTGGGACTCCTCCCAACATGAAAGGCATTAATTATAGAAATAAAGTTTGTTGAAGATGGGCATACGCCATCCTTAAACATCGAATCGATCCTATCGACTCCCAAATAAACCTTCAAGAAGCACGAAGCACGTTCTTCTGCAGCTGTGACAATTCCTGAAACCAAACCTATTACGGTATTGTAGTTTCTTAAGACATAAGATTGACTCCTTTCCCCCAGTTGCTTCAAAGCTCCAGTCAGCGTGTTTGACTGTTACTTTGTCTAACGGTCCACCGGCACAGCTGGCTGGACCAAATCAAAGCCTACTACTCTGCTCTGGCCTCCGCCAAATCACACTTCTACTCCAGGATAAAATTAACCAATTAAAAAAAAAAAAAAAAAAAAAAATTGGTCATTTCAATCCCTGACTGTTTGTGGGGACGCTGCTGTGAATTGGCTACCGCGTTTCGCCCACGAATATACAGTCAATTCACTTTACGGTATATTCTGTGAAGAGCTTTGAGACATCGATAAGATGTGAAAAGCGCTATGTCAAATGTAAGGATTATTATTATTAGTATTATACCGTAAAGTGAATTGACTGCGTATTTGTGGGTGAAATGTGGCAGCCAACTGCGCACAGCAGTGTCCCACAAACAGTCGTGGATTCAAAATGACCAATTTATTATTGTTTTTGTTTGAGGGATTATTGTTGGGGGCACGTGGAGTGAGAAAACTTGCCCAAGGTCCCACAAAGAACCATGAAATCGGTGACCAATTTTTATTTGGAGGCTTGTCAGCCGGAACACTTTCAGACATTCTCCTGATGTGAAAGACACTAACACAAATGCAATTTGCTGTTATTGTTGGTGGCAGTGGTTGTGAAAAATAAATGTGGGTGTCTGAACTATTCATTGAGTCCTGTCCTCCCAAGCATACAATAGACATATCTTTAATTATACATTGTGTCTTTTAACTAACAGCAAATCTTCCTGTCAATGGCTTGCAACCTTGATCAGAATTCTTATTGAATGCTTTGAAGTGATTCATTTTCACGAAGCTCTACTCCAATCCTTCCACCTCCGGACAGGATTTTATGAAGCATTCAATTGTGTACATGAAGCAAACGATGATACAAACATCTCGTTTATCGGTTAAATACAAAGTGTGAAACGCGTGAACTCGCTGATCAAGCCCAGGGCTGCGGCAAAAGTATTATTTTACCAGTCACACAAAGGTCAGCGCTTCATAGCAGCAATTTTCCAAATGCCTAACAGTCAATTACTCATTGAAATAATTACTATCTGTTGCCTTAATCTTTTGGGAGCTTTGACATTTAGACTTCACAACCCAATGATATAATTAGTGACATTTCACCCCTTGAAAACTGTCACATCATTTCAGGATATACCGACTGCTGTTGTACGAGTGTGTCGGATTGTTCCAATTCTGTAAGAATAATCCTTGCATTTGGCTTTAGCGCCTTTCACATCAAAGAGAACGTTACAAACCTTCACAGGATTCTGTCATGCAACCAATTTTATCGGGGGGTTTGTTGGCCAAGACACCAGGAGAAACTCCCTCTTTTTTTGAATCAATTCCCTGGGATTTTTTTAATGTCCACCTGAACAGACAGACGTCCTAGGACCTCAGTTTAATTTTTCGTTCGTAGGACGCCACCGTGGAACTAACTCGAAGGAAATGGAGTTCTTCTTGATCAACAATCCACCGGTTAAAATTGGTCAGTCACACTCTGTTGACCCACAAAATACATCGTCATATCACTTCACAGGTGAACCTCTGACAGATTCGAACACCACAGTCGGGAATCCTTTCACTAAAGAGAAAGAGACTAAAGAGAATTAGTGATTGCCTAGTTCCTGGGCATGGAAGGGCAGTTAAAATTATTTATGGGCTGTGATGCGTGGGAAGCTGAATGTCTCGCATGCTGTGTCGAAACTATGTGTTATATTTTCGGAAGCTTCATACCCATTGCAACATCAACAATTAGCCTGTGGGTGTGGGTGTCAGTGTTTAGCTTAAGCATAGACAGTACTTTTAAAGGTCTGCCCTAGCACATAATAAGATGTGTCATGGAGGGGAATGTCAAGCAGTTCCCTAATCTGGTAAACCTTCCGACAAGTTGTTTTATCAGGGCAATGTTGACTTTTTCACTGAACAACTTGACTGCAGAGTTTGGTATTGATTGATAAATCAAATCGTCCTTATATTTTGGTGTTGTATCTTTCACGGCAGGACAATAACTCAAAGTGCTTCACAGGATTCATTGTAAGATGTCACGACTGTGTGTTTTTGGTGGCTGAATCTCAATACGTCACAGCACAGACTTGGCTGGTTTGATGGGTCAAATGTGTGGCAAATGTTGTCACCGTTTGAGCTACCTTTGTCCAATCCCACACCGATCTCACCTCAACAATCTTTCGCAAATCTTCGAGCGTTTCATCAATTCTTTTTTTCCCCCCCCTGAAAAAAAAAGAATTGATGAGCTCTGCTGCAACGAGTCATAAATTCTCTACCTACAACTTCAGGTAATGAATGAAACCTCATTGTTTCAGCTCGAGAGGGTTCGACTTAATTGGCTGCTGAGAGGGAACATTCATTTTCCAATTACGCACGGCCAGTAATCATGAAATGGAATGCACTTGAAAGTCATTATCGCCAAAGAAAGAGAACAATTAAAATATCGGTTCTTTCTGATCCCTGGCAACCTTGACGTGAATCATGGATACGAGTTCATCCTTATCCCGTGAACCTGAGCTCACCCAAAGTGGAGTAACTGGCTCCTAGCAGTGATTTTTCGGCTTCCTCTGCTTAAACAATCGTCAGGTCACCACTGACTTAACTTCCAGTGCAATGTACGTTTTACGCAGGAAGTGCCTCTGACTACCACTCTCCGTGTACGGCCAGGGAGCACGGCTGACGTCACTTTGCCCAAGAAAGCGATGTGGAGTGCTGCCGACACCTCACTGATAAAGTGAATAATACTGATTTTTAAAAACCGCAATAATAAAAAATTGGTCATTTCAATCCACGCCTCTTTGTGGGGGACGCTGCAGTGCGCAATCGGCTGCCGCGTTTCGCCCACAAATATACAGTCACTTTGCTTTACAGTATATCCTGTGAAGAGCTTTGAGACGTCGATACGGTGTAAAAAGCGATATATCAAATTGAAGGATTATTATTATTATTACCTGACACCTGTTTTCTAGTTGAATGAGTCCAGCAAAATGTCTATTTCTAAAATAACACCTTTTTGGGGGGGGAGAAAGTAAGGGAATCTTTGATGCCTCGTTAAGCAGCCATCATCATTAGCCAAATCATTGCGTATATATCCATATTCCTGACACTGACATCTGTGCAAACCTAAATTAGCAGTAGCTGTGGCGAGAGGCAGGTGACGTGATTATCCACAGTAAGTGAGCTAAATCCAGCGCAGTCATTAAAATTATATTTACAATAAGATGTCGGGTCAAAAGAGTTGCATCTTTACTCGTACATTAATCATAATTCAACTACACTCTTCATACCTGCGCTGAGTAGGGGCAGCGGAATGGCTAATAAGCAGAGTATCCAAAGATAATTGCACTTGAATGATTGCAGGAACTTCACACTATCTCTCGCCTGGCAAGGCAGTAGCTGCACGATTGAATGCCACAAAATGTTTTTAGGCGTTCGGTGAATGAGATGCTGAGGCTTTGCGTGAGTACTTTCTTTGTATATAGATACACAGCGTTTAGAAACTTCTCACTGGAAGCTGTGGTGCGTACTGCATTGTTCAAGGATACAACATTTTCTATCGAGCTGGGGCAGAAACGGTTTGAATGAAAAACTGGTGGAAATGGGATGAAAGGAACTTTATTGACAGATTTCTTTCGGATAAAGGGATTAAGGGATATGGGGATAAGACGGGCAGGTGGAGTTAGATTAGAAGATGAGCCACGATCTTATTGAATGGCGGGGCAGGCTCGAGGGGCTGAATGCCCTCTCCTGCTCCTTATTCTTACGTTCTTGTGTTGTTTATGAATCACGTTGATGTAACCTTGCTGTTTATGATGAAGGGTGAGTCTGCACGCTTTGGTGAGCAAGTCATAATTACACTAATCCCTGGATTCGATTGATTGTAGCCTGATTTCGCACCACGAGTTCATCTCTCGGGATGAACTGTACAGCGTAGCGACCTTGCATTTGCGGGCGAAGGGTAGGGTCGGGTAAATGGTGGAGGCTTTGGCCCGTAACCACCTCTGGTCAAAGATGTCCGCGTCTTACGGACACAAGAGAAGCTTGGACAAAGAAGGCACTCTGGTCCAGTTTCATCTGAACTTTTCCTGAACAGCCATCAAGGCAACAAGCTGTGTGTGTTTTTATTATTACGTTGAGTCCATTGTCCTTCCCTCAACCATCGTTACCCACAGCACATTATGCTGGAGGCTGCGGTGCTTCATATATAGCACTTTTTCTGAACGCTGCCCTACAAACAGGGAGGTTCAGATAATTTGCCTTTGCCGAACAGAACCTATAAACCAATGTTTGTAGTAATAGCAGTTATGATGATATATCAAGCTGTGACTGTGTACGCAGCGCTCAGCACACATCTCATCAGCATCTCTTGAATTATTGTTGGTTTCAGCAGGTTTTTTTTTCCCCGTTGCCGAAACCAATTTCCATGTGATTTGTCTGCTCTAAGCTGAAGCGGCTGTCGCTGGCCTGCGAATGGAAGTCACTGTTGTTCGGACGGGCTGGGTGGGTGGCCCCAGATATGAGTTGATGTTTCACATTCTAACACGTCTGCGCCATTGTTGATGGGAGTGGGGGATAATCCTGCGAAAGCTCCGGACGTAATGAGTTCTCTACCCTGAGTGTGGGCTGGGTACATGTGGAGAGGGAGGGAGGAAGGGAGAATGAGGTCACAAATATTTTTTTCCTGCGGCAATAAAGTTTGAGCACGTATTCTATCCCCCCGCTTAAATCCACAGACCTTCTATGGGACGTGAAGAAACGCGGATTCTTTCTTTCGGTCACTCATAAATATTGTATTTCCCCCCTGCTTATCATGAGCTCATTTTTGTTTTTTACCATTTTACTTAATCTGACAAAAAGAATCTGTTTGCAGACCGCAAACCCCCGTCTCACTGCCGGCATACATAAGCCTCTTTCGGAAGCAAGATGGGAGTCGGAGCGGACTACTGTGGTCTCTTGCACGTAATTTAGGAGGTAATATAGGAGGTGTTATAAGCGAAGAGGAGAGCATTTTGGAACTTGGGTGTTGCATTCAACCGCAGAGTTTAATGTTCTTTCTCCTGGCTGTAGCTCCGGTAAGTCTTAAGAGGTAAAACCTGAAAAGATACATGTGCATCCTCATAGTCCGCTGAGATAGATAGATACATGCGACAGATTCCAGTACTCCTCAGCAATTTGCTGCCAATGGTGTAGACTTACTTTGTCCATTTCAGATCAACTTAACGTCTCGCGGATTAAAACTGAGCCTTGCCGAGGAAATTCGCCAAGGGTTTTGTAATCCTTTCGTTAAATATTCTGTATCCTCAAAACGAAAGCTTTTATCTGAGGGATTGTGGGCCAGGGCGTCGGATGAAAGTTCCCTTCTCTTTTTGAACATTAACATAATAATAATCCTTACATTCGTATAGCGCTTTCCACGTCTTATCGACATCTCAAAGCGCTTAAATAGAATCCTGTCCAAAACCATCTCCACTGTACAATTTCGGAATGATTTTCAAGTTCCCTTTGTTTGAAAACTGCCCATTCAGAAGAACAACAACAACTTGCGTTGGCATAGAGTCCTTCACTCAGTGCGATGTCTCGGAGCGTTTAAAACCTAGGTGGACAGAAATAGGAGGCCATTCAAGTATGTTCCACCAGTTCACTCAAATTTGCAATTACTATGTGAAATGTAGTCAAAAGAACATATTCAGAACACCTCCATTTTAAGTAGGAAATGCTCTTTCTTTAAATTACTGCTGTGATCGAGCTTGTCCAAAAATATTTCAGCAGTGGGTTGACTGGTAGCAAGCAGTTCTTATTAATAATAAAAACAGCAATAATAATTTATTTTTCAAAATAATAATAATCCTTATTTGATCTAGTGCCTTTCATGTCGGGGGAACATCTCAAACCACTTTGCAGGATATACTGTAAAATGCAATAACTGTGTGTTTGGTGGGACAAAGCAAACGTCAAGCAGTTTGGTGTCTCGCTACTGGTATACTTTATTAGTATCAAGCCATCCTCGATCCCAGGAGTAAAATTCCCTCGTAAATTGCCCGAGGGGTGATGAGCAATTTGCGGATGACGATGCTGTAAGGATTAATATTTGGACAGTGCACACACTCAAGCTGAGACGGATCGTAAACGAAGCAATCATTGAAGTGATTTTGTGTGGCATCTGGCATCTCTTCCTGTGTTCCTTAATACCTATTGGGGTTTCCTTCATTGACGTGTCGTCCTGTGACAAATCCCCTCTGTGTTCTCGCTGGCAATTCCCCTCTCAGGTTGAGAGGCACAAAGTTGAGGAATTAAATCAGAAATACATCAGCCCTTTGTTGATCAAGTCTCAAGGATTTTCTGTGTTTTTCTCTTCCCCCGGCCTCTTCAGTCCCATTGATACTGATTGATAAGCAGTAGCATGTGTTGTCCTTCTTCCAATGAGTTTGTTCCATTCAAGGACATCACACAGCAAGCGATGAATCTCTCAGCCGGTGTACGCGCTTCGAATGTTAATCTTGCCTTATTTGTTGCCACTGTAATTAAATTCCGCTCGCACTGTTTGTGAAAATGTGGGTGCAAACAGTCCCATGGAATTTATCGGAAAAGCAATTGCGATTACTTGGTGGGTCACAGACGGAGGGAGCAAGTAACTGCAATGTAAAGACAGTCTGTCTGATTTTCTGCCAGAGAAAGCCAAATGATCCGATGATCTTTCTTCTCTATTTGAACCCACTCTAAGGATCTCAGGAAAGGATCACTTGGACGTGCGAAACACGCGTCAATGTCCAATAAAAGGACACGTTTTGGACGTTCCAGTCGCAGAGAGGGAGTTAACAAGCAATCTGATTCGAATTCTCCGTGCGCAATTGGCTGCCACGTTTCGCCCACAGATATACAGACAAAAATTCACTTGACAGAATATTCCGCGAGGCACTTTTAGACGTCTCAAAGACGCGACAAGGCGCTTTACCAAACGCAAGGATTATTATTATTATTATTTGAGATGAACGCTGATAAGTTTCCCAATTTCCCAGCCCCGTTTCCCCAACGAACCGCACCAAATCACTGACTGAGAGGGCCAGAGTTTTATGGCTTGTGGCGAGCGGTTTTAAAAGGTTTTCTTTGTGGTTGCGGTGAGTGCAAGATCAAGCGATTTCCCCTGTTGATTATCAAACATGATGACCGACCGAGATAGGCAGCTGAATGTCTGCCTGGAACTGGAAAGAGATTAAGCTTCATTGTAGAGCAGAGGTGAATGGACAGTGTCACAGTTTAAGTTGTTCAATGAAGTTATTGACTTGGCCTGCTAAGCATGGCTTTTATCTACCCGCTGCCCAATTGACTTCATGACTGTATCTCAATAGAGATTAATTCAACTCCTCTGGGCACACAAGCATAGAAACAACTCGTAACTCAGGATTCCTAAAGATTTTTTTGCAACTTCATCAGACAAAAGCATACAGCTGGAATATACATATTATATATATCTATATAAAATTCATAAATACAATTTTTTAACATCTAGTAGCTATAAAAGCCACCACATATATATCTTGTTGTACATGTTGATTGTTCCAATAAGTTCAAAACCATTCATGTCTGTGCTACTTTAGTCCACTGTTACCTTTCATAATTTTAATTTGTACCTCAGCTGCAATCTGCTATGAATACATAATAAAAAATCCTTGCATAAAAAAAACCAAGGCAGGTCAGGCAGCATCTATAGAGAGAGGAAAATGACTTAACGTTCGGATGACCTTTTAGCAGAACTCAGAACTGTTAGGCTGTCTCAAAACATGGGATGTACAATAAAATGTGGACAAGTACAGCAGCTTTGTACCTTTGTGTACAGACAATGTCCCACAAGCAGTATTGAAGACCCGATTCAAAGCGCTTCACAGAATATACTTCGAAGTGAACTGACTGTATATTTTGTGGGGCGAAAAGCGCGATCAAAACACAAAGGAACACAACCCAATCTCATTCCAGCATCCGCACTGACATTACCACAGCCAAGATGATTCCACATACTATAAGCCCACTTTGTTTACTTCTTCATGAATATAAATAAAGCTTTTAGTTGTATCTTGCTGTTCTGCTCGAATGTTAAAATTGTAGCAAAACATTCGGTACAATACATCTTCCCTTTATTAACCTCTTATGAATATTAAACAGGCAATAACCTCCTATTGTAGAATGAATACATTTATTTTCCTTTTTATGGTTTGACACAGCAATCTCACAGCGAGAAGATGTGATGTGTGAGTTGCATTTTTTGCACTTGAAAAACTCTATTCCACGTCACCCGGCATTTTACATTAGTGAGGGCTTCATGTTGATAGCTAAAATGTATTACAATGAATATGCTAATGGTGTAAAGCAAATAGACTTCAGCCAGAGTGAATCAAAAAAATAAGCACTCATTTCACTTCAGGATTTAGTTTGAGCTATTTGCTTTGCTGTTTGTGTTTTTCTGCTGAGCTTGTGATTTTGCTGTTTTGACACCAAGTTTCAGACTATTTTACAGCGATTCTATAAGCTTCCTGTTGCTGCTTTCACAAGAACTGCAACAAGTGGCGGCATGCGTACAGTAAAACTCACAGAAGTTTGATCCGCACAAAGCGTTCAATCACCTATTGTGAATACAGTACGTTAGACGCAACTTGTCCTTTGCATAAATCAGATTTCAATGTATGATGGCAAATCGATCTGACTTTTACTGTATAGGACCCTTCATGTAGGAGAGTGTCTTCGGTATGTAGTCTCAATTTCTCTTTGGAAAAATGCACCATCAAAGCTTAATCACATTTAGTTTGCCTTCGTATCCTAGGTGGCTCGTGCCAGGATTAAGACATTGACATGCTGTCGCTCATGCTTGAATACACACAACTCCACCTCTAATCCAACAGTTGGGACCATTCATAAAACATCTTTAGATTTCGAACCAACAGTGTGCTTGGGTTGTACAATATTAGTTCTCCGCTAGAGACTGCACAAAGGCTATTGATTGGCATGTAACCTATTGAAAAGAGTTAGCTTAACCACCAACATTAAGATTAGACGAGAAAGAGAGAGAACGGGACGGATAAGTTCGCTTTGTCAGAAACAAGATGCATTTGTCATCGTACGGTGATTTCGTATTTTTGTTCGTTTTTATCCCGCTTTTGTTTCCGCGAGCAGTTTAATGACTATGTTTTACACAAACACAACTACATAATTGTCATTTTCAACAGGAAAATAACTTCTCTGAGAAGCTAAGTGCAGTTATCTCTGTCGAACAGAACAGGAGAGAAGCACATTGTTATTTGTCTCAAATTGGCAACCAACCCCCTTTCTCTCCATTCTTAAGTGGAAACTCAAATAGTTATCAAAGCTTTACATCCCTTTGGCAGCGAGCCCATTGAGGTCATCGAGAGGGCAAGATCGGATTAACATGCGTTCAATCAAGCAAACATTCTGATAACAAAAAAAACCCATCTACTCGTGATCCTTCAACCTTTTTATTTGCTTTGAAATGTAGTGCTTCAAACTGATATAAATCTGATATAGAGCTTGATCCTGGTTGAATGTGGCATTCAGTGTGCATGTGTAAAATCAGGTAACCTTAATTGAATGAATACATTTTTCTTTACCACTGGTCACGAGAAAATATACGACGTAATCCGTGCCGGGTGTCGGCTTGGCTCAGTTGATGGCATTTTTGTTTTGGAGTCAGAGCGTGTCGAGTTCAAACCCCACTTTGGGACTTTGAGTTTACGACGACGACAACAACAACAATAACGTTACATTTGTATAGCACCTTTCAAGTAGGGAGGATGTCCCAAGGCGCTGGACAGTCACTGTTTCAGACCCGAGCTGGTAGTCGGGATTGGGGAGGGTAGAGGGAAGGGAGGGGAAAGTGGGGGGTGACCGACGGAACAGTCAAAAGAGGAGGGTCTTGAGACAGGAATTGAAGGACTCTAAGTAGGTGGGGGAGGTGGAGGGATTGCGGGATGGAATTCCAGAGGTTAGGGGCAGAAGAATGGCTGAAGGCTCAGTTGCAGATGGTGGGGGGGTTGGGGGGGTGGGGGGTGTCGGGGGACATGGAGAAGACCGAAGCCCACTAAGCGGAGGGAGTGGACAGGCTGGTAGGGGGTTAGGAGGATACCAGAGCTGGGTTTGGGGAGAAGGCCATGGAGTTCTTTGAAGGTGAGGACCTGGATCCTGAACTAAATCCTGAGTGGAGTCAGATGAAAATGGGGGTATTATAATAATAATAATAAGAAGAAGAATACAGTCTAGATCTACACTACAGATGCAAGGCTGGGGAGAGCTGCATTATAAGAGGTGCCATCCTTCAGATAAGATGTTAAATTGTCTTACAATTCAAAAAGAGATGTTGTTTGAGATGTTTTAAAGTCATGATCGGATGCTGTATCAAATGGAAGCATTATTTCTCATTGTTACATTCGACTGCCTGCATGATGACGCATTACCTTGTCATGGAAGTGGAAGAGGATTGATGGGATGAATTGCCCCCCCCCCCCCCCCCCCCCCCGCCCCCTCCTGTTCTTGCTGTCCTGTGCACTTCGTTACTTCAAGCCACCAACACAAATTATGCAGTTGCCTCTTGTACAGGTCCTCCGCGCAGTCAAAAATATCGACGCTTCCAGGGTTTGATAATAAGTCTGTCCTCTTTCAAACTGAATCGAATGCTTCCTGGCCACATTGGGCAGTGGTGAACGGGTTGAGTGATGAAGATATCTCTTGCAGAAAGGAAGTTATTCCAGTTATTCTGGAGTTATTCCGAGCGATTTTCCTTCCTGTTACCGCTTCCCGAAATGAGCGTTTTATCTTCGGGAGGCAATTACTCTCGCTCTCCCGTCTCCTTGAGCTCTTAATGAACCATGCCTGAAGGAGTTGTGAGATGTGACTCTCATCCTTTTACTTGGTGGTGCCCAATTAAGCAGCTGACAGGGTAATCTGTTTGGGGCTGACGAGTTAAATGACCATACCACACACGTTTTTGTCTTTCACGCAAGATCCTTCTGGCTGGATGCTCTTCCGTTCCCTGCCTCGCTACATTTGTAATGACTTGTCGCCAATTAATCTTCATCAACATTGCGAAGACCTCCGACGTGGAAAGTATGGGGCCTCCGAATTGTGGTGGTTGCAGTCATTGCTTCATACCACTCTGCTTCTGTTGCTCGAACGTTCGTTAGACTCTCACTTTCTTATTTCGACCCGTGCGTTATGAAATAAAACTTTGATGGATCCACAGGAGGATGGCGAACAATAATAATAATAACACCGAAAAACACAACTGGGTTCAATGACCAACTGGATAATAACAATCCTTGCATTTTTTGATAAAGCACTTTTCAAGTCTTCTAGGTGCCTAAAAGCGCTTCACAGAATATACTGTAAAGTGAATTGACTGGCAATCGTGGGGAGAGAAACACTTGGAAAATTAGGTGATGATCTATTGAATAAGGCAGATCTAAGCTATATTTTAAGATGTCTTCCCACACTGAAATGTGAATGTAACGTGTTGCAAATGGACCGAAAGGTGACCGGATAGAATGTAGGAACAGTCTTGAGTTCGCTGGTCTGGGCTAAGGCAACAACCTGGAGTATTGCACTGAGCCTCAGCCCCATTCCCTTGGTTTAGGAGAAAAAAATATTGAGGATTCCCATTTCAGATTGGCTCTCAGAGACCAATGTCCAATGGACGTTTGGGCAAGGACCTCATCTAAGTTATAAGTTGGTTGCAACTCTCTCTTGGTCAAACAGTCTGAGCGTACTTGCTGTCAAGTCTCACACGCAAATAATTAGCTTGCGCCCAAGGGTGCAGCTGAAACCTGTGAAATCATACCTCAAAGGAAAAGGCGAAACAGTTAAGATCATTTCAGCGGAGGAAGACGGGAATTTAAAAATCCGAGAGTTAACGGAAACTCCCTCTCAAGTTTACCCCAGGCAAGAGAATGCTTAAAATCTAATGCCCAGCCTCTACTGTATGTACTTTTCACTGTGGCAGTTTCGATGCAGAAAAGCATCTGAAATCACTCAGTAAAGGCAATGTTCATCTGGGCTAATACAAATCCATTTTTTGCTCCCCCCTCAACTTATTTTTCAAGCTTTTCCCTCCCCAGAATTGCCACCCAGTTAGTCTTGCATTCCAGTAGTGTTTTTCAGTCTTACTAATAATAATAATAATAATGCTTACATTTGATATAACGCTTTTCACATCTTCCGGACATCTCAAAGCGCTTCACAGAATATACTGTAAATTGAATTGACTGTGAATTCACCATTCTCATGTGAATCCATACTAATAATTATTACGTATTATTATTAACAATAACGTGTTTATAGCGCCTTATCATATCCTGAAGAAGTTTCAAAACCCTACTCAGAATACACTGTCAAGTCAACTGATTATATTTATTTGAGGCACTATACAAATGTAGTTTTGTTGTTGTATTTGATAGCATCTTTTACATATGGATGACTCCAACCGCCTCAAAGGATGCATTGTAAAGTGGACTGATTGTGCATTTTGTGGACAAATAAATCTACATCAGTCTAGATCAGAACAGTTTCAAAGTCACAGTTTATAAAGAGAAACGGCCTGCTTTGCTGAGCTTCAGTCTGCAGTCTTGTGTATAATGTCCACTGTATTTGCTTTGCTGCTATTCCACCTTTCTAACTGAACCCCTCTCGTCATTATTCAATCGCTTGCTAACGTCGCTGTGCAGTTGCCATTGCTGCAATTTGCACAATTTCCAACCTTCGGGCGTGGGGCGAGGGGAGAGAAATCCAGAATTCGAGTCTGTGAATGTGAATTCCTTCAGGAAATCAATTGGAAGATGCAAAGGACATACGTCCCGATTGCTGATTTCCATTGATATCGGGGGGGGCGGTTTGATATCCATTGGTGTCTATTGGCATTGCTGACTCTCTGGTCGTGCCAAAGCGGGTTGCCTGTACGTCGCATGCTTGGAGATAAAGGAAGAAAGAAAAACTAAAAGCAGCAAATCCGAAATGAAACCAAACAAAGGGACACAGTAGGTCAATGAGCCACTGAAGGAAAGGTAGCCATTTCTGGCATGAAGCGCGTGATGAGTCTTGGGCTCACGCTGGATTTTGGGCGCTGATATTTCTCCTAAGACCAGGTCATTTTTCCCATTGGCTTAGCAGCGACGGCAGTAAATTTAGGTGTTAACGTGTTTTACGGCAATTTTAGTCAAGAAAGGCGGACGCGGTGGAACGCGAAAACGTGGTAAGCGACACGACAAAATGTTTCTCGAATGCGCGAAACTGGCAATGAAATCAGAAAGCCCCCAAATGAAACAAAGAGCTTCGCAGTAAAGATGAACACTATCGCTCCAAGCAAGTGCAGGGTTACTTCAGTCGGGAGAGAGATACCGTGATGAGATCCAGTTATACAACAGCAGCATTTATGAGGAAGGTAGGTGCTGTTATGTTTATTTATTTGCTTCTAATGCTGGCAAACGTACAGACAGGGACGTTGGAGCTCGGACGAGGGGGAATTATTTCTGAGATAATAATTCCCCGTCTTTAATGCTGCGTGGATTTGAACACGGGTCTCACTCTTGTAAGGCCAGCGCTCTAACCACTGAGTTACAGGAGCTGCACGAACACTCCTGCGTGAGAACCGAGGTTCTAGGCCATCCTCCCAATTTGTACACGAGCCCGCTGGATGTCCAGACCATTGCACTACTAACTGCTTCAGTGAGGAGATATGATCCGCGGATGCAGTTACTGAAACATTGCTGCAAGCTGGCTAGGCCACAGTGTGATCGAATGCACAATTATACCCAGGTATGCTTGTCAAAGTGCATTGACAGTATTCAAACACAATCGCTTGACAAAGCTGGGTTCTGTCAGTTCCTATTTTCGGAGTCCATTTGAAAGCAAACCTGCGGAGCAAACACAACAGAACCACACAAACACACACACACACACACACACACAAGAATCAATCTCCGCCCGTGTGTGTGTGTGTGTGTGTGTGTGTGTGTGTGGAGAAACTTGCCCAAGGTTTCACCCTGACTTACCTGCCTGGATTCGAAACACAGGTCTCTCACGCTTGTAAGGCGAGCGCTCTAACCACCGAGCTACAGGAGCTCCACGGTTCGGTTTGCGTCTGTGGAGCGTGGCCTATGATTGTGATATTCTTTGACTCTGGGATGAAACCATTTGATGGTTTGAAGTGGAGGGTGACAAACATTGCAGTCCACAGGAACACACCACAACTTGAAAGAGTGACTCCTGACATTATGTTGTCATTCAGTGGATGGAATATGTACGGTGTCATTTTGTTTGTTAATATATATATATATATATATATAGTATGTACATACACAACGATTGGCTGTGATGACAAAGGCTGCATGATCTCATCTCCGCAACCTCTCCTGCCCTTTGTTTGCTCACAGCAATTCCTCTTTTAAGTTGCGCGCTAATCCCCGTAAACATTTTACCCATCGTTTCAAAATGCGCCTCTTCAGAGAATGTCAGCTTTGGGGCCGCGTTGTGTCATCGGGGTTTTCTGGGCGTTCCGTGGCTTCCTGCTCGGGAACTCGACACCCGAGACCGCGTTAAGCGTGGATTCCCAATCGCCGTTTACGAGGTGGAGTTTCACAGCGCTGGAGCTTGCAGAGGCTGCCTTTCACGGCATTAACGTTCCAGAAGGAACAAAGGCAGACATTGAGCGTCATAAAAGTTCGCTTGAAAAAAAAAAGGTATTAGTTCCTCAAATGTTCTCGGTTTGAGAATAAATGAGCGGCCAGGATTAATTACCAGGCATTAATTTCATCAACTGGTTGAGAGGGTGTTATAAAGTGTAGGAATCAAACTCGAGCACTCTGAATCCCCAAATAAGATTATCGACATGAATTCTACCCATTCGCTTATTGTTTTTATGATATTGTTACAGCTTCAGGTTTTTAATGAACTGTTCTCTGACTCAGTGGTTCGGTAATGGGGGAGTTAACATGGATATTCTCGCTCTCTAGTATATGTCCCCGATCACCCGTAATTCTCTTCTCTTGGAGAACTGCTTGCCCTTGGAGAGCTGCTCTGTCTCCCAAGGTTAACAGTTAGTGTACCTTGTTTCCAGTGATTTGACTCTTTAATGTGTGTTGGGCTTGTCTCACGCATGTTAATTCGTTCACAGAGAGGGAACATTAAAATAAATACCTGCGATATTGGCAAATCAGTATTCAGTAATTTAACGTTGACGTGGTTCATATGAACTGAATCAAACCCAATGACAATATATAATATACAAATAAGCTTTGCGTTTGACGTAGTGATTAAAGCACTCGCCTTACAAGCGTGAGACCTATGTATGAATTCAGGCAGATCAGGGCGAAACTTTGGGCAAGTTTCCTTACTCCACACACAAGCCTGATAATCCATCCCCCCCAAATGATAAGAAATTGGTCATTTCAATCCATGACTGTTTTGTGGGGACGCTGCTGTGCGCAATTGGCTGCCGCGTTTCACCCACAAATATACAGTCAATTCACTTTACAGTATATTCTGTGAAGCGCTTTGAGACAGTCTAGAAGACATGAAAAGCGCTGTATCAAATGCAAGGATGATTATTATTATTATATTATCACCATTATCACTTTGTTGATGCGTCTCAAAGTGCTTCACCAAGAAACATTGCAAAGTGAATCAGCTGTATACTTTGTGGGCAAAACATGGCAGCCAATTGCATACAACGAGGCCCCACAACAACGTAGGATTGATGATAAGGGATGTGAGAGTCTTTTGGTGTTTGTCGCTCGTCAGCAAATCAAATTGAACTCCGCTTTAGCCAACCCTTTTAGTTCAGCGGGATTAATCTCTGGCTATCACCTTCATCATAATAGCCTGTTCAATCGGGCATTTATTTTTTGTCCTCTCGTGTGTCGCGTTTGCTTTCATTTCTTTACCTCTGCCACGCACGCCTTTGTATTCACGATTGCCGTGTTTCTTTTCCCCCCCCCGACGTTGCGTTTTCTTTTTTAATGGCTTTGAACTGCTCGGGTCCAGTATCAGCGACCTCAGCGGGAGCCAGTAATCTCTTGAGACAGGTTCCAGTCTCGTCCGTCCTCTGTCTCTCTCTCTCGCTCCTTCTCTCTCATCACCATTTTGAAGCTCCCTCAGAACTCATCAACACAGGGTATCTTTCTTTTGCAGCAGCGGATTAACCTTCTCTCCTGTGAATTACGCTCGACTATTTTTTTTACACACACACACACTCTTTCTCTCACTACTCTTAAGCCTCTCAGATTTACTTCTTTTCCACTGCTTTTCTCTTCGACCGTTTCCCAGCTTCAGTTCAGGGCATTCAATGGAACTATTAATGAAACGTTTAAGTCCGACGAGCTGAAATCTTCACCGAACGTTACTGAGCGCAACGACGTCGTCAAACTCCGGTTGTGGGGTAGTTATGGGGGTGGTGGGGGGAGTGGGGGGGATCGATAAAATATTCAATTCGAAACAAAGTTCTCCCCCCCCTCCTCCCCGGCTGTTAGTTAATTGTTGGATCGCTCTCCGTGGGGGTAATAATTCCACCAAAAGAAATAAAATGTGGTTACTCAATCCACGACTGTTTGGGGGGGGGACACTGCTGTGGTGCGATTGACTGCCACTTTTCACCCACAAAATACACAGTCCATCGCATATTCTGCGAGGCGCTTTCAGATGTCTCAACGACGTGATAAGGCGCCGGATGAGAAACAAGTATTTTTGTTATTTCAGCGAATTATCCAACCAGATAGAGAGAAGTTGGGTCTGAGTTGGGTTGTTTTAGGTGGGGGAAGAGCTATGGTTGAGCTGGTGGGTGATGTTGGTAGTCCATGCGATCTTGTGGGCACACCTGAGCTTTACGGAATTGCTTCTGCCAGCCAGGAACGCAAGGGCAATTCGTAAACAAGTGGATAGGAAACCAAATTGGGCCCAAATCAGAGCACAGTTCCTACCGGCAGTTGTGCTTGTGCTGAACTGGCACATTCCCAGTTTAGTCTCCAATCTTAATCGGATGTCAGTCTTGTCCCACTGATCTTTCAGACAGGGCCGCGGAATGTGATACGTTGAAGCCAAAGAATACACCAATACTTTCAATTGAGAACTTCATTGCTTTCTGTACTTTAGTGCAGAAATATTGAACCAGGTGGATCGAAGAAAATATGCTTTTCAAAAAGATGTTGGAAGCGATTTATCTTGTCTTTCCCCCCACTCATCCCTGCAGCTATGTTCGCCCACAAACGTACAGTCGCTACACTTGGCAGTAAATCAGTGAAGCTCTTTGAGACGTCCTCCCGTATTGAGTGTCGCTATGTCAAATGTCAGGATGATTATGATGTTACCGTTAAGTGAATTCCGAAGCGTCACTTTTGCTTTGGCGAGTATTTAAAGGCAGCGTTCGGTTAACGAAAAGCTGATGAAAAGTGCCTCTCCTTTATCGAACAGTCGCTTTACATTATTCATCCGTAACATTCAAAGACATCAAGCTACGCACGGGCTACAATACCGTGCTATTTTCGAATTCCTAATTGCAGCCAAAGCATCCTATTGGTAAAATTAGAGATCAGATTTGTTCGTCATGTCGCTCGCAAGGTGATTTATTAATTCGGAAAACATTCTTGAGTTTCTCAATTATTCAAATCCTTCGAATGTATTGAATCCTTCAAACATTTTGTCAAATGTAAAGCGCACTTTTTAGCACCCAAACTGGTCTTTAGTTACAATTTGGTTTTGTGTTTATAGTGGTTTACCTGCCACACGGTGCCTTTTGGAATAATTATGTGCGTCGGTTACATAATTTTTTTGTGCTTCTTCGGGTCTGACTGTTCAAAGGAAAATAAATATTCCATTTGCTGATCGCATCAGTGGAACCTATGCAGCAGTTTAAGTTGTGTCTTTGTGCATAAGATATTTAAATGCATTCAAAGTGGATGCTGGAACCCGCTAGCTGAGTGCGTGTTTAAACCCACAACTTTCAGCCGTGATAAAACAGGCGAGGGGTGGGCAGTGGGGTGGGGGGAGGGGGGGGGGGGGGGGAGAAAACAAAATTGCTCAGGAAATATTTTAAGATGATGTTTCTGCACTCATCACACACTAGCGCAAAGCACTATCTGTTCCATCTATTCATAACTGATTAAATGGCTAAGCGTGTACATCGGAGCTTGCTGTCTGCTACTTAATTTTGTTTTCCTGTGCCAAGTGAAGTGAAGCACTTATGGATTGGTAGCGTTTTGATTTGTAAGTGAGTGCTGACAAGCAATCATTCGCTTCGTCTTCGGTGACTGATGTGATTGTTAAAGCAGAAACGGGCGACTGTTTTGCAGATGCCGCTGTGAGTGGATACTTCTGGTTCTTGGCATGTACAGTATGTATATATATATATATATCTACATGTAAGATATTTGGGTGATTGGGTGACCGGCCTGTAACAGCCTCTAGGAGGCCAGTCATGTGGAGGGTTCATCTTCTCCCACTGATTACTTGACCGAAGATCATAATTATAATAATCCTTGCATTTGATACATAGGCCTTATCACGTCTTCTAGACGTCCCAAAGTGCTTCACAGAATATACTGTAAAGTGAATTGACTGTGATATGTGGGTGAAACGCGGCAGCCAATTGCGCACGGCAGCGTCCCCGCAAACAGTCATGGATTCAGTGGCCAATTTACTATTTTCTTTTAGGGATTATTATCAAGTGAGTGGAGTAAGGAAACCCGCCCAAGGTTTCGCCTTGCCGGGAATTGAACCCAGAAATTCGCCAAGCCTGTCTCTCACTTTCACTCACCAACACACTTCTCAGGCAGCTCAGCGGTAGCTGGACGGGAAGAACACGTGAAAATGTACCATTCGGAGAACGAGATTGATAGCAAGTACTGAAATTGGATCAGTGAAAACTCTTTTGAGTTGCGTTTTGCCCCACAAACCAAACAGTCCAAACCACTTTACAGTATATCCTGTGAAAGCTTTGAGACGTCTCGACGACTTACTGAGGCACAATATCAATTGCAAAGATTATTATTAATATTATTCATTATAAATGAATCGAATCTCTTAGTTTGCTGAGCGTGGTTGGAGGGTGGGGGATAATGGTTAATTATTGGAGTAACCGGTTATTTACTGAAAGAAAGTCACTTGTTGCAGTAAACTCAATCCTCTTTACTTCTTTGATGGTCGCACAACAGGTTTTCTCACCAGCGTTTCATGTGACTTTGCTCCAACCACGTTATTGCGTCAGTATTTTAAGGAATAGTATCAGATAAGTCATTGCGCAGAAAGTTTGAAGACACTTTAATTGTGCTGTAAAATTGTATGATTCTATGAAGAGCTACGTTGGTGATATTAAACCTGGTAAATAAAGTAGTTTTTGCCTGGATGTTTTCAATGCAAATATCTATTCTTTGCAGGAACGCTGCTTATAGCGCTTGGGGTAGCGTAAGTTTGCACAGTGGGTTTAGAGTATCTCTCTGTGATGTGCTAAGTGCCGTGGGACGTTTTGTGGCGGGGAGGGGGGCTACGCACAGGAAAGTTGCCTTGTTGTTGTTGCTTGTTTATTCAGCAGTTTGTGTTCGCAAAGGAGCCGAAGCATTAATAGTGTGTGTGTGTGTGAGAGTGTATGTTTTTGGTGGTGGGGGGGGGGGGGGGGGGGGTGGCTGTCTGTCATATTAAGGATAACTGGCAACAGTAGAAATGATAGTACGATTATAAGTCACTTGAGGAAAAGCTAGTAGAAGTCATCGCCAAGCCAAAAGTCCCTGAAGCGTTTCCTTTCAATCACACACCCAGGTAATTCAGCGAGTATCTTGGAAGTTGTGATTGCATGGTACAGTATTTTTCTCTTCCTTTCTCGCTCGGTTCGTGATCATGCTTGCCACTGTGTGAGTGATCTGACATGGGAATACTCTTGCGAGGCCTTTTACGGAGCTCTTGTGGCCTTATCATCGGTTAACACAGCTATTTCACAACAAATGGCCAGTGGCCACCTCTGATTAAAAACACAGCCGAGCTCTCTGGGAGAAGGACAGTCGATGTTGGAAAGAATGCAAGCTGCCTTTTTTTCTCAATGACAAACTCAATGGCTGGTGAATTTTCTGACGTTGGTCTCTTCTGTTTCACGTCAAGGTTAATGGTCATAACCCTTGCGCATTTGATATCGCGTTTTTCAGGTCTTCTCGATGTCTCAAAGCGCTTCACAGAATATACTGTAAATTAAAGTAAATTAATTGACTGTATATTTTTGCGGGTGAAACGCGGCAGCCAATTGCGCGCAGCAGTGTGTCCCACAAACAGTCGTGGGTTGAAATGACCAATTTTATTATTGTGTTTTTGTCGGAGGGATTATTGTTAGGCATCTGTGTGTGTGGAGTAAGGAAGCTTCGCCCTGACCTGCCTGGATTCGAAACACAATTCTCACACGTAAGGCGAGTGCTCTAACCACTGAGCTACAGGACTCCCAACAAAAAGTTTTTATGGACCACCCTTGGATGCAGACACAATTCACCGTGGGGGTTTGTTAAATATGGCTTCAACTCATGCATTATGAGTCAAGTAAATCATTTGAATAATATCCTTTTTACCACATATTCATTCGTTGAATGGAACAAGCAGTTCTAGATTGTACCCACTGTTTGACAGACGGCCTTCTGTCCATTTCTAAACAGGTTGGATGTGCTTTGCGATCATCTGACAGACTCATTTCATCCCCTCTCTCCATCTCTGCAGTAATCTGTCCTCCGCTCTGAAAGAACCTGCTTTGAATTATCACTTTG
Source organism: Hydrolagus colliei (assembly GCA_035084275.1). Taxonomy (NCBI): domain Eukaryota; kingdom Metazoa; phylum Chordata; class Chondrichthyes; order Chimaeriformes; family Chimaeridae; genus Hydrolagus; species Hydrolagus colliei. The sequence goes on along the minus strand of CM068765.1, from coordinate 1,385,443 downwards.
GCATTCAGCTACAATAATTGGATCGTGGAGCTCTCTTGTATTCTGCAATAGATCTTCAATTCACCGTGTGACGTCTCAGTGTACAACCGAAAATTATGCAAAAAGCGAATCTTAAAACTTCACAAAAGGGGAAGGAAGCAAATATGAAGGGGTGGGGGGGAGGGGGGAGGGGAAGAAAGAATGTGGAGGCCTGGCAATGTATTTCAATGCATTTCAGCGTCTTTCAAACAATGGGCTGAGTTTAAGACCTTGGTGTTATCTGAGGCTTCGCACTTGCATTGTCAGAATCCGATGCTAATATCCAAGGTCATCTCTGCCTTTTAAAGATGCTCTGCCTTGTGAAGAGGGGAAGGGAAGGAGTTTCTTCCAGTAAAGACGCAGGCCTGTAAAAATGTGGGGAAGCAATTTGAAGCATTTTGCGCAAATGATTTACCCCATCGTCATCGCAATGATACAGTCAATTCACTTATTGAATTGACTGTATCTTTGTGTTGACGATGGGGTAAGTCATATTCTGATTATGTTTTGGGTAGCGCTTTGAGATATCTCATAGAAGTCATGAGATGCTATGTCAAATGCACGTTTTACTATTAATATTATTATTATTTTGTGCACGCAACAAGCCCCCTCTATGAAATGCAAGGATAATTAATCAATCCGTCTGAGCTGCGGTGAATTCAATCACTTCCCAGCCAAAGAACTTTGCGTGACAAACTCACCGTCGAGGAGAGAGGTGGAGGATTTTGTGTGCCTTATTTACCGCATTGGCAATACGCCATTTGAAGTATAATTTTATGACGTTGAGAGCAGCGAGAGAGAGAAGTCAACATTTCGTGCATTCGCAAGACCCAGTCAGACTTTCTTGGTGAAGGTGTGTGTGTGTGTGTATTTTTTGCAACCAGAGAGAGAAAGACCACAATTGTAAAACTGGTAAAAAAAAACAAGGTTAAATATAACACGACTTAGCGGAATTGGATTTTAATACACATCTGCCCGCAGGGTTTGTTCTTAGGCTTTTGTAAATGCATTACTTGTGTTTCGTAGGTAATAGATAACTGGCACAGACACACGAGTCCTCAGAATGAAGTATGATGCTGTCAAACAAATGCTCTTGGCATATGTTCCCACTAAACTTCAATCAGAGGAACAAGTTTTCAGATGTGAGTTAGTAGTTAATGAACTGCGCTCTTCAATCCTCTCCATATGTTCCCCAAATGAACTGCCAGGGCCAAATCACTATCCGATCGAGTCTGTCTCCAAATTGCCTCATGTTTGGTTCATTATCCTGGAGACCATGGCAATCCCCTAACTTAGCCTCTCTGCGCAGAGTTTAAGGAATATCGGACTTTACGTTTTTATGGTTCCTGTAGCTCAGTGGTTAAAGCACTCGCCTTCGAGCGCGAGACCTGTGTTCGAATCCAGGCAGATCAGGGCGAGACCTTGGGCAAGTTTCCTTTCTCCACACACACGCCAAATAATAATCCATCCCGCAAAAAATACAATAATTAAAATTGGTCATTTCAATCCACGACTGTTTGTGGACACTGCGCGCAATTGGCCCACAAATGTACAGTCAATTCACTTTACAGTATATTCTGTGAAGCGCTTTGAGATGTCGATAAGATGTGAAAAGTGCTATATCAAATGCAAGGATTATATTATTATAAAATCGCAAAATCCTGCAGATGCTGGAAGTCTGAAACACAAACAGAAATCGCCGGCAACATTCAGCAGGTCAGGCAACCTCTTTGGAGAAAGGAAAAGCGAGTCAACTTTTCGGTTCCACGATCCTTCGTCAGACCCGAAACATTGACTCGCTTTTCCTCTCTCCATAGATGCTGCCTGACCTGCCGAGTTTTCCCAGCCATTCCTGTTTGCGTTTTACGTTTCGATATCTTAGTTTTCTTTCCGAAGCCATGAAAATGTCTTAACCCGTGAAAAACTCTGACTCTGTGGAAGGAATTAGGGAGGGTTCAGAAGCTGGTACTTATTTCTTTAATTGAAATTGACGATGAGTTGCGTTCATTACTCAATTGTCTTCCTCTACACGTGAAGTGGTTGACTTGAGTTAGCGTTCCCCACCAGCTGGCCAGGGGATCTTCACCCCAAAGGTCCATGTTTCACCCGCTTGTCCCAGACTGAGTGTCAGCACTGAAGCTGTGCGCGATCGACAGGAACCAGCTCGGGAGGGATACAGCTGCTTTCTGGCGATGTCAAACTCTTGCCTTCCAATTTGTCTGCCCCCGTTGCAAAGACTGATAAATCGATTGATCAATAGAACGGGCTGAAAGGTGACTGACTCCAGCGAAAATCAAAATGGGTCTCAAGTCTTACGCATCCAAGTGTATCATTTGAAATTCTAATTATTATTCTAGTGATAATATTTCCATTCGTCTGAGCTCGGTTGGGTTTGCTGACTCCTAGAATGGAATGTCATATTGTAGTTTTGCTTCTGATCACTAGCCTGTGACTGCTTTCTCGCTTCACCCCCCCCACCCCCCCACCCACCTCCCACCCCCCACCTCCTCTGTCTTCAAAAATAACTCCGCACAATTCGATTTGCTTGGAAAGGTGCAGGTGAAAGTCACTTTGGCAGAATCTAACCCAAAGCAACAAATTGCCCCATCATTACAAGCTGAAGTTTAATTACTGTTTTATCATGTCCCCGGAACTCCGAAATGCGACAAAATGGAGCCAAATCCCAGATACGAAGCACTTCTCGTCGAGACAATGAGATCCAATTACCCTTCATCAAATGGCACAGAATGCCTCCTAGCCTCGCATTAGCTGTAATCCCAAGGTGCCTCCTATTTAATTGGAAACCCAAATCGTTTTAATTGTTGCAGTTTGATCTGCGAAACTGTGCCCCTATTTGCCCTGCTGTTAGCGCAGTGGCACTTGCTATTGACTAACCCGTGTGTAAGTGAAGAAGATTAAGCGTTTGGAGGACAGGGAGAGGACAAATGAGGTCAAACAACACTGAAGGTAACCCGTTCGTTTGATAAACACTATTCCTCACTGGTTGGCAAGCTTCCGAGGTTTTAGAAAAAATGGGTCAGAACTGTGTTAAAAAGTTTGCGTGTTTTGTTTTAATAAAGATTTCTTATTTTCTGTTCGCCTTTTACTCACATCTGTTGAACCAAAGAACTTGCCCCTCGTCTCGATAATAATAATACAACTACTGTACTACTGATAACAATAATTTGTGCACTTGATGCAGCGTTTTTCACATCTTCTAGACGTCTCAAAGCACTTTACAGAATGTATCAAAGTGAATTGACTGTATGTTTGTGGATGAAACGCGGGCTGCTGATTGCGCACGGCAGCGTCCCCACAAACAGTCGTGCATTGAAATAGACCATTTTAAAAAAATATATATTTCTTGAGGGATTATTATCAGGCGTGTGGAGTAAGGAAACTTGGCCAGGATTTCAACCTGGTTAGAAGTGAACCCGAGGTCTCCAAATGCTTGCGAGGCGAGTGCTCTAGCCACTGCGCTAATTAAACACGGATTTGCATTGCATTCCATTTGCCTACTCTGTTGTTGAACTGTATATAGGTTCAATATATATTTCATGATTCGGTTGTCAGCCCGGATCAGTTGGCAGCATTCTTGTTAGAAAGCCTGAGTTAGAAAGGCCTGGGTTTAACTCTCACTCAGTTTCCGAACACGTCTACTGTGTTGAATGAAGCCTGGAGGAATCGGTAACTCGATAGCAATAATGTTAATCCTTCCGTTTGGGGTGGCGCCTTTCACGTCGGGACGATGTTCCAATTCACTTCACGGGATTTACCGCAAAGCTATGTGGACGAACGGGGCAGCCAATTTGCGCGAGGCATAGGTAAAGACAAAAATCCTGAATAATATGAACTAATTTGCATCTGTTCAGGAAATCAGTGGGCAAATATTAGCACAATGATACTCCATACGTTAACCACAAAACCTTTTTATTTCTCAAACAGCTTGTCAGGCAGAAGCTAAATCTCAGGATACTACAATTTCAATTCATGAATACTTAATACTTTGCCACTTAAGAGAGAATTGCAGTGAGTGGGGGAAAAAAAATACTACCGCTGGCTTTTGAGTTGGAAAGTTTTCTCCATTAGACCAACCTGGTTCTGTAATGGAATATGAAGTGAGATGAACTAATTTTCAGGCACTTCTTTGCTAATTTATCACGGGGAAAAAAAAGTTTCTTCGGATTTCTATTCCGCATTTTGCCCTTAATGCAACTCAACAAGTGGCCTTTTATTAGGAATGTAGAGGACTGGGAAAGGGCATTGCCATCACACGCTGTGAGACTAATTTAACATCCTTTGGTTGAGTGGTTAAAGCCGAGGACCCGTTTGCCTGTTTTGATGGATGTTAAAGATCCCGCGGCCAGATTAGAAAAGGGAAGGAAGTTTCGCCCGATGTCCTGACCAACAAATCCTCCCATAATTTGGGTGGAAGAGAGTGGCCCCCTCTCTTAATAATAATCCTCGCAATATGATATTGTACCTGGTCCCATCTCAAACCGCTTCAAAGGATAACACCGTAAAGTGGATCGACCAATGTTTTGCGGGCAAACGCACGAATGTCACACAGGCACGTCCTCACAAACAGGAGTGGAGCGAATCTTATACCCATTTTATTTGGGTAATCCAAATTTGGGGCGAAATGAATGATCCTTGCATTCGATGATATCGCGCCTTTTCACTCCCAGACCATTCTCGAGGCCAGTCACTTGCGGTATCTGACGTGTAGTGCAGACACAGAATGCTGCGGTAGCGCTGATCTGTACTGGGAGAAAAGATTAAATTCAGGCAGGGGTGATTTCAACATGTTCGGGATGCAGAGAGGTGTGTAAAGGATGGAGTATTCCAAGCTTGAACAGAAGCGGACGTATCGGAGGATATTTTGCAGTAGCGTCGACAGAATTGAGAAAGGCGGCACTGGAAGCAAGAGAAATATCATCTAGCCCGATTATTTATTTATTATTATTATTCCATTATATATTATTTATATTGAGATATATAATCCTATATACGTAGTTATATTATATTATTATTCACTGTATTATCTTTATTATTGATTATTTCGCTCACAAAATACAGTCAATTCACTTTTCTGTCTATTCTGTAAGCGCTTTGAGAGACGCCCAGAAGACGTGAAAAGCGCTATATCAAATGCAAGTATTATTATTATTATTATTCTTGTATTTCTCAGCACTCACAACAACAATAAGGGGCAACGCATGATGACCCTAAATACATTCAATTGACAGCACTACCGATCGTGGCATTTCGCCATCTCTTGCATTCCCGTGTTGTGGAAAAGCTACATAGATATAGCCCCGCCATTCATCACAGGGTCACCGAATAATATGCAGTGAAGATGTTTGATAGGGAAATTAGCCTTGTACGATCTCTCTCCTCATATTCACCTCGCAGTGATCGATAGTAACTGCACTTCACTGGAAGATCGCGTGGAAACAGTTCGAGGCACCTCAACCACATCAGAAGGAGCTATTGCAAAAAAAATTCAATTACTATTATTAATTGTATTATTATGTTATATTCCAGCAGAATAGCAATATATTCTTCAGATCGTCTCGTCTCATACTCGTCTGGTGCTCTCTGACTTCCTCCGATGCCGTGCAAAGCTTTTTTGATGAACTGATTCAACTGTGCGACATGCAATATACTGTCCTGTGAAGCAGGACATACATATTTCAGATTGAGAAATTAATTTACTTGATTCAACAAGAGAGAAGCGAAAGACAAATTCACTGAATTCATTACGTATATTGCTCCCTTTTTGTGAGGGTGGGAGGGTGGGGAGCGGTGGGGTTGGTGGGGGATGGGTGAGAGGGTGACATTTGCCAATGTTTTGGGCTTCAGCTTTAATAGAGATTAAAATGTTACTGTTTATTTAATGAGATTTCCAGCGTCACCATAAATCAAAACAAGATCCAGCCCCTTACAGAAAACAACCTCTCCCTGTCGGCTTGAGAACAGTATAATTCAGAACTGTCAAGAGAAACAATCTTATCAACGTGCCTTTTAATAGGTTTTCACAGCATCTTCGAAGGGTGCCTTGCTGTTTACATGGCTTTGGCTCTCGATCTCGAGCTGTAGTTTACGCACCCTCACAAACAAACGCTGTTTAAATCCATTTTGATTTGCTTTGTCAGTGATGGTCACCAGAGCAATCGGCTGCTGAGTTTCGCCCACAAAACATGCAGCCAGTTAGTTCTTACGGTACATTGCACTTTGAGGCATCTTGAAGACGCGATAAGCACTATATCGAATAATAATAATAATCCTTGCGTTTGGTGTCTCGCTTTTCGCGTCTTCTCGATGTCTCAAAGTGCTTCAGCATATGTACGGGAAAGTGAATTTACTGTGTATATTTGTGGGCGAAACGATTGCACACAGCGGCGTCCCACAAACAGAGGTGGATTGAAATGACCCAATTTATTATTGTGTTTTTTTGGAGGGATTATTATCACCGCGCGTGTGTGGAGTGAGGAAACTTGCCCAAGGTTTCGCCCCCGACCTGCCTGGATTTCGAACACGCGTCTCACGGTTTGTAAGGCGAGCGCTTTAAGCACTGAGCTGCAGGATTCCACAAATGCGAGAGTTATTGATATTGTTAAATGAAACGGCAGAATTAAGGGAACGCAGGGGGTAATTTTGTGGTTTTTGCTTCATCGTTTTCTGAATTTTTCAGAAAGAGATAAATCTTTTGCTAGGTACTTGTGGTAGGTGGAATAACAGTAATAAAAACAACAGTAATCCTTGCGTTTGATACAGCATCCTCCTGCACAGAGGATCTTGACGCAAAGCTTGCAAATTGAAGCATCTAAGTGCGAAGTAACAAAGAAAGCGAGAGAAACTATCAGTGACAATTCCAATCAACTCAACCTGAATAATCTCAAAGGTTGAGGATTATTCCAACAATGTACACTCTCCCGTTAGCCTGAATAATTGAAACACAAGATGAATGCCAACCCCTCGTTGGGAATGAGTGAGGAGTTGCCGTTTAGGATACGGAGATCATTGTGGAGTCCTGGGGCTCAGTGCTTTAGAGCGCTCGGCCTCACAAGCGAGAGGATCTGGGTTCGATTCCCGGCCTGGCGAAACATTGAGCAAGTTTCCTTAATTCACCCCCACCACCCCCCCACACAACCCCCACTCCCCTCCCCTACGTTTACCTAGCAGTAAGTAGGAACCCGAAATAATGCTTCCACCAATCGTGCAGTTCCAACTAGACATAAATTGTGACGAGGCAGTGAAAAGAGAGAGGGAGTAAAGGGAGGCACGATGTCAAACTAATGGTAGTACCTTTCCGTACAGAGGGCTGCTCACTGTCATTTTTGGCAGCAAAATCATTCAAGATAGAGTCGGTAGATGTAATAAGAGTCTCGTTGCACGTGAGGGAAGCGGTGTTAAGTACCTGAACAGAGTACAAGCGCAGTGCGCGGACTGACTGACTGGCTGGCTGGCTGACTGACTGACAAATAACTGGATTGATTTCCATTAAAGGAATATGAGATTGTGCTCTTGGGGTCTGGAGGGTACATGTGGATGGACAAGCAATTTTTCCTTCTGATAGAAAGGCACGGATATGACAAGAAGCTGCTTGTTTGCTTTTTTTTTTTTCTTTTCTTTCGTAAGTCAAGTCTCTGGCAGAGATTGCTGCGAATAAGCTTCCGCACAGCGGGGGGAGGGAGGGAGGGAGGGAGGGTTTTCACAAGGGAGAGTTGCCAATCTCCGGACTGAGTTCACACGATTCCGAAACGGTTGTACTCCAGATCAAGTCGACCAGAAGCCGTTACCGCGATGAATATTGACGCTGGAAATCAAAGCAATCTTTTCAATGTTTCTTTCCCCCTCAGCACTGGGTTTTACACTGAGCTCAAAGGAAAAAAAGTGGTTTCCCGTGTTGACCACTTTACATTTTAACCCAGTTCAGTCCTCAGCTGGAGTCTGAGTTCATTTCCTCCTCGTAGAAAGACGGAAACAAAATCCCCCTCCAAAAAATGACGGTATCTTCTTTGGCGGGGACTGTTGGTTGCATTATCCCAGGGCAATCTGCCAGCGTATAGGTGGTACGATCATCATCCCTCCAACAACAAAAAACACAACATAACAGTAAAATTGGTCATTTCAATCCCCGACCGTTTGTGGGGGACGCCGCTGTGCGCAATTGGCTGCCGCGTTTCGCCCACAAATATACAGTCAATTCACTTGACTGTACACTCTGTGCAACGCTTTGAGACGTCTGGAAGACGCTATATCAAATGCAAGATTATTATTATATTATTATTATTAATATCCTTACATTTCCTTATCACTGCTGCTTCAAAGTGCTTCACAGCTTATTTCTCTGACTTAACGGCAGTGACTGCCCTCGCAAGACAGCTGTGTGTGTATGTTGTGCTCGGAGATTTTTTGACCCAAACACTGCCCAGCGACTGGTACCAGAGGCAATTCAGAGTAATAGATCAATTTAGAGCTTCTGTTGACTTGAAACCACACAACACCAACTTGTAGATATTGTCTGGTTTGGAATACCTTGGGTATTTCCTGAGAAAGGCTTTCATACGGCCAAACTTGCTGTCAATTATACTGAGGCTTTGGCAAGATGTACGTGTAAATTATCAAACGACTCGATGCAACATATTGATGCAACACTCGAAACAACAATATCCTGTGGACGTATAATTTCACACAGAATAGCCATGATCCTCATGGGTACTTGTGACTGTGTGTATGTGTGTGTGTGTGTGTGTCAGAGATACAGTCTGTGATTTAAATTTCGCTTTCCTCCCTGTACCCTCTCCCTCCCCTCCCCTCCACATCTTTTGTGACCTGTGAGCCTAAACTCCCCAGGCTGGTGTTTCCCTCTGGGGAGAGAGTACACAAAGCAGGAAACTGAATCTGTATGCGTTTGCGAAGCGCTCTTTTCTCAGCTTCTGAGGCTGTTGATCATGGCGATGGATTTCTGCATAACTCTGATACGCGTCTGATCAAACAAAAAAGAAACAATTCCTATATAAGCCAGTGTCCGTACTTCTGATTGGTATCCAGTAACTGCAGATTAAGTGTGTCTGTGTGTGTGGGTGTGTGTGTGTGTGAGTGTGTGTATACCCCCACAATCTGGAACTCCGTCCCACAATCCCTTCGCCTGGCTCCCTCCCTCGCCTCCTTCAAGGCCGGTCTTAAGACCCTCCTCTTCGACCGTACTTTCTGCTGCCCTCCCACCTCTCTCCCTCCCCTCCTTACTCTCTCCTGACCCTCCTCTCTCCCCTGTCCCTACTCTCCTCGCTCGGGTCCCGACCTGACCTTGGGACATCCTCCCGACATGAAAGGAGCTCTGCAAATGTCATTTTATTGTTGTTGTTGTTTGTATAGTGGGTGAGAATAGGATGGATCTCAGCCGTGACCTTATTGATGGCTTCCAATAGGTACGTTTTCACCCCTTCCTTTCTCGCTGATCACTTACGTTTGTTGGCGCGTGTTATCACCCCCGTCAGCCCTGAAAATTCTCAGGTCAACAACGGCATAATTACATCCGTATAGCGCCTTCCCAAAGTTAGGTAGTTGATGGAAAGCACGGTCGAAGAGGAGGAGTTGCCTTGTAGTGAGGCCTGAACGAGGCGAAAGATGGGAAGGAGTGCCAAGCGAAAGCCCGCCAATCCACCCCCAACAAAGCACTCGAGCATCAATTTCAGAAGAAAGCCTCCTCAATGTACCAGTATCATTTCTCTCCTATCCCCTTCCCGCACCGGCTTCCTCGCGAGATTGCATCTCCGATACTCAATGCAGCCAGCGCGGAGAGATAAGACTTTGAGCTTTACGACTTTGAGCTGGGGACAAAAGTCTGGTCTGAAGAGGCCAAAGAGACATCTTGCAAGTGCAACGCATTGTCAAAGCCTGAAGTTTTCTGTGGCTGCATATATTTTCTGTCGCATGTATATTCTGGAGCTTAGTCAGCTCGGTGGCATTTCCATTCATTGGACGCTGATTTGAGATGCATATTAAGTGCCCGGCAGTCTACCTAACTTCAGAACCCGGCAAATTGAAACGGAGCAGAGCCGCAGTAATTGGGAATGAGTTAAAGGAGAGAAGAAACGAAAGGGTAAATAAGTATTTTTTTTAACATAAAGTGCCAATTTGGATAGTTAATGTGCCCTGACGTTCCATGGCAACATTTATTTTAAGGAGGTTATATCATGTTTTCTTTTAAAAATATAAAATTGTGATGGGTCGATTTGAATGCTAATATCTGAAATCATCCTCTATTAGGCTTTGAAGGTAATGAAATCTTTGCAATTCCGGAGATTTTTTTTTCGCGTGATTTTTTTTTTTAGTTTGCGGAAAGCTGCCAAGTGGAGCTGATGGGGAAACATACAACCCAGGGCTCTTTGGTGTGGGATTAACGGAGTGACAGGATCGAAGCAATTCAACAAGATTAATGTCCATCAGTGGACGCAGTGGGTTCCAACGCAGCAGCAAATAATTGTTTCCTACTCCTCAGCTCCTACAAATCCACTGGAGGCAACTTCTCATTCCTCGATGCTGTTCAATCAAGAACCCTTTCATTCCTTTTTAAAAACGAGTTCCTCCATGTTAAAAATCCCAGTCATCGTTGCCACAAAAGAGGCCTATTCTATCATTATTATTAATACTAATACAGTAATAAGAATCCTTATAGTTGGGGTAGTGCCTTGGGCGTCAGGCAGATGTCTTTAAAGCGCTTTCAGTATTTATTTCCAGCTCATTAGGATATCAATGATATCTTCCTGATGTCAAAGGTGTGATATGTGAAGCATTTTTTTTACCTAGGTAAATGGTTCAAGGCCTTTGTCTCTTCCTTCCTTCGCTCGTGTGTTCGCAGAACCTGAATTCATTTGCCTTTCAGTGACGTTACTTTTCCATCAAACAGTCAGGCAGATGTGAAAAAGAAACCGCAGTGACCCAATGTAAATGACTTCTTCTAATTAGGAATAATTAGTGCTAATTAAGACCTACAAAAAAAAGTGTGCAAGGAAATGAAACCATTGGGTATTGCTAATTAAGAATACTAGAGCCCCTGAGTGATGGAAAAAAAACATTAACAAGTTCGGTTTATTCCACTGATCTATATAAGCAAATGCATCGAGCGAACCATTTATTTTCTCCATTTCGATTGTCTTGTGGCTGATTTTCATCACATAATGTTTATTAAATAGAAAGATTTTTTATTAAATTCAAACCAACTGGGACCATTAAGAGAGCAAATCTTTTTTTAAAAACGAAACAAAATAAAAACAAACTGGAACCTCAACAGTGATTTGTAACCAGGGAGCAGGATATGCGTGTAATGTTGGTTGCCTTCCACTTCACTATATGAAATGCTCGCAATTATTCCCTACTAATGAGGAACCGGTTTAAGATGAGCTTGAGAAAATTCATGCTGTGCCGAGCTACGTTTGGGAGCACTTTCCTGTTACTTGGGAATCTTGTCTTCACAAAGAGATTTCGCTTGCAGCCAAAACGCAGTCAGTTGCACGGAACTCCCCTAATGGGAGCAAGGTGGAGTGAAACGCGGTTCAAAATGTACTTGAACTTTGGATTGAGCTTTTAGCGAAACTTCCCCAATACTTCTGATGGATTGTGAGTCACTGGTACAGATTCACAAGATACCCCTCGCAGAACGCCTGCATATAGATGTGCATCTGATAATAATAATCCTTGCATTTGATACAGCGCTTTTCACATCTTATAGATGTCTCAAAGCGCTTCACGGAATGTACTGTGAAGTGAATTGACTGTATATTTGTGGGCGAAACGCGGCAGCCAACTGCGCACAGCAGCGTCACCCCACAAACAGAAATGACCAATTTTACTTCATGTGTTTCATTTGGAGACGGATTATTATTAGGCGTGTGGATATGTATATATCTCCCGCAATGAATGTGAGAGAGGAATCTTTACGTTCGCCAATCTAATAATCCTTGCATTATATGCGTTTGTTCCTCACTTTGTAGCTGTTGTCCCACTGGCACAAAAGACCACCTACTCCTTGTGTTGGAATGGGCTTCATAGAATCCTACAGGACAAAAGGAGGCCATTCACTCTATTGTGTTAACTCAAAGCCACAGCGTTGCTTTTCCAAAACCTGTTTTAACCAACGTGTTGATTGTATTTTATTTTATGATGAGGTACAAGAGCTGGGCGGAGAGAGTGGCGATGGGATTGACTGTTTGCTTATTCGGGGGCCCAGTGGGGGGTGGGGGGTGGTGGGGTGTCAAGCCGCAAAGTCCGTTCGTTCTTTCCCGTTGCAAATCAGCTTGATTTTTTTTGTCAGGTTAATAAGCGAGTGAGTGTTGGCCTGTGAGACTTCATAAAAGCTTTGAGTACATCTGAACCACAGGGGAGGAAGGAAAGGGCAGTATAATTCAAGGATGAATTCCAGTTATAACTCTAGGATTTTTTGCAGAGAGTCTCTCTCATATATATGGATATATATATAAAACACACAAAAAAAATTGCATTGCTGAATAAAGCAGTTTCATGTCAGACTGGCTTGATTTCTGTTTTCATAAAGGTATCAGCAGGTTTTTGTTGGAAGTGGCTTCATGCCTTGTTCACTGTGAGATAATGACCGTGCCAAGCCAACGAGAGATTAAGGCTTAATTAACCCCCGGATGAAGATTGTTAAATGTTTTGGAAATGCCGCCTAACGCAAGGCACGCGTTGTTAACCCCGTCTTGGATTCCGTCTCCATTTCGATCAGGAATAAGAAATGGTTCCTCTGAAATCTCAGTAAAAATTGCAGATCTACGGTTTGTTGTCGTTGCTGTTGTTGTTCAATACTGTAACCCCTATATAGTTTAATAATCTTTGCAGTTCCTATCATGCCTTACCATGTCTGGAAGACGTCTGAAAGCCTTTCACAGAATGTACCGTGCCTTACAAGCGCAAGATCTATGTTCGAATCCTGGCAGCTCAGGGCAATACCTTGGGCAAGTTTCCTTACTCCACACACATGCGCCTAATAATAATCCCTCCCAAAAAAAAACACCATAATGAAATTGGTCATTTCAATCCATGGATGTTTGTGGGGACAGTGCTCTGCGCTATTGGCTGCTGCGTTTCGCCCACAAATATACAGTCAATTCACTTTACAGTATATTCTGTGAAGCGCTTTAAGTATGAGACGTCTAGAAGACGTGGAAAGCGCTATATCAAATGCAAGGATTATTATTATTTTATTATTACTGTAAAGTGTAAAGCGTGGTGACTGTGTGTTTCGTGACTCTGTCAATTGGAAGGAATATTACAGGGCAAATTATTTGGAGTTTGGGAAGCATTTCTGGTCAAAGTAACCGTGTCTTCTGTGAATTAGCCCATAACTATTGTACCAAATAAAACCCACTGAATCCAGCTAGACCGTGTTTGCCACTGTGTGCGCGGCAACCAGAAAGAGAGAGAAACAGAACGCAACACGAGCGAGCACGGAGATTAAATTGATCAGGAAAGAGGAGACATATTTCTGTTACAAACCTTTGCTGCCCTGTGACCATAACAACTTTCATCTCTTGTTTGCGCACACTAAGTATGTTTTTTTGGGGGGGATTCTATCAACCCAGCGCGCTGAATAAGAAATTAAGCTTTATTCTCTAAAGGGCCTATTTCGCTGCCTCCTCTGTTTGTTTTCACGTAGCGCTTGCCAGATCTATGTTGAGGTGACTTGAGAAATGGGATTGCTGCTTGATGAATCCCCTCAAGGCAACGCTTAACTACAGCTTTCGAAGCACAACAGTGATCTGGAGGTTGGTGCTCAAACAGGTGGCGTATGTAGGATCCGAATCCCATGTGGAACTTCCCAAGGAAAGGACGAATGCTTCGGGTTTTTCATCGAAGGCTTACAGAAGCCTATGTGTGTGTGTGTGTGTGTGTGTGTGTGTGTGTAATGCTTTCCCCTTGTGGGGGGTTGGGTGGGGGAGTGGCGGGGGAGATTCTGGGAAACTGTTGTGAGAGAATTGTTGGCAGACTGATGGGATCGTCTGAAATACCTCGTGCTTTCATTGTACGAGATATTGCACTGTTGTCAGAATAATCGGAGCCCCTGACTTTCCCGGTGTGGCTCGGACACTGGCGGCAAACCAAGTTCACATTTTGTAGCTGGGTTTTGTCTGCGCGCAGTTTAAACTGGAGCTGACTGCGCTAATTGAATGTCTAATTGGGGTCAATTCAAACCACGATCCCAGCTCGGGATTTCTGCAAAGACACCTCAGATTGAAGCAGTGATCCTTTGCATCTGGTACCCCCCCTATTGCGTCTCAAAACGCTTCGCGGGATCTACCACGGTAAAGTGGGGGTGACTGTGCGGTTTTCTCGGCGAACGCAGAAACCAAACAGCCACATCCTGTAGCTCAGCGGTTAGAGCACTCGCCTTACAAGCGTGAGACCTGTGTTCGAATCCAGGCAGGTCAGGTCAGGGCGAAACCTTGGGCAAATTCCTTACTCCACACACACACACACACACACACACATACGCGCCAAATAATAATTCCTTCTTCTTCTTATTGCTCTTATTATCCCGACCCCCTGACTGCTCAGCGCCCTGGGACGTCCTCCCGACGTGAAAGACGCTCTCTAAATGTTAGTTTGTTGTTGTGTGTGGTCGTATTACTTGCAGTGAGGTGTGTATTTAGCATCACCTTCTTCTCCCAAGCCGGGCGACTTAGATTGTAAATCCTGCCCCAGCCACACATTCCCCCCACCCACATCAATAAATACACAGAATGTGACACCCACGACTGTTTGTGGGATGTTGCTGTGTGCAGGTTAGCCCCTGTACTTGGTTGGAAATGCGGTCACCGCGCTTTACCGAACGCTTTGAAGCATTTGAACGCGCTACGACTCCGCTTCAAACGCCAGGATTGTTCTTATTATATTGATTTCAGGGTAAAGTCAACTCTCTGTGGTTTCAGTATCAAAGGAATCTTGAAGAAATATTTTTCTCCTCTCTCCTCTGATGTGTTTTTTTTTTAGAAGCTAATTCTGAAGTAAAGATTTGATGGCAATGAATAGATTTTTTTTCAGCCGTGGAGAAAAGATGCGACTTCAAGGAGGATCGAGCGTGCTTGTCTGTGCGTGTGTGTGTGTGTGCGCGTGCGTTTGTGTGTGTGTGTGTGTGTGTGTGGCGGGGACGTGAAGGTGAGGAGTTATGTTCAACGCCCGGAAATCGATCCGTCTATGAAAATTAAAACAAAATAAAGTTTAGAAGCAAAAACTCGAGAGGCTGAATTACAGTATGTGGATAAACTCACCTCATACAGAGTTTACTGTGCCACCCAGCTTCAACAGCGCTATATAAATGCGAGTTGCTATTGTTGTCAGTATACGTCGACTTAATTAATAATGCGATAAACAATAACAATGTTTTCCGCTTTTCGCGCCTTCTAGACGCCTCAAAGCGCTTCTCAGAATATACTGTAAAGTGAATTGACTGTATATTTGCGGACAAAACGTGGCAGCCAATTGTGCACAGCAGCGTCCCCCCCACAAACAGTCGGGCGTGGATTGAAATGACCGATTTATTATTTCATAATTTATTATGGGTCAGGCGCAAAGGCAATTCAAGTCACATTTTGTCTGCGTTCAGTTTGACTGTAGCTGACTGCGCTAATCGAATATCTAATTGGGGGTCAATTCAAACCATAATCCCAGCTCGGGATTTCTCAGGATTTAGAAGAAAAGTGATCGAGGACATCACTGAGGCTGATGCATATGTGATCTTCTCCGGAATTGTCACCATAGGATTGCTACAGCAGTTCCTCTACTGAAAAAAACCCCCAACCAATTTCCTCTTCGGACTGACCAAGTGAGCCTGTAATGAGCTGTACTATCCTCCACTATTTTCCCTGAGTTCCTAAATCTCTGCCTTGTTGGAAATGTATAAAACATCGCTGTGGAAATCTGCCAGGCCTGTGATACACACAAATGAACGCCTGGCTGTTTGAGTGGCAGAATGTACTTAATGCAAGTCTCTCAGACATTATTCTCTTAACGCTTCCACGAGGATTTTCAGGTTTGTGCGAAGCACGTTTATGTACTTCTCCTTTTGTACTGCGTTCACCAGAGAGCGATCAATACATAAGACAGGCCAAAACTGCTACAGGAATAAGGTTGAAAGCAACAAGCTTAATTTTATCAGACTGTAAATTAATTTCTGTAATTCACACCAGTGCAATAGAAGTTGAAAGAGTTCTGTTTGTAATACTAATGAGAACCGGCAACTCAATGGGGTTTATTTTTATGTTCGAACCATAATCCCCGTGTATTCTGCTTAGCCTTTTTCGGAAGGTGGCACAAAGCAGGCCGATTTGTTACAGCCGTTTAATTAGAGTGCCAATTATTTATTTCACCCTTGAATGAGTCCTCTGACTTCTCTGTCGAACCACTTCACAATCCAGTGTGAAGATATCAGCTGTTTGCTTTGGGGAGCACAGAGCAACATATATCTCTGGGGGAAGGGAGCTGGTGGGTGGGGGAGTGAACAATAATAATCCTTGCGCTTTATCACGTAACTGAGATGTCTCAAAGCGCTTCACAGAATATACTGGAAGTGAATTGCCTGTATATTGTACGGGCGAAACGTGGCAGCCGATTGCCTACGGCAGGTGAACTTGTGTGGCTGGGTTGAAACTTATGGCATTCGCAAAGTCTGCAAGTCATTCTTTTCCCCCTCAGTTAATTCTGCTCCGCCTTCAGTTCTGAGACGAACAGCTCCCGACTTTCCCAGCTTTCCTCTCCAACTCTCCGATCCCCCCGCACCCCATTCCATTCCTCTACACTTACCTTTTCCGCTCAGCCAATGTAGGTCAGTCGCCCCTTTCCGCACCGCCACCCGCAGCCTCTGAATCCTCTATCCAGTCTTCGCATAATGATTATTCCGCCCCAGAAAAATGTAGAGTTAATTTATAGAGCACCCGAATCTCTCGCCATCAAATCGCATGTATTCCTGGCGGCAGATATTGATAGCAAGGCGTGGGGGAGGAGGGAGAAAGCTTTCACAACCGATCTCGCAGACGGCCACAGACAGCAACCGAGCAGTCAAGGCCAATGATACAGTATTGATCTCGCGTCACTTGATTTGAATGCGTGGAGTTATTGAAGCTGCAAGGGCAAGGTTTTATGCGGCTTTTGAGGGATTTGAAAATGCTTCCACCCCGCAAAGCCAGCAAGAGGAGAAATGTTCATCCCTGCTTTGTAAACAAACAAATAAATAAATAACAGGATCAGTCGACTTTTCAGCAAACGCTGTAATAAATAATAATAATAATGATAATCCTTACATTTGATTTGGCGCTTTTCATATCTTCTAGACATCTCGCTTCACAGAATATATTGTAAAGTGAATTGACTATTATCCGTGCAAAGTAGCCAATTGCCGCGCATAGCAGTGTCCCCCACAAACAATCATTGATTGAAATGACCAATTTATGATTGTTTTTTTGGAGGGATTATTATTCGTCTTGTGTGAGTGTGTGTGTGTGTGTGTGGAGTAAGGAAACTTGCCCAAGGTTTCAACCCCTTGTTGAAACCTGGATTCGAACACAAGGCTCACGCTATGAAGCGTTTGAAGACGTGCGTCCTGCTGACATGAAACATGCGGGGATAAACGTGAGGATTTTTCTGTCTGAAGTCAACCACACAATAACTTCTAACAGGGGGTTGGATCTGTTGACCGGTTCCTTTGGGAGCAACACGGAAGAACTTGCAATTAAACCAGAGTCTGATTTGTCTTAGAATCCAAGCCCGGCCAGGACAGAGAAGGGTAAAATCCAGGAACGAACAGAATTTCTGGCTGGAGATTCGAGTTAAAATGATAATGAAAAATTGATCGAGGAGTAAAGTGGGTGGAATAAAGAACGCATCATGTTGTCGAATGTATTACAGGGGAGATGCCAGGAATCAGATAACTTTGCAGAAAGATGAATTTTACCGGGAATGGATGAGAAAGAGAGAGAGAAAACAAAATGTCTTCAAGGAGAAACAAACAGAATGGATCCATTTCTTCCCTACTCAACAAACCCACCACTATCTCACTTCATCAACAGCATTGGCCCTTCAAAACTCCCCAACCACTGGCCCATCTCTAGCCCATCCTTCCTATCGTAACCCCCGGAAAGCATTCTCGTTACTTCAGCCCACAGCCACGTCCAATCTGGCTTCCATCTTGCCCACAGTCACCTAGGCAGCCCTGGTTAATGTTAACAAATGATGTACTTTCTCTCTTCCCCTCTCACCCAACCTACCCACCCACCCACCTACCCACGCACCCTGTCTGCCTGCATGACAACATGTTTGCGAAGCACTTTGAGGCGTTGCCTTCATCAGAGGCGAAATATATATGTAATAGCAACCAACAACAATACAAGTTCTGTTGTTGTCATCGTCCTTGAGAATATGGCAGGAGAGATTGTGAATTTGGCAGCAGATTCCAACAACAAATAATCATGGCTTGAGTGGAGTGTAAAATTGAGAGCAAAAATATTTATAAATGTCATATTTTTGACAATGCGAAAACAACGAACGCAAAGCCTCGAAAGATAAATTTTTGACCCATCCTTGTTCCATGTTCAGCGCATGTGTGATTCCCTGGTGGTGGGGGGGGGGGGGGGGGGAATGTGATACGGAAACAGGAAATCTAAGTGCTTTTTCCTGCTCCTAATTGATTTATTGCTGTAAGCGTTTGCAAATGACTTCCTGCTGCGTAATTAGCACAAAACGCTCCATTTGTGTACTTGCAACGAGCTCCCTCGACTTTCCAAACGAGCGAATACAACTGCGCTGTACACTGGTTTCAGCAACACAGACTCAGATATAGATAGATAGTCGGTTGCCATTTTCACCCACTTGAAGAAGAATCTGCAATGAGCATAAAAGGGTCATCGGCAGAGGGCACACCACAATGCCACAGCCAGCTCTCCTACTTTCATGGACGTTAAACTGCCTTTGATCGCCTCGTTTGTGGCTTTGATTGAAATAATAATCTTTGCATTTGATACAGCGCTTTTCACGTCTTTTAGACGTCTCAAAGAGCTTCACAGAATATACTGTAAAATGGAACGACTATATTTGTGGGGGGAAACGCAAACAGTCATGGGTTGAAATAACCAATTTTTTTTTGTGGGGTTATTATCAGGCGTGTGTGTGGAGCAAAGAAACTTATCCAAGGTTTCGCCCTGACCTGACCTGCCTGGATTCGAACACAGGTCTCACGCAAAGTGCTCTAACCACTGAGCTACAGGAGCTCCACATAGAGATGTTGGCCGCGTGAAACCTCTGAGCTGGGAGTGAAAAGGAATTGGTGTCTCTTTGGTGAACCCGACTGAGAACAAACAAATCAAAACTCATTAAAGGGCAATGCGTTTTGCGCAACATGCGAATTGCAGCATCTTTGGTCGAAATAAGCACTTTAGTAGTTATTGGGTGAGCTGTGTTGGCATTGGCCCCCTGTGTTGATCACTGGAAAACACAAAGCTACTCTCAAACTGCAGCTCGGAGAGAGTCTTAATGTTAGACAATTGCAGGGAAAGGTTATACCTGCAATGTTCAGTTGATTCATTTTTGCTCTAGAGTTCATTGAAGTGAGGAAAGATACAATCCCTTTGGGAGAAAAGCAGCCGTCCACAGTGCTTAGTTACCTGCAGGAAAATAACTCTTCGTGTTCGGATGTCTTTCAACGTAGGAATTAGCTTGGACGCAGAATAGGTGATTGGAAAGTCGTTAAACCCATTCAAATTCAGATAAAACTTTTATCTACGGGTATCTAAACGCTGCGGAAATTACTGTGTGATGTTATTTTAGATTACTTTGTGCATTTGACAAGTTGAAAGAGCCTTATATTTTCCAAGCTTCTTCTTTTGATAAAGGAATTAAACAAGTTGACAATTTGTTTTTGGGGGCAGATTATCAAAAGCCAGTTTCCTTTTCATTTTTTCTTAACAAAAAATGCGTTTCAGAACCATCTTATAAATCCGACCATAGTGCAACGTTAATTTAATCATGACACACAATCCATTCTTCAGGCCGAGATATTCATTTCAGCTTAAAAAGAAACTGGATGCTGTGATGTCAGCTGGGTACTCTGAAAGCCTGAGATCAAATGGGCCAAAGGGCCATTTGAAATAATCTTTTGCAATAATTTTCAAAGTGCCGCCAAATTAGCGAGCAAATTCTTCGACGCGATAATGTCCATTATCTTGAGGATGCTTTCATTTCTCGAGCAAACAATAGGCTCAGATGTTGCTTCCGGTAGTTCACAATTATATGTTAATGTGGAACTTGACACTCACCCCCCCACCAAAAAAAAATGCGCTTGCTAGCACCATAACTGTTGTGTTTTTATCTCCCTTTCATATGACGGGCCACAGCTGATTTCGTGGGATTCAAGGTGGTTTGGGAAACGTTTGCTGTGTTCGGAAGGTGTGTGTGGGGGTATCGGAATTTTAGGCGTCCGGGCAAGTTTTCTCTTGGGTTTCCGATAAGCTTACAACTAATAACTATCCTTGCGTTTGATGTAGCGCCTTGTCACGTCTTCGAGACGTCTCAAGGCGCTTCACAAAATGTACCAGAAGGTGGAGTGACTGTGTATTTTGTTTGCCGGTATCATTCCGGGCGGCTTTTCGGACGCCATCGACATCAACAAAAATAGCAGCAAATAATACCTGCACGCCGAGAGGACGTCCCAAGGCGCTGACATTACTGGGTTCTCGGATCCCGACAAATGAATCAGTCGCCCCCCCCCGATCTTCTTCAGCAAAGATTTTCACGTGCGTGATGTGAAAATTAATACTTCAAATACTTTCGGCGAATTCACCGCCTGCTGAACGGAGTCGGCTTAGCAAATAAAGCGCAGGATCAAGTCTCAGTGATTGCACGCCTGTGTTAACATCCCACGGATAGCAAAGAAAAAAAGCGTGGGGTATTTCTTTTTTTGAAAAGCATTTCAACGAACGGACAGGTGGAGGAGCTATTTGGCAAGGTATCGTCAGACCGTCAACGTGATGAACAGAATGATTATTTTTTTCTCTTTAAAAACTCGTTCACGGTTCTGCTTTTCAAAAAAATATTGTTATGATTTATATTATTCTTTTATTATTGCGATTGCATCCAGACCTGCCGCCAGGGTCCTGCCTTTCCAAAGGTGTGACACGTTTTGTCATTAAAACAAACTGTGCAAAGCCTCGTCGTCGTTCCTGACTGCCGCACAACGCTGCTGTATGTTAACTCGTGGCATCTAATGGGGGGGATGCAAAACACTGCTTCAGTTCTGAACCGCTCGAAGTCACTTAGCACTCCCCCTTCGAGCTGCTGCAAGGAAGTATTTTTGAACTCGGATGAAAAGACTCGCATTGACTTCAGTTACAACCTAAACAATATCAGGCATCGTTGATTCTGTTGACTGATCCAAACATCTGAAGAAATGATTGCCGGAATCTATCGCAACGACCAGCACTGGGGCGAACAACAACAATATTACATTTTGGATAGCGCCTTTCAAGTTGGGAGGATGTCCCAAGGCACTGGACAGATGATAGTTTGATATCTGCGACCGTTATAGGTGTTTTGCCTACAAAAAGTGTACACTTGGCGTGTGTACAGTCTGTCCAGGGAAGCGCCGTGAGACGCCCTCTCGACGTGGAAGGCACTATACAGTATTCAAATGCAAGGCTTATTATCGTGTTGATCAAGGTCGAATCATTCCCTGTAAGTGCTCTTTGCAAGGCTGTAACTCAATTGCTGTGTTCAGCGGTGGAGTTTCAATGTTTAATGTTGCTTTCGGAACCTCGGGCTTGTTTTCGTTTTGCCCGCGTTTCGCTCGAAACCGATTGTTTCCTCTACTCTTAGACAATCAACTCGGGAAGTCACATCTTTACAGCGATGCTCCCTTTGCAGCGAAAATGTTGTGCAAAAGCCCTCCTGATTTATATTTATGACAGTTGACGTGACATTTTGATGTGACGAATGCATCAAATGACTGCAGATACATTTGTTCCGCTTGTTCATATTTCGCTCGCCTGTTTTTCATTCTGTGGCTTTGGGCATCGCAGGTTCATAGCTCCCGGCTCACGTTGCTGTTGGAACCTATCCCTGAACAGGTTGGTGCATTACGTCACTGAACATTCAGGGGATGGTTAAAAACATATCAGCTAAACTACTCAGAGAGGTTCACTCCCGCTGGCTTGTGTTGTGCGAATTATTGTAGCTAGATTTTTATTTGGTGCGTTAGCCAAATGGACTGCAGCTAAACAAAACCACATTAACAGTCCTGTGAAATCACCTCTGATATAATATGGTAAATATAGTAAACTTTACGTTTGATATGACACATTTTCGCATTGGGAGGATGCCACAAAGCATTTCATGGGTTAGAATAACACTCCTAATAATAATGACAGTCCTTGCATTTGATATAAAGCCTTATCACACCTTCGAGACATCTCAAAGCACTTCGCGGAATATAGTATAATAATATATTGTAAAGCGAGTTGACTGTATATTTAGTGGGCGGAACGCGGCAGCCGCAAACAGCTCTGAAATAAATCAACAATTTTATTTGGAGGATTGTTGGCCTGTAATAAAAGGACAGACCTGCAAGTCTGTCTCCAACTTGGTCTTCACCTCTAGGTCAAAAGGCTGTGGCTTTAATTTCACCCATTTGGTCTGATAAGCTGATAAGCTTGTCTGACATTCCAGTGCAGTTTGGAGAGAGTTTTTTTGGATGGCAATCCTTGGCGTGTGATGAGACCATTAGCTTTATCCTTTCCCTCACCCAAGTTTATTGGAGTCTTAAATTCGATCGTCCTTCTTTGCAACCAAGCGAGAGGCTAATCTGACATGATAAGGCACACAATGGATTATGTTTGTTCTGGTCCTCCTTTTCCAAATTACACAGAGAGCAAACCAGGTGTACGCTTCCTACGTACCAAGCCCTATTCTCAAATTCGGAGAAATATGTTTTGCATTCTAACAAAAATTGTTTTTCATATAACATAATTATAGGAGCCAACATAATTTGTGCTCCGAGCATTAATAACACAAGTGTTTCTTTCATTAGTATCTATGGCAATGCAATGCTGTCAGCAACTGCTACAGAAATTCAAAGGTTGCGCAGACACGTTTCATTGTTGGCAAAGCATTGCATTGCAAAGTGCACAGAGCAAATCTAGAAATCCAACAGCTCGTGAACTAGTGTCCGGCGATATATCGATATCTCGGTTATATCGGTCAAATTTTTCATATCGATATGCAGATATTGGAAATTCCAATATATCGGTATATCGAAAAATTTGATATGAAAAAAAAATATCGGTATATCGTGTCCAGCGATATGTCGGTATATCAGTTATATCGGTATAAAGGGAACCTTTTCAACTTACCTCGTGGCCGGCAATGCAAACCTCCTGGGCCTAGAGCTTGGAATGCGCGCGCATATCGGAATGCGCGTATACCTCCAAATGCGCGCGCATGCTCAATATAAAAAACCCACCGATATCAATATATCGGTATATATCGATTTGAGCCCACCGATATATCGATATCGGAGAATTTTTAGGTCGACCCTATCGTGAACTCAAACGATTGAATGTATTTTTTCTTTCAAATAACGCTATTTCTGGAATGGAGCGTATTCGAAAAGTTAGCGCGGTGGCTTCCATTATTAGGGATTTACTCGAGCGAAAGGACCTTTGGCATAAATTAATTGAAGCCCGAAGCCCTTGAATCGGGGCAGGAATCGGGTTTTTGATGGAGGGAGGATACCCCTCAAAGATCTCACCTGCCAACTGGGACAATGTTGCTTTAAAATCACTCCATGCACAATTAGGAAACGATTGCTTAACGCACTGTAAAATCAATTTAGATTTGTCAATTTAACATATCAGTTAAAAATAGCGACAGAAAGTAGTTGAATGAAAGCTAGAACAAAATGTTCAGGCAGAGTCAGCTACCGATGACTGCTGTCTGGTAGATTACTTGTGCTATATGACACGAAGTAATGTCTGGGAATGTGTTTGGGTGGACACACAGATCGTGCTTTTATGACTTTTTTAAATGATGCTTTTTCTATCACTCACTTTGATGTTTTCCCTCAGTGCTTCTTCCATTTTAGATACATTAACTCTTAATGCTTAACTCTTGCCTTCCCTGATATTTGTTCTCAAACTGCGTTTGCACCAGTGAAGGAAGGCACAAAGTTGCCGTCGTTCGACTTCTCAGTCGCTCGGCTGGCTGCGGCTGCCTGTTTGTCCCTCGGCTCCTCTCTCCGCTATCGGCCACTGCACTTTCAGCCACTGCTCCCTAAATATTTGGCACTCTTTTCCCCAATCCCTCCACCTTGCCCTCTCCCTCCCCTCTTACATTTAATAATAATAATCCTTGTATATGATGCAGCGGATTGTGGAGCTCCTGTGGTTCAGTGGTTAAAGCACTTGGGAGACCTGTGTTCGAATCCAGGCAGGTCAGGACCAAACATTGGGCAAGTTTCCTTACTCCACACACGTGCCTAATAATAATCCCTCCAAAAAAACCACAATAATAAAATTGGTCATTTCAATCCACGGCTGTTTGTGGGGGACGCTGCTGTGCGCAATTGGCTGCCGCGATTCGCCCACAAATTTGACAGTCAAATTTACACTATATTCTGTGAAGCGCTTTGGGATGTCGATAAGATGTGAAAAGCGCTATGTCAAATACAAAAATTATTATTATCACATCTTCGAGACGTCTCAAAATACTTCACAGGTCACAAGAACTTTTTCTTCAGCCATTATTATTATTTAATAAGAAGAAATTGAATAATTAGAATTTAATAAGAATAATCGTTTTCATTTCACAGGTCGTTGGGATGTTTTGAAGCAATTCACAGAACATATTGTAAAGTGCATTGTCTGTGTATTTTCTTCAAGTGCTTTCAAGGAGCTGTCCCACATGGCGGAGTAGCCAGAGTCAGTCTCACAACATTTACTAGGACAGTCAGAGGTTAAGACACCCCCCACCCACACACATATGCGTACACTCACACACAACAACAAAATCAACAAAAATACATGTATAGAATGTCTTTCACATTGGCAGGACGTCCCAAGGCGCTCAAACACACACATACACACACACACACACAAGTATATTTCTGAATGCATGATTGTATCCGACAACAGTTAAAAATACAGGCAATGAAAGAATGCATGATTAAGAGGAGTTTTATTGACTTGCTCCGGCAAGCGAGGAAAAGCAGACTGAAGCAGACTGCATCCCATATTTAATGCAAAATGAATCCTCTCGACTCACATCTGCTGTTTTGAACCATTGTGACTCACTGTACTCTGGTTAATTCCCGATTACAATTAGGCTTTCTTATTTTCCCATCACCAAAACGGTCTCGGCAGATGACAGCTTGACGTGAGAATTAAACCCGATTTCAATTTTTTTTCAAACTAAATGAAGACTAATGGCCGAGAAAGGTCATTATAGTTGGTGTTAACTACGCATTGTGTGAGTGCAACATTTTTCCATTACGCTTTGAAATCGCTTGTTTACGTGCAATCGGCGGGGATATAATCAAACGAGAGCTTGCGTTTGTGCTACACTGTCTCGCTGTGAACTCATTTACTCGAGACCCAAGTTGAATGCAAGAAGTCAGGCATCATTGCTGCTTGTTTTTTTAATGTACTGCAGGCGGATGGCATTGTGATTGGAAGAAAGGATCAGCCCAGGTGGACATTGTCCCAGCTTTTGGGCACACTCGCCCAGTATACAGCCATCAAAATGAGCAATAGTGTGTGGCACAATGGAGAGAGTACTGGTATAGGTTTCAGCAAATACCCTGTTTATCCATTAGCAGGACAAAAGAGTGTGTGCTTCCAATGCTGGGAGGGTTACATTTCATTGAAGCCAGCGGTCAGCACATAACCTCCACACACACACAAAAAAACCAAGGTTGCAATCAGACAATGGCTCACTGAGCCAGAACAAATTTGATACACTTCCGAATAGCACTTGCTTGCGACCTTTACTGAGAGAAATTATTTATTTTCCCCCAAAAAGCCAGCTGCTTTACGGGCGTTATACACACACACACACACGATCCACTATTGACTTTTTCTGTCAAAGTTGCTGTTCGTTTGTTTTTCTCTCTTGGTTTTTAGATCCTTGTTGATGCTGGTTACAGAGATAATAATACTAAAAAAAAATCCTTGCGTTTGATATAGCAGCTTTTCACGTCTTCTAGACATCTCAAAATGCTTCACAGAATAGACTGTAAAGTGAATTGACTGTATATTTGTGGGAGAAACGCGGCAGCCGATTGCACACAGCAGCGTTCCCCCACAAACAGTCGTGGATTGAAATGATCTATTTTATTACAGTATTGTGTTTGTTTGGGGAGGGATTATTATTAGGTGTGTGTGTGTGTGTGTGTGTAGAGTGACAAAACTTGCCCAAGGTTTTGCCCTGACCTTACCGGATTCGAACACAGGTCTCTCGCTTGTAAGGCGAATGCTCTAACCACTGAGCTACAGGGTTCCACTAGATATTCAGGTTGTGCAGCGACCCGTGTCCTGTCAGGGATAGTAGTGGTGGCGTTGGATGGGGGTTAGAAGAAGTGGGAAAGGCAAATATCAATGAAGAAATATAAAAGGGATGTTTATCCATAAAATAAATGAAAACCTCGATCGCAATGGCTGGGATGGGACTGGCAGTTAAATCGTCATATCCCTCCCCCTTCCCCAACTGAACAGAAATTTGATTATTCGGTGTTGAGAGTTCAGGTGAGGCCATAGTTTCGAAAAGAGACAATACACCTGAGATTGCCACAATGAAAGCATGTTGTGAAGATCTCTCACAAAGGCCATTGTCATTTGCGATGTCTTGCGTAACAAATGCCTTGTTTCAATTGAGCCCGTTCATTCGCCCGAAGACAAATGGAAGCGCGGTATTTTCTTTTCTGTTTTTTTAATTATTGGCAGAGCTCATTAGTCGAGAGACTTAAAGCATTCTTTATTTGCTATTAATTCATGCAGCTGCACAGAAGAAGCCTGAGCATTTGCATAATTTAAACCAACAGTTGTGCGAGCGCAGAAGTGCGAGTCTCGAGTAGTTTCTCGCGCAGTTTTCATTTCTCACAGACCCAACCGAGCTCATAACCATCTGAATATTCATTGGTTAATATTTTGTACAACTCAAGCATTTTCCATGATGCAAAATTTTATACCGCCTGACACGATTTGGATCAGGATAGCTTACACATAAACTGTTTACCTATCAGCATTTTTAATGCATTCACTGCTATTATATGAACATCATTTTTAATAGGTGTTTCCTGCTATTCTGAACACTCGTGATGTATGTGTTTTTATAACACTGTTTATGTAGCAGTGAATGCAGTTCACGCTTGCATTCTGTCTTATCAATATGGAATATGCCTTGTGCTTTATTCCACGCGAGACAAATAAGATGGCTACAATTATGTCAGCAATTGATATAGCCGTCTGCAGTCTTCAGCCTTTGAAAAACACAATTACTGATGATGGAAAACGGGAGATGTATTGCAGAATGAAAGCCTCGCTGGCCTGTTTTGTTACACAACAAACCTATTACACGTTTAAGTCCCAAAGCGAAAATGTAGTTTTGTTCTGCATTATGATATCAAGGCGCAATAATTGAAATTATTTTTTTCAACAAAAGGGCTTGCTGTTTTGTTCCACTTGGAAAGTGATAATAGAGTCATTTGAAATTCCTGATGAAATGTGCATTTTTACTATGTCGTGATATTATGTCAGAAATACTTCATCTCAGCTCGAAGACTCCAAAGGTCGCTGCCTGGCTGAGACTAAGAAAATGCTGTTCATTTCATTCATTACTTTGCTCGGTTTGAAAAAGATCATTGCTGGTTATTTATGTCAGGAGCAAAGTGGGAGGGTTCTCGTGAGCTTTGAAGGTGGAAATGCATGTTAAGACGTTAATCTTGCCTCTATTTTCGAAACCAGAATTATTTATTTCTAATCCCAGAGTGATCGTACAATAATAGCTCCAGTTGAATTGAATCCTCAATGGAGATTTGGAAGCCAGAAAGGTTTTGAATTCACGGGCTCGTTGCGTAACGCATACACGCTTCCTTCAATGATAAACCATCCTGTTATTTGAAACGGAAAGAATTCTACTGCGTTACGACATGAGAAAATAAAATCTCAACCAAACGAAAAGGCCATATATCAAATGCAAGGATTAATATTATCATTATTATCATAATTGGAAGGGTGGGGTGGGGAAGGTGACTGAAAACATGGACAAAGAGTTATGTCTGGAGGTGGGCAGTGAAACTGAAGGCAGGGATACCTGTGTGAGTCACAGCACTGTGAGATTCACTGCAAAGTGCAGTAAGTATATTGGGTAATAATATAATCTTGGCATTTGATATAGCACTTTTCACATCTTCTAGAGCCCCTCAAAGCGCTTCACGGAATATACTGTGAGGTGAATTGACTATGTTTGGGGGTGAAATGCGGCAGCCAATTGCGTCCCACAAATAGTCGTGGATTGAAATAATAATAATAACCCTTGGCATTTGATAAGGCGCTTTTCATTTGGTTGAGACTCCTCATTTAAGGGGATATTTTCTCATGTTGTGACGCAGCAGAATTTTTTTCCGTTTCAAATAACAGGACTTGCCTCAAAGCTCTTCACAGAATATACTGTAAAGTGGTTTGACTGTGTATTTCTGGGCGAAATGACCAATTCATTATTGGTTTTTTTCCTCAAGGGATTATTGTCAGGCGTGTGGAGTAAGGAAACTTAACCAAGGTTTCGCCCTGCCGGGGAATCGAACCAGGTCTCTCGCTTGTAAGGTGAGTGCTCCAACCACCAAGCTACAGGACTCCATAATGGACTCCTTGGATAGGCAAGCAAAGGTGACAAAGATTATGAGGGAGCGTGAGATATGAACCCGAAGCTGAGAGTACGAACGATCTTTCCAGCAGGTAACTAGCTCTTTGTATTCTGTCAAGTAAGTGATGTGGAGAGAGTTGCACTCAGGACCTCGATCAACTTGGAGCTTTGGGGCGCAGAATGTTGAGAATTGCTCAACGGGGTGAAAAAGGGCTCGGACCAGGGAGTAAACCAAACAGTTACTCTCTGCGCGTGCACAATCGGCTGCCGCGTTTCGCCAACAAAATACACCGTCGTTACGGTATTTCCTGTCAGCCAACGCGAGCGAAAAATATTGCGTTCCTCATTTGCAGTCTGGCAGCGAAATTGAGTTTCTTCGCCAATGCGAAGCTACTTTCTTCTTCAGAGAAACTTTCGAGACGAATGAATTTGCCGATGAAATTACAGTAAAGCAGTCAGCCCTTTTCTGTTACGGGAAGCAAATTTGCCATTTCAAATCTGTGGCAGTTTTTGATGACTTTTCTCTTATATACAAGAGCGCGGGCAGCAAATACTTTGCATCTCCCTGTCGTGACAAGAAAATGATGAAGTGTCCGTGGATATTATGTGCAGAAATAACTTGGGGGAGTGGAATGGGGTGTGTGTGTTTATGTGTGTGTGTTTGTGTTTGTGTGTCGGTGGGTGGGTGGGGTGGTGAGGCATGGGCGGAAATACATGTGCTATTAGGAAAAAAACCTTTAGATAAAAAGCAAATTGGATTCTATTGAAAAGAAACACCATTTGAGAAAAGTGGAGAGTGAAGTCAGAATAGAAAGTGACAGTAAATAAAATAAAATAAGTGGAATGTATTACTGTGGGGATGAATGCTCCGTGGCTCCTATAAACTGGAATAATGGACACCAGCTCATTGCATCTGAAAGGCAGTCAATGATTTTGTAGCCTTGAGATCCCTAGTTTAGTGGCAATGGCTGGAGTATTTATTGCCGCTATCACTGAATAAGGGCTATCTCAAGAGCGCGACTTTTCACCGACGCATTAACACTGACAGTCGCGGGTCGCGAATGGATGATTTCCCCCCCACTCCCCTCCCACTTTTTTAAAAAAAATTTATTTAATGGACTCTGCCGACACAGAGCTTGAAACGCCGAAAAAATCTCAAAGGAGATTTAAACAGACCGATGCTCAATGTCGGGCCGCCTTTCATCCAAATAACTTACTCCGAAGCTCGTGTACCACAGAGCTAAAGAAAAGCATTCAAGCATTTGAACGAAAGCATTCCGTCAAAAGGGTATTATTTTTCTCCGTAATATTTTTCCAAATTGCCTTCTGTATCATCAAGCCAACCAAACGCTTATTTTGTTCAATTCTGGTCACCACACTATAGAAAGGATGTGAAGACATTGGAAAGGGTACAAAGAAGATTTACTAGGATGGTGCCAGGATTGAGGGACTTCAGCTATGAGGAGAGGCTAGATAGGCTAGGGTTATTCTCTCTGGAGCAGAGAAGATTGAGGGGAGACCTAATAGAGGTTTATAAGATCATGAGGGGTTTCGACAGGGCAAACAGAGAAAAACTATTTCCACTCGTGGGCGAATCTGTGACTCGTGGTCACAGATTTAAAATAGTTTCAAAGCGAAGTAGAGGGGAGCTGAGGAGAAATGTTTTCACTCAGCGAGTTGTTCGAATCTGGAATGCATTGCCTGAAAAGGTGGTGGAGGCTGATTCGATAACAACTTTTAAAAGGGAATTAGATCTTTATTTAGGGAGAACAGGTCTATTAGGCTATGGGGAGCGGGCAGGGCAGTGGGATTGAATCGCTCTTTTCAAAGAGCCGGAACAGACTAGATGGGCTGAATGGCCTCCTTTTGTGCCGTAAAATTCTATGAATCTATGAATCTAATTATACTGTGTGATCTCTTCTAGTGTTGCCCCAGTACGGCAGTGTAACCTCAATATGACAATTCTGTCTTTTAGTCTAAGCTCTACTTGGGCTAAGTTTTCTTACTCCACACCCACGCCTGATAATAATCCCTCCAAAAAAAAAACACACTGGTCATTTTCAATCCACGACTGTTTGTGCGGGGTGTGGGGGGGGGGGGGGGGAACGCTGCTGTGCGCGATTGGCTGCCGCGTTTCGCTCGCCCACAGATATGCGGTCAATTCACTTCACAGTTTATTCCGAGGGGCGCTTTGAGACATCTAGAAGACGTGAGGAGCGCTACATCAAAAGCAAGGGTTTGTCATTATTATCGTACGGACATCCGGTTGCTCAGTGGGCAAATGGATTCCTCGGTGTGAGGACAAGGTTGCGCTCATCTATCAATCCCTGTTTGAAAATAAATCTTTGCACCTGGAGGCGACACCTATATTGTTGAATGTTCCAGGCCGCTTCACAACGCGATCGTGTGATTATCGTGTTGTAAAGTCTTTGTGGTGCGCGGGCTGAAAGACGTCGGGCGAACACATACGCCCGCTGAATTGCAACGTGGTCGACTCGCGTTATTCTGTCGGAAAAGCCAGGCAGCCAATCTGCGCTGAGCGATGTACTGCGAACGTTGCTGCGAAGCGAACGGCCAACATTATCCGAACGATCCCATTGAAAGCAGCCTGTTGCTGTTCTCTGGGAAATAAAGCGATTTAATTTCGGGCATTAGAAAAAAAACGGAAGCTCGCGCATCGTGTGGGGGGGTGAACGTTTTCCGATCTTTGCCACAAAAAAAACGCGTTTATTTTACATTCGTTTGACAGCCGCAAATGTGACGCACCCGAGATAAAGGAGAGGAGAAGGGGCACGGTGGCATAGTCTGCTGGATTTGTAACATTGTCAGCCCAGCTTGACATTGCTTTCAGCCACAGGAAGGTTTGGGAACAGTTGTTCTTCGCGATGATTAGTGGTACATTGTTAAATCCCTGCTGCGAAAATAACTAACTATCCAACCTCACATGTACCTCTCTGACAGGACTGGTACAGGAGAATTGCGCACTCTCTCAGGCTCGTCTCTTTGACACATTCCTCGGGATGTGTGCGCGTGAAGGGAAAGTGGGTGGAGAGGGAGAGGCGTTTGCAGGCAGCTACTTGTGAGACAAGAGCCTTGGAAGGGTAGATAGCGAGGGGACATAGGCGGACATGAGAATGGGATTGGGTTGATCAGGGTGAGATCCAATTACCCGAGCTTGACTGAGGATGAACGCATGCGAGGCTTCATGTGTTGTAGGAGGCAACAGCTGAGTGCCATGCGATTGGCCGTGCAGCCATGATGGGCTGGTGCAGAATCGTCCGTGTGTTAACTACGTGAACAGTCACATTGAATATATGTAACCTCGACGGCGCGCTCAACTCGCACGCCTTGTGCGGAGAGGCGTGTGGCCGAGACATCGGCCAACCTTCTCAGTCAGTCAGCGGGTGCAATACGGCAGGTGACAGGAGCCCCCGAGGGTTGACAGGTGTGTGCGCACTCCCACCGCGAGGCCAGGAATCGCGAGAGGGAAAGCCAATCTGAAGAGCCTTTATGAAATTAAAATCGTCCCTGAGGTCCAATGAAGCATTCACTGCGCACATATGGCCGTCGGGGAGCCAACCCAATGCGTTTACCAGCACAGGAACACTCTAGCTCATCCACGAGCAGATGGTATGTGACCAACGAGCAGGTTCCTCCAGTTGGTTCATTCCTTTTCGTGCCAAAAAACACCCTTCCGAAAAAAAAAACCCGACACAATAATAAAATTGGCCATTTTCAATCCACGACCGTTTGTGGGGGGCACTTTGCTGCGCGCAATTGGCTGCCGCGTTTCACCCACAAATATATACAGTCTATTTCACTTTACGGTATGTTCTATGAAGCACTTTGAGACATCGATAAGACGTGAAAAGCATGATATCAAATGCAAGGATTATTATGATTATATTATTATTATTGTGAAACTTGCCTCGCTGCGATACTGAATCACAGGGGGAGGGGTGGAAAGTACAAATGATTCAAGCGAGGCACTGGACTGAATATCGTTCTATGAAGAAGCAACAGCGAAGCCTTGAAGATAAAGTGTTCCTGTGATGATGAATTTCACTGTGGCATTAGGACTGTTTTGATATTCCATCCGCTGTGTCAACATAATTTGCATTTTAGGCACTTTTCTCTATTTCAGCCAGGCGCAAGATGACAAATGAGCTCGAGATTTCTTCTCAAATATATAATTCATGTAAATTAGCCACGTGGAGTCTCACAGAATCCTTCCTGAGGCGTGCGCTTATTGCGGAACGACAGAGGAACCGGCTGGAAATGAAACGGGGGGGGTGAAAAAAATCCGATTGTTCTCTTCAGGACTTGATTTTGTCTTGTCCAGAATTTCATGACTTGCGCTAAAAATTCAACCTGTATCTAGAATAACTCTTAGCGTTTCATAGCACGCGGAATTCAGGCAAAGTGGGTTTTTTTTTCGCGGGAAAGTTATTAAACTGTGGAATGGTTAGAGATGCCTTCCATCGGATGAGACATTGAAACACTTCTCTCGTTAGAGATTCTGTGGAGTTTCTCCCAGCGTCCTGGATATGTGCAAATTTGCCGCTGCATGAGATACAAACGCCCCGACATAGTCCGCAGACGCCGCACTTTACGGTAAATCCTGTGAGGCGCTTTGAGACGTCCTCCTCGCGCGGAAGACGCCGTGCCCAACACGAGTCTTCTCATCGCGGAGTTCCTGCAGCTCAGTGGTTAGAGAGCACTCGCCTTTGCAAGCGAGAAACCCGTGTTCGAATCCAGGCAGGTCAGGGCGAAACCTTGGGCAAGTTTCCAAAAAATAAACCCATGGATCTCACCCAAGATTTCACTTTGAAAGGCGTGTGTGGTTTCCCCCCGCCACCCACCCACCCAGAGGATTAAGATTGAACAGCATCTTGTTTATCAGCTGATTGTGTTACCGTTGCACTTTTGCTGTCGCATTTTTCCAACAACAAAAAATGACAACTTAACCCGTCAGCTGATTTACTCTGGCAATTAGATGCATATTAACTTAAAGCACACGCTGTGCCGCACAGTTTGATTTAAACACTTTCAAAACACTTGCTTGATAACCAATTCATCTGCCGACAAGCTGATCTTCGCACTAATGATCCAACAGTTGCCGTGTCTCAGTTAGAAGCCCTCGAAGAGTAAATGTAATACCATGTTCCTTCTCGCTGTAAAACATCTTTTTTTTCTCTCTCTCTCTCTCTCTCTTTCTCTCTCTCTCCGATTTTACCCGGTGAATTATTAATGGTTTCAGTTCGCTCCGGGAAGATCTATTTCAACCGGAACGCAAAACAGCAAGCATTGGTTTTCTGCCTTCCACGATTTAAACTCTGTGAGCCTTTTCCAAAACGTTTTTTGTTGTGACTGCGTTTCTATATGTATGTTCAAAAAAGAAGCCCAGATACAACTTCCAGCACAAGTCAGTTCTGTGGTGTCTTTCCGTGAAGTTACAGGAAGGAAGGGCAGACAAACACACGGAAGAGACAAACCCCCTCGCGAACCACCCCGCCCCCACTCCGTTGCTTCTCATTACTTTTGATGCCGTCTCCTTTCCCAACCTAAACTCGCTTCCCATTTCATGGCAGCGTCAAGCTGTTTATTAAATGACCGCAGAGTGAATAGATCTTCGAGCAGATGGTTTGCTCGAGCCGGCATTATTGAAAGCTCACAGAAGAGGTGTACCGCTGATCGAATCAAACCACCCACGTTTGTCTCGGGAAACAAAACGACACAGGTTTGGGCGATGAGTTTGATTTCTTAAAGTTTTTTGTGTGGTTTTTGGCAACCGGATGTGCAATTGGCAACGAAGTGCGCAACAGTCGTGACTGATTGGTTACATTGGCAATCAACAAACAATGTCTCTGTGTCACTGACAACTGACCGAAACGGTTCTGAACGATATTCTGTTCTGCACAGGTAGCACAGCACACGTGTGGGAGGCAGACATTTTGTTTCTTGAGGAACGAGGGCCTCTGTGAAGGACAGCAGCGAGATTGAGAAGTGTCGATGGAATAGATACAATTGTGCGATGACCCTAAGCTTCTGTTTTTAGCTAAAACGCCGGAGTTGAAAGAGGAAAGTGCGAGGTGTTGATTTGCCCTGTGAGAAATGCAAAAGCTTTGAAGGATTGATTCGCAGTTTAATTTCTGTTTTAATACATTAATAATAAGAGGAAGAAGAATCCTTGAATTTGTTATGGTGCTTTTCACACCTTATCAACGTCTCAAAGCACTTCACAGAATATACTGTAAAGTGAATTGTTTGTATACTTGGGGGGAAATGGGGCAGCCAATTGCATATAGCGGTGTCCCCACAAACAGGCTTGGATTGAAATGATTGTGTTTTTTTGGGGGGAGGGATTATTATTAGGTGTGGAGTAAGGAAACTTTCCCTAAGATTTCGTCCTGATCTGCCTGGATTCGAACACAGGTCTCACGCTTGTAAGGCGGGTGCTCTTGCCACCGAGCTGGAGGAGCTCCACACTCCACAAAGTTTTGAATCCTTTCCGTGTCTAAATGACATACATCGAGGCTCGAGAAAGCATCAGTACAGCAATTTCAAGCAGTATCTCCCGATTCGGAGTTCTCGTGTCTGGAGCGAATTTTTTAAAAAAATTTGTTGCGTTGATGCTACATGTTATTAGCCATTGTTATTAGCACAATGGGGATTTCGCTGGTGCCTGTTGAGCAGTTTTGAATCCACACTGTGGAAAGGCTTGGCTGTAGAACTCCACTCAGCAGGCTCTGGCCCTCTCCTCGTCCCCCGACTCACCTCCCCCACCATCGGTGGGCGAGCCTTTAGCTACTCTGCCCCCAACCTCTGGGACTCCATCCCGCAACCTCTCCGCCTCGCCCCCTTCCCTCCCTCCCTCCCTCCCTGGCCTCCTTCAACTCCCGCCTCAAGACCCTCTTCTTTGATGGTCCCATCGGCAACTCCTGATTTCAATTAACTTCGGATTCTTCTTTGAAGACTGAGGTAGGATTACACGGATCTCTCGAGCTCAACCGTGCACTGGCACTCCGGGGATGGGGTATGAGAAGTGTGCGTTTACCTCGCCCGCTTTTTTGCTACAGATATTATTTGAGTCTTGATTGAATTTGCTCTCTGACTTGATGTCGGAAATAGACAGGCTTCGCGAAGAACTTTGAGAACAACATCTGGTGGTTGTTTGAAAGTGCCAGCTCGCTTGCTTCGCTGACACTGGCTGCTTGCAGCTCGCAACTAAATTAGACTTTGCTTTGAACTTGCTCTTATTGCCTAGAAACTGCAGACAATCATGGAATTTCTTACACTCAGTGCAGCAATCAATAACTGTGGGCTGGGTGCACAGAGTGCAGCGCACATTGTGATGTGTTTGTCAATAGACACCAGCACCAGTCAGATGTGGTGCTTTCGTATGCCTTCAGCAAGCTTGATACCTGAGCTCCGCTGGATTCAAGGGTTATTCATCATCAATGTTAATCTGCTTCAATATTGTTAGCTGCCGAGCAAAGGGTTTAACCCATTCTTGTGCACTGTGTTAACCACAGAATTAACCTCGCCGCGCTCTTGTGAAAGGGAACTCAAACTTTGGAGACAACAGCAACAATGATAATTTGGATTTGCGTAGCGCTTTCCCTCCCTCCACGCCACGCGGCGTCTCAGAGCGCTTCGCAATAACGGATCCTCGGGACCGAGCCAGGAGGAGGGGGTGGCCAAACGCGGTCGAAAAGAAAAGTCTTCAGGCGCGACCTGAAGATAGGGTGGGTGGTGAAGGGAGTGAGGAAGGGAGATCCAGAGTCTCGGGGTCTAGTGGCTGAAGGCACGGCCACCGACGGTGAAACGGAGGATTCGGGGGACAAGGAGGAGGCCAGACGCGGTAGAGCGAAGGCAACCGGGCACTGTTGTGAGGAGAGAAACATTTATTGCAGTGTTCTGCGATTCAGTAACAATAATAATTTGGGTAATAATCCTTGCATTTGACATGAGCGTCAGATCACGTCTTCCAGACCTCTCAGAGCTCTTAGCGATTTATTCGAGTGATAGTTGTGGGATTTTTCCTGTCTCCTCTGGCAGTAAAGAGAGCAGTGGGATTGTTTTCAACGCTATGTGGGTCATTACCATTCCTCTTAGGTTGGAGTCTGACCTGTTTGTTTGGTTTCCAAATCGAGCCTCCGACACACTATCAACTCTGCATTACCGTGAAAACAAACAAATAAAACCTTAAAACCTCTTCAGCGGCTGGATAATTCATGCAGAATCCATGCTGTGTTTTCACATCATTTTTTATCTCGCCCACCCACAACAACCCCCTATCAAATAAACTACAAAATGCTGAGAGTTGGAAGGATTGAAATAGGTCGCAAACGCTCGGTTCTGTCATCTCGCCGTTCAGAACAAGTCACTCCTTCCTCACTGTCCACAGTTGATCAATTAATAACAATAATAATAATAATAATAATAATCCTTGCATTTGAAATGGCGCCTTATTACGTCTTCGTGAAGTCCCAAAACGCTTCACAGGATATACTGTAAAGAGAAATGGCTGTTTACTTTGTGGGTGAAATGGGCTGCTGATATCTGATTTCCAGCCTCACCAATGAAGAAGTTTTCCCATTTATTTCTCACTACAAATTCCCAAGTCGCTACAATTCCCTCGAAGCCCCCTCCGAGGCGTCTCGTCGACAATCCACACTGCAACTCCCTTCCCTTTTGGGAATATTCAATCAGAATCCACGAGATCTTTCACACACCCGCCTGAAGGTCCGGGACCTCCGACAATGGGTGGGGGGGGAATTCACCCCTAACTCTGCTCCGAACCGGGAGATCAAAGTGCGTGCGGTGCTGGTTTTGTTTGTCCGGCACGAGGAACGGGGGTGGGGGGGGGAGATGGAGAAGTCCGCTGTGTGTGTGACAATTCATCTCTCTCCATATACTCACCTTGGAATGCTTCCCGCGCTGTGATCTGTCTTGTTTTCTTTCGTGGGGAAGCCAACATTCACCGGTCACTTGCTAACCTCTTGTTGTGATGGATAACAATCGTTGCATTTAATATCGCGCTTTTCACGTCTTCCAGAAAGCGCTTCACAGGAAATACTGTAAATTGAAGTGACTGTATATTTGTGGGCGAAACGTGACAGCCAATTGCGCGCAGCTGCATCCCCCACAAACAGTCATGGATTGAAATGACCAATTTTTACTATTGTGTTTTTTTTAATGTATTATTATTAGGCCGCGCGCGCGCGTGTGTGTGTGTGTGTGTGTGTGTGTGGAGTAAGGAAACTTGCCCAAGGTTTCGCCCTGACCTGCCTGGATTTGAACACAGGTCTCACGTTTGTAAGGCGAGTGCTTTAACCACTGAGCTACAGGAGCTCTCACTTGTTGAACTGTATAGCTCGAGCACACAAGCACCAGCCAGCCACCATTGTGATTTCATTAGGAAAATTAACGCAACTAAGGAGCCCTATGGCAGAGCCGATCTCTGTCGCCTGTCTGGTCAGAGCGAGTCGCAATCCATCCAAATAAAGGTATCAAAACGGGAATTTAAACATCCGTTCCCCGGTGTACGCTGCTTAACATAATGCAGTGTGAGTTTATACTGACCTGGGTGCGGCTTTTACATCAGACAACCCCTGTCAGCTTCCAAATAAATCCTTGGGCTTAGGTCGAGATATTTGTGTTAACATTTCCTCGCTTAAGAAATAAATGCCGAAAACTTGCAATAAATTAGGCGCAAGTCTTTTCCCCAGCGTGATAATGAAGACCGAGTGGTTAATGAAGTGAGAGAAACTGTGCAAATAAAATCACCAAAACACTTTCATCATCCAAAATGGCACTTTTATTAAGGTCATCTCCCCTGAGTCCAATTGCTTTTTGCCCACATGTAGATGCAAACTACTCTCCAGATGCAAGTCTGCTCTTCGCCTCGGCCACACGAGCAAAAAAAAAGTGTCTCGAGAAACTGCACTGGGATTGTGCCAGACGGTCAGGGCTGTTTCGGACACAATCGTGACGCAATATCTTTCGTTTTCTCGTCAACTCGCACGCAGCCCACATCGTAGAATCGCAGTCACCTCACGCCACTCGGCCTACCCCGCCCCGCGCCCTCTCCGATAAATATCGTCAAGGAATTGAACGATCGGGTCTGTTCTGGAACTCAGTCTGGCGTGCAACGTATAAAGCGTTTCGGTTGATGCACTGCACTCAATTTCAATCAATTTTCACAGAACGCCAGTGTTTGCGATCGAACCAAGGCCATGCATTGCGTGTGTGTGTGTGTGTGTGTGAGAGAGACAGAGAGAGAGAGACAGGTAGAATTAAATGAACTAAGAAATGGGGCAGCTTGATACCACACATGCAAAATGCCTAGCGTTGTGAGATTTCCTTCAGTCAGCGAGCTGTTCACGATGGTAACTTGGAGGTTCTAACCGTGAACTATAAAATAAAAATTTGCAGGCGATACAACGCCCAATTGTACGATGATGGATAGAATTGATTTTAAGTTACTCAAACAATATTCATCAGTGGCTTTGACATTTTGTTTTTGTGGTTAATTCGGTGTCTGTCTGTCGTAGGTTGAAACCAGACCGAGAGTTCCACACATAATAATAATAATCCTTGCATTTGATATTGTGTCTTCTAGACGTCTCAAAGCGCTTCACGAATGTACTGTAAAATGAATTGACTGAATACCATCTACCGCGAAACGCAGCAGCCATGTGCTCCACCTACTTAAAGAAAACTTTTCCTGTGTCTGGAATTGCGCTCTATAAATGTAATTTTTTTGTTGTTGTTCAGTCCTCGCATCACAATATCAATTTGTTAAATTTGTAGAGTGTATTTTTTACAGAGTCTAAATGTCTTGCATGAGGACCCAAGAGTTTAACCAGTTAAAAAAATATATTGCTTGCCATTGAAAGTCTTGCCTCTTGTTGTCTATCTTTACCCCGATGCTCTCCCAGCAGAGGGAAGAGAATTGGCTGGATTGTTGAACGAAGCGTAATCTCTCAAACTACACTTACACATAATAAGGAAGAGTATTCATTCAGGTGAGGGTGATGTACGGACTGGATGGAGTTTGTTCATATTGAACAATAATATATAAGAATCCATTCTCTGAAACTCTATCCTGAAGCCCCTCCAACTGACACCACCTCTCTCACCTCGTTCAAGATCCGTCTAGAGACCGAGCTCTTTCGATCGCGCTTTCGGTCAC
This sequence comes from Hydrolagus colliei, assembly GCA_035084275.1. NCBI lineage: Eukaryota > Metazoa > Chordata > Chondrichthyes > Chimaeriformes > Chimaeridae > Hydrolagus > Hydrolagus colliei. The sequence continues at coordinate 1,345,308 of CM068765.1, read as the reverse complement.
GTTTCGCTCCTCGCCACAGTGTTTTTCTCAATCTAAATTCCTCAGTCACCTTTTGTTTTGGAATCGTGCTCTCGGCGTCTTTCACATCCACCTGAACAGGCAGACAGACAGGGCCTCGGTTTAACCTCTCACCCGAAGGACAGCGAAGGACTCTCTGCATTGGAGAATCACCAAAGTCTCTGTCGAGGGCTTTCGAGTATCCTCTCGCTTGGTGAAAAGGCCCCTAAATGTTGTGGAGAGATAGTAATCCAAGTTGCAAATTGAATGCGAAAAATTGGAAATGAAGCAAAAAAAAGTAGAGATGATTATTTTCCTGTAAATATTGCCGTTGAAAAATTAAAATGTTGACGCGGCGTAGGCAGGTAGATGGTGGGAAAAGGTCCAACTGAGATTCCATGGCGGTTTTTACAAGATTGATTTTTTTTTCATCAGGATAAAACGATTTGCTGATATACTTGACAAAATCCATTGCCCGCTCCGCACCCAAATGATCGAACTGGCCTTCGTTTAACGCCGTGTCACCTCGGCCATTTGTGAGCTTGAAACGATTGCTCTCGCCCGTCCACCAGAAAACATTCGCAAACATACTCCTGTATTTCAAGCTGCTGGACAAGAATTTGAAATTTGGTCTTGTTCGGGGTGATAAAGATCTCGCATTTTGAAACTCACGTCGCTTTTAAACGACATAGTAAAGAGGCAAAATCACACAGCCTCCAACTGCAGCTCCCTCTATCCAATTAGTTTGCAGTGAGGCGCAGATATGATTGATGGAAACAGATGATATCACCCATTCGATCATTTTCGAACCCTCGCCTGTGTCCCTTTAATCACCCCCGACGCTGTGGACCTCTGTAGTTAGTTGTAGCGGACTGCCACACATTCAATTTCTTTGGCAGATGAAGCCACAGTCACTTCTGCATCACTCTAATATCCAATTCGACATTCAATCGTGGAATCGCTCATCGTTCTTCGACTCGGAAACATTTCAGCCGATACAATGATGATAATAATGATAATCCTTGGATCTGATATCATGTCTTCTAGACGTCTCAAAGCGTTTCACAGGATATACTGTAAAGTGGATGGACTGTGTATTTTGTGGGCGAAGTGCGGCTGCCAATTGCGCACAGAGCGTCCCACGAACAGCCGTGGATTGAGTGACCCAAATTATCATTCTATAATCCTGTGTCCACAGCCCTTCCTGGGAAGTTCTCTGGATAGAGATGAGGAGCTTTCCTTTCCTTCCTTTCCCTCCCCTCCCTCCCTCCCTCCCTCCCTCTCCCTCCCTCCCACTCACCCACTAATGCAGCACATCCTTTCAACCTTGAAATTCGTCTCAATATCCTCTTGTTTCTTTTCTCTCCTGTAAAGCTGCCAACACGTACCATAGAAAATCGCCTTAGACTCAATCGCGTGGTGCGTTGGTCATTTTGAAGGGATTATCGATCATCGGAGAAGTTTTTATTTTACACACAGATGGGATTTGTGCAGTTTTAATCCCCTGCATTTACCATGAAGTGACCGTGTATTTTGTTGGCAAGATATTTTGTTGGCAAACATTTTTTTGTTGGCAAACTTTTTTTGGGGGGCAAAATATTTTGTTGGCAAAAATGTTGTATTTTATTTGCAAGGCGGATGAAACGGAAACGAAGAGCAAACGTAACAAAATAAGCCTTTTATTGTCTCCTTTTCAAGAACGGCCCGCAGAAGTCTTGATCCATTGCCCGGTGAATGAGTTTGAGAAAGTATATGCCTCGGGGGGCTGAGCTGTACAGCGGTGATAAGCTTCATTTGCTGAGATTGTTCCTGGTAATGAGGGGCACCTTCCCGGCTTGATTAAAACACCTCAGTCCAACGTGTTGTCGCTTGATTGAAACAGAAGTTGCGTCAGTCTCTCTCTCTGTGTTTTTTTTTGTCTTTTCATCCAAACGGACTTCTGAGTGTTTCACAGGCTTGAAACGATTTTCAGAGGGAACAATTTTGGAGGGAGGTGGGAGTGAAACTTGTCTACTTGTTTGGACAATTGTTTGTTTGGAAAGCAGTGATATCAGTTGCTTTGGTGGTTCAGTGATAGGAATTTTTTGTCTGACAGGCCTGGGTTTGCTTACTGGCCAATGCACGTCAATGTTAGTAGCTTCGAGATGCTCTTATGAAGGATTACCTGCCAAAGCAAAATATTGGCCAGGGATTGTGCTGCTGTTTGCTGTCTCTAGTGTCTGTGGCCTACAAGTCTGTATGTGAGTAAGGACAGGGTTAGCCTTGACTGTTACTTCCTTCAGTTTCAAAGGAGCTGCCAACACAATGAGTTTCCAGGACAACACATAAGGAATTTAACAAGTATATATATGTATTTTTTTTGCTGATAGTGGGCGAGCGATGATAACACTCAACGTCAAATGGGACACATTTTCTCATTTCAGGCTTACAGAATCCATATCCGTCACTTGGACTTTTGAGCGCAGTTATAGTTTAGGATTCCTTATACTTGCACTTCACTGGATTTTACTGTCAAGTGTAGTGACTGTGTATTTTGCGGACTGTTGCCGCCACGGTTAGACGTCACACAAACAGCGTTGATGCAAATGACCAAATTATATCTGGGATACTGTGCGGGTGTTGTTAACTTGGAGACCAGGAAAGCATGTTCATTTTTTGCCTCTATTAATACAGGATTCCCACCCCCCCACCACACCCCTCCTATCATTGTACTGGAGTGTCAGTCTGGACGCTGAGCTGAAAGTATTCAACTGGGGTTTGAACCCACAACTGCCACAATCTCTGACTCAACAGGGCCAGTACTGACTCTTTAGAAAGCAAGTCTCTTCCAGGAACTCTCCGAGTGTGTTTCACCCTTTTTCCTTTTGGCTTATCATGATTTTCAGGAGCTGCTGTCAGGGAAGCAGCATTTTTCTCCCTTCTTTTCAAACCGCGTCATTTTCAGAGTTTCCGGTGTGTCTGTCCAGCTGTGATTTGGTTGACTTTTTTGTAGCATTGGATGCTGTCGATGTGCGAAAAGCAATCGACTTAGTAGAACTCAGCAAAGAATTCACTGGCAAGCTGAGAGACTTTGGCTTGCCCCCGCCCCCGCTATCTGTCATCGATAAGCCTCGTTCCGAGGACTGGGGAGGGCTGGCAAGTTTGCGGAAGGGAGGCTTGCATTTTTCAAAGGGAAGGAAAACAACAATGACCCTTCATTGGATGTCGCGCTTTATCGCGTCTTCTAGACGTCTCAAAAAGCGCTTCACGGAACGTTCTGCGAAGTGAATCGACCGCATATTTGTGGGCGAAATGCGGCAGCCAATTGCGCACGGCAGCGTCCCCCACAAACAGTTGTGGATTGAAGTGACCGAATCATTATTGTTTTTTTTTTGGAGGGATTATTATCAGGCGCGTGTGTGAGTGTGTGTGGAGTGAGGAAACTTGCCCAAGGATTTTGTCCTGCCGGGAATCGAACCCAGGTGACTCGCTTGCGAGACGAGCGCTCTAACCACTGAGCTACAGGACTCCACGACGGGAGCCGAAAAAAGTGCTACCGATCTTCAAGCCTGAATTCCTCATTGAAGACAAACAATTACTGTCGACACAATAATTAAACATTTTTTATATTGCGGTAAAGCACCATTAAATGCCAAGTTTTTGGACCCAAATTGTTTATGCAATTGCGCACTATTCATCAATGTGAATAGAGGAATCAGTCTATCCCATATCAGTAATGTGCTTGTTTTCAGTCATTAGTTTGCAGTTTCTATCATAATAGAAATCAACTGGGATATATCGAAGCTCATCAATTCGTTCTTGATTGTATCATTGCCTCTTCAACCCTTTCGAAGATTTGTTGTTGTTCTTGCGTGCCAATTAATTTTTTCTTGGTAATTCTCTTGCGGTTGAATTACACTCGTGTTACAAGTCTTCGCCTAAATAGACAGCATTAAACTGGTGTACACAAAACATATCCTTTTGGTTTTTACAACCTACAAGAATTACTGTGGATTTATCAAGTGAAGAAACCTCATCTCTGGATGTTAGATGATTTTATTTGAGTCAGGCTGTTTTTTTTTAATTCCTTGCTGCTCCGCAGAAATTCCGTTTGTTTCTTTTGCATACTGCTTGAAAATACCTCGCCAAAATGCGTTCCAACCCGATGCACTGAATAATCACTGCCTCTGTTCGGTAATGAAAATTCCTGTGACACAGACTGACATAATAATTCATGCAGATTGAAACTGCGCCGGAATTTTGTTTGCTCCCTGTAATTCGTAGCATATTGAATAGCGGTGTAATCGACGATTTAAATTTAGAATCCCAACGGGTCGTGTTTAGGCAGGGATCGACGGGCTGCGTACTGTGGCATCGCGTACTATATCAATGCCCTGTTTGTTGAGCGAGTCAATCGTGGTGGGTTGTTTGGAAGGTGTTTTGATCTTGTGCAGTAAATTGCACTTGGCTGACTTCAGAAAATCATAAGCTACTGTAGAGTAATACTACCTTGATGTCGCGCCTTATCAAGTCATCGAGACATCTCGGAGCGCTTCGCAGAACAGATCGTTGAGTGAATTCCTCCCGACGTGAAAGGCGCTCCATAAAAGTAATCTCGTTGTTGCTGCTGCTGTTGTTGTTGTGCATTTTGTGCATGAAACACAGCAGCCAATTGCAACACAACAGACCAGTCCCGCAGACCAGTCATGGGTTGAATCACCAAAAGATTAGTATAATTTTTGTGATGAAGTGATTGTTGACCCCAAGATCGAGATTCACCAATCGACTGACAATTGTGTTGCTGCCGGTAGGTAAACAGAAGCCTGTGGAATAAGGAAACTTTTCTAAGGTTTTCGCCCTGCCTGGGAACCGAACCCGAGTCCTCTCGTTTGCGAAGCGAGTGCTCCAACCAGTATGCTTTACCGCACGTCTCCATCGCTTGGGTTTCTTCTGCATTATTCCTCTATCCATTTATCTACTGCGACCTTGAGTGTTGAGGCATCTCCACTGCTGCCCTCCTCCTTCGACGAGGGGTCCCATCGGCCACTCCAAATCCCTCCCTTTCCCTCCTTCCCTCCCTGTCCCCAGCTCGGGTCTGAAACAATGACTGTCCGGCATCTTGGGACGTCCTCCTGACGTGAAAGGCGCTATACAAGTGTGATATTATTGTTGTTGCTGCTGCTCGAGAGAGAGAGAGAGAGGGGAGGACAAAAAGTCGAGATAAGTTTTAAATCTCCGCTTTTGCTTTCTTCACCCGTACGTTAATGTTGACGGCTTAAGGCATCCCTGTGCGTTCTACTCAGGCTTTACCTGGGAACAGAAACAATAATATCATTCCGCCCCGTAATTGCCAACAGTTTTGCCTGATCCGCATTCAGCCTTTACTCCCCGGCGACAAGCAACATTACATCACAGCGTGCGGCACCAAAATATTTGCAACAAGCCTTCCGGGACGAATGAATAGCTTGGCATTCCTCGTCACCTGCTGAGAGACAGAATAAGCATTTTAAGAGTAAGCGTTGCAATATTGCGCAACCCCAATCTACCCGCACAAAGCGAAGCTCTTGTCTGTCGACGCTCGGCTCTAATCTCTCTGCACTCGGATCATTAATAAGGAATGAGATTCACTCACTTCACACGACCAGGAACCAGAAGCCTGCGAAGGCGAAAGGGAAAAACAAACAAATATCTCGAAACAAAATGAAAGGCAATTCCAGCACATTTCCCTCTCTCTCTCTCTCTCTCTCTCTCTTGTCTCGCTCTGGACTGCGGAGGAACAAACTTGCTGAGGGTGGGAGTTGGGGGGTGGAGGAGGTGGGGGGTGTGTGGTTGGCAAGTGGACAGGGCATCGCTGATGACAGACAAGCCATCGGTCGGTCTCATTGCCAAGGGGCAGATCAGTCATTGCCAGCTGGGATTCTTTTCTTCCCACTCGCTTCCTGTTAACCTTGCCAGCCAAGACTCCAAAGTGTCGGGTGGTCCCGAACTGGACAAGCAGCAGGAAGCTTGCAGAACTGTGTTCTCAATCAGGAGAGGCGCATTTTTTTTTACTGATGAAACACTTCTCCCCCCTCCACCCTCAAGCGATCGCGGTATCTGTATGTCCATGACTGACAGTGCAGTGGATGAGTGGGAGGGGTGAGGTGATGAGGAGAAGGAGGAGAGGCCAGGTTGAAGTCCCAAACAAATCATTGGTGGTCGTCGATGTTGTTGTTGTTGTTGTCATTACCTCATGTTAACCATGTGGCTGTATTTTTAACCTTCAATTCTCAGAACTCCGCCACGGTTTGTCGTTTTCGGAGATTGACTTACAGAATAAAATGGGTGGCGATAAACACCGAGGAATGATAGCAATATAATAATAATAATCCTTGCATTCGATACAGCGCTTTTCACATCTTATCGACGTCCCAAAGCGCTTCTCAGAAATATACTGTAAAGTGAATTGACTGTATATTTGTGGGCGAATCGCGGCAGCCAATTGCGCACAGCGGCGTTCCCCACAAACAGCCGTGGATGGAAATGACCAATTTTATTGCACTGTACTTCTGGCCAGATAAGGCCGGTGGAACCATCAGGTATTAGGCTGAGGCCATGATGCTTGGCAGCTGTGTTGAAAGAACGTCAGGGCGATTGTGAAGGAAAGAATGAGATCAGATAGACTCAAAGGGACTTGTTTACCCGAACCAACGTTGTGTTCTTTTATTACTGAAACTCGGTAACTTCTGCCGGTATCAGGTGATTTGAGTTAATACGAGCCTTTGCGGATACTGATGGAATCAGTGAGTTGGAGTGACAAGCGATCGCAATCTCTGGATGTCGACGACTGACAGAGAGCTTTGCACTTTTAATATTTAACTTCTGAGCAGCGTTCGTTGTGTCAATCAATGGGGGAAGAAGCATATCAGGTGACTGAAAGTGCGCAACTGGCTGCTGCGTTTCACCCACAGTTACACAGTCGATGTACGTTATTTTTCCGTGGAGCGATTTGAGACATCGAGCAGAACGTGAAAAGTGTTATATTCAAATGGAAGGATAATATTAATATTAGTGTTTTATCCCCCTTTAGGATTGCCTTTACGTCACTCTATAATAAATAAAATAATAATCCTGGCATTTGATACAGCGCTTTTCACGTCTCCTAGACGTCTCAAAGCACTTCACAGAATCTACTGTAAAGTGAATTGACTGTATATTTGTGGGCTATCATTTTCAAAGCAAATGCGTGAGATGGATATCAGGCTCCATGGAAGAAACCCCCGAACTGATAGAAACAATTAATGATTTGTTACAGATAATCTTGGCTGGTGGTGTGACTTGGGCGATGAGCTCAGTCAATTGAGCATTCAATACTGAAACAAGCGCAGATGGCTATAATAATACATGAAGTGGCTACAGTACGTCAAAATGACTGATAACTCGTTGGTATGGCGTCCGCCACTTACTGGTGTTTACCCCGCGGATCCACTCTAAGTTAAAGGGCGTGACTTTCGGGAGCCTCAATCATTCTTCAAGTCCGTTGCTTGCATAGGTAGAGAGCAAATATTATTTTGAGTGAGGATCATGAGGATGAAAGTCGCAATTTTACCCTGTCCCTTTTAGAGGGTGCTGTATTTAAAGAGGGAGAGGGACTTGACGATGGCATTTATTGATCTATGAATAGAAATCAAATGGGGAGAAGTATTTAGCAATGACATAAGTGTTTCGGCAGAATTTACTCTCAGGTGAGAATGCTTGTTGGTACTTGGAGGCAGAATCCATATCAGCTTCTAAGTAGGATTTAGATGAATATCTGTGAAAGAGAAAATAAAAAGTTATCAGGGACAAAGTCAAGAGTTAAATGCGACTAAATAAACCTTGTCAGAGGACCAGCTCTGGGCTGAATGGCCTCCTCCTGTGCTGTAAATTACTGTGGAACCTAAGGTTCAAGCAAATAATAGTTTTTTGAAACAGGATTTTGAGAGAAACCACTTAAGCTTCTATCGTGTTGACCACTCGAGTCCGAAGCAATCTGTTTAGAAATTAATTTTCTCGCATTCGCTTGCAAGAGACGGGATTTCAAAGGTGACGGAGACGACCTATTTCTCGAGGTTCGAAGCCGTGTGGTTTTTAAAGGTCTCGCTTTGCGTTCTGATTTGCTGCCGTGCGAATCAGTGGCTGCTCCTGATATCTGACAGAAAGTGGGTCTGTTACACTGCGTCCCCAGATCCAGATGATGAAGAAGGCAGTGTTTGGCTCTCGTAATTCTGCGCCCAAACCTGTGTGTCGTATGGTCAGCCTAACTCGCTCGTGAATGAGACGTGGAAACGCAGGCCTGTCTCTTAAGTCAAAGCCCTATTGCTTCAAGGAGTTCAGTGACTCGCTCCACGGCCAGATAATAATAATAATAATATAATAATAATCCTTGCATTTGATATAGCGCTTTTCACATCTACTGGATGTCTCAAAGCTCTTCACTGAATATACTGTAAAGCGAATTGACTGCATACCTGTGACCAGTCCACCGGCCTTAAAGAAACAAAGAAAATATACAGCGCAGTCAGTTCGATGAGAAACAAACTGATTAAAACATTTTTAAACAGGTACTTTGCGAGGTGCGGTTGAGATTGACTTTGCTGCTGCAGTAATCGTGGTGAGTCTGATTGACCGGAAAGGAAAGATGAATACACACGGCGCGCAATGCTTCAGGCTGAGGGACGGTGAAGGTTAAACTGGGACAGGCAGACACTGCGAAACTGTGGGCTTTTGTTTCTGCGGGATTTCGAGCGAGGGATTAGAGGTTTTGTTCTTTTCTGTGCTTCGGTCCTGATGAAAACAGAATTCGTGTCTCGTGTTACGGTTATGGTTCGGTCACGATCAGTGCCATCGAACAAACGATCCCTTTGTCGCTTTGTCCCCAGCAACGAGTAGGGAATACTCTGAACGACCATCCAGACCACGGTAAATCATTATGGCGTTTAAGCCTAACCGTTAAAGCCAGTTACATGCAGATGGATGGGATCTGTGCAGAATCCTCTTCAAGAGAGTTTCTCACTTTACTTGCTGTTCCCCTCATGCTTTTTTTCCTCTCTCTCTCTTTCTCTTGCTCCATTCGATTTCTTCCTCCATTTCTTGCCTGGACAACACAAAAAAATCAAATGAAATTGTTTCCAGTTTCCAGTGCACATCACAGAAGAAGGCTGACTTGCTTTCTCACGAAACGTTGGCTGACGGAAAACACTGTCTCTTAATTTGGCGGTGTGTGTGTGTGTGTGTGTGTATGTGTGTGTGTGTGTCCTCCAGGAAGCGCTTTGGAACATTCTCAAAGGTACAGAACCATATGTAAAAAAAAATATGATTGTACAATCTTTCTCTTCGCCAACCCATTCCCCCCCCCGCCACACCCATGACTCCACCCAATGGCTTCGCGGTTATTACTGTTCCATTTACCCCAAACATATCCTGAGGCACTGTGTTTGTTTCCAGAAATTTCCTTCAAACAGTTTCATCTCATTCATTCACTCAACTAAAAGCAGACGGAAACCATTAATTTCTCCACCTCTAAATGAATCTCTCGATCTCCCCTTCCTAACTCTCTCCCCCCCCTCCCCCCCTACCCTGCCCCCCCCTCCCTCGCTCGAGTCCCATCCTGACTATTCAGTGCCTTGGGGCGTCCTCCTGATGTGAGACGCCCTCTGTAACTTAAATTTTCTGGACTAAAAAATTAAAAGATTGTAATTTGATAACAATTAAATTTTATTTAAATAAAATAAACCAAGGCAGCGCACTCCACAGCATTAGTAATTCCGCTGCTGGGCAGAAGTTCTGACTAAACAGCATCCGTAAATCCCCTGGCCGAGCTCTGGTGAGTTAACAAGGCCAGCCGGTCTTCGCAATCGTTCTCCCAGAATAGTTCTCCGTACAGCAAACGAGGAGAGAACTGGTGCGTGTAATGCCTGGCTCTGCTGCTATTGTTAGGATGTGAATATCTGTGTTTTTTGGCATTAACAACATATTGTGTTGTTTCAACAGTAAAATCATTTTCACACTGTTTAGGCAAAGATTATTGAACATGAGCGTTTTCTCATCATCCCCAATACGCCCTCCCTCCCCCCCACTCCCCTCCCCACCTTTTTTTTTAAATGACTCTGTCATTTTATATAATTATCATATTGTTAAATAGTGGACTATCAATGCAGAAATGTATTGATGCGGAAAAGTCAATTTTCGGAAGCCAAGCTAAACATTATTAATGGAAATTCATCTGGTTTTACGGAGAGGTGGATCAATCCTTCAGACAGTATCTAGATTGAAGATATTCACTTTATTAAAACTACTTTTGCAGTACTTAAATTAGTATCCTGTGCACTGCAGTGGATGGCACAGTGTGTTAACCGGCTGCTTATTCGGTCTTAAATATTAAATGTCTTAAATTAACCATTAAATTAAAAATATTATCAGGGCCTTGGGACGTCCTCCACGGCGTGAAAGCCTCTGGACAAATGTAATTTTGTTGTTGTTGTTAAATGTTGTACGTACAGACACAAATAGTTTTCCATTGAAACGTGTGAATCGATAATGCGTGAACAGCCCATGTAGCCTGTGCAAATTGTACTCTGGTAGCCTCCCCAAGTCAATCTCTTGATGTATGTTTTCTGGGGGTTATTTCTCACTCAACAACAATAGTGTTTTACAGGTCCTCTTGCTGTGGATTTTTCAAGCTCTGTTTCAGAACTTGAGCTTGCAGTCCAGGTTAATCTTCCGCTGTGTTCCTGGGAGTTTTGTTGCATTGTCAGACTGACCACCCTTTGGGTGAGATATTAAATCAGTGTCCCACGTGCTCGATTCCATCAGCTGCACGTGGAACCTTGCTGTGTGCATGCTGACTGTTGCGGTAGGCTGGCCTGCAAATGCGCAGTCACTACAGTCGACAGCAATTCACTGGAACTCTCCTTGAGAACTTTGTCCGTCCCAGACATTGACTCAGAGAGCAAAGAGGGTTATTACAGCGGAGGAACAATGCAAGCATTTCATTGTACCCTGGCATCAGCCAGCAAGCTCATCCCACCCTGTGAAAGATCCTTGGGACGTCCTCCCGACGTGAAAAGCGCGATACAAATGGTTGTTGAAAGGTTGTCAGCTTGTCCCAAATTCCACTGATAGGGTTGCATTGCTTTGGTTAAGTGAAAATCATCATAATAAGAAGAATCCTTGCATTTGACCTAGCGCTTTTCATATCTTATCGACGTCTCAAACGCTTCACAGAATAGACTGCAAAGTGAATTGACTGTATATTTGTGGGCGAAACGCGGCAGCCAATTGCGCACAGCAGCGTCCCCCACAAACAGCCGTGGATTGAAAATGACCAATTTTTATTATTGTGGTTTTTTTTAGGAGAAATTATTATGAGGTGTTGGGGGCGTTGGGGAGGAAGGTACGGTTTCAAAACGTGACTGTGCCATCGTCTCGCTGAGAAGCTCGGTAACAGCTTTTTCTACTCTTGCTCTTCAGTTGCAAGCCTTGTGCGACCTGGGGAATTGTGCGGCTACAGCAGCCTAAACCTCACATTGTATTAATTTACCCCCCCCCGTCTCAACCGGCGAAGGCGAGAGCCAATTCTCGCCAGTTGGGGCTGACAGCATTGTAATGGAGGATTCCTCATTACCATTCCCAGACTCCAAGGCAGGTGTTCTTAAATTATGAATAGGATCCAGCTACATCTTATTGGACTTAAATAAAGACTCGATAATTACACACGTTGAAGGGAAGCATACAATCAGTATCACGGCTATCAAGAACGAAACGTATTACGATGCCGCCTTTTAAATTAAAGGTAAACTTGCGGACTTGACTTAACGACATGGGAGCGGGGGGGTGGGTGGGGGGGGGGGGGGGTGGAAATAGTGAAAAGGTGCCTTTCGCTCTGTGTTATTTGACTTTTATTTTTTGGGGGGCCTGGCATGGTTTTCATTTGTAAACTAGAACAACCACATGTGCCTGCATTATGGAGAAATTGTATGAAAAAATAATGACTCACTCATCTATAATTTATTTCTTATCACCAATAACATCATTGAAGTTTGCAACTGCTTAATGTAAAATAACTGGGCTGTCACACAGCCTCACAAAGCCCAATAAAGAAAAACGGACAAGTTTTTTTTTTTTGCAAGCACTCAACCAGACAGGTCGTTTGTTTCTGGCTGGCTTCGAGCAGCGAGCTTTTTCTTAACTGAATTAGTATTAAATTAAAATTGTTCTCCGCTAACAGTTTATGGCTGTGATCTTTCGGAAGGCTGTTTCGAGGCTGCTCACCAGATATAATATGCGCTTTATGAATTTTTACCAGGCATCCCAAGAGTACTTTGCTTTCATAACACGGAGAGAAGGCGGTAATAATGCTTAGATTTCATACAGCGCCTTTCAGGTCAGGAAGGAATCTCAAACATGTAAAGTGGAGTGACTGTGCTAATGCTTAGATAAAAATAACAATAATAATAATCCTTGCATTTGATACAGCGCTTTTCCCGTCTTCTAGACATCTCAAAGTGCTAGGCAGAATATACCGTGAAGTGAATTGACTGTATATTTGTGGGCGAAACGCAGCAACCAATTGCGCACAGCAACGTCTCCACAAACAGTCGTGGAATGAAAATGACCAATTTATTACAGGTTTTTTTTTGGACAGATTATTATTAGGTGTGTGGAGTAAGGAAACTTGCCCAAGGATTCACCCTGACCTGCCTGGATTCGAACACAGATCTCACTCTTGTACTTGTAAAGCAAGTGTGCTCTAACCACTGAACTGCAGGACTCTGTAATAATAATATAGTTCCCTGTCGTGTCATTACTGGGCCTCAACGCACTTCACTTTTGCAATGTAAAGTGGTGTGACCGTGCATTTCCTGGGTAAATCGGTTCTGATTCAATATTTGGTGGCTGGAGTAGAATTGGTAGTTTGGGACCGATGTGCAATGCGACTGCCAGGAAGGTGGAAGTAGATGGACCTCAGTCTTTTTTGTGGTCTAGGATATCTTATGTTCTTATGTTTTGATGTAACACACACACTCGTGTTGTCTGGCCTTCCTGATTGATGTCCTAGTCAATAAATGATGAACTGCGACCTAACTGCGTTGAAGCAGGAAGACAGGCCTCACTGAATTTAACTCAGTGCGAAAGCGGCTTCTGGTGGAAGCCTTTTCTTTGAGTGTAGTTTGGGAAATTCTATCTTCAATGAACCTTTAAAGTAGCAACTGAGACGGTAGCATAAGGCATTCGCTGAATGGAATTCAAGTTATTCCAACCGCAACGCAGTGCGCAAATAACGCTCACAGGTTTTTTTTTAAGGCCCCTTTTTATAATAATCCTAATGATCCTTGCATTTGATCTAGCGCTTTTCACATCTTATCGACGTCCCAAAGCGTTTCACAGAATATACTGTAAATTTAATTGACTGTATATATTTGTGGGCGAATCGCGGCAGCCAATTGCGCAAAGAAGCGTCCCACACACAGTCATGAATTGAAATGACCAATTTTATTGTCATGGTTTTTTGGGGGGACGGATTATTATTCGGCATGTATGCGGAGTAAGGAAACTTGCCCCAAGGTTTCGTCCTTGGACCTGCCTGGATTCAAACACAGGTCTCCCAGCTTGCAAGACACGTGTTCTAACCACTGAGCCATAGGAGCTCCTTATGACACTGAGAGTGTGATGCATTTGCACATTGAAGTCCAGCTAGTTTCACACCAGTCAATAGACTTGTGTTTGGTGTTGATCGATGGCTGCGACATCGCTTGCTCGACAAAGGATTTACAATGAATTCTATGGAAATGAGTGACTTATGTTCCTGTGTACAGTGCTGTTAGCAATTAAGTTTCACCTCTGTGAGGCTACAAGTGCTTAAAATATGCCATGCCTGGCGATGATGTTGTGAGACGGTTTATAAACAAATATGATTAGATTTCACGGGTCCAGCTTGTTAAGCCTCTCAACCTTCGTTGTTTTGTTCCTTTTATTGTTAGCGTTGCCACAAATTCATTCTCACCCGAGAATTCAAGCCTGTTGAAATTCCTCACCTCTCATTTTCTCTTCCGCGACCATCCTTGCCTTTGACGTAGTGGCAGTAGCTGTTTCGAAACGCCTCCTAACATTTCTGTAAAAGACGGAGTTTGTAAGTCGGGCGCTAATTAGCGAAATTGCAAACACACCCCCACCCCCCCCCACCCTCCACCACAAACGGACATCATTAACCAATTGTATCTGTGGGATTGTTGGCTGGGACACTCCAAAAAAAACCTCCTATCTCTGATAGTTGCCACGCAATCTTTTTAATGTCCATCTGAACAGGAGAGGGAGATGTGGGTTGCGACTGTGGTCTTACAAAGCATAAACTTTCGAAGACCTTTGTTTGGAATCCCTCAGGGGAGCATACAGGGTCTATCTTGTCTCATTTTTTTCTCTCTCCTACTCTTGTCAGCCTGATTGGCAACCTCAGCATTTGACTCGGATCTCTCGCTGCACTCAACACAAATAAATAAACAAAAAAACGCGTTGATTTTATCCACTGAACTGGCCGAAGAACTCGACTCGGGGACTTGACTGAGTAGTGTTTGCAGATCTCAGCGTTGCTTTCCTCTCGGTGAGCGGATAACGATCGCGGGGGGAATGTGTTTCCTCCCGACTGGGCAGCTCATATGTCGACTTTCCTCGCTTGGGAAAAAAACTCAGTCAGGGGTGATTTTCTCTGCCCTCTTGCCTTTCCTCGCCAGTCAGCGAAGGAACGTGCCGTGATTCATCTTCGGCAACGTTACCATCGCTAAATTATTTATAGTCGTATTACACGCGAGCCGAAATCAATCGGATTCGAGCGTTGGAGAAGAATATAGACCAGCTTTGCACAGATCCCAGATTGCAGTGTGCAGCTTCAACCTTTATACAGTGTATACGTATATATATCAGTCATAACCTGATCAAAACGCATTAGGCCCCTCTGATCGGCAACACAATTTATCTTTAATGAGAGACGACATGACATCTTGCTGCCGTTGAAAGATTTCTCCCCCCTCCCCGCCATCGAACAGCAATGATTTCCCCAATCTGATTTTAGATATTTTTTTCCTCTTTCGTAAGAGGAACAGGGACTTTTCTCTGCATTCAATTGTCAATCACTCGGTGTAGATGGTTGTCAGACAGATGATTGATGGTCCTAATACCACGTCAGTACTGGGAGAGGAATTTTTTTTGGTTATTATTAGGAGAGAAAAAAATGACTACTTCTGGACATCTCCATACAAGTTTGATCGCTGACTCGCGCGCTTGACAATTTTCTGATGTTTTACCCAAAAGAGGAATTAACAATGCATTAGTTCACATTACATAGTTGCGCCCACAAACTATATAGTCAATCCGCTTTACAGCTTCACTTGTTCTGTGATTTTTTGAGGGAAGAATTGTTTGTCCGAAACCAGGGAGATAGATAAATAAATGCTTACCAGCTGCAAGGGGCCGAGGAAAAAGAAATGGTGACCTCTTTTTTGATACGCTATATCAAATGCAAAGATTATTATTATTAGTTATTTTTATTATTGTGATTACCACTTGACTCAGCCCGTGACTAATATTTGCTTGGTTATTCCGAGACCAGCACTGTTGTATTCTAACACGTTAAGATGTTACAGGCACCAACGAAAAGAAAAATCTGAATGCAAAAAAAAATCCATCTATTTGACATTTCACGTTAGGAGGACATCTCAAAGTGCTTCACAAGATTTGCTATCAAATGACTTTTTGTTGCCTTTTGTAGACGGAACTATCGTTCCGAGAATGTTCTTGGTCAATTAACTTACGTTTGCCGATGATGAGAAAGTTCTACAAAATGGTTTCTACGTTTCACAGCGAATTCTGTAGACTATCTCCCCCATTGTGACGCTCTGTTATATATATATACATATATATTTTTTACATTGTTTTCCCTTTAATATGAAATCTCTCGGGAGATGGCTGTTGTTCACTGGTGTCTTTCATTTTCTTTCCCAGTTTCCTCATTAGCAAACACTCGTGTCAAGCAGCAATACCGTACGGTGTTCAGCAACTGACCTCTCTTTCAGGCGGAAACTTTTCGCCCGCTCTATTCAAATTTACTGTGATTGAAATCGCGACAAATAGTCAGCCTTCCTCTCTCTTGTCGTGTACAATGTTAATCTCCTTCACAGCAACGCCCAATTATTAATTTCCTTTCCTCTGTGGGACATTTCCATTTCAGACCGATTTTCATATCTCCCATCATTGAGAGCTAAATTTACTTTAAAAATCATATGACTCCTTATCAGTTTTTCGTTCATTGATTTAATTCCTATCCCCCCCTCCCCCAACCACCTTCCTTCCTTATTGCTATCGTTACTACTTTGCGATAACTGCATACTATCCTTTGATACGCTTCCTGACTTGATCCCTTGGATAAATGGAAGATGTCGACGTGAAAAAAATGTTTGCTTAAAAATATCCTCTGCACTGAAGCTCTCCGGGTTTTTCACTCTTTGCTTAAATGTTTGCTGAGCACTTCTTCCATAAAACCATGTTTGTCTTAATCTCGTCTTCTTTGTCCTCGCCACTACAATTTATCAATTGCTTTGCCCTGCTGCCCCCCCCCACTACACCTCCCACCCCCCCTCCCCACTCCACTGAGCATGCCTTTATTGCATTCCCAATGTGTGCCTATTCCAAATCTGATCAATTTTTTCAACTACATTTTTATCCGACTGAGTGAGTGAGAAAGGAACATGATAATCTGCCTCCCAAGTCCTCTGATCATGAAGCCAAACCAAGGAATTGCACGTCTCTCCTCTGGCACGGCCTCAGTTGGGTGGCACATTCTCGCCTCTGAGTTTACGGAGACATCCAGCGTTACAGTGATGAGAGCGCTCGCCTTACAAGCGAGAGAGCTGGGTTCAATTCCCGGCAGGTCGAAACCTTGGGCAAGTTTCCTTCCTCACTCCACACGCATAATAATAATGCCTCAAAAAAACAACAATAAAAATGTGGTCACTCAATCAGTGACTGTTTGTGGGGGACACTGATGTGGGCAATTGGCTGCCGCGTTTCACCCACAAATATACAGTGGATTCACTTTACAGCATATTCTGCGAAGCGCTTTGAGACGTCTAGAAGACGTGAAAAGCGCGATAGCAAATGCAAGGATCATTGTTGCTGTTATTATTATTATTATTATTATTATTATTATTATTATTATTATTAGGTCGGCATTTCAAACTCTTAAGACGACACTCCAGGCCAGCGTTGTTAGTGGACGTCCCGTCTGCTTCTCTGGGTGGACTACTTCGGAAGCCGTGGCGCTATCCATCAACAGAAGGGAGTAGCTCCCGTTGCGTTGGCCTCCAATCCCCCCCCAGACAAAATCATTCCCTCACCTCCCCCGGCTGTTTGTGGGCCGAGTTTGCGCTCAAAAGTACACAGTCCCTGCAGTGAGTCCTGCGAAAACACTTTGAGTCCTCCTCCCACTGTGAAAGACTGTATATCAAACGCCGAGATTATTATTGCTTCACTCCCCCACCATTCCCTCACCTCCCCTCCCCTCCCCCCCGGGCTCCCTACACACCTTTCCACCACCACCGCCATCCTCTGCACAGCCTAGCCGTACATCTCCCTCCCTCCCCAAGTGGTTTGCGTCTGAACTCTCATCCTTTGAGACGAGAGCGTGGTTCTGGAGGGAGCAGCCGACAGAAGTGAAATTTGTTTGACTACTGCTGAGAGTAAGATAAAACCTTCAGCCTTCAGGGGTTGAGTTTAATATCGGAAGAAAAGGCAGGTTATTAAATTTGAAGGCTCAAATGGGCTTACTGCCGAGACTGTCGGCGTGTGATTAAACGGCCGGCGTTAACCACGGTTTGCCGTGACATATTGAGACTGTTGTGTGTCTGAGATACCGAGATTTCCAATTGCAATAAAGGGACACTGCAATCAATGTCCAACCATTTCTCTTCCCCCGCCCCACCCTACCACTCACTTGCGATCCAATATTTAATTGCAAATAAACTTTTCGCCCTCCGCGGTTGTATTTTCTATTCGTGCTCGCTCTTGGACAATCAGAGTCGGAGTGCGACTGATGCTTCTCTTTTAACCTTTTCACTTATTATTTATGTTCCGAGAGAGAGAGAGAGAGAAAGAGAGAAACGGAGACAGAGAGGGGGAGGGAAGAAAAAGAAAGACGGAGAAGGATATACGGGGAAGGGCGGAGATGGTTTCTATCGAATATCCTTTTCAATTTTGAACTGAAGACCAACTTGTCAAGCGAGGAACAAGTTTGAGATTCTCGCTCATGTTTCAGCTGATCTGATCACTGCTGTTAAAAGCTTTTTAGTGCGGACTTTTAAACGAAGAAAACTCTGTGAGAAATTCCACATTGAATGAATTGGAACCCCCTATATTGGACTTTTGTTTCTCTCTTATTAACCCGAGACAATTTTTTTTTGATCATCTACTTTTGCTGATAATTGACTGGAGTGTTGATGAATAAAATTTTTAATTGGCCTCATTTTGCCGGGCAGGCTGATCCAGATTTCCATTTCAGTTGCTTAATTAAGTGGCTGTAAATGTGGCTGTGTGTAT
Source organism: Hydrolagus colliei (assembly GCA_035084275.1). Taxonomy (NCBI): domain Eukaryota; kingdom Metazoa; phylum Chordata; class Chondrichthyes; order Chimaeriformes; family Chimaeridae; genus Hydrolagus; species Hydrolagus colliei. Next base: position 1,326,729 of record CM068765.1, on the reverse strand, counting down.
CTAGTCTCGGTGATAACATCATTATCAATTCAATTTACTGCCTCTCTGATGACGTTGGAACTGCAGGATCTAACTTTGCCCAAACCACAAGACTGATCTGGTTGCCTTTCACCTTCCCATCTGTTTGCAATGTTCCCTTATGACGTCTCTCTCTGTTGCATTAAAGATCGCGATACTGTATCCTGTCCGTGCCTTCCTTAACCCACCTCGTCCAACTCCTGTGCGAACAATGTATATTTTCTGTAGCTCAGTGGTTAGAGCACTCGCCTTACAAATGTGAGACCTGTGTTCAAATCTGGGCAGATCAGGGTGAAACCTTGGGCAAGTTTCCTTACCCCACAGGCCCAATAATAATCCCTCCAAAAAAGAACACAATAATATAAATTGGTCATTTCAATCCACGACTGTTTGTGGGGACACTGCCGTGCGCAATTGGCTGCCATGTTTCGCCCACAAATATACAGTCAAGTCACTTTACAGTATATTCTGTGAAACGCTTTGAGACGTCGATAAGATGTGAAATGCTACATCAAATGCAAGGATTTTTTTTTTTTATTATTGGATTATTTTTCTGTGTTCAATGGGTTTTAAGAAACAAATTGCACCGAATAGCGTTGAACAAAGATTGACGTTTGGGAGGGGAAAAAAAAATTGTGGCAGAAAAGCGTAGGCTGGAAGGGAGGGTGTGGGAATAGAGACGGAGAGAAATAGCTTCACGTTGATAATCTGTGTCACACGTGTAAAGTTATGTATTCCTGTGCCTGTCACATGGTGCAAGGATACTATTTTTCAATATGTTTCAGCTGCCCCTGCTCTCTCGTGGAACTCCGAAATCTCTCTCTGAAATCCATCCTCATTGCCTCTCCACCTCTCTGTCTTCCCGTGTATATGTGCGCGCGCGCGTGTGTGCGCGCGTATGTGTGTGTGTGCGCGTAATTTATAATAAATTTGCTACACAGACATGGCTGCTGTTAATCACCACGATAACCAGCGCACAACGATTTGAGGTAACCTTGAAACCTGGTCCGTTAAGTAAAATTATGGAAATAATATACCGAACACTATCAATTTCTCTTGTGGTGGGCGGGGGAATGCTCACGGTCAAAAGACACAACAGAGAAAATACCGTACAGTTAATGGATAGAGCAACAACAATAATAGTCCTTACGTTTGATATACGGCCTTATCACGCCATTCAGATGTCTCAAAGCGCTTGACAGAACATACTGCAAAGTGAATTGAGCGCGTGTTTTGCGGGCGAAACGTCAAGAGCCGAGGCGAACAGGCAACAGAAACAAACTGTGTGAGGGGGACTGGTGAGGTACAATCCATCTTGGTGGCGCGTGCATTTACAGTCGTAGCGCAAAGCGAGTCTCTGCAAACCGACATGATCCCCCAGTGGTTTCAACTTTGATTGACTGACTGCGAGGCATAAAAAAAAATCCATCCCCTTGTACAACACATCAGCATGAACCTGTGGTACACTGTTTTTCTTTGTTTGTTTTATCGTTGTCCAGCACTTGTTTGAAAGCCCTTGGGGTGGTGGGGTGGGGGGCTGTGGGGGGGGGGGGGGGGGTGAGAAATGTTGATGCAAATCACGGAGAGCAACATGTAGGGTATCACTTCTATTCGCAGTGTGAGCTTGGCTCAGTCGGAGGAAACAAATCAATAAGATTCCAGGCTTTCAGCCATTGCTTCCCCTCTGTGAGGGGGTTGCTGTGCGGAAAAGCAAGTTGTTGTTTTGCTGATGGATGGAGACGTGAATCAGGAGGCCGGCTTTGTCCTGTCCGCCCGCCCGGCCTCCGCTCCATGGCTGATGATCGGTTTCAATTGGACGCAGCGCCTGTGGATGCCAACGAAACGTGTGCCCCCCCCCCCCCCTCTCCACCTCCAACTTCGTGCTGTCTGCTTGGCAGTAAATCACGCAGCCTAAACTCAGCGTTGAAAGTGGACGGCTGCCCGTTCAATTAATGACGGAAGCAAATCCGATCGCTTTCAGAAATATTGAGCTTTTTCGGCCCTTAGCCCCCACTAAACCCACCCCCTACCCCACCCCCTACCCCCCTCCCTCCCTCCCTCCCTTCCTACCCTCTCCCTCCCTCCTTCCCTCCCCGCAGCCTTACATCCGATCCACCAGCCAATAACTAGTAGAAAGGTAGAGAAAAAAGTGTTTTGAATGCTTAGAAGTGAGATATGGCAACTGTATTTCTAAATGAATGGTAAAAACTTCAAACCTTGTCAGATTCAGTGAGGCAAGCGCCCCCCAAAATAAATAAAATAGTGTGAGCTTCATAAACAAAAGCAGGCCTGGGCACCAGCAGAGTGTTGCCAGGATATGGATAAAGCAAATCACAATATAATATTGTGATGCGTGTGTGTGTGTGTGGTGCTGGGGGGTAGGTTTGGGGGGGGGGGGGGGTGGGGGGGCATTGTAAAGTATGGACAATATTAGCAGAAGTGAAAACAGCTGTGGGCTACGTTATAATTAAAGAAGCTGCGTGCTCCATCATATTAATAAAGAGAACCTCTGCGCACCAAAGAGCTTTGTGCGTTTGTCAGTGCCTGATACGACCGAAACACTGTGGCGCAATTAGCTCGCGCTTCATCCACAAGCGCGCCTCTCTTCGTTCAGTTCAGCACCTGAACCCACCCCCATGTCTGTGAAAAGGCCTGAGGCAGAACGAATAAATCATACCACCCCCCCCCCCCCCCCACCACCACCACCCGCCGCCTCGCCACCGTTTGAAGCCAGAGCGTTTGACGGCCAGCTCTGGGTTTCCACCGTGTCACTTCCTACAGCCTCGTCGGGGGTGACTGCAGAGATAAAGGTGTCTGTCCACCCCGCTCGACTCAAGTGAATGTTGTGTTTTCTCTTGGTTTGTTGGCTCTCTGTGTGTGTGTGTTGTGTGTGTGTGTGTGTGTTGTGTTGTGTGTGTGCAATACTTCCCTGTTGCTGCAGCACACATCTTCATTCTCACACACAACCTCAAGTCTCCTCTGCCATTTTGGATTGATCAATGGCTGAATTCTGCATTTCCTTGAACGCTGTGTGTCTAGGTTGGAAGTAGCGGGGGCAGAGGCGGGCGAGGGAAAGACGTTTTTCTTCTGGTCAGCTGAATGTTGATGTCTAATAATATATAATAATAATAATCCTTGCATTTGTTATAGCACTTTTCACGTCTTCTAAGACGCCTCAAATCGCTTTACAGAATATACTGTAAAGTGAATCGCCTATATATTTTTGGGTGAAATGGGCAGCCAATTGCGCACAGCAGAGTCCCCCACAAAAAAACCAGTCGTGGATTGAAATGACCAATTTATTATTTTGTTTTGAGAGATTATAATTAAACGTGTGGAATAAGGAAACTTGCCCAAGTTTTCGGCCTGACCTGCCTGGATTCGAACACAGGTCCCACGCTTGTAAGGTGAGTAACTCTAACTGCTGAGCAACAGGACTGTATACAAAAGAGAGTCGAAATGAGCTGAGCAATTAAATAGCTTGTTTGTCAACTGTGGAGCCCTGAACTGTTGCAGGCCGAACTGGCTCAGGAACCAGGTGATCCAAATCACCGCAGAGGGTTGATTTGATTCCAACGTTGCATTGCGAAGTTCGTCAACTTGAAGCTAGTCCAGCATCAAGGCTGCAACCTCTCCCATCCTTTCCCAACCCCTTCCCAGAAAAGAGTCCGAAAGAGGATACGATCTGCAGCAGGAGGAGATAATTACAAATTTAAACAAAAAAGTCATCAATATTTAAAATGTATATTGCAAGTACTAGACGGCATGGATGACTGCACACTGTAATTGATAAACAAGTTAGACTAAAAGGCCTGAGTTATTCTAATCAGGCCACCTTGCCTATTGAGATTCATAGCTTGCTGATGTAAGTTAAGTCGTACATTATAACTGCGGTAATTGCACTTTGATAACCGTGTCTTGTGAAGTAAATCGTGTGCGGTGCGGAGGAGAGAATTCAGCAGCGTTGGTGGGCGAGCTGTTCTGCTCTGAAACTGCCGTCATTCCATAAAGAAGGGTTTGCTTCAATCCACGACTGTTTGTTTGGGGGGGAATGGTGGGGGTGGGGAGGGGGTCAAACGGCTGGCGCGTTTCGCCCACAAAATATACGTTCGATTCACTTTACGGTATATTCAGTGAACTGCTTTGATTCGTCCAGAAGACGTGAATAGCACTCTATTCAAATGCAAGGATTATCAGTATCCTTAAGTCCCTCTGCCTCCCTGCCTCCCTCCCACCATTCCACCTCCATCCCCACCGTACGATCTTTCTTTTCGACTGTTCCAATCAGGCCATTGCAAGTTCCTAATAATAATATAATAATCCTTGCATTTGATGTAGCGTTGTTATTTCGTAGGGGGAGTAAGGAAACGTGTCCAATGTTTCGCCCTACCTGGAATCAAACACAGGTCTCTCGCTCGGAAGGCGAGTGCTCTGTCCCCTGAGCCGCAAGACTCCAAACGTTTTACCAAAGATAATTCAACAACAACAACAAGTTGCACTTAGATAGAGTGCCCTCCGTGCAGGGTAGAGTCTCGGAACCGCTTGCTGACAGGCAGTACCCCAGATAGGATTCGGATTTGTGAAAAGAAAAGCATCTTTCTGCTCTCTCTCTCTCACACAAAAAAAAAAATAGCCAATTTTGGGGCGCCTTCAGGGAATAACCTATAAACATTGCATCGCTGATAACACTCCTCCGAATGTGAGATTTCCATTTCATCTCTCTACATGGTGCAGGCACTGACAGCTAACTCCTGCAGCAATTGGAATGTCTTCTGTTTACCACAATAAGTATGTTCCCTGTACATACCCCCCCCCACCCCAAAAAAAAATAGCAGCTGTCAAAGCGTTCTTCGTTCCATATTACGAAAGTCAACTTTGACACAGCATTGAATTTTCTTTTATCTCTCTACATCTCTCTCTTCTCTCTCTCTCTCACTCTCTCTCTTACTCTCTGGATAACCAGTCAGTAGAGAGCGCGAGTCAGCTTGTTGAAAATATAATACCAGCAATGAATCATCATCCTTTGGGAGCTGGATGGTTTGTGGAAACCGCCGTGCTAACCCAAGCAAGCTTTGCTACCCAGCAAAGCCAATGTTGTTGCGATTTCTTTCGTGAGCTTTGATTGAACCAGTTCAAAGCAGTCACCCGCCCCCCCCCCCCCACTCCTTGCTCAAAACGCCGAGCCCTATTCAACCATGATAGTGCGAGATCGCACGAGCTGAAGGGGACAAGGGTCCATTCAGATGAAGAAAACCTTTAGCCCAACCAGCCTCGTCCTGCCAGTGGTATCCAATCCTGCGTCTCGCCATCGCAGCTGCGCGCTTCTTGCTAAACGAGTTTCAGTGTCCTGGCATCAACCACCCTTCCTGGCAACCTTGTCCTCCAGTTAATTACAAGCTGGGTAAATAAAACCTTTACGTAATCTATAATTGGCTTCGCCCACAAATGACACAGTCAGCCCATTTGCCGGCGCATTGAAATGTCTCAATAACATGATAATAATGATAATAGTAATATTCCTTGCATGCGATGTAGCGCTTTTCAAGTCTCTCAGATGTCTCAAAGCGCTTCACAGAATATATCCGCCGTTTGATACCTAGGGGAAAAAACAGAGGACATTGCCAGTGACTGTTACGGAGCACAAAAGGAAACCCAGTGAAGTATTCACTGGTCAACAATGAGCGTTCAGTCAAGCAGGAAATACTCGGGTGTTGAGGGGGAAAAACTAAACGAGCCCCAAAATGGAGGAGATTGAACCTGAAGGGGCGCAACCGGCAGAAATCAAGTCTCAGTTAGGCTGGGGCAAAGTCCTGACGGGCTTCGAAAATAGCTGAAGATAAGTGTCCAGATTGTTGGTGGAGGACTGACTCCTGGCTGACGCTCCCTGAGCTGCTGCTAATCCCCGAGAAAGTCGCACAAGCAGCCGCCTTCCACCAGTTGAACTTTACGGTCGGCTGGCTCCGTGTTTCTGAAGTAATGCAGTTGTGAGCGTTCGAGCTCAAACTGCCGGAGAAAGCTCAGGACTTCATGTGATGATGGTTGGGAGTAAAAAGGACATCATTAAAGGACAGTTTCGACCCGGGAGGAGACAAAGATGAGACGGTGGAATAGTGCACCTACAACGACAAAAACAACTTGGATCTATACAGCGCCCTCGCTCCGCACCAGACGGCCTCTCAGAGCGCTTCCCAATAACGGATCCCAGAGCTGAGCCAGGGGGAGGGGGGGAAAAGGTGACCGAAAGCGTGGTCGAAAAACGAAAAGAAAAGTCTTCAGGCGCGACCTGAAAAAAACAGGAAAGGATGGGACGAGGAGGAGGGAGTGAGGAAGGGAGTTCCGGAGCCTCGGGGCGTAGTGACTGAAGGCACGGCCGCCGACGGTGGAAAGGAGGGTTCGGGGGACAGGGAGGAGGCCAGACCCGGTGGTCAGTTCATGAGGACGTTCTTCACATAAAGAGGGAACTGAGAATGTGGAGCTCACAATTGGAAAATGAATGTGATACATGAGGGAGAAGGGAATAGATGAAGATAGGAGAGGGGAACAAGAGGGTTTGGGGCTTTGAATTGATTATTTTAAAATATATATATATATAATAATCCTTCCATTGAGAACGCTGTGTCAGAACATTTAAAAGTCACATCAGAAATAGGAAGTGATTACTTTTCTAACATACTCAACTACTGGAGTCAACTCGTGAAATATTTGCCAGAGGTTTGCTCTGTAAATTGATACAATGATTTGTTTTGATTTAAGGGGTGGTGGTTGGAGGGGTGGGGGGGACATCGTCAGAGAGAGAGAGAGAGAGAACCCATTTCTTTGGCATCTCGTTTTCATCCCCAACAAAGACATCTTTCGCTCGTGTTCACGTAGGAGAGAATTTATTAAGATTTCAAACGGTGACATGAGAAACATAGCGTTCAGGATTCACGGAGGTGCAGCAGAAATCAATTGATTCAGAAGTCTGTTGGCTGATTGGTTTGGCTGGTACCTACGATTGCTGGATAAGGCTCACACAAGCTTGTGCAACAACCAGGGCAGCAGTCATCCATGCTCGTCAGTGCGTGTGTTCAGAATAATAAGTGGGAGCTTTGATGAGGGAATATTCTGAACGAGAAATTGGAAAACAAAATACATTTTGAGCATATGTTTTTGAACTCAGCGTTAAGTCTGTTATCAAGTGTAGTCGGTCAGTTTATATATGTCCCGTGGCACTGTATTGGCCTGGGCAATGATTCCCCTCCCTCCCCCATCCCCCCTCCCACCACCCCACTTTCTCAGGCAACATGGCTGTTTGTGGGACCTTAGTGTCCGCATTGGCTGCCCCGAAATACACAGTCACTACTCTCTGCCGTAACAACGACAAATTACATTTACGTCGTGCCCTTCACGTAGAGGAGGGTCCCAAAGCGCTTCACTTCACCGGAGTCTGGCAAATGAGCCAAGGGGAGAGGTGGAGGTGGTGAGGAGCGAGCGAGGGAGGGAGGGAGGGAGGGAGGGAGGGAGGGAGGAGCGGAGGGCGCAAGGCGAAGAAATTGGGGGAGACAGTTTTAGAGCCTCGGGACATCCCAATCGTTCCACTGCTGTGCGCAATTGGCTGCTGCGTTTCGCCCACAAATATGCAGTCAATTCACTTTACGCTATATTCTGTGAAGCGCTTTGAGACGCCTAGAAGACTTTAAAAGCGCTATATCAAATGCAAGGTATATTATTATTAGGATTAAACGGCTCCTTCCATCTCCGCTCCTTGTAACGCCACAGAAGGAAATCCATTTGTCCAAAGTGAAAGATTTGAGAGTTCAGTAAACTGGTTTAATGTGAGCAGGTTATCACTTATTCCAGATAACTCTTATCCAGAAGGTTTGAATAATCTAAATATTGCCCAAGGCGCGAGAGTAAAGTTGCTTCTTTTTTTTAATGTTGTCTCTTTGCGAGAAACGTCCTTTTAATTATACATTGCTGTCTTGGGAGAGATATGCAAAGCACTGCTTATCACTGCGATGCATTTCTGTACTTCACTTTACTTATTGATTCCAAGTTGTGTGTGTGTGTGTGTGTGTGGCGCGCGTGTGTGTTTTTCATTCGAGTTTTGTTTGTATTGCTTGGTTCTGAAATCACTTCCATTTTTTTCTGCTTCATTTGAAGGGGGCAAAATTGAAAAATCAAGACATATTTCCTTACGGCCCCTCCCAAATCCTCCACTTCCCCTCCCCGCCACTCCCCCACAAGGGCACACACTCAGTCACATATTCACACACAAAGGTTTGTAGCCAACAAAGAGAAAGAGGTTTCAATCCTGTTTTTTTCCATGTATGAAATCAAAGTCCGGTCTCTGTGCTGGATTCTCTCAGTTACATGATTTGCACTCGCCTTACGAGCGTGAGACCTGTGTTTCGAATCCAGGCAGGTCAGGGCGAAACCTTGGGCAAGTTTCCTTACTCCACACACACACACGCCTAAAAGTAATCCGCTCCAAGAAAGAAAACCTATAATAAATTAGTCATTTCAATCCGCGACTGTTTGTGGGACACTGCTGCGCGCAATCGGCTGCCGCGTTGCGCCCACATATACGCAGTCAATTCACTTCACAGTACATTCTGTGACGCGCTTTGAGATGCCTAGAAGACGTGAAAAACGCTATATCAAAATGCAAGGATTATTATTATTATTATTATTATAGTAGCTGACAGATCAGCACAGTAGGTCCACCGACATCTCAAAGGAAAAGTTGAGAAGCACATTTCAGACATGACCTAGTTCCACTGAGAGGCCAGATGTGAAACACTAACCTATTTCTTTCTCTCTCTCTCTCTCTCTCTCTCTCTCCTTGGATGCGAGTTGACCCACTGTGGATTCACAGCATCCATTTCAATAATAGCCTGTGCCGTGTTACATACAAGCCTTCCCTGCTGTACCGAGGAATAGCGATGTGAGAGCGTGTGACTAATTAATGATTGGGCTCGGGCACTCAACAAAAAGCCCTTCGCTGCCAGAAGCGGTCACAATCTATTGCTTAAACGCGCTTGTTTTACAGTCTGCTACAGCGCAGGTATGTGTGTGTGTGTGTGTGTGTGTTTTTTTCTCTCTTAAGTTTTGTTTTCAGTGCTCATGCCCAGATAAGTCACTGGAAAAGTGATCAAACTACTACACAGGTGATGGCTAATTAGCTGCGATTCAGATGAGGAGAGAGGGAGAGAGGGAGAGAATAACAGGTGGAATCAATCACTCTCTGCAGTAAAATGAATGAGCTTGGTGAGGCTCAGTGAGCAAATGGGTAATGGTGCGAGAATGCTCACAAAAAGGAGTTTAGGAACTGGGCTCACGTATGTTCTGGCTTCAGAAAATGAGGCACTGATGAAGCAGATTAGTGAGTGAGGCAGAGAGCGAGCGGCTGACTAACATCATATTCCGCCAAAAGGCTTCTGTGCGATGGCTTCCTGGTAAATCTCACTCGACGCCAAAGGTAGCAAAGTCTGCAGTCAATTCACTTGACAGGATGTCATGTGAAATGCTTTGAGAGGTCTCGAAGGTGTGATCGGCTGGATATAAATATATATAATATACTTCACCGTATATAATAATGTATAAAATATAAAGCTCCCTCCACTCAGCGGGTTCTGGCCTGCTCCACGTCACCTGATCCACCTGTCGCAGGCCGAGCCTTCAGCCACTCTGCCCCCAACCTTTGGAATTGCATCCCGCAGTCCCTCTGCTTCTTCCCCCTCCCTCCCTAGCTTTGTTCAAGTTCTCCAGGCCCTCCTCTTTGGCGGTCCCATCGGTCACAAACCCCCCGACCCCCCCCACACCCCCCCAGGCCCACCAACCACCTCCTTTCCCTCCCACCCTCCCTGATTCCCGACCCCAGCTTTTGTTTTTTTTCGCGCGTCGCATTGCGCTCACTCTCTCCTCTCCTCAACTCTTGGCAGAATGAGATTCGCCGAGAGTCTGACGCGACCAAAGAGAGAGCCGGTCAGAGTCAGGCTCTTGGCCGCCGGCCGCGGACGTGTGGTCACGAGCCGAAGTATCGTCAAAGATGACGCCTCCGCAACACATGAGGTGGAACGTGGTGCTAATGCTTGCAGCAAGATCGGCTGCTGTGTTCCTGGTGCTTTTTCATGTTGTTTGACTTGACAAAGTGACAAGCCAATCCAGATGGTTGGACATTTGCCCTGAAATCTAGATATTTGGTGGAGTGGTGGGGGTGGGGAGAGGGGTTGGGGCAGAGAGAGGAGAGAATACATAATTGGACTGAGCCCGAAGTCAAGCCCGGTTCGTTTGTGGAATCGCTTTCTCGCGTTAACGAAATTGTGTTTCACGAGCTTACGGTGTGAGGTTTTACGTGTCTCCTCTGTACGGTGATGACAGTGCGAACGAGAGCAAAGAGAACATTTTTTGCTGCTTACCAGCTGCTTAGAGGGAATGCTAATGCATGCTTTGGGCGGTGGGGGAGGGGGTGGAGGGGGTGTGGGTGCTCCCGAGTCCTGGCTCCTGCCACAACCATTCCCCAATTCCTTCCAGGATGCGTCGCCCCGCGGGACGGAGAGAATGCGCGCTCCGTTCCAAGGCCGCAAGGAAATTTTACAGATACAGAGTGGGATTCTCACTGGCTTCGATCCACTTCATGAGTTGGCGGCTGTGAGTTTTTCGCGTGCGTCAGAGGCCAGGCGAAGCCAAGAACAAACACATCGCTTGAATACCTTGTGATATTCTTCATTGGCGTTGGCGGGTTCATTTAGCGAAGTGAGAGGGAGAGCAAGCCGGAGGCAGTCGTTGACAAAAACTCTATGCAGTGGCTTTGTGGCAATGAAATGGAACAGGACGAGACCGGCCAGTTAAAACCTGTGTTTTATTTTAAATAAAAGGCACGAACGATGAACGGTACAAGTTATTTAACTTAAGCCGTGATCCACACAGAGTGAGACGACATGAATGTGAAACTGCCGAGCCTCAAACGAGAGGAGAGAATTGTAATTGTTTTCCCCTTCTCACCCAACCCGACACAGTGATACTTCCCCCCCCCCCCCCACCCCAGCTTATTTGAAACACAGCTGGAAAAAAATCTCTGGTTGGGAAGGGGATTGAGGATAATGAAGACGATAATTAGCATAGAGCGCGCTCTCTCGCTGTGCCTCTGTGTGGGGGTGAGGGTGTGGGGGTGGGAAGCTATTTTAGCAGCTTTAACCCGCAGACAACATTTGCAGCAGCAATATGTTGTCCAAAAACACACTGCACGGCTGAATTTGAGGCTGAGTCATGCCCCACCTCACCCGCGCCATTGACTTTAGCCCTTTGATGTTCAGGTCAGTTCAATTTAGACTGACCTCTGTCCATTGATCCTTATCCAAGAGGCAACACAACCAGCCGTCCGTTCACAGGTCAAACTGACAATGACAAAACTACAAAGGATGTACAGTATTGTAATTACTCCCGGGGAAATGGTGGGGAGGTGTGTGTGTGTGTGTTGGTGGGGGGTGAGGGCGGGGGGAGAGGGGTAGATGTAACACACAAATTAGTGTTAATAATTGGGGGGGAAATACATGTGTTTTTTTGGCTTCTGAAATGAGGAGAAAACAAATCCGATGCCATCAGAGTCGGATTCAATTCTACCTTAATACCTGTCATGTGTGAAGCACCTCTGGGTGTCATGTTATTATTACTGCTTTACTTGCTGGAACCAGTGAATCCGCTGCAAACTCAGGGATGGCTGACAATCTGTCGCCTTGTGATCAAGTGAGGTCACTTTAATTTGAAGTCCGCCACTGTCAAGCGCTCTGAGACACTACCCCGTGTGATAAGGGCACTGTGTAAGTACAAGTTGTTGTTGTTGTTGTTGTTGTTGTCCCCTTCTGCCGAAAATAAAGAAAAGATGTCAAAGATTCCCCTGGCAGTCCTCAAAAATGGAGAAGAGAGTTAGTTTATTCTTTACTTCTAGCCAACAAATATAAGGGTCTTTACATTACAGCTGTTTGGAGGACGTCGATGTGAGCACACTTAATGAGTTTGTCCAGAAATACATTTACAAAGTGTAGTGACTGTGTATCTCAAAATACGCTTCTAAGGCATTGTACTGCCATGGAAGACAGAATATCAACTACAAGGAATATTTGACTAAACTCCGGGATTGGGATTGTTTTTGTTCCTATCAACAAAAAGACTGGATTCGATCATTTATTATCATTGATATCTTGACATCCTCACAAGTGTGTGTTTGGGGTTGAGTGCGTTATCGTTACTCATATAATTCTGATAGATAAGAAGGATGGCATTTGATTGTCTTTCACCTTGGGTGTTGGTGGGTTGGGGTGATGGGGTGGGGGGGAAGGTAGGACGTCTCAAAGGCACAGAATTTGCCGTGACGTCTAGTGACTGTGTGTTTTGTGTGGCGTCCCGGTGAAGCGTTACCTGTCCTCTCTCCCAAGGATAGTGGGCGGGCAGGAGGTTTCACGAATGGTGGGAGGAAGATTTATCTGAATGCTTTTCCTGGCAGAAACGAGAACGGATGCTGCAAAGTCCACTGGCTCCATGTACCTCAGAGGGGGAATTGAAATGATTCACTATTGACGTTCACTTGTTCTATTTCCTTCCGCAAGTGTCCGCGGTGGCGAGAGAGAGAGAGAGAGAGAGAGACTGCAGCGTTCGAGAGGAGCTGTCGGTGGAGGGGGGAATGGACCCTACCTTAAGGCAAGCGCACGCTGGGTGAGGAGAGGCGAAGGAGATCGAGCCTGGAATTCAGGAGGAAAGAAACAGAGAGGTTGCGGTGTGAGCGGAATGCGAGAAAGGTATGTCCTTTGATAAAGCGAGGAGGTGAGGAACTTGTCCGGAAATCTTGCCCAACTCGAAGAGGCTTCTGGCAGGCATTGGGGTCCAACAGAAATAGATTTATCTCGACTGTTCATCCCCACTAGTCTAGCTAGTTTATGCTTCTGTCGAGCCCACCTTCTCTTTGCTGCCCCCCCCCCCCCCACCCCCCCATCTCCTTCTGCTCCCTTCTCCTCTACGCCTACGCGGTTGCCTCTTGAAATGCATCTATCATGTCTGATAGCAGGGTCAAACTGGCAAACAGAGAGAGGGCTACAATGTATGATCCAAGCCCAAGTGTCAAAAACAGCTCCTCAGTGAGATGTGGCAGGAAGAGTTGGTGGGAAGGGTGGGTGGCCGCGATGGGTTAATGACGTCCCTGCAGTGAAACCGCAAGTGAAGCCGGCACAATTTTGCCTTTGATAATTCCAGCTGGATTTACTTCTGTCGCCTCCTTTTTTGTTGTTTTTTGTTTCTTTAAAAATTCAACGGTCAAAGTGACTTTGCCGATCGCTTTCCACAATCAAGCGACGGGCCGAACGATATAACTCGTCCTCAGCCAATCGGTTACCGGAACGACATAAGGTGACCTTTCGTCTTGCGTTCCTAACCCCTGAACTCCAACCATCCTGGCTTTGCAGTCAGCCTCTGGGCGGGAGTTATTAAATTAACGTCAGTCATTCCCAAAGTCAGATCGTCCCGATTACCCATCTCTTCTTCCCCCCCCCCCCCCCCCCCTGGGCCCAATTAACCAGTTTCCATCCCTTTGAATCTTCCAGAGGTTTAATTGAAGTTTAACGAGGGAACTTTGACTGCACTTCCCTTGGGTTCCGTGTGGGGGTGGGGGGGGGTGGGGAGGGGGGGGGGGTAGTTCATCCCCTCCGCAAATCCCTGACCTCGTAGCCGACCTCCTCCATTCGAGTGCTCCAAAAACCATTGAGCTCTTCGACCTTCCTAACACCTGACACTGCACATTAAGACATGTGGTTACACGCCTTAACTTCCCATTTCACGTAATTGTGACGCTGGCTGAGGCTCGCTTGGCTTCAGAAGCTCGAGTCCGTGACGCGAGGGAATTTGTTGCGATGCCACGCCACGTCCGGCCTGGGTGCCCAACCTTTGTAGCGATCACTGTTGCCCATTCAAGGGACTTACAGGCCACATGTGAACCGCTGTCAAGCTAACGGCACTCGCACCATCACGACTGAGTGTGTTTCCAGAAGTCGTGTCTCGGTCGACTTACCCTACGCACCGTGTTCGCGTGTGCCAAAGCGAGGGAGGGGAAATACCGCTTTGTCATCGACGCTGTTCGATTCTGTGTCGCCTGGACGCGGCAGTCACACAGGGCAACGATCGTAGTATTGTAACATAGCACTGAAGGCCCGTTGAAAGGAGCTGTCCAAATCAATCGCCTTCCACCCCCCATCCCCCACCAGCCACTCTCTTCCCCCTACCCCTGCAAGCTCGTCTTCCCCAAATAATTAGCCAATTATAATTATACGCCGTCTTGACGATTCTCAGGGCATCTGAACATTTACACGTCTGGGAGCTGCCGAATTGGCGCAAACTTTTCCTTTTTATTACTTTTCGGGAACCTCATAGCCGTATAATTGCAGTGGCTGTCTCGGACTTCGAGATATTCTGCTTTGTTGAGAAATGAAGGGGGACGAAGCTGGCTGTTTATCTGAGCTACTCCTGTGTTTGGAAGGTGACACATCTCCGTCTTTAAACCTTATCGTGCACAGAGGCGGAAATAGGAGAATACTGGATAATGGAATTCGCTGACCTTTCTTTCGTTAATGGTTAGCAACCCAGCTTTCAGGGTTCCCCCCCACCCACCCCCCCCCCACCCGTGTATTAATTTAATTCGTATTACACTTGTACTTTTTTTTCTTAAGTAGAAAATGGGACCTCGTTACCACAAATTAGACGTTTCAAATTTGCAAAACGCGATTTTATATTCGTTTTTGGGGGGCCTTTCTTGGGGGCTTTTCTTCCTGATCCATCAACTGACCCGTTGAACTGACCTATCTCCGATGCTTGGCTTGTCACTGTGCGGACGTGCTTTGCACTTTGTACGAGGAGGCTTGGCTGCCAGCAAAAGGAAAGGCTCGGTTGAACTTCAGGTAGAGTACTTGACACCTCAAAGTGTGAAGTCGCAGGGCACAGTATTGCTTTGCGCGGTGAGTGCAGAAATGGCGAAAAGCATTAACACCAGCAGTTACTCAAGCAAATTTCACACTCGCAAGAGAAAGACACGAACAAATCTTTGTGATCGGTGGTCACTATTTAACACGTAGCCAGGAATTCTGATCTTGTTGGGGGAACAAACCGATACTTATATATTTCTCACACCGTTTCCCAGAAACTCCATATTTTCCCGGCAGGTTGAGAGGTTCATTGTTAATTGACTGTAGGCAGTGATTGATTGTGGAATGGGTTGAATGCCTTTTCCTGTCCATGTGACTTGATACAAGTTATTGTTGCTTTCGCAATGGAAATCAATTGCATTGACATTTTACTACATGGTTCCTCTAGTTTTATGTATTTGTGTGTGTGTGTGTGTGTGTGTGTGTTATATTTATGATACACAATTATCAATGTCCTCTTGAACAGGCAGATGGTATCACGGTTTAAAAAAGTTGTTTTAAGCAAAGGACGGCTATTAACACGCATCCCGCGCACAACAACAAACCGTTTGGCAACGTTTAGACCCCCGCTGTAAAAATGTAGAGATTCTCATTACCTGATAAATTGGCTTGAAGTTGAATAATTTATTTAATGAACAACACAGCGTGAAAGCAATTGTATTGGAATATAGCATTATTCAAGTGCGGCCATCAAAACACAAGAGGTGAAATACATCCTTGAGAGGAGGACACTGGTGTCGGTACATCAGTGGAGTGTGTGCTTTGTTCTAACGATAAGAGCATTGTGATTGTTAATGTCGACGGCCTCTTGCATCATGAGCTTTGAGGCGATCACCAAATTTAGCTTCCCAAATGTATGTATTTGTTGTATCGCGCTTGCAAGCCATGAAAAAAAAACAGGAATGCTTTTGATTATTGGACGCTAGGCGAGGATTCTCATGACGCGCGGCTGGAATTAGCTGCAAGCGGAATAATTGCTTTAATTAACGAAAACAGTGGGAAAGAAAGCAAAGCACAGCATCTTAATGTTTTCGAAAAATTTATCATTGCAAATTAAAATTTGGTTCCTTAAATATGAAACTGTGCGGAAATTACAATTGTGTCGCAGGCAAACTGCCGCCTTCGTTTTGGGGGATGGTGTGTTTTTGTTTTCATTTGGGAATCTAGACGGTTAATATTTCTCGCTTGCTTGGCGAAATAATCTCCCGCTAACGCGCAGCATTCTGTGGTCACTTTACGGGCTGTTCGTACCCCAGAGGCGAGCTCCTATATCACTACTCTCATCTCTAGCTTGGTTCAATTGGTTTCACTACTGCTCAGTTACGACCAAACTGGGGACGCTGGAAGGTAATTTTTCCTTTCCTTTCCGGCTCTGTGAAAACAACAACAACTTGCGCTCAAATGGCGCCCTCCACATCTCTGAGCTCTTACCAGTGATGGAGCCAGACTCCGAGCCGGTGGGGCAGGCGAGGAGGTGACTGTAATAAGAACGGGCAACAAGAAAGGTTTTTTAGGCTGGACTTGAACAAGGGGAGAGAAAGGGGCAACGCGTGACGGTTTGAGGGAGAGTGTTCCAGGGGTAGAGGTGGAAGCGGTCTTAAGAGTTTGGGGCATTTGGATCCAAAGGCCTGCCAGGGTTTAATAAAGTGGTGGAACAGGCTTGATGTGCTGAATGGCCTCCTGCCGATCACATTGCCCGATGTTGCTAGATCACCAAATTTATTCCATTGACTGTGGGGGTGGGGGGGGCTCCCAGTTTTTTTTAGGTCGAAGTTCCTGAGGGAAGTGAAAATCTTCACAATTTACAGAACCCAATTGGTTCCACGTGTTTTGGGTTCCTGTTAATCCGGTGACCGGCTGAGATGAAAAGGTACAGATAGCATCACTGAAAGTGCACAATGCACAACGAGGGGAAATGAAGTCATGCAGTAATTACACGCTGAATGCATTAATTTATCGGCATCAAGGCACATCACCATCACGAGCGAGAATATGGTCAGATCAAACAGGTGGAGCTCCTGTGGTTCAGTGGTTAGAGCGCTCGCCTTACAAGCGTGAGACCTGCATTCGAATCAAGGCAGGTCAGGGCGAAACCTTGGGCAAATTTCCTCACTCCATACACACGCCTAATAATAATCCCTTCAAGATTCACTTTACAGTATATTCTGCGAAGCGCTTAGAGACGTCTGTCTAGAAGATGTGAAAAGCGCGATATCAAAGGCAAGGATTATTATTATATTATCATTATTAGAGATATCCCAAATTATCCCTTTTCCGCGTAAATACTTTTTCATGCTTCCCCTCCGCCAACCTGTATTCAGCCGTCCAATCTTCAAGGCCAACCGAGATCCTGCGAATCCTGATCCTTCTCAAACAGATGAGGTTAGGTTTACGTGGTGTGTGTTTTACTGCCTTTCGGCCCGGAGGCAAACGGGGGAGTCATCACTCCAGCTTTGTTTTACAGATTAGATTACCTTGTGTCTGATGAACCCTGTATGTTTGAAAAGTGACGGGCAATCAATTAATAAACAGAGTCTTTGTAGTGCTGCACGCTCAGTGGAAACTATCTGAATGGTGCCACGTAAGGGGGGGGGGGGGAAGGGGTAGCGATAACAAAATAGAGTTCATTCCGTCCGTCCGTCCGTCCCTCCCCCGTCCCTCCCTTTTCTTTCCTTAACCACATTTTCTTGTACTAATTGAGCGTCGCCTCACAATAACTAGGAATAAGACTGTAATGAGCGCAGGAATGAATCCTCGGGAATAGAAGGCTCAAACATCACCTCTCTCTCTGCTCCCGGCCCGAACAAATGAACAAACGATTGAAAAGATTCTGACAGCGGAGATGTGTAACGGGGGGTGGGGGAGGGGGGGAGATTTGATGGCTCGATCAGCCTCGAGAGCAAAAGGCAGCAAATGATCCGACTGTCCTCTTTAGCTAACAGGCTGCCGAGGTCATGGTAATCTTCACACACCCCCCCAAAAAAATGATGAGACTTGCCTAAGGGAAGCCGAGTTTGTCGAGCATTATGGTCTCGGGCATTTGATCATTGGAACTGAATTCCTTTTTGTTTCCTGTCATATTTTGTTGGAATCCAACCCTTGGCAGGATTTCTCTTAGACTTCCTCCCCCTATCTTTGACCGGTGAGCTCTCGCTGACGTCTGTTTGCCCACAATGTTCCAACAATAGTTTTATTCGGGGCCGGAAGGGGGAATGCCAGTCAGGGTTACTGCTGATCGCCAGAACGTCTGAGGGTTAAGGAGAGGATGAGGCATATATTATAATGTGAACAACATAATAATAATACTGTAATAATAATCCTTGTGTTTGATATAGAACCTCATCACATTGTTGAGACGTCTCAAATAACTTCACAGAATATACTGCAAAGATTGTCTATTTTGAGGCATATTTTAACTGAGCAACAATGCGTTCATTATCCCTGTGATATACTGTATTACCGGGCTGCCGCGTTTTGCCCACAAATATACATTCAATTCTCTTTATAATAAATTCTGCGGGGAGAAATTTGAAGGGCGAGTTAACTTGACTTCAACTTTAACTGGACGTTTCCCTCTCCTGCCAAGCGCGCCTTAAACAGAGCAGCACAGCTGCGTTTGCTCTTAAAATAGACATGACCAGGCCAGGTTTGAACTCCCTCGCGGCTACCTACACCTGGTGTGCTCCCGGGAATGCCTGAAACTGTTCAAGTGGCATTCAACGAATGTATGTATCTCTCTTTACACAAGAGGTGGAACATTATACGTCCGGTGATTGCCTACTCAATTGCTCACAGTGTGCTATTGGCTAGATAGCGCATGATTTTTTCGTTGATACCTGCTGGTTGATTTATGCTATTTAATTTTTTTGTGTGTGTATATATATACACTGAAATATCCGAAACTTAATCTTGCAAGTGTCTCGAGTTTCTCCCCCCCACCTCCCACCCCTGCTGTCAAACTGCTCTCTCTTCAACGCTGTCCTGCGCGAAAATGTGCCACCAAAGTGGAAACGCAGCCAGCGTAGCCCGAATCCTAACGGGCTAGACGTAAAACTTGAGGCTGTCGCGACGAGACAAATGAAATGAAAGTGACCGGCCGTTTTAACGTGCATCGCATTTCAAACGATCACCCTTGCCTTCTTGACCTGCCCCTCGAACGTGGCGTCGATAGCAAAAAATGTTATCCTCCCAGCGCTCGATCGACCTTTAAATGCCACCTGGCATTTTCAGCGAACGTTTAAAAAAAAAAGTGGCTGTAAAATGTACGAGCTTTTGAATTGAGCCCTGTCGATCGCAAAGCTCCCCAGACTGACTGTGAGTTATGACACAATTCGTCTCAATAGCTTTAGGCTAGGGAGGAGGAAATCAATTGGGGGGGTTGCCTGGTTCGTGATAACGCGCTGGTGTCACTCAGCAAGTCGTCGGTGGGTAGCGCTGTACTCAGCGGTGATGTATTTCCCTGCGTTTCCCCCATTCCCTCCCCGCTCCGTCACCACCTCCCCACACTCGAATCGGGTTAATAATCCTTTAGAAACAAACCAAAAATTGCTCACTTCAATTCCACGACCATTGGTGGGGACACTGCTGTGCGCAATTGCCTGCCGCGTTTCGCCCACAAAATGTACGGTCGATTCACTCGACAGTCTATTCCGTGAAATGCTTTGAGACTTCTAGAAGTTGTGATGATAATAATAATAATCCTTGCATTTGATGTAGCACTTTTCGTGTCTTCTAGACGACTTAAAGTGTTTTACAGAATATACTGTGAAGTCAATTTTGCTATGTATTTGTGGGCAAAATGTGGCAGCCAAATGCACGCAGCAGTATCTCACAAACAGTCGTGGATTTAAACGCCCAATTTATTATTGTTTTTTTTCTTTGTTGAGCCATTGTTATCAGGCGTGTAGAGCAAGGAGACTTGCCCAAGGTTTCGTCCTAACCTGCCTGGAATTGAACCCGGCTCTCTCACGCGTAAGGCGAGTGCTCTAACCTGCTGAGCTGCAGGACTCCACAATAATGAGGAGCCATTATCAAACGCAAGGATTATTATTATTGTTAATAATGTGATCTCTCATAAAAATAATCACAGCTCGGGTAAGTCAGCCAGGGCCAATGCTGGTGAAACAATCCGCGAACACAGTTCTATTTGATCCGAACACGAGTATAACTGTTTCGAGACGCTATCTGGCTTGAAAAAGGGGGTGCTTCATAATTGCAAGTTGCTGCTATTATATTCGTTAATCTCGATCCGCAGCTAGTCCTCAATACTGCATCGCACTCCCCCCCCCTCATCTTGGCCTCGTGCGCAGAGGAGCGAATGGAAACGAATCCCGATTGCTTCAATCAGTCCGAGTTCTGATTGTTCTCTTACGCTGCCCGAGCCGGTAAATTCGGGCATCGGTTCCGCCTTAATCATTTATCTGCTCGGCTAATTGGCTGCCAATCTGCCGGCCAAGGAGACAGGGAGCTCGCGTTCGTCCGACAACAGTTTCGAGGGTGACCTACGCAGGGGTCGAGCTTGAGAGGAAGATTTGTTCACCGGCTATCAGAGCGAGATTCTGCGTCTTCCCGCCTAATCAGGTGCGACCTCTGGCAGCGTAAAATTGAATCCGTTCGCGACATTGTGCCTGATTTCTCAAAGGTATTCTCGAACAAGTTAGGCAACCTTTGTGTTGATTTCGCTGGGGTTTGATGGCGCGTGTAGGTGTGTGTACTCACGTACACACAGGCTTTGCGGGGAGGGAGGGAGGTGTTGGTGAGAGAGAATATTTCCATGGTAAGTTTAAGCACTCGCTTGTATTCCCTTAAAGGGACAGGATATCGGAACTGTGTTGGAGTTCAGATGGCTTCCTGCAAATCAATCCCAATTAGTCCAAACCGAATCAATTGGGATAAACTCTATACTGTAGTTTGCAGCCTAATCCTCTCGTTGTTTGTCTGTGCCCAATTAAGTACCTTGAGGTCGCGTTGAAATGGGATGAACACGGGAGGGCGTCTTGTACGTGCCCTACCCTCGTGAGTGAGTGAGGCCGAGACTAATGATGCGACAGACCATTCAGCCCCGCTGTGAGGTTCCACATTACACACAGAGCGTTGAGAATCGAGTTGGCTTGGGGGTGGGTGGTTGGATAGTGGAGGGTGGTGGTGGGTGGGTGGTGGGTGGGTGGGGGGTTAGTGGGGGGGAGTTGGAGGGGCTGCTCGGTGGGAGAGGCAGGTCAGTGGGATTGAATGAACATCCTGTTTTTCGAGCAGCGGCAGACGATCAGACGATCTTCTGATTTGCGAATCTCTATCATCCTACCGTTGGCCAGGTTGTGGGATGGTCCCTCCCTCCTATTTGTCCCCTCTCTCCCTGGCTTGGTGTCGGGCTCTCTCTCGCTCCCGAGTTATTTTTGCGTCGCCTACAAAATGCGCAGGCGCGGTAATTCGACAAGAATTCCCACGACGTTCATTGCGAGGCACCTTCGCCTGATGTGTCAGGCCCTTGTCAAGTGCAAAGATTACTGGAATCAGAACGGTTCCCCACTTAAAGCACATTTTGCCACAGCTCCTCCGCTCGCTTAAAAGTGACCTTCTTGGTGTGTGAGAAAGTCGAGATTTTTCGCCTTGATTCTCTCTCTTCTCCTCCCCGCCCCCCCCCCCCCCCACCCCCATCCCCACTCCCCCCTCCTCCCCGCCGCCCTACATTCCCTCGACTGAGATATTTTTCGCACCAAGAAACAGATTGCTTTCTGCAGCAGTAATTAAGAAGGAGAGGAAAAAGGATTAAGTGGGATGATTCCAAAGTCAGTCCATGTCTGAACACACTCTCAGCGGGGACGCGAGCTGGCAACCGCTGATCGGAAGTCCGCTGCTTGTCCGATTGTGTCGCTTCCGATAAAGATGGCGCGGAATACATTGCTGCCGAGCCCGTTTTGTTGCGGCGACGGCGGATTTCAGATGTTGCGTTCGTTGTACGGTTACTTCCCTGATCGCCATCTGCGAGGTTCGAACCGCAAAGGCTCAGACTTTCAGTTCAGAGTAACTCTCCCCCACCCTCCACCTGTCGGACCACGAGACGCAGATCAAAATCGGAGACTGAGAAAATGACGCAGACAAATCTTATATATATATATATATATATGCAGTGAATCGTTTTTTTTGAAAAAAAATAGAATTATTTCATTTCAAGGAGATAAATTGCCATCCTCAGATGTTGTCTTCAGTACAGACCGGTACCAATTCGACTTGCTGTCTGTGCCTCCCCCCCCCCCGCCACAAAAAAAGAATTAGTTGACGACGAGAAAGCTTTAAAGTAATTTAATTTAAATCGGCTCAAAGTCTAAACTTTTTTTTTAATCAAACGCACGCAAACGGTGCAAACGTGTAAATAGCAGCAAAAGCTGCTGTCAGAACCCGAAAGCACATTTTGAAAGAAAGATTGCCACTGATTAAAAGGCGCAATTTCTTGCTTTGCTTCATCCTGATAGATTTTATTTTAACGCAAATCAAATGTTCAAAAGCAGCGTATAATAAAATTGTCTTCCGACTTGATGTTAAGCAACTAATTACTGGCAAAGCCCCGGCCTTTACCTAAGAGAGCACTGATTCATCCCAGGTAATGACAGAGTAATTTGTTTTTCTCCGCTCCCGAAAGTGCAGACAGCTAATAACTATTCTTGCGTTTGATACAGCGCCTTTATCGTGTCACCGAAATGTTTCAGAGCACTTCACGGCATTCACTGGAGTCCTGTGGTTCAGGACTCGCCTGACAAATGTGAGACCCGTGTTTCGAATCCAGGCAGATCAGGGCGAGACCTTCGGCAAGTTTCCTTGCTCCACACACAAGCCTAATAACAATCCATCCCCCAAAAACTCATATTGAATTGGTCATTTCAGTCCACGACTGTTTGTGGGAAACTGCTGTGCGCAATTGACTGCCGTGTTTCGCCCACAATCTATTACAGACAATTCAGATTGTAGTGCATTCTGTGAAGCGCTCGGAGATGTCTCGGCGACATGCTACTAATAATAATCCTTGCATTTGATCTAGCGCTTTTCACATCCTATCGACGTTTCAAAGCCCTTCACGGAATATACTGTAAAGTGAATTGACTGTGTATTTGTGGGCGAAATGCTCCCACAAACGGTCGTGGATTGAAATAACCAATTTTATTGTTGTGTTTTTTTTTTGGACGGATTATTATTGTGGAGTAAGGAAACTTGCCCGAGGTTTTGTCCTGATCTGCCTGGATTTGAACACAGGTTTCACGCTTGTAATGCGAGTGCTCTAACCACTGAGTGACAGGAGTTCCACCAGGGATGTGGAGGAGATCTGTGCCTGCTGAGGAGAGGTGTTGGGGGTACAGGTTGATAGGCTTTAATAGGTCACAGAAGTAGGACGGACGAAGATTGCGGAGGACTTTGAAACCGAGGACTTTGAACGCAGATTTTGAACTCTCTCTCTCTCTGGGGAATTGCAAAGCCAGAGGAGCGAGGCGAGTGATTTCGCTAAGGCGCTCTAGCGAACGCATGGATTGTGGTTGCGTTGGTCGAGTGTTGCAAACGCATTGGAGAGAGGGAGTGGGGAGAAAAAAAACTGCTTCGAACCGTAACAAAGAACTTTTCTGTCAGTTTCCGTCAGATGTCAGTATTTCTCTTCCCCTGAGCAGCAGGTAGTAAAATCGGCAGTGGAGTGATATATCAAAAGAAAACTTTTACGTTGCCTTGTCTTCTTTCACCGGGGGGCAAGAGCGAAACTGCCAGCTATTCCGCAGAGACTCTAAAAATAAGCGTGTCAGACAATTCCTTTCGCTGAGAGTATTAGGAAGAGTCTTGGTGTGTGTGTCGCGGGGGAGAGAGAGAGAGAGCAAGAGAGAGGTAGAGATAGATTGGAGCTTGTTCTCGGGAGAATTGGGCACCTCTGTTCTACAATCCTTCAACGCAACCTGTTTGTTTCTGCAGAAAGGGAAAGAGAAAAAAAAAAAGCACCTTGGTTTGGAAGACATTTGTCAAAAGATGGATGACTTTATCTCAGCTTTATCGCATTTTTAGTCGCTGCAAATCGTGCGTCTACATTGCTGTGTGTGCTCCGTTTCCCTCCTTCTCCCCCCGCGCCCCCCCCCTCTTCCGCCCCCAAAGGAGGATATTCACTTGTGGTCTTTCAGCCTCTCTGCCCCCCCCACCCTCTGGAATTCCATCCCACAGTCAGTCCCTTTGCCTCGCTCCCTCTCTCGCCTGTTTCAAGACCCTCCTTTTCGACCGTGCCTTCTGCCGGCCCTCCCAAGTCTCAGCTCTCCCTCATCCCAACCCTGACCCCCCACCCCCTCTCTTGCCTGTAAAACCAAGATACTGTTGAAGGTCCACCAGCCTTCCTGGCTCATCAACAAGACAATGAAAGTTCAGACATGAATCCTCAGTCGTTCGAGCCAAAGCCATTACGCGCATTCCTATCCTTGCTGTTGTTTTCCTGGGACCAAACTTATCGATTAAGAGTTATTCTTGTGCCCGTTAATGACCATTTTCCGTACGCCTGCTCCTGTGGTAGACTGACTGCATTAAGTTGGCCCAAACTTGTTTTGCACAACGACTTCGGGCAGGACACAGAGAGAAATTAATGCCGTGAGTCTGGATTGGATTCGAGAGGACATCTGCGCCTCTCCCAATCTGTGCCAGCGAAGAGATGGAGCAGAAACAAAGCAGTAAGCGCGAAGTGGAAATTTTATCATCAGGCTTGAAGGATAACAAAATAAACAGTTTGAGACAATTACAGCGCGCGAGAGGGAGAGAGAGAGGGAGAGAGAGAGGGAGAGAGAGAGGGAGAGAGAGGATAAGCATAAAGTAACACACCAACAAAGAATTGCAAATACACTCCAAGAAGTTTAAAGAAATGTTTTATTAACTACTTTCGGTGGCCACTTTAAATATTTTATATTAAGTGCGATGCACTGCAGATTAAATTGCTCCATTTGCTGTATGTCTTTTGACAGGCTGAATTGCTAAGGCGTTCAGCTTTGAGCATTAGTAGGTTATGGAGTCTGCCTCAGTATGGAGTAGTGCAGAGTGAGACACAGACCAACGCACAAATTATATTCCAATAATAAAGACCAGCCTATATACTGTATTACCAGCCGATTGCTGGTGCAAAATGGGACTTCACAGAGTCGACCACAAGTAGTGATTAGGTCATATCCTCGTCACTGTAGATGACATTTGTCCAACTTTTATTATAATAATAATAATAATCTTGCATTTGATGCAGCGCTTTTCATGTCTTCAAGACGTCTCAACGCGCTTCACAGAATGTACTGTAAAATGAATTGACTGCATGTATACATGTGGGTGAAACGTGGCAGCCAATTGCGCACAGCAGCATCCCCACAAACAGTCTTGGATTGAATCGACAAATTTATCATGATTTTTATTAGCGATTATTATTAGGCATGTGAGTGGAGTAAGGAAATTTGCCCAAGGTTTCGCCCTGACCTGCCTGGAATTGAACCCAGGTCTCTTGCTCGTAAGGCGAGTATTTGTATATTGTATTATACAATTTTATACTGGGGATGAGTGCCACGTTAATTCACTGATGACAATAGTGAATAATACAAACTAACATTTTTGTCTACGTTGATAAGTATAACAAGGAGTCCACAGCGAGTTTTCAAGCAAATTCGAGCTCCTGATTCCGTTGATATGCAGAGAGTACTTTGAGGTGCCTCTCTTGTTGTCAGACTCGGTCAGAGCTGCTCGATTAGAAACGGGCCCCATTGGTTGGTAAAGCTTTGGCGAGTTGCTTCCCTGTGGCCATTCAATCATTTACCCGAGGATTCCTGTTTACAGCCAAACTAATTACACTCTCACCAGAAACGCTGTCAGCACAAAAACGGTTCCAAGTCATTTGCGGCGAAGAGGAATATTTCATATCGCAACGGAGGCTGAGATCCAATATTTCACCCTCTGTATTAAATGTTTTGAATGGATGAAATATATTAGCAAAGAATGGTTGAAATGTTCTGCCTATTGTCGAACAAAAATAAGTTAACTTCCCTTGCTAACTGATGGTTTTGGGGCCATCGCTCTTAAGAATTTATTTTCCGGTAACGATCGTAAAATGTGCTTTAGCATTTGTTTTTTAACGTCTACTAGAAGTCTCAATAGACCGGCCGATCCTTTCCAACTTTGTTGGTACCTGAAGTTGCAACATTTTATTTCTCTCTTGCTCGCCAAATAAATGAGTTACCAAAAGAGAAAACTGAGCAGAATTTCACGTGTCTCTGGTAATGGCGACAAAACACTTTGATTTGCTTCGCAGGGAATTGCTGTCAAGTGTAGCCGTGGTGTATTTGGAAGGCGATCTCGGGTCTTCTGTCCAGCGCTGCGGAGCTTTCGAAAATAACGTCGACAATTAAACTGTACAAAAGATGGCTTCATGAGCATGGGGAATATATTAAGCTCTTATTATCTCCGTTCTTGGATCTGAATCTGAAGCTAGCACTGGGTCAGTAGGAAGACAGCGCCTCCACTAATTTCATTACTGGTGGAGAGGGCTGCCTGGTAATTAAATAGCATCCTATTTCACTCGATTTACACGCACTCGCCTAATGCTGTGTGACACCTGGGAATAGCTGAGAGAAATTTTTTTTTGCAAGACGTGGATGTTTAGCTGTTGAGCTCTCCAGAGGAAAGAACGGCACGCTTCGCCCCCAGTTCAACTCTACACTAACTGTTAACATACTGTAAAATGTCTTCCACAACTTTTGCTGTTTTTATATAAAAAAACACATTCACACACACACACACACAGACAGACACACAGACTTACAAATGAAAATGAATCGGTAACGGTGATTTAAGGTGCGAACAGCTTCCTCGGTGACTGAAGCTTATTCTCTGAGATGCATCTGTGAGTCAACGCTAACCTTTGTGTTTGGTAACCGTTTGGGGACGTCGTCCAGACGTGACAGGCATTTTACAATCGTAATTTTGTACTGCATTGCATCGTATAGCGCCTCACACAGCCAGGAGCACGTCTCAAAGCGCTTCGCAGGATTGACTGAAAAGTGTAACCATTATATTATGTTTAACCAAAACCTACATGCTAATATCACAGAGAGTTTAATACGGGATGGGGGTGACTTGAGAATAATGGTTAACGCTAGGTTATTGATATTATATGGAGAATGAATTACCTATGAAATAGGATGGCATTCAAGCTCTCTGGGACGCCAATCTGTATTGTAAAAGCAGTGGCTGAATGCAAGTGGCTGTTGGCATTCGGGTTTTCATTGATTGAAGTGTGGGATGGAATTCCCGAATGTCAGCGTTGTTGTATTGTACTTTGAACGATTAGATAAACCTGCCGGAGAGCTGACAGGTGGAGCTAACTGTAGCTCAGCGGTTAGAGCACTCGCCTTTACAAGCGTGAGACCTGTGTTCGAATCCAGGCAATTCAGGGCAAAGCCTTGGGCAAGTTTCCTTTCTCCACACACACGCCTAATAATAACCCGTTTCCAAAAAAGACACAATAATAAAATTGGTCATTCCGACACACAAACTGTTTGTGGCGCACTGCTCTCGCGTATCACCCACAAAATATATAGTCACTTCAATTTACGGGATATCCTGTGAAAGCGCTTCGAGACGTCTAGAAGACGTGACAAGGCGATATATCAAATCCAAGGATTATTATTGTGAAGTGTTGGAACGCAGACAGTTAAACGTTTGGTCAGTGTGACACTTGCGGAGGAGAGCAACAGGGACCATCCCTAGTGTGGGAGGAAAAAAAGCCGCGAGTAATAATTAGACAAGCTGGACAGACAACTCCATGCCGTCATTAGGACGGCCTCGCTGGTTCTGGGAGGGCGAGATCGAACAGGCCAAAGGAACCTTCTTCATCCGAATGAATCTCGTGATTATTGGGCAAAGCGTTTCTCGCCTCCCGTTTGATGGGGAGGGAAAGATCTCGGAGTTGACTGATCAGCCGTGTGGCTGTTTGAGGCGTCTCCCCTGATTACGGATAACAGATCATCGTCAGGGCAACACCCAACCCTTTTATCCCAGGGACGCGTTGGGAGACTGCACATTATCAGGCTGGCAGGATCTAAAAAGCAATTCAGTCACCGTTGATATTTGCTAATCAGGACGGCGGCAAAGCATTTATGCAACGGTATCATGATTACCCCATTATCTCTGGGGTACTTTCATTGATCTGTGACCAGCTGTAGAAATGCGATTTGGCAGCCGTTCACTCGAAATAGTTTTGGATGCTCGCTTTGCAAAAATGAGCCAAATCCTAATTTTACAACAATGAAACTGCCCCCTGGAACCATGCAGAAACTCTGGGCGGCAGCGAGTAGGAAAGGTAGGAAAGAAACTCGCTGATTAAATATCATATCTCAATACCTTCCCACTTTGTTGACACAGGATTTATATCGTGCAGAACAGTCATTAAGGTAGATTAAGAACAGACGACCGTCGGTGTGATAAACCTGCCTTAAGACCTACATTTTTGATTACTCTTTCAGCAGGCAGTTTATGGGAGTAAGTGGCAAGTTTAAATTTTGTTCTAAACGTCGGGCTACCGTTCCCATTATTTCCTCGGAGTAGGGTAAGACTTTGTTCTGCCAGAGGCCTTAGTCTGATGAAATGAGCAGATTACAAAGCACTGAGTGTGCCATCCGATAGTAGAGCAAAGCTTTTTTTTCACAGAAAACATTGAGCACAATATGAGAGGACACAGCAGTAAGACTGTGAAGGGCGTTTTCAAGGCAGACACCGGGAAGTGTGTCTGTACAAAAGAATAATTATTGGCTAGGGACAGGTTTCCGGGAAAGGAGAATGTGTTGAGCTGATTTTTTTTTCAGAGAGAGAAAGGAAAAACAAGATGCTGTCAAGAGAAGATGAGAAGGTCAGTGTTCTGGGACGAAAGTCCCTCTTTTAGTTTGAACCTCTCTTGTGATTCTGCGGAACTCAGGGTCGTGAGCTATTTGGGGCCACTTGTCCTTGGTGCTGTGTGTGAAGAAGAAAAAGAATGTAACTGACTGACTGTCTGATTGCCTGCCTGCCTGCCTGGCTGGCTGTACGTGTGTGTGTGCAGTAAGATCCTCAGTTTAGCGTGATTCAATAATTATACTGAACAGAGATTATTTTCATCACTTATTGTGCAATATCTGAACGATGAGATGCAATATTTATACTGCGGGCTCTCAGTAACACAGATTCCATTACATTGTCATTGGTAACGAGGCAATATAGCTTCCCTAACATCCTTTTCGACTTTCCCAACTGAACGCTTTTGAACACGACCGGCGAGGAAGGATGTTAATCTGCCATTTACACAAGAAAGCTAGACACACGATGTCACAGAGAGTTTAAGAGGAACAGCTCCAAGTAGAAGGTCTCAGTGTGAATTTGGAAGTAACTACCCTTATCTATGATGATAGCTCCTTGGAATCAGCTCCTGTAGCTCAGTGATTAGAGCGCTCGGCTTACAAGCGTGAGACCTGAGTTCAAATCCAGGCAGGTCAGGGCGAAACCTTGGGCATGTTTCCTTACTCCACACACACACACGCGCGCACCTAATTATAATCGTCCCGAAAAAAAACTGTTAAAAAAATTGTTCATTTCAGTCCGCGGTTGTTTGTGGGGGGACGTTGCTGTGCGCAATTGGCTGCCGCCCTTTCGCCCCAAAATATACAGACGGTTCACTTTACAGTACATTCTGTGAAGCGCTTTGAGACGTCTAGAAGATGTGAAAAGCTCTATATCAAATGCAAGGATTATTATTGTTATTATTATAATCATTAGAATGACTTTGCAACCATTTTTGCTTCTGAGGAAATGGCAATGTGTGTGGTGCACTTACCATGAGCCACAATTCCACCATTAAACCCATATTTACGCCGTCGCCCGTGACTCCCCGCATCTCTGCAACCGCCTGCAAACCAGCCGCACCCTCCGCTCGGCCCCCACCAGCCCGCTCCACGTCCGTACCCCCCTTATCCACCCCCATCATCTCTGGGTAAACTTTTCTCCTTTCCGTCCCCGCTCCATCCCAGAGCCCCTGCATCTTGCTCCCTGACTGCTCGCCTTTAAACCTCGCCTTCTGCGAGCGTTCTACAGAAGCTCTTTGAGAAGTCCTCCACTCACTCCCCCCACACCTACCCACCCATGTGAAAGTCTCTGTATAAATGTAAATTATATGAGACATTGAAAACAACAGTGCATCATTTATAACTCCAAATTATGTGTGCTTTAGCTCCTCACTAGCTAATGTCTTTTCACACCAACCCTGCTCTGGTTATTACTGAAATGCATCTGAATGTCACCTTTTTAGTTTGCCTTCTGGTGCTGTGCAGTGCTAATATTTCAAGCGGGGAGGGGAGGGGAAGGGAGGGGAGGGAAGGGAGGGATGGAGGGGAGGGGAGGGAGGGGAGGGGAGGGAAGGCGAGGGGGAAAGAAAGGAAAAGATTATGTAATTGAAGTTCCGCAAGTTTTCAAAGTATGGCATTTGCTTAAGCCAAGCGCCGGGCTTATAAATCCTGCTTCCTCACATCTAGAGAATATCTACGCAATGACGGTTTAAATATTTAGCGAAACTAACGAGGTTAAAGTAACCGGATTAAACTGTGAATGTAAGGAAACAGTGGCTGGCGGCGTTTTGGCTCTTGAAATGTCTCCTCACGTTCTGGGTTGCAGTCTTGCGTGGCTCCACACACATACACACACAACAACAAAATTAGATTTGTAGAGCGCATTTCATGTTGGAAGTAAATCCCAAGGCTCTGAACACACACACACACACAACCTTCTGTCCAGTTGCTTCCAGTCTTGTTGCCAGGCTTTGTGGAGATGGAGATAGTTTGGGAGCTTTCTCTCACGGGCAATAATGTGTTTTTTTTCTATTTGGGAGAGTAAGCTATATCTTGAGTGTTACGACTGTGTAGCTAAAGATATATACTCTCTCTCTCTCTCTCTCTCTCTCCCTCCGAGTGTCCTTTAGAGCTCGATATGAAACAACCCATTACTACTTCTTAAGGGAGAGGCACAGAATCACAGTTTGGCGTTGCGGAAAGACTAATCGGTTACTGTGGCAGCAATCGATGAGCGAGAGCTCCTGACAGTCAACCTGAAGAGCTACATTGCAGTTCAGCTTGGCTAAATTGGTAGCTTGTATATCGAGTCCGAAAGCTGGGTGGGGGGGGTTTCGAACCACATGTCAGGAGCATTATAGAGGTGATGGTCCGAGGGTTGGAATTGGAGGAGAGATAGGGGGGTGGCATCTGGCTGGTTTCAAACTATACCACTCACACACCTACTGGCTCCAAACAAAGTAGATGCACCTGCTTGTCTGTAATCCATTCAAACCATCCATTATCCTACCTTTGTCTAAAAGGATGTATGGTTTGCTCTTCCTACCTTTTCACGCCTAGAAATCTAGAAGATCAGCATAAAAAATACAGTGCATCGAGTTTGGGAAGGAATTGATTTATAGGTAGATTTTCTTTTTGAGTGTGGTGCTCGCGTGTCGTTCTTGTGGCGTTAATAATGATCCTTCCATTGGAGGTCGAAGCAAGCCGCGATTGGTGGGAGGACATGGTCGAAACATTTCAAAGCGCTTTGCAGGATTTACTGTGACTGTGTGTTTTGTAGGCGAACACGGCAGCCAATGGTGCACAGCAATGTCAAAACAAACAGCCGTAAAGTGAGTGAGCAATTTTATCGAGGGGATTGTGTGGCCAGAAAAACTGGGAAAATCTCTCTTTGCTCTTTTGAATAAGCAGGATCTCGAATGTTCACCTGAACAGGAAGATGGGACCTTTGGTTCAATGTCTGATCCCGAAACTTGGCATCTCCGACAATGTAGAGTAATAAGAATAAAATAATAATCCTTGCATTTGATATAGCCTTTTCACGTCTTCTAGACGTCTCAAAGCGCTTCACAGGATATACTGTAAAGTGAATTGACTGTATATTTACGGGCGAAACACGGCAGCCAATTGCGCACAGCAGCGTCCCCACAAACAGTGGGGGGTTTTGGGGACGGATTATTATCAGGGTTGTGTATGTGTGTGTGGAGTAAGGAAACTTGCCCAAGGTTTCATCCTGACCTGCCTGGAATCGAACACAGGTCTCATGTTTGTAAGGCGAGCGCTCTAACTCACTGAGCTACAGGGACTCCACCCGTGTACCCCCCAGCCCTGCACTGGAGCGGGGTTGGGGAGAGGGCGGTGTAGGGTGGCAGAGCGAGTGTTCTGGAAGGATGAGATTGGAAGGGTCTCCTTCATCCAAATCAATCCCATAATCTTGCGAAATTGGTCTGGCGTGTGACCGCAGCAATCAACGATGATGTCTTCATCTCTTTAATTCGCCGTGCGTTCAGCTGAGACTGCTGACGGATTATTCTCTTTCTTTTGAACAGTAATCACTCAATTGATTCTCCTCCCCATCGTTCTGGCAGAATGGAAGCCACTTTTTTTACGCTTCATTCATTTTTTTAAAAAAAACTGATCAACCCTCCAGTTCTTCTTTTCTTGTTTGTTACGAAGCTTTTCCGTCGACGTTCGTTACAATTCAATTTGGTGCCGATTACCGGATCAGGACTCGCGCTGGAATCACTGCCCTCACAAGTTTTTGCGGTTTATCTGCGGACTCTGGGTGCGAGAGCTGTTACTTCCCTCAGTTCAGCCGGTCTTGAAGATTTGCACAAGCTCGGCGATACTGAAACAGCTCTTACAATCACAAATTTAATTTGTGCAACGATTCTTCGCCGGCACCATTGTCCAATCATTGCCAGCAAATACATGATTAATTCCTAAAGGATAGATACACTTGGCGCTATCAAAAGGATTGCAAATGTAATTATATGTGCACAATGATTCATTCTGCAGAACATCAGTACCCATAATTACGGGGAGCAGCGGCAACTGAGGAAGCTATGAAACCTGACGCTTTTCATTATCCCGGGAATGATTTATAATAAGCCTGACTGCCAACAGATAGTCAGCCATCTCGCTGTGAGCCCGCAAATTCTCCTGCATAATGAAGGTCACTTTGATGGTCAAACCATCCTCTGACCGTGTGCCGTGTTGATTCATCGTAAAAAAAAAACTGCTCGGGAATGTACGCTCGCTCGCTCAACCCGCTCAACTGGATACGAGAGGCTCAACTGATAATAATAAGAATAATAAAAATAATAATCCTTGCGTTTGATATAGCGCTTTTCACGTCTTCTAGACGTCTCAAAGCGCTCCACGGAATATACTGAGTTGACTGCGTATTTGTGGGCGAAACGCGACAGCCAAACGCGCACAACAACAACAACAAAATTGTGTTTATAAAGCGCCTTTCACGTCACGAAGACACAGTCACTTCTCCACAAATCGTCGTGGATTAAAATGACCAATTTTATTATTGGTTTTTTTGGAGGGATTATTACTGATATGTGTTTGCTACGGGACGATGGATTCCACAAACTCACACGCACACACATCCTTCCTGATATATTAAAATTGGAAAGTTAGGAGGGATAGAATTGACTTATTGTGTTGGCCCGATCTGATAGATCCAGGTGCAGAAAAGATACGATGTGAAGCTGAGCTGCTGCCCGGAGGCTTGAATTTACTTGCAAGGCATGAGAAACTTGATCTTGGCTAATCTCCAGATTCACGATCTGTCAATTTTAATGGATTTACGTGAGACCTCTTTTAGGGGACGATGAGAGAAGAGAGACAAGACCGAGCCACAAGTGGCAGGGAGGCAACGGTGAGAAAACTATTCAGCTTTGTTAGACCGGTGAAGATGTTTGAGATGCAGTAATCCACAGTAACAATAGTCTTGCGTTTGAGTTAGCACCATTTAAATTGGGATACGAGTCACAGAATTCACTGCAAATTGTAGTGACTGTGAAACCTTGGGCAAGTTTCCTTACTCCACACACACACAAACCTAATAATAATTCCTCCCAAAAAATACACAAAAATAAAATGGGTCATTTCAATCCACGACTGTTTGTGGGGACGCTGCTGTGCGCAATTGACTGTTGCGTTTCTCCCACAAATCTACAATCAATTCACTTTATAGTTTATTCTGTGAAGCTTTTTGAGACGTCGATAAGATATGAAAAGCGCTATATCAAATTGTAAGGATTATTATTTTTATTATTATTATTAATTACACGGGATTCACAAACACGCATTAATTATTTCCATCAGCCCTTTTTATTTTTTTTCGCCTTCGTGATCAGCTTCTAACTTCATCTCACGGCCTTTCTTCGCAATCAAACAGAAGTATTGAGAGCCGTGGTCTTGGTCAACAGGCAGCAAATCAAACACCTGCCCCCCTGAGACACTGCTGTTGTGGTAATTTATGTTTCAAAGTGTCACGGCGATAAATGATATGGTTGGGGGTTGAGCGGGAAATTATAGATTGAGGAGAATGGGAGGATTTATTGCTGGAGCTCAGAATACTTTCCCAACAGTTGGAGATACACACACTGGTTGCCAGTTTATGTCTTAACCTACAGTTGGAAGAGGAAAATAAATAATAATCCTTGCTTTGGGTATAGCTCCTTATCATGTCTTCTAGACATCTCAAAGCGCCTCACAGAACATACTGTAAAGTGAATTGACTGCATTTTTGTGGGCGAAATTCCTCCCACAATTGGCGGCAGCCAATTGCGCGCAGCAGTGTCCCACAATCGGTGATTGAAATGACAATTTTCTTTTTTTAGAGTGATTATTATCAGGCGTGTGTGGAGTAAGGAAACTTGCCCGAGGTTTCACCCCTGCCTGGAATTGAACTCGGGTCTCCTGCGTGTAAAGGCGAGTGCTCTAACCACTGAGTCACAGGACACCATGATATGTACGAGAGAACATGGTGTTTTTGTCCTGTGTGCTTCACTGGTGTACACTTCACCATCACCGGGAATGCGTGTTTCCATTTGACAGCCATCTGGGTTGGGAAGTCCTGGCTTTATGTACCTCCAAAGAAGTGTAGTGACTGTGTATTTTTGTAGACACGAGAAATATTTTTTGCCAAAGCGATGTCCCATATGAAACAGCCATAAACAAAACGATCAGTTTTTTGTTTAAAAAAAAATAGAGATACAGTATTTGGGGTTCTTGTCCAGGAAAGAAACAGGGAGGAACCCCCTTCTCTTGACGAACGGCAGCAAGGAATTTTTTTCACGTACACCTCAATTGGCAGGCAGAACCAAACTCGGTGATGACTTGTTTAGCTCGCGACATCCCAACAGCTGGGAGCGAAGCAAGAATACTATTAGAAGGCTTAAACTGTGCATTTCTTCTCCCACCACGTTTCACTCTATCATGCTGTCAGAACTCGGCGCATTGATCCAAACATTTATGTCAGTTGGCCGACTGATATTTAGCAAACAGACATCATCAGTGGTGCTGTGTTGTCTTTGTTCTTTGACAGACTTGTCGAGCTCTTCACACTTTACATGATTAAAGCTAGCTAACCCTGCATCCCCATGATTATCAATCAGACTTCATGTTTGCTGCTGCGCTTGAGTGAAGGGAGACAAGTGTGTGTGTTTTTTCACACAGCAAGGTAAGCACCCATTTTGTTTCGCGAGCGGAGTGGGGAGAAATCCCTTAGGGGTAAAAATAACGCACACCTTTTTTTGTTGGAAAATCTATTTACAGATAAAACCTGAAGTTACCTCGTTTTGAGGCAGTGTTCGATGTTCTTTCAGGCTCTTTCCTTCACAATGTTCACATCTAGGTCTGAAGCAATCTCATTTATAACATTAATAATAATCCTTCCAGCAAAACAGCAGAGAGTTTTCTCAGTTTTTATGCAGTGTCAAATCTCAAGTTTCGAAAGAGGTATCCTTCCTTCCAAAATGACGGGTTGAGACAACTCAGAGATTTTTGCTTTTATTTATAAAACTGGCTTATTCCTTCACTGTGTGAAAATATAGTTTTGCCCCCCGCACCCCTCCCCACCACCACCCAAAATGCAGAGTGAGTTCACATTACGCTATATTCTCTTTGGATTCGTCTCAAAGACCTTACTTAGTCATTTATATCAAAAGCAAGAATGAGTATTATCACACCCCAACCACTGAGAAAGCTGAAATGTTGCTGTACGGAGATGATGCTGTAGAGGGGTGTTTTGTGACCGTGTGTATTTTGTGCGTGAAGTAAGTTTAAATGTCCTCGGCGAGTTGACGAGAATGGAAACCTAATTTACGCCGAAGGCAATTACCGAAGGGCTTCACCCCCGACCATTAACTGTACTGGCCCCGAGTCTCTGAATGGAACCTGCGAGTTCATATCGTAACTCGGCCTTCAATTTGACACACAATTTCGTGCAGTATAAATGGGGCCGTGAGAGTGCGTCACATCTGTCCTTGTAGAGCAGATGATGTGTGGATGTGAGAGAGAGAGAGTCTTAATGCGTACAGGAGGGAGTAGGCAGCTGCTGTTTGCCTCAGGCACTCCCATATTGGGAAGCGAGATGGTTATCGCTCGTGCCTTCAATGCCGGTAGCTTTGGTGAAACAACTGCAGTGTTCGTGACAATGCCAATAGGAATCCTTGCCCTTCCAAATTGTTCTTTGACATACTTTACAAAGTCCTGTTGGTGTGTATCTCCACGACCTGCGGGCCGCTGATAACAATAATACCTCACGATAATATTAAAATCCTTGCAGCTACTGCGGCCCTTTCTCACGTAGCGAGGACGCATCAAAAGGCTTCGCGGAATTCACTGTCACGCGGAGCGATTGCGCGACCGTAGGCACGAGTGTGAGTGACAGTTTGGACGCCATGTTTGCGTGTGAATGTGCGGGGGAGAGTGCGTAAATACGCGTGGCCAGGCACTGTAACCGTCAGAACACGCAGTCCCATCATTTTACAGTGCGTCTGGGAAGCGCTTTGAGGCGTCTCGACGGTGCGATAAGCCAAATGCGAGGATGGTTCTCGTTGTGATAGTGCCGTTTCTATGCAATGTAAGGTTCTTATACATAATAGCAGCCGCAACTCGCATGTGTACAGCGCTTTTCATCCCGTGCGGCGTCTTAAACTATGAGGTTATACACACTAGAGAAGGGGAGCGGAGAGTTACTCAGTGCAAAGAGATGTGCGTTTGCTTCCTCGGGAGTTCTGTGGCTAGGGATGGGTAACCTTGCTCTTGACTCCATTCCCAACGCCAGTGAACCCGTCACGAGAGGTGACTGCGCAAACGCTCTGTTTGCCTGGCGAGGCTTCAAGGGGAATGGATTCTGAGAGGCAGGAGGATTGAATTGAGTCAGCAATGCTGTTCAGACCAAAGCAGATTTTCGCCAAGAGGGAGTTGCAGCCGGGATAATACTCGGCACATCAGCTTTGGGCTTTGGAATTAAACATCAGTGGGAAGTTAAGGTGAAGTGAGCTTCCGATAACCTTCACGGCAATCTTTCGAGCTGAAGCAAAACGTAATGCGTTGAGGGCAGAATGGAGTTAGGGGAAAAAAAGCCCAATTGTTCACGTCCCGCAACCTTCCCCGCAATACTCTCTCCGCAGAGTATGTGTAATCAAAAAATCTCTGCCCGACCCTGACCCAACCCCCCCCACCCCAAACCCCCCACCCCAAACCCCCACCCCAACCCCCCCACCAGTTCACTTTACAGTATATTCTGTGAAGCGCTTTGAGTCATCTAGAAGATGTGAACATAAATGCGAGGCTGATAATTATTACGAGAACAGATTTTGCCTTTAAGCATTTTACTCTGAGCATCGCTACTTATTCGGTGATGTTCTAAGAGCGCTCAGCCCCGCTTATGTTTGCGGCAAGTCCATCGATTTTTCCTGTGATGGAGGCGGAGAATACTCAAAAAAAAAAAACTCTGACCTTCCGAGGTTCGGTTGGTTTGTCTGTCCTCCTCCTGGAAGAAGATTTCATTGTCATTCCGAGAAACTGAAGCATGGTGCATTTTTTTTCCCCTTTAATCCCGTGAAAGATTAGTGCGACTCAATGAGTGTTCAGCAGTTTGGAGCCTCGAGCCACATAGTCGCACTGGGTGTCCAGCTTGCAACAATCGTCTGAAACAAAAAAAAAACCCCGAAAGCTTGCGTGAGAGATCGGGGGAGATAAAGCATTGCAGTCGGTGTAAAGCCAGACCCTTTGTGACCCCCCCCCCACCAAAGATGTGCCCAAAGCGAAAATAATCGATGCATCAAAACGCACGTAGGTTAGGTTAGCGCGCACGAGGAGTTGGAAAGGCCAGTTGTTTCATTGAACGGTTTGCAGACTGCAAAAAAGGTCCCCCTTTCCATCAGGCCGCAGTGTTCTCCGAGCCTGGTTACTTTGTGGAAAGCGGACTGAGAGCTGCCCGCCGTGGCGTGTGTCATCTCACTCTAGCCGTGTGTAATCTCTAACCGGAGAGCGAGCTCCAAAAACCAGCACCGGTTGCTTGGAACCCACGTTACAACCACGTTACACTCCAGCTGCGCCGTATTTTCCGACTCAAGAGTGGCGAGTGGCCCGCCAGGAACGGCTGATTCTCGAGTGGAGGTTGTTTGATTTGGAAGCTGAGCGTGTCTGGAACTCAATAATTCATCCGACGGAGAGGCTGTTGAACAACGAGCAAAACGACCAGAGGTTGCTGATGGCGGGAGAGGGTTCGCGAGAGAAGATTGAAGACCACCTTGTTGAGGGGAGGTCCTTCCTCAAACCTTTTTTTTCTTTGGATTGAATAAGATCAACGAAGGGGTCCTCAATGAAGGGTTAGCATCTGAAACTCGGGTTGGTGAGTTGACAGTGGATTTAATGAGTGAAGGGCAGTTTCAAGATGGGTTTGAATTGCTTTGGATTTTGAGGTTGGAAGACTGTGGCAGGTGGGAGCAATATATGTCCCTGCCCGACTCCCTTATGTACAAGATTCCCCTCAATAACAGTCGGGATTTAACACCAGGATTTAACACTGGTTGAATACTGCAGCTTCCCGGAGGCTTTGACTGTATTCGTTGCCAGCAACTAATTCCGAAATATCACAGGGGCAGACATTGTCTTGGCAATTGAAGTGATCTCCTCTGTTCGGATAATGTCAAGTCCCGTGATTGCGTGCCTGGCGAGGGAAGCAGCTAGATGCTTGTCTCCCAGTCAACACTGCAAATTGATACCCAATCCATCCGACTGCTGCACAAAATAAATACTGTTTAGCGAATTAACATATTTCACGCAAGCCCGTTAAGGAAGCATTCAGGATTGTTCATCCAATTAGAATATTGTGCAACTCAAATCCTCAGGTTGTCTCAAGCTGTTTATCGCACCACCTCTCCCTTGCTCCCGTCCCCGGGAAGAATCAGATTTAATTAGAATATTGTGATGCACAGGCACATTTTGCTGGAGGAGAAAACAGTAGTGAGTAAATGCCGAAAGATTCACAAAGAAAGAAGGAGACAAAAAAGAAAAATCCATTTACTTCTTCTGAACACAAGCAGCACATTTGTGACTGACAAGCTGTGTTTATGCTTATTATACAGAGACAAGTGATGGGAATAAGATGGGTCTGCACAGTGAATACGCTATTTTATATTCACAACAAGAACAATAATAATAATGATCCTTGCATTTGACACGGCGCTTTTCATGACTTCTCGACGTCTCAAGGCGCTTCACAGAATATACTGTCAAGTGAATTCACTGTATATTTGTGAGCGACTTTGAGAAGAGGGTGGCGAGTGGCTTGAATAGTTAGGCCATGACTGTGTTTGAAGGCGAGGAGGGGAGGAACGATGCAGAGTTCCAGAGTTCCAATTGTGGGGCAGATCAGTGGGAGGGAGGAGGGTGGGGTGGGGGGGGGGGGTGGTATTATTGCTAGATTATTTGCTCGCATTGAATATCATCGCTTTTGCTTTTTGAGCTAATCTATAGGAAATCTATTTCAGACAATACCGAATCCCTATTTTGCGTCATCCAAATCCTTCGTTGGACAGTGGAGGAGGTACAAGGCGATTCAAATTCGCATTTATATAGCATAACACCTTCCACGTCGGGAGAAGGTCCCAAGACGCTTAACTATCCTGGCTTGTCGGCCAACCCGAAGGGCAGGGAGGGGAGAGATAATTGAAAGTTTGGTCAGAAACGTAGGCCTTGAGACTTCGACGAGGTGACGGAGAGAGGAGGGAGGGAGAGAGTTGGAGGGACTGTGTGGACAGAGGGTGGGGGCAGATAGGCTGAAAGTAAACTCGAAATTTTCTGCAGCGACAGAAAAAGCGTTTAATTGATTTTATGTTTTTTTTATCCACATGAAACTTCAGGCTGGCTCCTCAAAGAACAGTGGAGCTTTCAAAATTAACTTAATTACTTCATGTGTACAACAGAGCAGGTCCACAGGACTTAAGGAGAATTGAAGCGAGCCTAGTGGGGGAGGGTGGGTCTTTGATTTTCAAGTGCCTTTAAGCTTCATTGCAGTGTGTTGGCATTACAGAAAGATGATTATAAATGCTATAAAAATAATTACGATTGATATTCATCAGGGGAAAAGGGTTTGATCCACTGTGGGAGTTGTACTCATTGTCCTGAGCACAGCTAAGAGCCAATTAATGATAAGCAACATTAATGAAAGCTTTTATGTCAGCTTAGTTCACAAGTTGGTCTTTCAATTTACTTCTGAAAATGATCTACTCTTACTTTGCCTCCAGCGCCCCGGTTGTCGTGGGACTGGAGAAGTACAATTAATTAAAAGTTCATTATTACTTTTGTTTTTATTGGCAAGATTGATACTTTGATCCCAGACTCATTTCGTTGCATAGTCTCACCCCGAGTTACATTGTAAAATTACTTGTTTAACTCGCAAGAGCCTCTGGAAGTCGGTGGATGTGGACAGTGGAATGAGAACAGGAGGTTTGTGAAGCAAACCCACAGGGAGTTTGATTCTCAAACATCGAGGCAGTTGGTGGGACGTTGTTGTGCACAGTTTGACTGTGAGGCTTAAGGTTCGCTCACAAAAACACTGCGTCGGTTACATTACAAGCACTTTTGGATGTTCTTTCAAAGTGAAAATGGTGCTAAATCAAATGCGAGAGTTATTACTTTTTCATGAACCTAGACAGATACTGGAAGATTTGCGAAATTTCGCTTCACTTCTCAACACATTTGTGGGGGTCGCAATTGCTGTGCGCAATTGGCTGCCGCGTTTCGCCCACAAATATACAGTCACTTGACAATATATTCTGTGAAGCGCTTTGAGACGTCTAAAAAGACGTGAAAAGCGCTAAAGCAAATGCAAGGATTATTATTATTATTTATCATTATTATTTCTTATAGACCTGCCCCAAGTGGTAGGTCCCTCGACTCTGAGTCAGAAAGTTGTGGGTTCAAGCCAAAATCACACAGTCTGGGCTGACATTCCAATGCAGCGCTGGGGGTGGGGGTGTCACCACCAACTACAACAACAACAACTAGTATTTGTGATGCGCCCTTCACGCGAGGTAGGTTCCTGTCGTTTGGATGAGACAGTGAATCCTGTCCGCCAGTGCAGGTGGACTTCAAAGATTCCCATGGCAATAGGCGATAAGAGAAGGGAGTTTCGCTCAAATGTCCTGGCCAACAATCCCTGGCCAAAAAATGGTGATCCGAGCTGGTGGGTTGGGTGAGTTTAATCAGCTCGAAACCTCAAGTCTGCTATTTTCTGTTCTCTCTTTCTCTATTGTGATGGGATCTATCTTGTCCGGGAGTCGTCCGTCACACCCGAGGCTGACTCCTTCACCTTCAGTGCAACCGTGCACAACAAACAGACTTCTGCTGCGTGTTTAATGTTCTAGGGGATTGCTGAGGTGGTTCAAATAGAATCAGCTCTGCACAACCCTGAGGCTGACACTCTGTACGTTTCGCACTCGCTTCACCGAGGCGAGAGTGAGCTCCGCGATCTCCAGCGGCAACACTGATCACAGATAAAGTACAGATGAGATCAGGCCCCCCCCCCCAGGCCATTATGAACTCATTCTCCCATCTTCCCACCGCAGCGATGAGCTGTTCCTCAAATGGATCCAGTGTCTTGGACCCCACCTCTTTCATTTTTCCGCTGACCCACCTGAGCTTTTAAACCATCCTCCGCGTTAAAGAAACACTTACCGGCTCCTGACGTAAAAAAAAATCCCCACCAAACCCACGACCGTCTTGCTGATTTGCTTCGCACCCGAAAATGCTGTCCTGTGTTTGGTTTT
Organism: Hydrolagus colliei; assembly: GCA_035084275.1. NCBI lineage: Eukaryota > Metazoa > Chordata > Chondrichthyes > Chimaeriformes > Chimaeridae > Hydrolagus > Hydrolagus colliei. The sequence goes on along the minus strand of CM068765.1, from coordinate 1,284,612 downwards.
TTGTCGAACCTGATCTTGCAACACCAGACAGTTCCTGTCTGAACTGGGCTGCCTTTCCGAGCCTTCTGGGAGTGACGGGCAGGATGATTTGGCAGAACGCAAACTCACTCGGTGCCACGCGGCACGTGGTGTAACTGTACAAAGAGTCCCTGGCCCTCGGTAGCCCCTCCGGGGTTTGTAATGACCACATCATTTGTTTTTGTTTTTGAGGGGGTTTGTTTCTATCAGTTACCGTTGGAGATATTTTGGTGGGAAAGCAAGCCAAACGCCCTGCCAACCTTTAGCCTATTGACAAACTGTCCAGTTATCATTCCTTGGTACCTTTCTGCGGGATCTAATTGGAATCCAAGGCATCCATTCGATACTTGGATGTCAGCCCAGATAAAACAGAACTCTGTCTTACTCTCTCGTGCAACTCTTCAGCTTGTGTTAACCCTGCAAGCCCTGATGTGTTTGGTGATCCCAGGTGGCCAAGCAGTGGGGAAAGCTTGCCAGACAATATTAGCGATGGCAAGCTACGGGGTATTAAGTCTGTCAGAATCCAGCAGTTAGCCCTTTCGACATTCTGGGATTATTCCCAAACCCTTGGCTCTTGCCAACCTGCCCCCTAGCGCTTTCTGAAATGGAGTAAACAGGAATACGTGTGTGTGTGTGTGTCCACCCCCTCCTGGGAGAGAGTACGCATTGCATTCCAGCAATCTGTCTCTAGAATTTCAATGGGTAGGCGAGATGATGCAGGTAAGTCTCACTTAGGTTTGGATATTTTTTTACCGTGGAACTTGGGCTTTCCACACTGTTGACCCAAAATAATCTTTGTTTTGTACACACACAAACACACGTCTTGTGCCTGGAATCTACTGTTTCATTGGCATTCCTTACAACCTTTTCCTGACTTATTCATCCCTTTTTTCAGAAGTAATGCCTTGAGCCCGTTCACCTCCCAAGAGAAAGTGGGACTGGATTTATCTGTTGAGATTGATTGTGTGTATGTTTTTGCTGAGAACAATCCCCCACCCACCACCCTCCCACCAAAAACGAAAAGCACAACAGGTTTTATTACTTAAGGAACTTAAGAAAGGCTTTCGACTTTGATTTTTGAGAGAGAGAAAAAAAATAGCTTCAAACAGACCCATGGAGTGTTTTATGGAGTCGATCTTCAGAGTCTCACGATCTGAAGGTTCCTTTCTCCGGCACAGAAGGCGGAGAGAGCAAAAGTAATGTAATCCTCCCACCCTCAGGGACCCATCAATCATTCGATCAATCGTTCGATCAATCGTTTGATCAATCGTTCGATCAATCGTTTGATCAATCGTTCGATCAATCGTTCGATCAATCGTTCGATCAATCAATCAATCAATCAACATCCCTGGCTTTTGCTTCAAAAATTGTGTCTTTCTCTCGTTTTTTTTGTATAAGAAATGCCCAAACGATAGACTTTGGTTCTCCGCTGGTGCTTCAAGCTGTTGCCTTTGGGGGTAACGTGTGTTGACACAGGAACACACAAACCTCCCCAGTTGCCCTTTCGTTAGGTTCTGTGCTGCACGTGGTCTGCTGGAAAAGGTGAGGCTCCCTCTTCCCGTTAGCCAAGAGATTATTTCATGGGATACGGATTGCTTCGGAGAAACAGCCACGGATCAGGTTTCCCGGCTAAGTGGAAGTGATTGTAATTCTGCTGTGCGCTGTGGTGACCCGACACAATTGATTGATGCTTCTTGTTCGTTCGCAGGGTTTGACGAGCCGAAGTGCGCCCTTCCCTCTCCCAACCCCCCCTCCCCCCACTTCCCCCCGCCACACCCCACCATCACTCGCATTCCGATCAACGCCTTTCGGCTCATCCCTTGATATGCATTTCGCAAACAAACATATGGTCGATTCACTTTACAGTATGATCTGTGAAGCGCTTTGAGACGTCCAGAAGATGTGATATGGCGCCATGTCAAATGCAAGGATTATTATTGTTAATAATACCTGTACAATGCCTCGTTCTGTCAAATTCACGTCTCATGACCAGAATGCGCAGATTTCTTGGTCTTTTATTTGGGAAAAAAAAAGTAACGATCAGTTTTAAATGTAGATTTAATCCGTAATTAAACAGCACAGGCAGAAGCAAAGACGCAAAGTGTTCATTCAAAGTCGCATTCCTGACTTTTCTGGAATGTTCCCCCCTCTGAACATTGTTGAAATCAGGTCATTTCATTGCTCTGTGTTTGTCTTTGTGTGTGTATGAGTGTGTGTGTGTATGTGGTGTGTGTGCGTGTATGTGGCATGTGTGTGCACATGTCTGTGGTGTATGTGTGTGTGTGTATTTTGTGCGTGTGGTGTATGTGATATGTGTGGTGTGTCATGTGTGTGTCTGTGTGTGTGAATGTGGCGTGTGTGTGTGTATGTGTGGTGTGTGTGAATGTGCCGTGTGCGTGAGAGGGGGAGAAGGTCCCATCACGTTTTATGCAAAACCAATTTTAGGGAGTTGAATGAACTTTGGGATTTATTAGCAACATTTTTAAACAAATTGACACAAGGGAAATTGAATTATTGATGTTTGTTAAATTATCGTTGCCTTTCATTTCAGTCTTGTTACGGACAGAAGTTTTTTTTTTGCAGGAATTCAAATGTACAGTGCGCTGGTGCGTGGCTTTTTCTTAATCCTTAATCCGCGAACAGATTAGTGGTTGGGCCAATGGAACATTCGCGGGACGAAGACCCGGGGCTAGGCTACACTCGGCCGCGATGTTTCAATCAAAACTTTATTCTGAAAGGCGTAAAACAGAATAAAAAAAGGTGATGAGGAATCATCAATCGACCTATTTGGAAATGCATTAACGGAGACTACAAAGGAACTCTCAGAAAGCACTCCGACAAGCTCCCGTCAACTAAAAGCATTTCAGGGTGATTAGATTTGGAGATAAAACGCATGAAAAGAAATTCACGGGAAATTGGATGAGTAGGTGAGATCGACCACTCCTCACCGAAATTGTTAAGAGAGACAAAAGTACGCCGATTCTGAAGCCTCGTGTGACCTACTGTGATTTTACAAATCACTTGTCACCAAGCACATTACATCGGTCTGTCATCATTCATGCGGTCGGTTTCTTCAGCTCAATATAATAGTGTGTACCTTCAGCACCAATGATTTCTCTTAACACTGTTTGCTCCCGGGTGCCGACATGTCTAATTACATTTCCTCCCCCAACCCCCCAAAAAATAGTGTGTCTCCTATTTTCTTCTCTCTCCGGCACCTATTTTGTTTACTGTTCAGCAAGTTTACTCAAAGTTCTGAAGCGTGTATTCATTGAGAGTACAGTCACACAAAGTTGTGAATAATAATAGGAGTATTTTATTGCTATTTTAATATTTATCACAGCTATCATATATTTATTATCACTACAGTAAACAGAAATCTTCACAGTAGCGTTTGATTTGAAATGTCCTAACAGCTTAGCACCTTCCCTCCTTGTTTCTCTTTGTCAGGAGAAGGGAAATTGCTCCCTGTTTCTCCCTCTCTCTCCCCCTGTCCCACCACCACCCAAGTAAAAATGGTCATTCGTTCTGCGGCTGTTTTGGGGACGTCGCTGTGCGCATATAGTCCGCTGTGTTCACCCACTGAATGCACAGTCTCTCCAATTTACAATCACGAATCGCTTTGACCCACCCTCCCTGCGTAAAAGGCTACTACCAAACTGTTATAATGACGGATAATATAATTATTCTCTCTCCACATCAGGTTCTGTACACTGAGCTGTTTATGGAATTTTTTTTGTTAAAAAGAATTATGATTATCATGCCTTGATTTGGGAGCGGCAGCGGTATTTTGCAACTGATCAAAAGGTCTGAGAGGCTTGCGATTATATTTCCCCGGGTGGTTGCGAGCTTTGCCTGCGTGGGTTTTGATAAAAAGATAATTAATGAAATCCGATGCCTCTTTTGCATGCGTCTCTCCCGTGGAGACCGGGAACTGCAACGCAAGACACCTCGCAGCCGAGTCTTGAAGCTGTGGGTGGTTAACAGGAGGCGATTATTGCGAAGCCTTGACCTGCCCGATTGGTGGTATTTTATTTAGTAAGAGCGCTCGTTTGTGAAGGTACAAAAACCTTGGATGCGCTTTCTCTCCCTGCACCCCCAACTCCCACCCCCACCAACTGAGATGTTTTTTAAGTGATGTCTGAAAAAACATCTCAGTTTCACTGTAACAACAAAAACCGTCACGGTTTGTGGCTCACAGTCAGTTCATGAGAGGTCACTCTGGCTCAGCATTCTCACCTCAGAAGTCGGAAGGAAGGTCGTGGGTTCAAGGACCACGTCAGTACTTGGTAACTCACCTCTTCCAGACTGACGTTCCCACGCGGGGTTGGGTGGGGAGTTGCTGCGTTGCCGGACCTTTGGGAGGGAAAGTTAGATCACGGGATGGTCGTTAACCTGCCGAGCTTCATCCGCAACCCTGACACTGTCAACGAGCGCTGCGCTCTTCCAGATTTGCAATATCTTTTCTAAACTGGGATAATCAAAAAGCGAAACTCCCTGTCTCTTTGCGATAGGAATTGTGTATTCCCATAGCGCTTTGGGACGTCCTTCCGACGTAACAGGCGCTATACAAACATCAGTTGTTTGTGTGTTTGTTGGTGTGTTTGTTGTCGTTGTGATTCTTGCCTTGCTCCAGCCTGGTGGGAAATGACACCTTTAAAATAACGAGCATCAAACACAAGCGCAATTTCATTCTAAGTCATCCGGCAGAGGATTAATGTTGCTACCGCACTTTGAGCGAGGGATCCCTGAAGCAGGACACAAAGAGGTATCTATTTGGGGTAGGGGTTGTTGCTGATGGTGGAGTGGAGGGTCAAGGGACATGGAGAAACTCTGAGATGGATGAGTGATGGGAGGAATGTGGAATGTGAGCAAAACACAGTACTGCACAGTAATAATAATAACAATAATAATCCTTGCATTTGATCTAGCGCTTTTCACGTCTTATCGACGTCCCAAAGCGCTTCACAGAATATACTGTAAAGTGAATTGACTGTATATTTGTGGGCGAAATACGGCAACAATTTACGCATTGTCCCCACAAACAGCCGTGGATTAAAAATGACCAATTTATTAGATAAATAATAATAATGTGCACTTTGACGTCAAGCCTGATCATGTCGCTGAGATGTCTCGAAGCGCTTCACAGCACGTACTATAAAGCGTAGTGACTGTAGGGTAGGAACAAAACATTTCTATTGATGGCACATTTGAAAGAACTTATCTGGAGCTGCCCTCGAACTCGTTCCAAGTCAACCGTTGCTGGAGAAATCTTCCCCATGAAATCCACTGTGTTCAAACTACTGGAAACTGATCTTGTTTCCACCTGCTTAATGATGCCTGGAAGCTGTGGCCTTTGGCCCACGCTAGCGAAACACAGCAAGTGTGTCTCTTCTTGACTGATTATCTCGGGGGATAAGACAACAAGGTTAGCGCAACAACTAAAAGCAACGACCGTTGCAGGAAACAAATAACAAGCGTGTGCGACAGGGGCCATATCTGAAAAGGTATATAGGAAAAGAGAGAGCGTGTATTATATCCAATTCTTCAGCCTTTAGCAGCAGTCTCAAAGTCGAGAGGTATTAACCCACCTTCTCAGGAGCCCAGGTAATAATAATAACAATAATAATAATAATGATTATTGGCTTGAAGGAGACCCTGGTCTTTTTATTGGAACCTGCAAAAGCCCTTTCCTTGTTCATTCCAATTTTTTTTTGTAGAACAATATTCCTGTCTCTTAGTTCACAACCCAATATTTATGTACAATCCCAGTGGACTTTGGTTATCGATGCACGTAACTGTAATACAGTTATTTTCTTGTTGAACTGAGAGCCGCATAAGCAATACGTCAAGGGAAACTGTCCATTTTGCCCAACTGGTTTAGTCTCCTCTCTTTAGCTTCTCTTGAAGCTGAAGTTATCTTGAAAAAGTCCTGGTCTAGCCTCCGAGAACGCTCCAGTGGGCAGCACACCAGCATAAGGTACATTATACACTCGCCCGACCGATCAGACTTGCTCGATTTTGCATCGGAAAAGGGAGAAAAAACTTTGTTTTGTTGAAAACTCTTTGAACACTCCTACACAAGAATCTCTTTTAGACCAATGCGAGCAAAACTATAATTGAGGAACACTGTATGTGTGTGTGTGTCCATGCATGTATATGTATAGAGTTTTTGTTTAATAACACATCTCAACGCTTCCAAAAATCAATATATTTCTCTCCCATGGGGAAACCCGTCTCAGCAATGCGCACATCAATTTTTTTCCTCCACCAAGAAAACCACAATTGTTCTCCGGTAACTTATTTAGCGAAGCAACGATCCAAGTGTGAGTATAAGCCAAACGTAACGTGGGCGGGTTGCGGAGAATTGGGGAAATGGGACTCGTGGATTCGGATCAATTTGAGATCCTTAATTTCGCCAACCTGGAACAGGCTGAGTCATTCCGATCTGAATGCAATTGGCGATTTCATTTGGACACTGAGCTGCGGCCTGTGACGCTCTCGCTTTTCGGTCGTTCAGTGCATTCTGTGCAACGGCACGCGGGCTGAATCTCGTTTGCGGCCGAGGGAATGTTTGCCACGAAGCAGTAGGGTTGTCACGCCATCACACACACACACACGCGCGCCTAATAATAATCCGGCAACAAAAAACCAAAATAATAAAATGGGTCTTTTTAATGAGGATTTTTAGGATTGATTTTAAAAAACGGAGGGGAAGCGAGGGGAGGGAATGGAAGGGAAAAGGAGTTTCCTTGTGTTTAGAAATGTCATTGAGCGAAAGCGATGAAGGAAAAGCAACTTATTAAACTAGAATGATCGCTGTCCTTGAGTGTAGTACATGAAGAGTAACAGATGGCTCGATATATTGTGTAATATGGTGGAAGCCTTTAGCTCAGGTCACAAACTCAAGCAGTTACCCGTGTAAGCTTGATGTTTATTCACGGATGATACTAATAATAATACTAATAATCCTACAATTGATATAGCAACTTAGCACACGGTTGAGACGTACCAAAGTGCTTCACGGGATATATTGTAAGGTAGCGACTGTGTATTTTGTGCACACACCAGTGTCCCACCAACAGTGGTGATTTTATGTGTCCTGCTCCGCGCTTGCTCAGGCTTGCTGTGTGTTTCCCTCACTCCTACCGCCTCACCACCAATGGGCAAGCCCTCGGTTGTAACACCCGTGAACCTCCGGAACTCTCTCCCTCTTCACCTCACCCTTCTTCCCCACCTACTCGACTGTGAATTAAAATCCCAGTAAGGCGAGACCCGCTGTTTTCTGATCATCAAGGCGTTAGAAACTGAGGCGATACCCTCCCCCCCAAAAAACGCGGTAGAAATAAGGCCCCATTCCAGTGACGGTACGATGAGGCGAGGGCTTGAGGAGCGAGGTTGACGCAGAGCAAAATAACATGTGGTGCCATTTCCGAGCGGAAGCAGCTGCAGCGAAACCTCACCCGACTGATGCATCCTTTCCTCGGAACCGAGTCGCGCAAATTCCTGCCCGTAAGCCTCGACTTGCGAATGAGCAGCAGGAACATGTCACGACGATATACTTTTGCTTCTAGTCTCCTGTCCCCGTCGTCGTTTCCCCCCCACACACACACACACACACACGCACACACATACACGTCCCCAAAGCAAAAATTCTCACCTGGTGAGTTCCCAATCCCCTTACGGTTTGGAATCGTTCTTCGGGGAAGGGAGTTGCGCGACAAAACCAAAACTCAGAGGCAATAAAACAGGCCCCGCACGCTGTCATGTAACATTTAAAAGGTGAGTGCACCCAGCCAGTCGATTGATGAATCCCAGCCTGATGCTGGGCAGCTAACTCTGCCTGTCCTCTCAGTTCCGAGCTCTGCTTTGCGCGAGTATTCTACCCTATGCCAAAAAAAAGTAGTGTGCCTATTTCATCGCTTTAATCAGAGGCAAAGCTTTTACTCCGAGACATCAATCCGTAGCTGAATTACTTTAAGTGCCTTGATCCAAGTGATTCACTTGGGGAAATGAACTGAACAAAACCTCAGCCCTTGTTGTGTTTTGTTTTTTTGGGGGGAGGGCGGGTTGATTACTCTTAGCTTAATGCAGTAGAGGAATCTGCAGATGTGTCTTTGATGTGACAGTTCTTCGGACATTTGTCTCTTCTGCCGTGGCATCCGAGAACCATCTCGCCTAATGCACCCCATAATAACCAATCGTTTGATATAGTGCCGTATCACGTCATCAGAATGTCTCCTGGCACTTCGTAGGATTTACTGGGGACAGTACGGCAACGGTATTTTGTCGGCGAATTGTGGCAGCCAATTTGCACACAGCCACATGCCACAAACGGCCAGGAAGTGACCGATCGATTTTACCAGGAGGCTTGCCGGCCAATACAGGAGAGAAAGTCTCCTTCTCTCTTTTCAGGAAGCGCCATGGGATCTTTGGCGTCCGCTTAAACGTGTCCTCGGTTTCACGCCCCTGGCCTCCTTCAAGTCTCGCCTCAAGAAACTCCTCTTCGAGGGACCCATCGGCAACTCCTTATCCCCCTCCCCTTCCCTACCCCCCCTCCGCCCCCACCCCCATCCCTCTGTCCTCAGCTCGGGTCTGAAGCAGTAACTGTCCAGTGGATTGGGACGTCCTCCTGATGTGAAAGCCACTATACAAATGCAATGTTGTTGTTGTCGTTAAACGAGCAATGCAACGCATCCCCAGAATCTAGCCGGGGGTTCGTTTAACTCTGCGTAACTTTGTGTCGACGGTGAGAGTGGTTTCGTCGATTAACAGAGCCACTGAGAAGGCCCCACGACCAATCAAAATTGTTTGTTGACTTGAGTCCATCGTCCTCTGGTCAGCGGTCAAACTTGCTGACTTGAGCATTCCTCAAGCACAAGTGAAATCAGAGAGAGTTAACAGACGATTCAACCGTAAACTGTGTCAGAGTGGAACGCAGTTAAGAACGCTACAGGGTTCCGCTCCGACACAGCCCTCGCTTGCAGTTATCACTGTATCGCGAGCTATCGGGCCAGGGCCAAATAAGATTAAGCTGAAGGCCACATCGACAACTTGTTTTTGCACAGCAGCCCTTCAATATGGTTTCACGCTGTAACCTGTCTGATTTGTTACTGATTTCCCTTCCGATCTGAGCAAAAGAATAGCTTTGTCGTGCGTTTGAAAGTAAATAATGATAGTCCTTAACCCCCCCCCCCCACGGCTGGCAACCTTTCATTGCCAGCCGGGACGTCTCAAAGGTTTTCACCGTGAAATTCAGCGACTGTACTTTGTAGGCCGCCGTTTTAAATAATCCCTCCAGAAAAATAAATAATAAATTGTCCATTTCAATCCCCGACTGTTTGTGGGGATTCGCCGCTGTGCGCAATCGGCTGCCGCGTTTCGCCCACAAATATATCCAGTCGACTCACTTCACAGTATATTTCGTGAAGCAAAACATCTAGAAGACGTGATAAGGCACTTATATCAAAAAATGCTTAGGATTATTCTCAGTTTGGGTTCAGAGAGAAGGCGGGGAGCTCAGCACAGTTTATACTGTTATATATGTGAAGCAAAATACAAGAATGCACACTGTCTACCCACACAGACACCCTGTAGCGAGGAACAAAGCAGACTATTTTCGCGGTGAGGAAGAAATGCAAATTATTAATGGAAATATATATAGAGAGGACACAATAAGATAATGCAAATCGTTGAATGTTACAGAGGGTAGGTCTGCAAGTCCATCAATTCCCTGCTGTGTCGAAAGACACACTTCTACCCCTTGTGCTTGGCTGGGCTGAAGCGTTCACTGCTAATAATTCTTTTGTTAAAGCAGAATGCTTAATTTCTTTGAAAATAATAATGAGAAGATTTTCATAGATATGTGCCTGCAAACCGCTCGCTGGGATCACACGGTAAATTCGCGCAATGTGCTTTGAGGCATCCTGCCGAGGGAAAGGCAATATTTACATGTGCCTTCAAAGATATATTCATAAAATGCCTTTCGCATCAGGAGGACATCATGGGAATGCTGGCTGGACTCCTGAGCTGGGGACGGGGGTGGGAAAAGATGACCAAAAGTGCGTTCAAAGCCCCACGATCTACATCAAACGCAGGAGTATTAATAATAATAATTGCATATTGATGTAGCGCTTTTCATGTCTTCTAGATGTCTCAAAGCACTTCACCGGATTTAATGTAAAGCAAATTGACTGTATAATAATGATTATCCTTGCATTTGATATAGCGCCTTTCGTGTCTTCTCCAAGTCTCAAAGCTCTTCAAAGAATATACTGTAAAGTGAATTGACTGCGTATATATGTGGGAGAAGAGCGGCAGCCAATTGTGCAGGGTCCCCACGAACAGTCGTGGATTCGAGATGAACGATTTTTGAAATTACCGTACTTTGTTTTGAGGGATAATTTGTTGGTTAGCGAAAGAGTCCGTGACAGTATTAACAATCCGCACGAGCCTCCAGACCTTCCTTTGGCCCTCCCCAACCCTCCTCTCCACTCCTGTTCCCTTTCCTTTCTGCTTCGTTCAACCGTTCCGTTAGCAATTCCGTCATCCCTCATTACTAAAGACAGGCGAGTACAATGCTACTCGGCTGCCGTTCTGTACTTCAGCCTTTGCTTCTTTTTCTCCTGTGTTTTGACATGCGTGTGGATTGCAATATCAACAAATGCATTCAATGCTTTGATGGATGTCAGGTGTTTTATTGCTTCACAAGGTGCAATCGGAGAGAATAGGAAAGTCACCACAATCCTTAGCGTATTCGGTGTTTTCAAAAAGCACACCTCGCGTTCGGAATGGGACCTCATCGCCTCGCCGAGCCCTTCACACCACTTACTGCAAAACGCAGTGACCGTGTATTTTCTGGGCGGCCGATTTTCGCACAGAGGGCGTCTCACGAATCATCCACGGAGTGAACGAGTGTTTTGAACTGTTTACCCGGCCAGGACACTGGGAGAAACTCCATTACGGGGTGGAGGTGTGAAGTCCTGTAGCTCTCAGCGGTTAGAGCGCTCGCCTTACAAGCGTGAGACCTGTGTTTCGAATCCAGTCAGGTCAGGGCGAAACCTTGGGCAAGTATTCTTACTCCACACACACACACACACACACACACACACACACACACACACACACACACACACACAATTGGCTGACGCTACAAATATACAGTCAATTCACTTTGCAGTATATTCTGTGAAGCGCTTTGAGATGCCTAGAAGACGTGAAAAGCTGCTATATCGAATGCAAGGATTATCATTATTATTATGCATTGGGTGTCAACCTGGACTGTCGGATCTCAAGCTCCCAGCATCGTTCTGACTCCGAGGTGAAAGGGCCCACAACCGAGGCCAGCCTCACACAATGTTCCAAATGCATTTTATTTCAGAAGAATTCTTCCCTGAACAGCAATTGGACTCAATCCATCATGCCATATGCCATCTCCATTGGATGTCATAGGCACAGATGGATCTATAGAAATTTGCATCGGTGACTGTGATGGGTGGACGCACTTCTGCTTTTTTTTGGGGGGGGGGAATTTTAAACGTTCTTCTCTGACACATTTATGGTCCACATAGCCAGGTTCCTGTCACCCTGCAACTTTGCAGGGACTGGATTCCAGTTGATGCACACGACACACACACACTCTGTTGCTTTATTCGAGCCCCAGCTAATCGTGTTTAAGATGCGTCGCAATAAGCCAGCGCGGATTGGGTTCGACCATGCTTTTCGGCGGCTTTCCCCTTCCCAAAGCCCCAGCTCAGTTCTCCAGCCAGCCAGCCGTGTCATGCGTTTTATTCAGACGTTTCTGCGACCAGATATGATAGGCGACAACAAGGTGCTCAGACTATCAGGACAGGAAAATGTCACTCAGCCTGCCAAAAACCATGGTGCATTGATTCCTCCGTCAGTGTTTAACTCTTTTCTGGAATAATCCCAATGCGTTGGCCTGAGTTCCATTGCTTGATGTGTTTTTTCCTCCCAAAACAAAATGTTTCGGTCTTTTGAGTAAAGAAGCTTTAGCTGATATGTGTTCTAAATTTATGTTGAACTAATTTCCATTGATCACTTTGAAGTCCTAATTGAGGACTTACTTTATCCATACCATTTCATATTTTTATGTAATTTAATGAGGTCCCCACTCAAACAACCTATTTCCTAGAATTCGAAGCTTAAGATCGTCTAATCTTTCTTCGTAGGCTTATCCCATTGACCGTAGGAACTCTCCTTGTTGCTCTTTTCTAAACTGTGCTGACCAAAACAGCGAGCAGCACTGTAAGTGTGGTTGCGAGCCAAGGGTGAGAGGGAGGAAGGAACATGACCGGAAGCACGATCGAAAAGGAAAGTCTTTATAGGCGACATTTAAAGGGTGGGAGTCAATCCTCTGTGATTCCTGAGGCAGGAAAGTCCACGAAACTCCACAACACTGCTGTGTAACTCACTCCGAGCAAACAGACTCCTGGGTCAAATGTCAATCTGCTCGAACCAGAGATCAAAAATTGCAATGGCGACAATAGCCGCAAAAGGGCAATCAATGCGTCCTTGAAGTCAAACAAGAAATACACACGCGCGTTACACACACACACACACAATAGTCTGAACAAATTGCTTGACTTGGACTCTTAAGTTCAAAACTGTCTCCAGTCAGAAGGACGCGTATGAAGTCTGACGAGTTCCCTGTTCATACGTTGGCCCCTCGCACATACACGTGGCAGAGGAGAAAGTCATTGACTCGATCTGCAAGCGGCAGTCGCCTGACCAGCACTGCAGCATCGAGCTTCAGAGGAAAGCTCAAGCTCCCGACTAGCAAGTGCGTGAACATCTAAGCCTTTGTAAGCTGTATTGATTTAATGGCACACTGATGGTGTTTGGTAAACGCAGCAATTGAAGCTACGGCATTTGCATTAACCTCATTGACTGTTGGGTAGATTCCCACAGGATGGGGGACGGGCATGGACGGTGGGTTAAGCGAGTTTCTGGATCTCTCTAAAAGCCTCCGCTCTCTCCACTGGCATTCCGTGGACCATTGGTCCATCTCTCTTGCCTTTCACTTGAGAAGCAACAAATAGACTTGCCAAAAAAACAGAGAGAGAGAGAGAGAAACTCATCTTGCGTTCGCTCAATAACTTTTAGCGCAGTGAACCGATGGGGCACGAGGTGTCATTCGCTCGAGGTACATTTAACACTTAACAATTTAGAGTGGCTTCAAATCTACTCCCCCCAGGCCGTATAACTATGATTAATTAATTAGTTTGTGTTTGACGGTTACATCCCCGAAGCCCCAAAGTAATCATGAGTGGCATTATTTACACGTACCTCTTCACTTTCTCACTTTCGCTGTCATCAAACGCCATCTGTGTTCTCCAATCGATGTAAAAAAAAAAAAACTCTCAAACCAATTTTTTTTCAAAATATACTTTTATCTCTCGCAACAACCGCGCCGGGTAAATGATACCGATCAATCTTCACAAGTGGATAAGTATTTGGAAGTGGTTTGAATGCCTCGTATCGTCAATGCGAATCCTCCAGTTAAGTGCTCGCCTCTTAATTACCCACTTGCGAGCGTGGGGAGGCGTGTGGCGGTGGTGATGGGGGGTGGGGGGGCGGGGGGGGAGGGAGTGGGGGGGGGGTATCGGGGAAGCACAAGGCTTCAAACGGAAAAATGCCGCAAAGCAATGTGCCCAACGCCGAGTGATGCTCCCAGTTTTTACTTGTGCCCTGACCTGGGCAAGGTTGATGCCACGGGTCGATCGATCACTGGACTCGCCCGCCTCCCTCCCTGTAGCTCAGTGGTTAGAGCCCTCGCCTTTCAAATGTGAGACCCGCGTTTCGAATCCAGGCAGGTCAGGGCGAAACCTTGGGCAAGTTTCACACACACGCAAACGCGCGTCCGCCTAATAACAATCGCTCCCCCCAAAAAAACACAATAATAAAATCGGCCATTTCAGCTTTTAACCTTTTCAGCTGCTCCCTCACTGATCCCTGGAGCTCTCTCTCTCTCTCTCTTTCCCAAGCCCTTTTACCTCACCTGCTTTCTGTCTGTCTTCAACTCTCTTGAAAACCTACCTCTTTGACGGTGCGTGCGGTCACCCATTCCTCAGTGTCCAACCCTCTCATCGCGAAGCCCTCTGAGGTATTTAGCCCATCTGAGGAACGCTACATAAATGCGAGTTGTTATTCCCTGACGTTCATTCCAACGATGTTCAGGCGGCTTGTTACCTGGGCTGTAAAGTTGTCTCTGGTTTTTGCCGCGGACTGGCACGGCGAGCTCTGTTTTTCCGGCGTTTGACTGTAGAAATCAGCGGTGTCTGTGCGAGTTTACCCCTTATCCTGTGTGGGCAGAGTTTAACAGGACTGAAAATGCCAGAGAGAGAGAGAGACAGAGAGAGAGAGAGAGACAGAGAGAAAACTGCTGCTCCTCAGGAATGATGCGTGTTAAGCTCGGTGCAAATCTGACACCCGCGTTCTGGAGATTTGCAGGAGGAACCGTGACCAAGCACTGATCTCATTGCTGAGTTGAACGGACTCCAAAGTGACGCGCTTGGGAATGGAGTGACAGAATTGAGTCATCCCACTTACCCGCCCAACCCCCCTCCCCTCCCCCCTCGCCCCCCACCACCCACCCCAGTGTGTAAATCTAGATAGTTTGTTTGCCAAAGAGCCAGGGCTGCAGGCAACACTCGATGAGGGCAGACCAGTCTGTGCGCCAGAGATTCTTCCCACTCGCTCAGCCCCTGTTAAGCTTCAAAAGCCAAAAGCCCTACGCAGGCAGACTGGCTGTGGTTGGAAGAGCAGCGGAGGAAGCTGGTGGTTTTAGCTGCAGTGTACACACGTGAAAAACCATTCTGTTTCAAGGCACTGAATGCAACACTTGTCATTGTACTTGACATTTCACCCTCCTGATATTATGAGCTGAAAATTCTGTCAATTGTTTGTTATATTCATTGCCTTTGACAGGATAGAATCTATTTTTACCCTTCTGACGAAGGGTTGTAGACCCGAAACGTTGACTCCTTTTCCTTTCTCCATGGATGCTGCCTGACCTGCTGAGTTTCCCCAGCAACTTTTATTTTTGTTTCAGATTCCCAGGGATCTGTAGTATTTTGTGTTTTGTCTATTTTTATCCTTATGTGTGGATGTGAATACTGTACGTGTGTGTATATATATATACATATATATATAGAAAGAAAGAGAGAGAAAGAGAGGGAGGAGCTTTGGGGAGTCATTGAATCAGTATTGCTGAGCTTTTAATAGGGCCAGAAATGCAAAGGGAACACAGGAACATAGGAACAGGAGTAGGCCGTTCAGCCCTTCCAGCCTGTTCCGCCATTCAATCAGATCATGGCTGATCTGCACTTCATCCAAAGCTTTCAATTCCAATTTCCCGCTTTCTCCCCATATCCCTTGGTAGCCCAACTCACCACAAAAAACTCTCTCAACCTCACTCTCGAAGCTGTGGATGGGTCCAGCCTCCGCGACCTTTTGCGGGGAGAGAATCCCAGATTTCTTCCCTTTGAGTGTAAAAAAAATACTGTGTGTATTAGCGCCTTTCACGTCAAGTGCCCCGCCCCCAGCGCCCCTCAGCCCCCCCCCCCCCCTCACCCTCACCCCCCCCCTCACCCCCCCCCACTCACCCTCACCCCCACCCCCACCCAAAGACGTGAGGCAGATGAACGAACCCGGCTCCAACAACGAGACTGCTCTTGCACCGTGGGTTAACGGCTGCGTTTAACAACGTTAATTCAGCTCCGTTACAGTGTCGGGCTTGAGCGGTTAGATGTGGTTTTAGTAAGAGTGTGGTCAAAATCAGTGTTAAGCACTCTGCACAGAATCAGCCTCCCCATGGACACATTCACTGCTGTTAGTATGTTTTGTCCAATTGTTTTTTTTGTTTGTTTTTTTGGGGGGGGTGGTGTGTGTGGAAGGAGAGCGATTAAAAGTGCATTTGCCATTATTAGCGTCAAGTTGCACAGAGGTCTATTAATTGTGGCCATTAGCTGTCGCTGGCCAGAAAAGCAAATTGCTGATTCTACTAGTAATTAAACTAGCAGAACAAGCCTGAAATCTCAGTAATGATTTTGCATCAATCGTGGAGCGCGTAAATTTGAGGGAAATTAAAAGAATGTCGAAGGCAACAATTTAGTTCCTTCCTCGCCTGGTAGGAAATAAATACAAATCACAAATCGAGCGTTTCCGTACCCCCTAAAGAAAACACACACAGTCACTAGGCGCATGCTTGTGAAGCTTCTTGAGATGTTTTGATGTGATAAGGTGCTTAAAATCTCAAGCAATTAATTCATCTTCGCAACACCAGTACAGTTAATTGTAGTCCTCCTATGTTTGAGGTCAGAGATAACTGAAGGAAAAGGTTGTATTTCACGCAGAGTTTATCTCTCTCTCTTTCCCTTAAAACACTTGAGCGCAGAAATTGAGCAGTGTTCCCATTTCCACTGTTCAAGTTTTGTCATGCAGCTAAAAACAACAATTAGTGAATTGACATCGATGGTCAGGGTTCCTCGCATACGATACAGCCCCTTTCACGTCAGGAGGACATCTCAAAGTGCTCTGTAGGGTTTACTGTGAAGTGTGGTGACTGCTTATGCATTAGCTGTGTGCAAATGGGCTACAAAATACACAGTCACTGCACTTGAAAGGCAGCATGACCCTCGACATGAAAGGGCTATTTCCAATCTACAGATTGTTTTCTAAGCGCTCTGAGACGCCGTCCAGCGTGGAGGGCACTATATAAATCAAAGTTGTTGTTGTTGTTGTGAAAATAAATCATGTAGTCCTGTTGAGTCCCGGAGCTCAGTGGTTAGAGCACTAGCTTTACAAGTGAGAGACATGTATTCGAATCCAGGCAGGTCAGGGTGAACCCTTGGTCAAATTTCCTTACTCCACACACACACACACACAAACACATACCTAACAATAAAACCTCCAAAAAACCCACAATAATAAAATTGGTTATTTCAATCCACGACTGTTTGTGGCGGACGCTGCTGTGCGCAATTGTCCCCCCCACCCCCGCGTTTGACCCACAAATATACGGTCGATTCACTTGACAGTATATTCTGTGAATCGCTTTGAGACATCTCGAAGACGCTATATCAAGCGCTAGGATTGTTGCTATCGTAATACAAAAAGGCTGGGTCTCGTTTGGGGCGTCCTCCCGACGTGAAAGGCGCTTTATAAGTTTAAATTGTTGTTGTTGTTGTCAAAAATTTGGAGGTCAAGTGTTTACGTTGAAGCAAGTCTCGTGGTGCCAGGGAACGTCGACTGAAAACTAAATTACTCACCGCCGCTCGTCCTTGCAGCTTAAACCCTCGTACGTTCCCCCATCTGACCCGGAGGTCCCGTTTCCAGCAGACAGCTGGCCAGGATGAAACGAAGACAATTTTCACAACGGTTATTTCGGTATTCTACCCTTTTTTTTTATTACCCCACTCAACAGCTCCAGTTCCAACTACATTCGCTGACACAAAGCAAGCAAAAGCCTGCGTTGCATTGTCCGCGATTTGCATTCTCAACCCAGATGTTTGCTGTTCCAATGAATGTCACGGGAAAAACATATTTGAGGAATGCCGTTCATGCCTTGCTTGTTGTGAAACGCTCTGCACAGCACGAGCAGTGATTCAGGCAGAATCAATATCAGCTTTCAAAAGGGAACGAGATAAAGCAGCCGTTGACGAGGGCTCGTGGGGGAAAAGGGCCAGCCGAATGGGACTACAAAGGATCGCGAGTTGAAAGAGCCAATGCAGGCACGGTGGGTTTATTGGCCTTCACCTGTGTTGTGAATTCCTATGGTTTTACAATAAGATCGGGTGATTAGATTGTTAATGTGTGCTCGCCTCTTGCTGTATTTTCCTCTGTTTACACCCACTGGTACTGCTAGCCATCTCCGCTCTCTGGGAAAGTGAGATGAATTATACCTCATAGCAATAAGAACCATCCTCGCATTTTTTTATGTAGCACTTTTCACGTCTTCTCAACGTCTCAAAGGGCTTCGCAGAATATGCTGGAGGAGTGAATTGACTGTATGTATGTGTGCGGGCGAAACGCGGCAGCCAATTACGCACAGCAGCGTCCCATACAAACAGTCGTGGATTGAAATGACCAATTTATCATTATGTTGTTTGAGGGATTATCAGTAGGCGTGTGGAGTAAGGAAACTTGCCCAGGGTTTCGCCCTGACCTGCCTGGAATTGAACCCAAGTCTCTCGCTTGCTAGGCGAGTGCTCTAACCACTGAGCTCCGGGACTCTTCCTGTGCAGGATCCACTGTGAAATAAATGCGTCCCGTTTGGCGTTGGTCAACGACAGCCAGGATTTGAGCAGCTTAACTCTCCGCGCAAACCCTCTCCGTCCTTGCCGGCTGCTGAGATCCGATTAAACTCAGCCAACTGAGGCAAACACACGAAAGTGACAGGCAGTGTTCGGGCTGGAGGTCACCGCGTTATAATTGGGAGGTTATGCACTCGGTTGGTTGCGCTGTCAGCATCACCCGTTTCTAATGCTTCTCTGCCTTCACTTTGCAAAGGGCGAGCAGCGCGGAAACAGGCCCTCAGGCCCGTGCTTGCGTTTACACTGCTCACGTGTCTGCACCAGTTCCCTCCCTCCCTCCCTCCCTCCCTCCCTCCCTCCCTCCCTCTCCCACACCCTTCCAAACCCCTCTCCCTCATGTGAAAGGCCAGCTGTCCTCTTGAATGCATCGATCTGGATCTCCGATAGCTCAGTGGTTAGACCCCCTCGCCTTACACGCGAGAGACCTGTGTTTGAATCCAGGCAGGTCAGCGCGAAACCTTGGGCAAGTTTCCTTCCTCACTTAATAATCATCCCTCAAAAATATAACAAATTGCTCACGAGCGTTTGTGGGACACTGCTGTGCGCAATTGGCTGCCACATTTCACCCACAATTATACAGTCGATTCACTTTACAGCTGAGTGACAATGCAGGCAGCTGAGATCTGAAAGGCGCTATATATAAATGCAAGTTATTGCTGCTGCCGTTGACTGCGGCGCGCTGACAGGTAGAGGAGAAGGAACGCCCGCCCGCCCGCCCGGCAGGCCAGGTGATAATGTTCTCCTGTGGTCGGCAATTATGGACAAGTGCAGAGTAGGTCTGATCACAGGAAAGGCAGCTCGTAGCAGTCACTGTGGCTGTTTGTGATGATATCATGTGTGTGTGTGTGTGTGTGGGTGTGTGTGTGTGGCTGTTTGTGATGAGATTGTGTGCGTGCGTGTGTGTGCGTGTGTGCGTGCGTGTATGTGCGTGCATGCGTGTGTGTGTGCATGTGTGCGCGTGTGTGACTGGCTTGGGGAAATCTCCAGTGCTCCGTTACCTAGCCATTTGTCTGGGGATGATAGATGAATGGGATACGAAGATTGACCTCAACTATTGTAGTCGTACAGTCAATCAGCCAATCGATGAACTCTCTCCACCCAAGTCATTCAAAACCCAGTTGATGCATTGAAGGTGACATGTTGTCAGACACACGACAACGAATAATGTCCGATAGGTTTCTGCTTGTTCGTATTGTTTGTCGCTTCATACCATCTGGAGTGATGGTTGCTCTTAGCAACCCTGTACTTACTGCCTCTTGCTGCCCAGAACGCAATGTCAGTGTTTTGGAGCTACTGCAGTTCAGCATTTAGAGCACTCGCCTTTCAAGCGTGAGACCTGTGTTTGAATCCAGGCAGGTCAGGTCGAAACCTTGTGCAAGTTTCTTTACTGCACACACACACACACACACACACACACACACACACCCCAAAATAAAATTGGTCATTTCAATCCACGACTGTTCGTGGGGGACGCTGCTGCTCGCAATTGGCTGCCGTGTTTCGCCCACAAATATACAGTCAATTCACTTTACAGTGCATTCTGTGAAGCGCTTTGAGACGTCGACAAGATGTGAAAAGCGTTGTATCAAATGCAATTATTATTATTTTTATTATTTCCGGTTGGCGACGTGTCGGAAACTGAAAGGCATGAAAGGCAGGGAGTTATTGTGTTTGCTTCTTTGTCATTTATTCGTTTAGATCCCCGGCCTCCTCAAGCTATCTGAATGGTGCGTAGCGACTTCTCCCGTCTTAATAATAACAAAAATAATCCTCGCATTTGATACAGCGTTGTTGGGAAGTCTCAAAGCGCTTCACACTGTGATTAATTTAATGAATTAACGCTTTAGTGCGCAATTAATCGGACTGTGCGTTTTGTGGGTGAAATGCGGCAACCGATCGCGCACAAACAGCCGCGGATCGAGTGACCAAAAAGGCTGAATGTCGGGCGTGAAGAGAATTGATCTGTCTGTCCAAGTAGCCAAGTGGACATCAAATTGACAGAAATTCAACGTTTATGGCGGTCAAGCATTTTAAATGGCGGAGGCTGAAGAGATTTCAATTTGTAACAAAAAAAGGTTTTCTTTATACGCGAAAAAAAAATCCCTCAATTTGCTGGATTCCGGAAACACCAGCCTAAAGCAAGACCTTCCCCTTTAAAACGAAATAAACGTTCAAAGCAGCTTTGTGGAAGTGAGTGACCCTGGTCGGTTTAGCCCAGACAGTAATGATTTGCGATGCAGGATAACGATCCAATTATAATGAGCTACTCAAACTCGGGCTGGTTCAAGACCTTCCTTTCTGATTCGTATGCCCTGGTAGTGAGCTGTGGTCCCTCGCTGTCATCTTGGGCTGCCTCGCTGAATGGTGCGGAGTTAAGCTGCGGCGACAAATTAGCGAGCTCCACAAAGTAACCGGGTTCGGATTTGCTTTAAGGCGATCGATTGAAACTGAGCAGCGAAAACTTGACCTACGGGGTCAGTCACTCCCAACACAGGATACAAACACAACACGGTGCAAAAGTGACATTCGCAAAAATGCCTCTCAAGTCGGGAGGATGACAATTTTGTCTACGGTTGAGGGCAGGTGGTGTGAAACGTTGACTATCCAGGGCTTTGGGACGTGAAAGGCACCATACAAATAATAATAACAATCATTGCGTTTGATACAACGCTTTTCACATCTTATCGACGGGTTAATTTTGTTGTTGCTGTGTTGCCGTGACTGTATCACACTGCGTTCGCGCGGCTATATTTCTGCCGGCGCGAATGTTAGGTCAGAAGTTTTCACTTGCACAATATTTTGCGTTTAGAACTTCGATTACCTCCGGCACAAAATGAATTCAGCCACGTTTAATGTATGGAACTGCGGGGGTTAGGTTTGCTGGTGGTTCTCTTTGGTCGAAACAATGACTGTCCAGCGCCTTGTGATCTCCTCCTGACGTGAGAGGCGCTATAACAAGTGTGATGTTGTTGTCGTTGTTTGGTTGAGTTGTTGCACAAAGAGCTTTGCGATGAAGAAAAAGCAAAAAATAACAATAGTAGTGATATTAATCCTTACTTTGACTTTTGCATTGAAAGCACCTTTCACAGGAACTTCCTGAATTCAAGTGGGGGTGACTGTGTATAGGTGTAAAGGTGAACACAGCAGCCAATTTGCACACACAACACCACAACACAATACGACCCATTTGGCCAGGACTCAGGGAGAAACTTTTCCTAAAGTTGAAGAAACATGGTGAGGGATCTTTAACCTTCACCCGAAGAGGCAGAATCAATGAATGACTGTGTGGTAAAGTTTTCGAATCACGTGATGATAAAACAAAGTTTCTAAAAAAAAAAAAATTCACGACTTGAATTTGACGAACTCCGGACGCTATAAAAACGCAATTTAATGGCATCAATTGAGGCCCAGGTTTAATTTGACACCATACATATTTCTGTTTAGGGTAAAATAAATGAGTTCTCGTCCTTGGCTCAGATTTTAAAAATGGGGAGAAGTAACAATTGCATTTGGTTAGTTTAAGTTGCTCTGGTTTTCAATGTCATGCTAATGATCAATTAAAACCAAAGAGAAATAAAAATGCTATTTTCAACATTCGCACCTCCGTCAATGAAACTTCCTTTTCTTTTATTCATTTGATTATTCTCATCGAGTTTGGGAAGTGTTATTCCGACGCTGTCAGAACCTGGCGCGTTTGACACCTGAGGCCAACCGCGCCAATATCCAGATGATTGCGGAAGGCAGAATGAAATCCGCCCAAAAGAAACACAACAACAACAAATTCAAACGGTGTGGAAAGTGACACACACGTGAAAGACAGTGTAATTGAAGGAGCAAGGTTGAAAATATGATCGCTGATTCAAATTAGAAAGCTCTAGAGTGGAGAGAGCATTAATGCTGGTCACGTGACGATCAAATAAACAAGCAGGGAAAATAAATTGTGATTTTAGAAAAAAAAAAAACAGAAATACACGTATTTAAATGAAATGATTTAGTGATATAGGCGTAAAGGAGCATTGCTCAAAACTTTGACTGCGTTATTCTCATCAACAGCCTGGGGTGAAGTTCCAATTGGCTATTTCACCGCAGGGTTGTGAAGATGAGGGAAGTTTTCGCAGAAGGCCAGGCGATGCTTTGTCTGTTCGTTATTCATTCCGTTGAAGGCTCTCGGAACACAGTTTTCCAAAGGGAGAAGTCAACGCGTTTCCGAGTTGCCAGCAAAAGTGCAGCCTGAGACTTGGCTGCTTTGTATTCAGTCGGACAAGGCTGAAAAGTTCAGACGGGTAGGACAGGAAATAATTCATGAGATGGCGAGAAGCTGCGACCAAGCATTGGTGAACTTTTTATCCGGCTCCCACCTGCCGTGCTGTGGCCGAACCCTTGCAAACAGATGGGATACATTGATTTCTGCAAAGTTTCAGGAAAATATTTCTCTTTTGAAAAGTTGCTTTGAAGTTGTAAATTCAATTAGATTGTTTGGAAGACTTACTCGTGGAGTTTGCTATTCGCAGGGGTGTTATTTTTTGTTTTGTTTTGGCCAATGGAGAGAGAGTTTCTTGGGGAACACTGAAATGCCCTACCTTGCCAAGGGGTTCAAGACAGAATGGCTTTCAAGAGGGCAATAAACAGATTTGTATTAGGTAGAGGCTTGATGAGGGTAGGACCTTGCGCCATGCAAACATCTTATTTCAAAAAAACTTATACCTCTTTTTATGTTCAGAGTCACAAATTTACCTTTGATAAATCGATGCCCGAAAGACTGCATAGGGAGGACTTGTTCAGTCAGAAGCAACTGAGGAGGTTAGTTTCTCGGATTCCTCGTCCGTATGCCTAGTTTGCTTTGCCCTTGCGGCTGTTGTACTCATTTTTTTTTTGATTTCGAGAGCATGTGTTGCTGTTTCTCCCCCGAGGATAGTACTGCTGTAACTCAGCAGAAGTTTGTCTGTTCCCCAGCGGTTTCAATCTTGTGTTTGGTCCCCAAGCGAAGGGACATTTGATTTAAAAACCATTGCTTGGGCCAGCTGCATCAATCAACACCCCCCTCCACCCCCCCGCCAATGTCTACAAATATAGCATGTCACCTGTATGTATAAAAAAATACAGAGAAAAAAAAACTGCCGGTTACTAGTTTGAGTTTATTTTTGTATTTCGAAAGTTGGGAAGTGCCATTCACTGCCGCAAGTCCATCCATTAAACGTTTGTTCTACTTTCTACATCTTTTCAAGGTTTGGGATGAATTCAACACCCTGAACAGGCAGGTTGACTTTCCATCCAGCCTCACAGCCCTCGATACTCGGCCCTTGCGTGTGACAAAGGTTAAACGATACCGCAGATACACATAGGGTGGCAGAACGCTCTCATTATACCGAAGGCATTTATAGTCTAGCTGACCTTCCAGCGCAGTGTCGGGGGAATGCTGCATTGTTGGAGGTGACGTCCTTTGGATGAGACCTTCAACCCCAGCTCCTGTCTTCTGCCTGCGCTAGTGATGGCTGAAGGCCCCACGGCACTACTCGAAAAGAATTTGTTCCAGTGTCACATTCCGTCCCCCAAAAAAATAACGAGGCACTTTATGGTACGTTCTGTGAATGGTGTTTGTGAATTCTCCCTCAGTCTTCTTAAAGTCTGCGGTCTACACTGTTCAATCTTACATTACGTTCGAGGGGATGAGCCAGAAGAGACCGGTCTTTTTCCTCAACCAACGTAACCTGGGGAGGTTTTCGATACTTGCACTTACTTTTATTTATTTCTCACTGGAGATAATTTTAGGTTCAACAACCGACAGCAAACAACAACGGTATGTTTGTAGCTTGCCTTTCACGCCAGGGAGGACGTCCCTCACAAGTCCATGTCCATAATGAAATAGCTTTTTACGTTTAACTGGCCTGGAAATGTGCCATTCAGCCCAACTAGTCCCCGCCGGTGTTTACTCGCACCCATACCAGCGCCCATTTCTTCTTATTCGTTCCCCTCTCCCGCAGCTGCCTCTATTCCCTTCTCCTCTCCATTGAGGCAGTTTGCGCACATTATCCATTATAATTAATTATCCAGGGATTTTTGACTATCGTCTGCCGCTTATCAACGGGTCGCGTTTGTTGTATCGTTAACAAAGTTGTTAACACGACTCGAACCCACATCATTAATCTGTGCTGTTTGCACAACACGGATATGGCAGGGGCAGCCTGAATCAGTTTTGAACGCTCTCGTCTCTCAGTCAGTCAGTCAGTCAGTAGGTGGCGGACTTCAAGCTGCTTGTCGCGACTGCGCTCATGATAAGAGTTGAAGGTTCTTCACACTCCCCGGCTACACTTGCCTCTAAAAACTCCAGGCTTGCACGGCAGGGAAGCTCTACAATACCACAGGTGCTGTCCTTCAGATATGACGCTAATCTGAAATCCCGTCACTGCCTGTTCAAATGGTTGTTAAAAAATCCCATAACACTAATTAAAGAGAGGAGGGAGTCTCTCGCAGTGTCCTGGCCAACAATCCCCAAGCAAGATATATTTGGTGAATCACCTAATAGCTGCCTGTGGGATATTGCTTCACATGAATTGGCCGCCATAACAGCAGCCTATAAATACACAGCCACCGCACTTCACAATCCAATTGTGAGAAGCGCTTGGAGACATTCTGATAATGTGCTAAGGCGCTACATCAAATGCAAGAATTACAATGCTGTCGATACAAAATTGTGAATCTATTAGTTGGAGGAATCAGTCCCAGTCACGTCTCTGTTGAAGAGTATCGCACCATCCCTCTCCCCTCCCCTCCCCTCCACCGGTAAAAATCTCGGGGAAAAAAATTGCAATCTTTTTTTCTCAACTTGGCAACAAGAAAAGCCTCATGTGCGAGCGTTCAATATACGTCTCAGCAGGGTTGTGTTTAAATGTCCAAGAGCATTGAAGCATTCCAATAACATGATTGAAGATTCGTAAATCTCCCTATTTCTCGGCAAACATTGAGCATTAATATTGTCTTTCTTTTGGGGGGGGGTTGTTTGTTTTTCTTTCAAAATATGTATTATGATAATATAACGGCCCCCTGGCGATGTGAGATATTGGGAATGCAATAACGCTGATTTCAAAACCGCAAAGAGATCAAAATAGTGATTTGGTTTTAATAAAATATATATAAAACAATAACAACAACTTCCATTGATGCGCTCATTTTTTTTTCAACAGAAAGCAGCATCTGGGAGTTCTGGAAAGTATGTGAATGCCTGAGGGCGCGGGGAGAGGGGCGAGATGGAAGGTCTAGGGGTTGGGGTTCCAGAGAGCGGGGAGTAGCTCGACTAAAAACTTGTCCAATGTTGGCAGGATGGATCGGGCTAGTGGGGGAGGGGGGCGTGGGGTGAGGGTTAGGGGAGTTGGCATGTACAATCAGACCATTTTAGAGAAAATTAAATTGGGCAAGTTTCCTTACTCCACACACCTCATAATAATCTGTCCAAAATAACACAATGATAAAAATTGGTCATTTTCAATCCACGACTGTTTGTGGGGGGGGGGGGGGGGGGGGGACGCTGCTGTGCGCAATTGGCTGCCGCCTTTCACCCACAAATATACAGTCAATTCACTTTACAGTAAATTCTGTGAAGCGCTTTGAGTCGTCGATAAGATGTGAAAAGGCACTGTATCAAATGCAAGGATTATTATTTTTATTATTTATTGTTACGTTAAAGCTGGAGTTTGCTGAACTGGTGGGAGTGTCCAGAGAGTCCAGAGAGGGTCTCAATTCATATGTCAGGTGTCTAGTGTTGTGAACAAAAAAAAACAAGCTCACTTTTGGTTGCTGCCGGGTACTGTGCATTCCCAATCTGTTGAAGGGTCTGGGCCAAACCTCTACATTAGCTGTCTTAACATCTCACCAATGAATGATTGGGATGCAAGGACGTTGACAGCTGCTCGTGATTTTTTGGGGTTGAACAGCCCACACTGTGTTCATCTCTTCGCAGCTACGTGTGTGCAAGCACTCGGCAATGTACGTTCAAAGATAGACAGCTCTGTCTGGAAGTTTTCAAGACACCACTTCAGAAATAATAATAGTAATAATAAAAATACCTGCGGTTGATATAACACTTTACTGATGCCGCCTTGATGATTTTTTTTTCTCTCTTTCGCTGTTCCGGTTTCTGAAGTTGGCTTTGCAAACAACAAAGTCCGTAGATCAGATCAAAGAGGATTATTCTACCTCCCCGCCCCCCCACCACCACCGTGGCGAATTTGCTCACGTTGTCTGTGCATGATTCTCGTGGGACTTACCTGCAAAGTGGTAGGAACGCACAGCATCAAGGTCAGCCGAAAGTCGGTCGTCAAGAAGAAAAAAGGGCCCGTCGTCTTAGACACTTGCCTGAATAGGCTTTGTTTTGAACACTTGAAGTAGGATTTGCCCCCTGGAATATTACTGAGGCAGGCTCGTGACATGGTGCCAGCTGTATGCTGGTGTTCCCATTAAGTTAAAGTATGGTGATTGCATTTTAAATGTAGCCGCTGGCAAGCACTAATTATATCACTGGCCTCCGTGCTGTACAGAAGCGTTTCGGATTCTGTCGTGTTGCAAAAGAAAAGCCTCCTGCCCTGCAGACACCGCGGAAAGTAACCCTGGTTTCAATGCCCGAGTTTGGTTTCCATCCATGGCCCGTTGGGTTGCCCAACTAACAATGGATCATTTTCATCGTCTTTTCTGGTTCGATTGTGAACTTACCCTGTGAACGCAGCAGTGTCTGTGCAAGACATTTGTCATTCTTGGTCACGACGTGTGGAGGTTCAACAATCGCAGTCGTTAATTATTGTTGTACCACTTATAGACACTTCCAGGCATATTGTAATGTTGTAGACCAAGCGACTATCTCACTCATTGATGAGATGTTTGACAGGATGCAAGGATCAATACTCTATGTCATTGTGAAGGAGAGGATATGTACGGTGTCATGGCTATAGGGCAACATACAAATAATTTTTACTTTGCTCCTGTTTTAGTATGACTTGTAGCACAGCGGTTAGAGCACTTGCCTGACAAGCGAGAGACCTGGGCTTGATTACCAGCACGGCGAAACTTTGGCAAGTTTCCCTACTCCATAACCCTCTGATTAGCCAGCAGTCAGCAGTAAACTGATTGTCCAAGTCGATTGACGAATCGATTTTCCGGAGGTAATAATTTTTTAATTGCTTTAAAAAAAATTGCCTGACACTGCTGTATGCAATCGGCGGCCGCGTTACACCCACAACATATACAGTCAATTCCCTTTTTACAGTAAATCCTGCGAAGCGCGTTGAGACGATTCGAAGACCCGATCGGTCGCCATATCAAACGCTCGGATTATGATGATATATTATGATGGCGTCAGAGAGATAACTTTCAGGGCAACAAATTAGCACATTCCTGGC
Source organism: Hydrolagus colliei (assembly GCA_035084275.1). Lineage (NCBI taxonomy): Eukaryota > Metazoa > Chordata > Chondrichthyes > Chimaeriformes > Chimaeridae > Hydrolagus > Hydrolagus colliei. Next base: position 1,256,873 of record CM068765.1, on the reverse strand, counting down.
GAAGAAGAAATGCAAGAAAGAGCAGAACAAATACAGAATGTAACCTTCCTGCGTTTTGAAGGTTAGGGTGGTATTTTGCCCAGGTCTGCAAATACTTCAGCTCGCCCTTCAGTTCCCCAGAGTCCTAGACAGAACCTCTGCGACTATATTTATATTTTGTTACTTGAACAAAAGTGAACTTTGAAATAAAAGGTCTACTTGGATATTGAATGCCTTTCCCTGCCCTTCCCCAAGTGGTCAGTGAGTTGTCCAATTATTGCAGAACACTAGACATGTCTGGCTCAGTAAAAGGGCAAATTGGATCCAACAAAGCCAATTCCTGGAGGTTGGCATTGAAACCAACTGGGAATTCAACCTGGTTGCTTTTGTGTGTGTCTGTCTGTTCCCCACTTTGTTCAATGGAGTCCTGGAGCTCAGTGGTTCGAACACTTGCCTCGCAAGCGAGAGAGACCTAAGTTTGATTTCAGGTAACAGGGCGAAACCTTGGGCAAGTTTCCTCATCATACTAGTCCCTCTCAATAATTAAACAATAGCAAAATGGTTATTTCAATCCACGACTGTATGTGGGACACTGCTGAGCGCAATTAGCTGCAGTGTTTTGCCCACAAAATAGAGTCAATTGACTTTACAGTATATTGTGTGAAACGCTTTGAGACGTCTAGAAGATGCAAAATGCGCTATATCAAATCCAAGGATTATTATTATGATTTGTGAGTACATATTGGGCTTTGAGTTGAGAGACATTCTCTCCCATCGTTTGATATAATTCTACGTTATACAGATTTCCATTTATGTCTCTCTGGTGGTACTTTCTTGGGTTAGTTTCAAGTAATACTTTTTCTTTGGCGGGACAATTTTGTTAACCCCCACTTAACCCCCCCACCCACCGACCTCCCACAACTGTTGTTGTACAATCTGTTTTTCTTACTTGTTTCCATTTACACACGTAGTTATTTTTAGGAATGCTTATTTAGCTTGACTTTGTTTTCCCAGACCTATCTTGTTCACTCAGCATTACTGTTCTCAAAGTCAACCTCTTCAGCTTACCATGTATGTACCTACCACTGATCTTTTTCAGCTCTTCCCTCATGTTGGTGTCAGCCCGTCACTCTCTCTTTCCATTTCTCCCTCACTCTCTCCACTCCCAGTCAGAGGTTAGTAGGTTTGAAGCCCTCCCTCCCCAACTCCCATTGGGACTTTGAACTCACACAGTCTGGACTCCTACTCCAAAACAGTCTGTTGTGTTTGCCTACAAAGTCACTAAACTTTGCATTAAATCCCTTCAAGCAACTGGAGATGTCCTCCCAATTTTGAACAAAAAGTTATATCAAATGCGAGGGTTATTATGAGTTTTCTATTTATTGAACTATTCCTTTCAATTTGACCTTTGGAAAGCGCGTGTACGTTTGCCCTTTTTGAGCTCTCAACGAGGCTGGAAATCCCCAGAGATTTCACAACCGCTACTTTCATTTTCTTTCAACCGAGAGGTGTGTGTCAAGGGCCGTGACCCAGGCCGTGGCAGCGAGCTGGAGAGGAGCCGTGCAGATCACCCTCCATGGCCTTGTAGGGTTAAACCACCATCTGGTGCAATGCAACGCCCTGCAGGTCGCAAGCAGGCAGCCTGTTCGTCTCTGACTCGGCTGATCTCAGCCAGTGCACGAGTCAGCCGCGGGAAATTAGAGCAAAGAGAGAGAGTGAGATAGAGAAAAAAGAGCAGCTGCGGAGAAAACAAGACAGATCACACTTGTGGCTCGGCGAGGAGAGAGCGAGAGAGAGAGATGGGCTTCTGTGTAGGATATCACTGCAAGGTTTGCTGCCAATCCATTCATATCACCCGCTTGTTACTTGTAACTAGTCATGAGCAGTTGGGGTCCCCACAAACAGTCATGGATTGAAGTGACCAGTTTATTATATAGGTTTTTTTGTGGGGGCGGATTTTTATCAGGGCGTGCGTGTGGAGTAAGGAGACTTTCCCGAGGTTTCGCCCTGACTGACCTGCCTGGATTCGAAACACAGGTTTCTCACGCGCTTGTAAGAGCGAGTGCTCTAACCACCGAGCTACCAGGAGCTCCACACTCAGCAAGGTGGACATCGACGGGCTGTTTCCACTTGCGGCAGCAAATGGAAGGTCGCCACTCGCAGACCTGAAAGGGAGTTTAGGAAGGGGAACTTCTGCACGCGGAGCGCGGTGAGAATTGTGGAGCAGACTGACGGAGCTTGAAGCACAAAAGGCATCAATGCCTTTTAAGAGCAAAAAGCCTGTTGCTCACACGCGGGAGAAGAAAATCGAAAGGTACGAGTGAGGGTATAAGGAGTGTGTGTGGAGGATTTGGTGGAGTGCAGCAACCGGCGCGGACTAATTGAGCTGATTGGCTTGTATCCATGCCATCTTATTCTTTCTAAATTCTCCACGTTCAGCAAATGGAAGGATTGATGGATTGATTGGTTGTGGGTGCGTTTCATCAACCTACTTTCGGGGATTGCTTTTCTCCGAGATTTGGACCGGAGAGGCACTTTCACGGGGGCAACAGAACTGCGGAGGGAAACCAAATGCTGATGATATGTATCGCTGGTTGACCTTTTGCTCTGCGCAGAAAAAGTATATGCGCAACATCGCCTACTTGACCTACAATCATTTCCATCTCAATTTACAGTCGTTTCTGCCCACTCAATAGATCTCTTTGATGTCCTGCACTCGGTAGTATAATTTTCACAGCTTTTCACAGCCAGATTATTAAAGTGTGTCAAATCCAGCTCATTATCATCCTGAGTCAACCTTCATCAACTTTGTTTTTGGGTGGGGGGGGGGGGGGGGGGGCTGTGGATCTCAAAAGAGGGAAGGAGTGCGAGCGGAAAGGGTCAGAGGAGCTTCGCCGAAGCGACTTAAGCCGGCGAGGAAATCGAGTTTAAAAGATGTCATTTATTTTTTTTTTGGGGGGGGGGGAGTTGGGAAACCTCAACATATCGACAGGTGAAAAGTTCTGTACAAGCTTTCAGAGAGATTGCAATCCCCGTTACGGTGGTGAACGGGGGTCGCCAAGTGCCCTCCGACGCCGCGGACATGCGAGGCTTGAGCGCCAACTGGAGCAACCTCGTTTTGGAGCCCTGGAGGTCGTCGGGAGGTCTGCGCCCGGAGGAAGCCGAAGAACAAAACTCGCAGGCATCCGCTTTTATCTGGTGCATGATGAATTTGGTCAGCTTGCGGGCCACTCGGAACCCGATCCCCAGAGTCTTGAGAGATGTAGGTCACGCTATTCTCCCAGAGCACTTGAGAGCTGAAATGTCAGAATCTCTTGCGTTTAAATCTCTCCGTTCCTCTGCGCCCTCCCCCCCGGCGCCCCCCTCCTCCCACCTCCCCCCGCCATCTACCTCTCTAAACTCCCCTCTCCTCGGAGCAGTACCTGTTGCCTCCGCTCTACTGGGACCGGCCTCTTCCTCGTCCCCCGAATCCTCCGCTCCACCATCGGCGCCCATGCTTTCAGCCCCGTTGCCTCTCCCCCCTTCCCCACCATTCCCCCCTCCTTAACTACCGTGGATCCACTCCTTTCCCATCTTCAGGTCGCAGCTGAAGACCTTTCTGTTCGACCGCGCCTATGGTCACCTTACTTCTCCCCCTGGCTTGGCCTCGGTCTCAGCCACTGTGAAGTGCTCCGTGGCGAAAATGACTTGCAGCTGGGAAAGACACTGGCTAATTTGCAACCTCGCTCCTTGCTGACCTTGTGTGAACATTGCAACAAGGTGGAATTAATAACCCCTTCATACTCTCCCTGTCCATTCCCCCCCCACCCCCCACTACCTTTCCCTGCTCCCTCACTCCCACCTGCCTCCTAGCCACTGCGAAATCGACCCTCAAGTTTCTTGGCACAAAGTCAAATGAAAGAGTAGGGAACGCCGGAAGCGCCCAGCGGGTCAGTCGGCTTCTGAGCGAGGAAATGTAGGTTAATGCTTCAGAAGTAGGGTTACAGCTTTCAGCTCTGAGACGCTGATCAAGCCTGAAGCGCTGACCTCACTCTCTGTCGAAAGCCGACTTACCTGAAGCGCGTCTCTCTCGTTTGTTTGGGATCTCTCCTCTGTTTCCTTTCAGTGCCCGCTGCAAAGTTCACATCGCACCCGCACTCTCACTCTCACCCTCGCCCCTGGGTTCAGAGGATTACGTGTTCAATTCGCTCAGAGACGCTGCCTGTCTGAAGAGCACTTATCCACGACTGTTCGTGGGGGGGGGACGCTGCCGCGCGCAATTGGCGACCGCGTTTCGCCCACAAATACACAGTCAATTCACTTTAAGGTATATTCTGTGAAGCGCTTTGAGACGTCTGTCTAGTATACATGAAAAGCACTATATCAAATTCAAGGATTCTTATTATTATTGTTATATAAATGCAAGTTGTTGTTGTTGTGCCCATCAGGACTTTGGGTTTACAGTTTCAGCCGTGAGGTGATCCAGGCACTGAGTTCTCGTTCGGTCAACAACAACAACAACAACAGCAGCAACAACAACTTGCACTTGTACAGCGGTTTTCTTGTTGAGAGGACATCCCAGGAACGTGCCTTTCCTGCTCTCCTTTTCTCAAGTGTCTGGCCAACAGCTATCGTAACCGTTGGTGTTTATTGGAATCAATCCGCCCCCCTCTGATATAAAGAGCCTCACTCACACACGCACACACAAATAAAACTCCCTTCAAATGTTTTGAGAGATGGGAATGAAGAGTGTGCTTCAGTATATCCTCAGACCAATTTGCAGCATATTTCTGTGTTATTCACACCCTGAAGGTTTTGTGGTTATAGCCTGGACGCGCATCAGGAGATCAAGAAATACGTTTGTTTTGTTTTCTCTCTCTCTCTTCCTCTCTCGATGTGAAATGTTTCACTGGCTCGGTTCACAGATGCGCTTCCATGTTGTCTCAGGCAGTTGTCGGTCATTGAACCCTCCTAGCCAACGCAGCTAATGCTCTAAACCATGCGTGCGTAACAAAGGTGCCTCATTCCCATCAATCAATATTGTTTGGTTCAACCTGTACTGAAGCTACAATGATTATACAATAATATTAATAATAATACCTCATCCGTTTCCCCCCCCCCCACCTGATAATAATCTCTAAAGAGAAAGAAAACAATACTAAATTAGTCACGTCAATCCACAGCAATACTGTGCACAATTGACTGCAGGGTTTCACCCACAAATATACAGTCAGTCCACTTAGAGTGTATCCTCCGAATCGCTTTGAGGTGTCCTATAGACGTGAACAGCTCTATATCAAATGTAAGATTTATGATTATTCAAGCGCGTCACAGAATACTTTGTGAAGGGAGATTGACTGTGTATTTTGTGGGTGAAACAGGGCAGCCAATTGCGCACAGCAGTGACCCACAAATGGTCGTAATAATGATCCTTGCATTTGATATAGTGCCTTACTGCGTCTTTGAAACATCTCAAAGCGCTTTGCAGAATATACTGTAAAGTGAATTGACTTGTGTATTTTGTGGGCGAAACACGATCCTGTGATCCTAGACGAGAGCGTGATCCCACAAAACAACCAGACCAAACTGAGCTCACGAGAGGCGCAGTTCTGCGGCTCCATTATTAGCGAGCTGCAAAACATCCACCCTGCAAGTATACTGTCCATAATCACACTCCCCATCCCGCTGGCTGAGAACAGCTTGTTCCTTCTGGAAATCAGCCAACAGCCTACTTCTGAACTCTGTACAGAAGACCAGGAAGAGACCAGTGAACATTCTTTCGATGAATCTCTGTGTTCCCTCCCCCCCCCGAATCCTTAATCCCTTGAAATAACCGAATCCGCAGTGGATTTGAAGGTTCGTCAACAAGAGAGAAACAACGCTCTCTGTGACTTCCCACTGACAATATATTTTGCACTGATCAAAACGAGGGATGTTTTGTGCTGCAAGCGTGAGATGCAATTTTCACTTTGATCTAGTGCCAATATCCGACACTCAGAGGTCAGTTTTAGGGCAATAACAAACTCGCAATTACGTACGTCTCTGAAACTTTGTGAAATGACAGTCAACCGGGTTGAGATGAGTTTGCATTATCTCATAGTTTCGCTATTGATTCAGCTTAGATTAATTTGTAAAACTAGTATCAATCACAGATGCTATCTTGCAAAGTACCTTGTTCAAGTACTGGGTGTTGATGGCTGTTTATCAGGGCTAATTTACACCTAACTGGAAGAGTGTTCATTTACATTTTCAATGAGAAGACTGTTCTCTTATATAAGTAGATGGCGGTTGGTTTGTTTGTCTGGTGTAGTTTGTGGCAGGATAGATGGAGGATGTTTGCGCCTATACGGTAGTAGGATTTCAATTCAAGATCCTCGCTTACACCTTTTAAAGCCCTCAATGGCCTTGTCCAACTCTACGTCTGCGACCTCCTAAAACCCAACTAACCTGTTCGCTCAGCGGGCTCTATGTCCTGCTCTGTGTCTGTGAAGCATTTTGGGACTTCTCAACGATGTAATAAAGACACTACATCAAATAGAAGTTTTTTTTTATTATTATAAATCGCCTTCTGCTCATTTGTTCCATTTTGTTTGTTTCTTCTTTATACGGAAAAAACACAGCGGCTGAAATAAGTACCTTTGCGGCAGGCATGGCAACTGAGAGCGCGGCTGAGAGTAGCCGAAGCTGTCGGTAGAAAACAATGATTGTGATTATTTAATTGACAGTAATGATTTTCTCGTATTCCGTGGGCAAAAGCGGCAGCCAGTTTGCACACAACAGCATCACACAAAGAGCCATAAAGAGAATGATCAATTTATGTCCTCGTCCTGTTGCTGTAAAAGTTATGGTTCAACGGTCCCCCTCACACCATTTGTCATAGATTCCACACTTATGGAGTAAGAAGAATGTCTCAATCTCAAAGCTCAGTCAACGTGAGCGGTGTTATTTTCCATTGCGGGGTTTCATTTTCGGTCACTGTCTCTTTGTCCATCTCCTGACCTCTCTCCTGTCCCGTCCCTCCACCACCCCCCACCACACACACACCAGCCCCTCCCTCCACCACCTTCTCAATGCACGGGGCGCTAGACATTTAAAAAAGCACGGTCGAATTGTTCACCGACATCACAAAACAATTGTACTGCGCCACAACCTTTGGGTTAAAGCCACGGCAAATGTCATGTAAAATCAAGTTCCACACTCGACGGCAATGATTTGTAATTACAATTTGACTGCTTGTAAACCACGAGAATCGAGATCGACCTTTTAACTAAAGTGAGTAAAATAATGGAAATTCCATCTAATCGACAGCTGGAAGAAACGAGTTTCGAGGAAGCAGGCGGGGGTGGTGGTGGGTGGGGTGGGGGGAGGTGGGGAGGTGGAGGGGGAGTGGGTTAAATATGTCCTTCAGATGAGACGTGAGATCAAAGCCCTGCCTGCCTTGTTCAGGTGGACATTAAAGATCCTATGGCAATGTTCGAAAAGACAAAGAGAATTTGTCTACACTCCCCCCCAACCCCCACCACCACCACCACTAAATAAAATTGCTCACTCACTCCATGGCAGTTTGCGGGCCATCGCTGTGAGAAACTGGCTGCCGGGTTTCGCCCACAACATATGCAATCACTCCACTTTACACCATGTCTTTTCAAGGAGTTACTGTGCTGTGCAGTGCACAAATCGTCTGCCACACTCACAGCCACTCTCCCACTCCACGGGCGCTTGCGTAAACAAATCGTATCAAATGTAAAGGGTATTTTGTTGGTTTTTTGGAGCCACCACGTATTTTGGAGGCGGGGTTTCCACGGACGAAGCAAGAAAGCGAGGATCCTTGAATCGAGCTGAATTCATTTGAACATGTCCCAAGCCAATCAATCCCGAGGCTGACACACCAGGCGACGGAACCAAACGTGGGAAAATGCAATTGGGTCAGTCTTCTGTGGCGGCTCGGAGGAGTGAGAAACTCAGCAGTTTCCATGTTTCTTTGCGTCTTTCGCTCCTGCTGTTGTCAGGATGCTCGATTTCACTCGACAATCGTATGATAACCTGTGAAGCTCACTGCGCAAATAGATAAATAAATACCAAGTGCCTCCTAACTCCTAACCGCAGCCCCTCCTCCAATGTGCTTGTACAGGAAAACTAGGTGTGTGTGTGGGGTGGGGGGGAGGGGGAGAAGTTACTGCCTGAATAACATTCTGCCTATAAAAATTGCAGTTGTTTGTGTTCAATATTGCTCGCCCGAAAAAACAAAATCCAATTGAGAAGCAATTGATTTCATGCCCCTCTGTAGATATTCCTGGGAGATCCTATCATACCGGATGCCCAACTCATTACAGGCAATTTGGACGTTTTACAAAGGCAGATCCATGGATGCATTTGACTCGCTCTGGGTTATACATAAATGAAGAGCATTTAACATTTGGAGGCGGTTTTGTTTACACATACACACAGACAGCCTGTTTAAAAACCCTGCTGACCATTCTTGCTTTTCATGTTGCCACTCGATCAATAGGATCGTGGCTGATCTTCTAATCTAACTCCCACCTTCCCCCGCCTTATCCCCATATCCCTTAAATCCCTTTTTCCAAAATAAATCTTATCAATTTCAGGTAGTTACCTGGATGAGGTTACCTGGCGAGACAGACCAGGCCATCAGAGAGAGAGATGCTTCAGACATTTGCTTTTGGTGGGGAATGAATCCTCGACTCCTTGAGGTATCAGTGTCGGGCGGTATCGTCGCGGGTCGGAATAGATTTCGCCTGCGTTCCGCGCCCAGCAATCAGATAAGGCTCTGCACCAGCCCAAGCTGACCTGTAGCTTGTCAGGCCTCGCAGTGTTTCTGAATCGCAACTTCTGAGAGACACCTATTTTGGACATTTCCATTTCCCGCGCCAATCATCCCCGTGCCCCCGAGCGAGATTGCCAATTTAGTGCCGGCGGAGTGCTGGATTAGAGGTGATGTGATGTGCACTCAAGCAACCGAGGAACTTAGATGGCGAGCGAGGCTGCCCGTTCAGTTCACACAGCACTTTGACTGCGAAACACACACACACACACACACACACACACACACACACACAGCCGCAATTTGAAGTCGGCCCACAGAAGAGAAAAGGCACGGTTTGAACCCACTCTACCGTCCGCTCCTTGATATGATTCGTCCCTTCCAGGCTATTGTGTATTTTTGTTCTATCGTGGGCCATCGGAGATTTTTACTTTACGGCGCTGTGTAGGTACAATAATCTCCACGAGCCACTGGCGTTCCTGCTATCGGTTTGTCAGGTTAAGTGTGAGTCGTGAAGGAGGGTGTGTGTGTGTGTATCTTCCTATCATTCTTGTCACGCACTGTGAATGGAGAACGCACTGTGCAGGGAGCTGAAGACACAAAATGCCATTGGCAGAGGTAATAATCCTTCTTCGAAAATACTAACAATAATTTGGTCACTTCAGTCCGAGACTGTTTGTGGGACGCTGCTGTACGCAATTGGCTGCCGTGTTTCACCCACAAAATATACAGTCAATTCACTTTACAGTACATTCTGTAAAGTGTATCCCTTTGACACGGTCTCGAAGACATGATAAGGCGCTCATATCAAACGCAATGATCATTATTAAATGTTATTATTCTTGCAAGGAGCAAAGTAAAGAATGCACCCATGCGTGAAAGCTTTTAACGGCCTCCCTCGGAATGCACAGAGAGTTTAAGGTCAGTCATTACATTCAAGACAAACTTAGAACCTGCCTGAAGCATTTTAATATGAGTCAAGATCTTTCATCAAAGTCTCATTATATCTCCAGCATCATGATTTCAGGATAGACTTTGGCTATTAACTCAATATGTCAGGAATGAAGAATAATCAGAAAGAGACCGAATGCTAATCTTAGACATTAGCTCATCAAAACGTGTCGGAAGTGAAGGTTGGCCTGACTCAATTGGCATCTCTCTGGCTTTGAATTTGAAATGCAAAAGTTTTGAAAAGCTAGAGGGTTTCACGTTTCGGGAGGAGAGAGAGGGCCTCTACTGTGTATAAGTGTACAGTCACTACATTTTACTCCAAATGTGTTTGGACGTCCTGATCTGATCAGAAACGCCGCGTCGAATGCAGGGATTATTCTGATTGTTTTGTTGTGGAGCTCATCAAATGCCTCAGTTCATTTGCTGGAATCTCAGACGGAAGAGCACAGAACCGTTGACATTTACAGTACGGCTGGGCATGTGTGTTGTGTGTGTGTTGGCACTTGGAAAGAACATTAGCACAGACGATTTTCCTGTTAGTTCCCCCCCACACATAAGCTCAGTCTGCCCAACAGCACACCTCAAACCCATACTATGCTGCTTAATTTGCAGCAGGAGCCACCATCCAGAGTTTTCATGGGCAATTTTAAGCCCATTCAGTACACCATTGTGTGACATTCAAAACTGGAGGTAAACCTTGTTTCATATGGCAGGAGAGAGCATCACATTGGCAATGGGCAAAATGGGACCATTCCATTTCCCTTCTTGGGTTCGCATCAAAATTCAAACGTCGAACGATCGTATCAAGTGGATAGAATTGTTTACCCTCTTCATGCCTCACAGCTGCCATCGGTGGCAAAAACAATCTCTCGGATAACGAGCGGAAACGACACCTGAAAGGAATGATCAGCGGCCGCATTCAAAGTGGGTTTTTTTATTAAAAAAAAGGAGGCGAAATTACAGTAATAACAATAACAATCATAAATCTGACATTTGGTATTGTGCCTTTCGCATCAGGAGAATTTCTCCAAGCGCCTCCCGAGACGCACTGGTAAAGCATAATGACTGTGTTTTTGTAGGCGAATGCGGCAGCCAATTTGAGCACAGCCACATTCCACAAGCTACCAATTGCAACTGCGTTGATAATTAAGCTGCCAATTGTGCAAAAGGGCAATGGGAAGTTGCATAGAATTCTGTGTCATTAGAAATTAGGGCCAGCGAGTGAATAATCATTTTCTCATTCCGCAGAAGCCCTGCTTCGTCTCAGATTTGGCATTGTTCATTAAAAGTGTTTCTTTTACCCTTTTAATCACACAATGTCACGACTCGCAGACATTCATGAAGCTCGGCAGGTCGCGCAGTTAAGCAACCTTCAGTGGGGAGGGGTGGGGGGGAAAGAAATGGAACAATCAACTTTAATTTGTAACCGCTGGTGCCAGCCAGCCTCGAGTTGGTTGTACTCCCTCCTCCTCCAGTCAGAATTGAGGAGGGACTTTGAACTCACAGTCTCGGTGAGGCACTGCCCTGTTGGGGTGGGTACCATTCTCTCGGTGGAGATGTTTAACTGAGTTTCTCGCGTCTGCCTCTTCACATTGGTTCCTGTTTAAAGGCAGCCTGGAGTTTCTCTATCAGTGTCGCTTGGACCAATGTGGCAGCCCTGTCTGCGCCGTACACAGTGAGATGAATCATTTGGATTCTCAGTGTAAATTAGAAGAGGTGATATAATTGGACGGGGAGGGAGAGAAGGGGAGGGGAGAAGAGGGGGACGATTCCCTGTCAGCAGCAGGTCTGTCCTTCTCATGCTTATCACCTATATTTATTTTATCTCCAGGTCGCAGAAGGAATTTTCTAGCCTTGGCAGAAAAGCCGCAGAGTTTAAGATGCCCTCTTCCCCCACGCGGCCCCCCACCCCCAGCCACCGACGCTAATTACTTTAATGCTTCAGTTGGGAATCTCAATCTGCCAGGAAGCACTTCATCAGCTTGAAACCTCCAGGTAGGATTATTTCCTTTGGTCTTTTGCACTTTTGTAGAGCTGCTGTGATGACTGCCTTGCGTTGGTAGCTTGATATTGTCCATTGGCCAATTGCCGCCGCGGGAATTCAGGCAGGATTCAATCTCCCTGCCGTTGGCTATGGCTTCATTGCTCTGCGGTTTGTCACAATTGGATGCGACGAGACACAAGAATATAGCTTGATGAAAATAACACGGAAGGCTTGTCCAACCACATATCAAGAGTAGAGTCCCGTAAGCTCAGTGGTGAGAGCAAGTTCAATTCCAGGCAGTTCAGGGCGAAGCTTTGGGTAAGTTTCCTTACTCCACACACCGAATAAAATAATCCCTTGAAAAGTACAATAATAAATTAGTAATTTATTAGTTTATTGGTAATAATAAATTTCAATCCACGATTGTTTGGAGGACGCTGCTGTGTGTAATTGGTTGTGTGTTTCGCCCACAAATATACAGTTAATTTACTTCACAGTATTAAATATTCTGTGAAGCACTTTGAGACGTGTAGAAAATGTGAAAAGCGCTCTATCAAATGCAAGTATTATCATTATTATCAGGCGACCTTCAGCTTTCTAGCTCTAAAAGCAAAGCAAACAACAATCCAAATGTGTGGCGTACCTTCCGATAATAATTGCGATAGGTCCATTTGAATGTGTCTAAGTTTTTTTTACACACTCGATTCAATCACATTTGGGTTACAATTCGCGGAATTTCCATTCATATTGGGAGATACAGTTGATGGAGCTCTTTGAAGGAGAAAACAAAATAATAGCTCTCAGCACAAATCCCTTTGGGCAAAAATTGATCTCTACATTTTCCGAATTTGTTTGATGAATTTGTCAAAGTAATGCAAATGATGGAAGTCGATGTATTTCCACCCACCCTCATTACTCAGCGGTGTGTAATCACTTTGTTTCTATGCAAGTTTAAATGGTTTCAATGAATGGAAAGAGCGAAGCCAGAAACATTACTCCAAGCAAATGAAATCCCAGTGTGGGTTTCAAAATTGCATTGGTTTTGAAAATCTGTCAACGGAACGATTGTTAGGCTTTCTCTTCAGTCACTTATAGTCGGGGTTTTGTTTATTTGTTTCAGGCCCTTCAGTAAGGTTTAGATTTCTTCATCAGATTCAGTGCAAAATTGAATTTGCTTTGGCTGTTTTTGTTTCTCTCTTCCCAAGGATTTGTAGAGGAAGGGAAAGAAGTTATTAATTATATATATGTGTGTGTGTAGATAGATATACACCTACCTGTTTAACGTACATTGGCATAATGGCTTCAGCGATTGATTAAAACTGAACCACGTGATAATCTATTTTGCTGGTGTGAAGACATTAAGTGGGCAGCCTTTGTAGCACACATTGTACAACTAGTAATTCTCTCTTCTACTCTCTGTTTGTCGAGGTCACATCATAGGAACAGCTCACTCCCGAAGGTCCCTCATTGTACATTACCTCTCTGTATTATCGTACTTCTCAGCCGGAATCCCTTTGTGTACTATCGACCACTCTAATTTGAACTTCATTGATGAATTGGTCATTGTGCTATTCATCCTAAGTGTTGCTTACTCTCCTCTCATTACAGTCGCCAGTTCAGACTAGAGGTTACATTGGACAAATGATCTTATAAATGGGGCATGATGTCTTGTAGAAAATGTACTAATGATTGGGTAGTTAAATTGATTCAATGGGGGTAAAATCTACAGTATTTCTTGAGATCTTGGGTCCCCAACCTCGATTTCTTTTTAGAGAGTTTTCTGAGCTGTGGTGAGTACTTCACTTGCCACTTACTGGAAGATCCATCTGTGGAAATATGTAGAGAAACAAACACAATCTTCACCTGACTTTCTCTCTGCCCAAAAACAACAAAAAGCTCAGATCTGTTGCTTCGGGTGGAAGACGCTGGCTAAGTAGTTTGACAACAATTAAACAAAGCAAGGCACTTCATTTGCGAAGATGTCTCAAAGGGGATTTTAACGTGTTTAAATGGGATTGAAAAAGTAGTCCCAGAACAGTATTTGAAGATGCAGTGAGTATGTGGCAGTCCTCTAGCTCAGTGGTTAGAGCACTCGCTTCTCAAGCGAGAGACCTGGGTTCGATTCCTGATAGGGCGAAACATTGGACAAGTTTCCTTACTCCACACACCTGATAAAAATCCCTTAAACAAAACAATAATAATAATTGGTTCATTTCAATCCATGGTTGTTTGTGGGACACTGCTGTGTGCAAATTCGCCCGCAAATACAAGTCAATTCACTTTACAGTGTATTTTGTGAAGCGCTTGAGATATCTAGAAGACGTGAAAATCTCTATATGAAATGTAAGGAATATCATAGTGTAAGAGGACATGGGCTTAAAAGTGTAATTAATAATTATTATGATTATTATGATTATTATGATTGCATTTAATATAGCAGCTTAAATACAAGTTGTTGTATTTCATCATTGCATCCAAACATCTCAAAGAGCTCTATGGGATTCACAGACTGATGTAGTGACTGTGACTTTGCTGGCTGTTTCTTTCGTGAAACAATTCTTACCAGGCATTCACATTGATGGAAAAGGACTGTGTGCTCCACTGACTTCAAAGTATGAATTACATTTAAGGGATTGCTACCTGGATAATATCCTTGAGAAATCATTCTAAAAATACATCACTCAGTGGTTCTCAGAGTAATTGCTTATCTCTCAAATGAGATAATGTAGGGAAAAAAATGTAGGGGGAAAAAAAATGCGAGGCGGTCGATCGGTCAGAGAAGGAATCATTATTCAGAGGATTCCCTGTTTGGTGAATTGTTTTCTGCTATTAGCTTCAAAATACTATCTCTCTAGATAAATGGTGAGTGAGTGAGCGATGCCTTACTGACTTCGGTGAGAGGCTGGGAGAATTGGGAAGGGTCATGGATGGGTATGAAACTTGGTTCACTCCTTGTTACTTATTAGCACTAAAACTACTCCCAATGGCATCTCAGACAAGAGACTCAAAGAGCAGAATAACCTCAAACGTGTTCAGGGATCACGCCACATGTGGAGTCCCATAACTTGCCTTACAAGTGGGAGACCGGGGTTCAATTCCAGCCAAGGCAAAACCTTGGGCAGATTTCCTTACTCCACATGCCCTAATAATAGTCCCTGAAAAAAGATTGGTCGCTTCAATCCACGACTGGGTGTGGGGACGCTGCTGTGCGCAATTGGTTGCTGCGTTTCGCCCACAAAATATACAGTCAATTCACTTTACAGTATATTCTGTGAAACCCTTTGAGATGTTTAGAAGACGTGATAAGGTTCTACATCAAATGCAAGGATTATTATTATTCTCTTATTATTATTATTATAAAGCACGACACAAAGGTGTCTTATCCTGCCTTCCTTCTCTCCGGCATTGGGAAACCAAACACCAGAGTGACTTTCTGTTGAGTTTAGTCGAGGGCTGCACAAAACTGATTGAAAGAAAATTCTCTCTGAGGAAATAAAATGTCGATTCTTTTCGCCTGCAAAATGCCCTGTGCAGTTGAACTGTTTCCTCTCTCTGCCTCAGTCCCTCCGCCTTGCCCCCATCCTATGTCTTCAGGTCACATGAGAAGCGCGCCCAAAACACTATCGAATCAAGTCAGCCATCGTTCCGGGCTTCGGGAATCTTAATAAAACAGGGCAGGGTCTGTGCCAGCCACCGTAATTTCCCATAAGGGTCATATTGTCTTAGGTATCTGTGGCCCCCACTATGATTCTTGCTTCAGGATGATATTGTGTCCATTAGAAAGCACTGACTTGTTTCAGCGTTTCTCATCGATGTGGTGGATAATGAACGCAAAGGAATTCAATAAAGGAAATGCTTTCAAAGCTTTACATGACCTGCGTTTACTGGAAGCCATTGTGCAATGAGCTTTGTAGCTGAAGAGGTTTCCAGTTAAACGCTGTGCAGATAATTAATGACTGGACAGGGTTACAAGGAAAGGTGGTTCAGGGCCAGGACCCAGGGATTTATTTAAACAGCTTGATGCTGTGATGGGAAGACAGTTGGTTGGGTGCTCGGGTAGGGTGAGATCTGAAGGAACTTCTTCATCCTAACTTTTGTGCAAAGTAAAAGAGAGTGAAATAAAAGGAAAATACGATGTAAAATTGCTGAAATAAAACAGAGCAGGAAGTAGTTGGCTTCAAACTAACGGCTTTGAATCTCAAGGCAATCCTTCACCGAGTGTAATGCGCCATCACCGTGACCTGTTTACCGTTGGAAGAGAAACCCTGAGATTCACTCGCTGTTCTCGCCTAATTCGCCTCTAGTGCCCACAATTCCAATCGGGAATTTCATCGCCGGGAAACTTGAACCGCGAGTCAAATCGTTTCGTGAAAGGATTTGCAATATCTCCAGCAGAGATCATTTCATCTGCATTCTGCCCAATAAAGATAGATTCATCGCCCATGGAGTCCGTTCAGCCAAGAAGCTTTATCTGCATTAATCACACAGTCGCTCTTCAATGCATTCATGTTCCGAGAGAGAGGGAGAGAGAGACACGGGTAGATCTCTCTGTAAGAAGGACCTTTCTGATGTCTGGCAACCAAGCGTAAATGAACTGAAGGCATGCAGCCCTCTGTATATTCATTCAAAGAAGCATCTGGTTTGAAAATGAAATTGGATTTATTGAAGTGCTCATCCAGAAACCCTAAATTGGATCTGTGCAGCGGCGGAGGGCTGCGGTGATACAGATCTGATGTTACAGATGGACAATACTTTCAACACTTGTAGTGACTAGCTACAAGTAGGATTCGATGGAAGCTTTTGAGGGGTTGGCAAAAAAACAACAGCCGATTGTCAACCAGCCAACCAACCAACCAACCGTTGGTCGATGTGTTATTGTGAAGCACCGCAGTGAGAACTGCATGCAGCAAAAAAGTGATCCGATCTCATGGGTTACCATTGAGATATATTGGTGGGGGTGGCGTTATGTTATGTGTCCACCCCCTGATACCTCTGCAGAGAGGCGGGGCAGAGCACGCCCGACGAATGGCAATTTGGGATTGTACAACAGTGGGAGAGGGTGCCATAAACTCAGGGGATTGATTGAGGGTTAATACACGAGCGAGAACAACTCTCCCTCCTCCCCACACTGCACACACACACACACCCCACCCCACCCCATTGATTTCTGTTATGCACAAAGGAGTCAAGGTCAAAATTCTCGTGATGGAAAAGGACAGATCGGATGGTACATCAGGGATTTATTTGCCCGGAACTTCATTACTCGGGTTGTACGGTATTAACAAATACAAAATGCTTTTTGACAAAGGCTTTAATCACAAACTCCATCTGGACATGCTGTGTACTCCAGTCTTACTTCAGATTCCTGTACCCAATTTTGTTCTCCGAGCACATAACAGTGGCAACAGTAATTGAGTTATTTGTGTGTTCATTGTAACTCAACACTTTTGTCCAAGCTGGTTCTATTTTCCCAGGTAATAGTCACATAACATTGGCCTATTTGTGCTTCTGTTTACTGAAAATGGGCTTGTGAAGCTGGCTGCATACAAGTTACACAGATTTATCGGCATGGAGGAGGAACAAATTTTCACTTGGAGTTTGAGCTCTCAGCCCTTCTATATTGCAGAAAGCTTCCATTTCATCCCCCCACCCTCACCACCCCATCTCTGGCTCCCAGTCTTCTCTGTGAAGCCCTTTCAGATATGCTAGTGCGTAAATGCAAAATTACCTCAGGTGCACTGACAAAGGAGTAATTTGCGAGCTAATAATGCTGCATTTTCTGTCGATTAATTATCTTTGATCGTCAACAGCAAAATGGGGCAAAGGTTTATTTTTTGTCGCGTGCGCACGCACACACTCACACACACACAACGCACATACGCACACAAAAAAAAATCAATGCATTTCATCATCCAGTCATCAGAGAGAAAGATTACAGCGCCTGTCTGCATCAGGGAGGTCATGCATTCTTCACGTCAGTGTTGAAACGGGTTGCCAACAGCACGCTGAACCCAAAGTCGGTCCACAGTGTCTGATGAATAAAGAGTGAGACCTGTGTTTCGAATCCAGACAGGCCAGGGCAAAATCTTGGGCAAGTTTTGTTCCTTCCTCCAAACACACACACACACGCAGCTAATAATAATCGCTCAAAAAAAAACTATAATAAATTGATCATTTTCAATCCATGGCTGTTTGTAACGGACACTGCTGTGCGCAATTGGCTGTTGCGTTTCGCCCACAAACATACAGGTCAATTCACTTTACAGTATATTCTGTGAAGTGCTTTGAGGCGTCTAGAAGACGTGAAAAGCTATATCAAACGTGAGGATTATTATTATTATTATTATTTTGTGCTTTGGCAGGTGAACAGTGAATCAGAAAACGTGCGCGTCGATTGTTCCCGAGTTATCCCTACCTCAGAACTAAGTGATGTGTTAAACTTTAGCCAGCGTTTATTTGAATTTTATTTTACCAGTTAAATTTGCTCTTCAAAAAATGCGTCTTGCTTTTCCTTCCCATTCAAAGCAACCGACACAATGTTTTATTTTCCACTCAACCCCTGCCCACCCACTCCGCCTGTGAAATCCCACTGTTTGCTGAGTACACTGATGGATAATGTTGAAACATCTGTGGCGCTTTATACAGTGGGCCGCTCGTAAGACTGATTTCAATTTACTGAATAACCTGTTGTTCCCAAGAGAGGGATATTTAATTGAATGATACCGAAATCAAATAGACAATTTCACGGAAACTCGAGTTTCCGCTGTAAAGGTTTGTGAGACCAAACATTGTGTAGGAAAGTATGTTTTGCAGATTCAGTGAAGCGATCTCTTTCCAATGATCTGCTTCCAATAATAATACTTGCATTTGATATAGTGGCTTTTCACATCTTCTAGACAACTACGCATCGCAGAACAATGCGCATCGCAGAACATACTGTAAAGTGAATTGACTGTATGTTTGCGGTTGAAACGCGACAGCCAATTGAGCACAGCAGTGTCCCCACGAACAGTCGTGGATTGAGTGACCAAATATATGCATATTTTTTACATTGTTTTACGGGATTAGAAGCCACGGAAAAGCGATCCGCCAATCGAATCACAACCAGGTTCCTACTTACTGCTAGGTATGGAGTGGCGTGTGGAGGAAGGAAACTTGACTAAGGTTTCGCCCTGGCTGGGAATCGAACACGAGTGCTCCCACAAATACCCTCCAGGACTCAGTGAAGCGTGAAGTGGAGTGACTGTCTACTTGTCGGCAAACGCGGGCGTCGGTTTGCAATTTCAAATTGTTCCTCTATGGAGCAGAGCGATGTTTTGCGTCCTCTTTTCTCTGTTTCAAAATGACACGCTTGCTCTTTGGAACTCCGGTGTGAACAACAGGCAGAACCGACGGGCAGGAGTAGCCTTTCGAGGCTCAACCCAGTGACATTGACAGCGCGCGCCTGTAATTGTAAAACCCTGTTATAAAGTGCGCCGTCAAAGACTGATAGGCTCAGTAGGAAGAGTAATTTCATGCTTCTGATTTTTAATGTTTTTTTTTTACACAGCGCTGCTTCATGGCAGATTCCTTTATTCGAGATCATTCTGTGCGACTGTTATTGTCTTTCATGGTACTGTACTGCTGAATGTATTGCCCCCCTCCACTCACACCCCCACCCTCACCAACCCTCCCTTATATTCCATTGATTGGGTGTGAATGAAAGTCTTAAACCATCTTGATACCTGTCCAATCCCTGGTATTCTATTGCTGGATGTGTATAACTAGTGTCGGAAGCTACATTATGTTGAGTTTTGTTGAATAGTAATGAATCAAACGCCCCCTCCCATCACCTTATTTTGTGTCAATTCTTCCTGTGTCACAATGAAGAGCAACTGAAGAACATAGCAAGTCTGATTAAATGTGATGGAAACGAGTCAATCTTCCTTGGCGATTGGATGTACACACACTAATCTCATGATACAGACAGACTAAACGTTTGGATTCACTGAAAAGCTTTTGGGCCAACCTGCTTTATAACAATCCTTGCATTTGATATAGTACCTTATTGCACCTTTGAGAGGTCTCGAAGCTCTTCATAGGATCTACTGTACACTTTAATGGCTGTGTTTCGTAGGTGAACCACAGCAGTCAATTTGAAGACCCACCACAATGCATGAAGTGAATGACCAATTATCTCTGGCGGAATGTTTGCCAGGACAATAGGAGAAATTGCCTTTTCTCAGCAAATCGTGCACTGAGATCTTTGACGTGAAAGGCGCTATACAAGTGTAGTTTTGCTGTTGTTGTGTGTGTGTGTGTGAATTCAGTCGAGATTGATTTGGGGGAGGCCTCCACTGTATAACGATCGCTCAGGAACTGAAGTGAAATGAGGTTGGGCAGCCCCAATGTATCTGCAGTATGTATCTCCCAGCAAAACCGAAGCCATAGGCAAAATGCCTCAATCATAATTGGCACTTAATTGGCAAACAAATAAGCTCAGCATGAAATGGCTGCATTTTGTAAAGGTCAGCTCAGAGAAATGGAACAGTTTGGGAACGGATTCCTAATCCGTTCATCTAAAATCCGAAATGGCCGTTGGGACTCTTTTTGAGTTTGGTTTGGACACTCGAAAATAGTGGTGGACAACATGTGGAACTGACCCCCTTCCCCTGCCCCCACCACCTCACCCCGCCCCCACCCCCCCCCCCCCCCCCCCCCAATATTTGCACCAGACTAAGGGTGAGTCCATTTTAAATGTTTTGTTTTCCGCGATTCCATTTTGTTTCCGCTCCATGACGGCACAAATCAAGATATAGCCAATCGAGAAAACATATTTGAACAGAGTGGAATCTTCAAGCTTACACACGCTGTAGCTGTGGTACAAAAGAGGGAATTAATCGATGAGCTGGGTTTATTTAAAGAGATGAGGCTGGCTCTTGAAGCAAATGTATATGGCAGCTCTAATAATCAAAGGCTTCTCAAGTCACCGAGGATAGTTCAATCACTTGTCAATGTTCCTTTTGGACAAATGAGAGAATTAGTGGCAACTGGACTGCTCCAGTCTTCGCCCTGCGAGACTTATCCAGTCTCGATAAGAGCATTTGTCACGCAAAACCCCCTTTGGATAATTAAGAGTCACTCCACGTTTCAGTGTGTGTACACAAGCTTTTGTGGATGTCAGTCAACCTCAGTATATTGATGTTCCAACCTAGTTAGGATCACACAAACAAAATGTTGAAGTATTGAAAGTTTCTCCGAGGACCGTGACTTTTTTTTTTAGCAGAAAAGTGCATCAATCTTTAATTACTACGGGATAATTATTTTTCCTACGAAATGGCACCTGTCTGTGCGCCTTACAAGAGAGAATCCTCAAAGAAAGCCTTTGTTTGGTGTGTGTGTGTGTGTGAGCTCCAACCTCACAAGATCGTGCACAGCAATTCAAGCCGCCGTCCTTCAGACGAGATATCAGAACAAGTTTGTGTCTGCCTGCTCGGATGGGCGTTAAAGATCCTCACGGCCACTGTTCTCCGATGCGCCGCCGAAAAGCCAGAGAGTGTCACGTCGCACCCAAAGTCAACACCTCCGACAGTGCAACCTTCCCCCAAACACAGCAATGCAACGACAGCCTGGAACTCTGAGCGCAAAGTTCTCGACTTGGGCCTTGCAGCTGCGCACTTTTGACGAGCGAGGGCAAGGATACGAACCAACCGAGCGAGGTTGTCTCGCGTACTACACACGTTACGATAATACGTATTTTTGCCTACCGTGCTTCGCTTCATCGTGTTGCAAAGACTTCTGAATGAAAGCGTAATGCGCAGGATTTCACTGTCAAGAGCAGTGACCGTGTCTTGTGCAGTCTAGGCTAAAACTCTCTGGTGTGGTGCTGCATTGTCGAGACGCTGTCCTACGGACGAGACATTAAACCGAGGATGGGTGTTGCTCAGGGCAACTCCTTGGCTTCTTTTGACCCCAAACCGGAAATGTTTCGTCAATTTCTATCACTAGGTGTCACTGTGTGTTCAGTGTTGCATAAGGTGATTGAGACATCTTGTGGTTGCCAACCCATATTGCAGTTTTTCCTCCCGTCTGTTATGATAATGGCTGACGAACCAGTTGTTCATCCCCAAGGATCAATTGTGTGGCTATTAACAATTGCTTGATAGTTCTTAGTTTAATGAGCAGGATAAACAGTGACTTGCGTTTTATTTTACAGTTTGACCTCATTCCAAGTTGGATTATATCTAGATAATTGGCTGAGCAAAATTTTCATCAACTCAATTTTCTGTTTATCAGGGGTGAGAGAAAAGAAAATGCTTTTGTGCTTTGTGTGAGGAGTTGTTTGCTTTTCTTTTTAACCTCACGTTAATTAAGTGAGAATCAAGATTTAGAATCTTTTATTCATTTTTCTCCTTTCTGATCTAATCCTGCCTTCAGCTGGCACTCAGAACTCAAAGTTGTCTGTCTTATGCTGCCTGTCCCTAACCCCACCCCACGAGAAAAAAAAATCAGTCCAGCTTTGTTGAAGTTCGTTAGATACTCCACTTAACGCGGTTTAAAAATGTGAGCAAGTCACGTAATTTTGTCCGACGACTATCCCGAGCGGAAATGAAACGATAATGAATATTGTACTTTGATTCAACATTTTGGCGCGAGATGGCACCAGAAGAAAGATTGTGAGATCAAACTCTCTAACGTGAGCTTGAGTTCCATCGTCTTGACAGGTTAGCATTGTGGAGGCAACATCCTTTGGATGGAACTTTGAAATGCAAATTCTATCTGCTTGTTCAGGTGGACAACTCAAGAAAGCTTGACATTATCTGCATGTTTGGCCAGATCCATTGGCCGTTCATCTCCAAGCCGTTGATGGTGACTTTGGCGTGGACACATTAGCTTTTATGATTTGCCTGCAAATCACCCGTCATGGTAGCAATTAGCCGTGAAGGGCTTTGCGACATTATCATCCTATGGGTCCTTGGTTTCAAGTGAGCGAGTTAGTATTTCCTTCTCTTTCCCTTCCCTCCATCCCTTATGTTTTGTTTAGTCAATCCAGGCTGACATGAACAAGATATGTTGCGCTTTAGGGGATAAAACCAAAACAGCATTCTGTGCGAGGAAGAAAAGTCCCAAAGTGCCCAACTCGACGTGGCTGAGCTACCAATCAACCGGCCCTCTCTCCTTGTTATTTTCATCTCTTTTTGGCTTTCTCCTGCGAGTGTCGACACTCTTGCCTATTGGGTATTATATTCAGCAGGCGCTGGCCATCCTTCCCAGGGAGTTTTGCACAGTTTCGCTGTCTTGTGCCTGCTCCAGAATCATTTAATCTTGGAACCGAATACTTTTCTCATATCGAAAGTGTCAGTGGCGAGCAATGATCAGCATCCAAGCCTGGCCAAGCCTGTATAAATTTTCCCGCTGCCTAGTTTGCTATTTTTTCTGGATATCTGTAATTCTCGAGATCCGCTTATATTTTGCCCTGTAATGTACATGTTCGTACCTGGAAGGTTCCCTTTGTGAAAGCTACACCTCAAAGGATCCCTCCAGAATAGCACCTCCGAAAATATATAGTCTGATCACGTCCCAAACAGTCGGCTTTGCAGTTGATAAAGCTTTGCTTCGCAACTGATGGAGATGCAATGATAACTGATGTACTGTATTACCTCCTTTCATTTGTGTAGATTTTTTTTTAACGGCAAGCAATAAGCTCTTATTATTATATTCCTTGCAACATTACTGAATTATATACATCGGTTATTGCAAGTGGGGTGTTGCAAAGAAATCAATTCCGATCCGAAAGGGTGTTTTCTGATGGTGAATATGGCCTCGCAGGCTCAGTCATCCTGGAGGCAGGTGGAACTCCAGCAATTAGATTTCAACAGGGTGCTCCTAATGCTGCGAATGTTATTTTCTGTGTTTCTTGATGTCTCAATGCAGTTTGCCAAGGAATGAATGTCAGTCAAATCTTATGAATCCCAGAAACTGTTTGTAGCAAAAACAAACAATTCCGAGTGTTCTCACTGTTGATCTATCGTTGGTTAGCAAGGTAGCTGACATGCACCTACACACACACATCAGCAGCTTTAAAACTAATCGCCACATCTTAAATAGTCTCCAAAGCGCACTACTGTATTGAGATTTGCATAGGAACTTAGCGGCAAGAGGAAGCCACTCAGCCACTCAAACCTGTTCTGCCATTGTGTTGGTTTGGGCTGGTCATTGCCCCGATTTGCTTCCAGCGCCTTGGGACGTCCTCCCGACATGAAAGGCACTTTGCAAATGTAATTTTGTTGATACTCTGATCTAATGACAAACTTTGCACCTCGGATCTGGAATGTGTGAACGATTCCAGCATTCGCAGCCTCCTTTTTTGGGGGTAGAGAGCTCCAGACTTGCACTTCCCTGAAGGGTGAAAAATAACGCTAACACTTGGGTATAGTTTCCACCTGAATGGTGGAGATCACGCTCTCTCCCAAGAGTTTTGCAACCTGCTAACTTTACCCCAAAGAGTTTGTTTTGGATGCAGGTTGGCAATTTTGCAACCGAGGATAAGTGCTCGGCGAGGTTCGGTGATTGTCTTAACCTGGTTTGCGGCAAGGCTAGAATGAGAGGTGATTACCAATTGCCGTCTTCCTTGTTTCGCGTTTGGGAAAAAAACAATTCCCCGACACTGTGTCTCAGCGAGAGATTTTATTATTCTCCCGAGATTCCCCCAAAATAGACCTCGCGAGAATGCAAAACGAATTGCTGCCTCTTCAAATCAAAGCGAGACGGAGGTTGGGGAAGGGCATCGTTTTCAGAATAACTCTTACCTGAGAAAACCTTCTTGTTGGCAAGACGTGGAAACAAGCGAGTTAATTGGCGCAGCAGGCACATCCAACCGGGTTAGCTGATGAGCATCAATTATTAAACAGATAGAGGCTGCTTTTGTTATCGCTGCCTGGATTGCTTCAGGCTCCCCCCACCCCCCGCATCCAATTTGAGCTGGGAGGTATTGCATTGAATTGGAAAATAAGAAGTCCAGTCAGACAGAGGACATCTCGGTGAACCAGCACAGCTTCTTGTTTCATCTTATGGATTGTCTGCTTATTTTTTTTTCCCCTATTGATCCTCCTACTCGACCAGGGCCCAGAAGAAGATATTCAAGGCAATGAGGTTGTGATTTAATCTCGATCCGACGCTTTCAGCTCTTTTGAGAAAGCTAAAACAGTTAACCAAAACCTTTTGGTTTCGGAGAATACCACTGCATTCACAAAAAGCAGTTAGTTTGTGATTATTCATTGCTTGCACATGTTTTGTTTTATTCTCACTCTCTCTCTCTCTCACTGTTAATTTTAAATCTTTGTTTATCCTCCGAAGCCACCTGCTCCGTGTTGCATATCGTCTCTTTGCTTCCTTGAGTACAGGCATCGTTGATGCTAATTGCTGTTGAGTTTGTGATTACCATTGATACTGATGAATGATAAAGGCACATTTGTGGGGAAATGAGGCCAGTGCCTAGCTCGCTCGCTAAGCAATGCTTTTCACAAGAGAAGGAAGGGGTGGGGGGGGGGGGAGAGAGGGGGTGGGAAACAGGGCTTCATTATTTAGCCTACAGAAAGTGGTGGAAACCGTTTTTGACAAAACGTAACTCCAGTTCATTATCAGTCGTTGACGGTCTCAGTGCTACCTGATTCGAAGGAAGGTGCAGGCTTCAAGTAAAACTGCGTTGCTTCAGATTCCGCGCAACCGGAAATATGGATGACCCAACTTCTTCACTCGCTTTTTTGTGCGCGCGCGCGCGTGTGTGTGTGGGTGGGTGGGTGTGAATTACCAAAGCAGATCAGTTGTCTCACAAAGAGGTGAACAGCGAAGGCTGGTTCCTGCTTTCGCCCAATGTGTTCTACATCAATACAATAAGAATCCGCGCATTTGATGTAATAATCCTTGCACTTGAAACAACGCTTTCCACGTCTTCTGGACGTCTCAAAACGCTGCAAAAAATATACTGTAAAGTGAATCGACTGTATGTTTGTGGGCGTCATTGAGACATCTCAAGGCTCTTCACACGATACATGGCAAAGTGGATTGACTGTGAAATTGTAGGCAAAATGCTGTTGTTGTACAGTAGATTTAATAGCAAATTTCTATCTAATCTGTGATTCAATGACAGCATAACAACAGAAATAGGCTACTCAGGCCATCGAGCCTGATCAATCCAAAATCAAGACTTGGCTCGGACTTAACTGTGACACGCACAGCGAATGTGGGAACATTGGAATCCTGTAACTCAGCGGCTAGAACACTCACCTTACAAGTGAGAGATCTGGGTTCGATTCCAGGCAGGGTGAAACTCTGGGCAAATTTCCTTACTCCACACACCTGATAATAATCACTCAAGGGGAAAACAAAACAACTATAAATTGGTCGTTTCCAATTCATGATAGTCCACAGCCAGGGACACTGCTGGCTGCCCTATTTGGCTGCCGCGTTTCTCCCAATAATACAGTCAATTCACTTAACAGTACATTCTGTGAAAGCGCTTTGAGATGTATAGAAGATGTGAAAAACACTATATGAAATTCCTATTATTATTATTGAATGATGATCTGGATGTCATTTTATGGTCGTCGTCGTCGTCCCCCCCCCACCTGTTTTATGGTGTGGCTCTCTACCTCCATCGATGTTTGATCTGCCAAATCACTGCGAAGGTTGGAAGCAGGTGTCGGAAACATCAGTCCCAAATTGGGACCCACTTCCTATTTTTTGTGTGTGTGTGTGGAGGGGGGGTTTAATTTCCCAGCTCCTCCGCACCTCTTTTCGCACTTAGCAAATAAAACGCAACGGGACAACAGCTGTACATTTTGCTTTGAAAACAGTGATCAAAACAGAATCCGCTCCCTTTAATTATTGTGATTAGCGCAATTATCACAACTTGCATTGTATCACTCGGTAAACAGTACTGCTGCTAAATTGTACATTGTTTTGCACTGCGCCCAGGCAAAACTGTGATTGCGAATTTTGCTCTCCGCAGCCCAAAGTGGGGTTGGCAGAAACGCGTCGAATTGCGTCCGCGCAGTGCGTAATGCAAACTGAATGCGGGTGAACGGGGTGGCTGACAAATATTTAGTGAGCGGAATTATGGAGTTCACCTGCAAATTAAATATTTTCCCAACGAATAATCGGCGTGGGTGAGAGGAGTGCGGGGGGGATGGGGGGTGAGTTTCGCCCTAGGTTAAAACGGAAAGTGGGACGAGAATTCGGCTGTTGACGGATTGAATCTGAGCACTGAGTGTTGCCGGCATCACAGCAAATGCCAGAACAGATATCAAACATGTCGCTCTGTGTTTCGGTGGAGAGGCATTAACAAACCAAACACCAGGAGCAATGAGCGAGCTTGTTACTTCACCCAAGTCTCCGGATTCAGTTCCCTTTCCTTTGCTAATTACTTTGTGAGCTGGACAGTTCAATGCCCTGTATATATGCAATCAGATTCAGAGTCTGAAATCCGTTCCTGCCAGATAAGACGATTATGTCCTCTCTCTCTCTCCCTATCTCTATCTTTCTCTCCCTCCCTCTCTCTTCTGTCTCTCTCCACTCACTTCACAATAGGCATAATACCACAACAGACGGTCAGGGCGTTTGCTGAGAGGATAGCTCGAGAAGCATTTGAACATCTGGGCGTGAGAGTCATTGTACCAGGCAATGACCCTGTCATGGCTAGGATTTAGCAGCCCGTGAAACTTGGCTGCAGGTATACTGTGCAGATTTATACTTCGGAATGATATAACTTGTTACGTTTCGAAGCCCTGTGTTTCATGCATGAACCAATTTTTTTTCAACACAGCCATTTTTCTTCCCGCGGGTTTTCAAGTCTGTCCTTTACAATTTTTGTAAGTTGAATCAATCCCTCCCTGTGTGTTTAGTTTTATATAATAATATACAATATATATCACATACATAATCATATACATATAATATTATGTATAAAGATATATATTATATAATGACGTGTTGAGGCATTACATTGAATGCAGGTCATTGGCTTTAAATTATTCCATGGTACTCAGTCTTGTTTTGCTATGATTTTATTGTCCTGTTCGCTGTTTTGTTTGTTTGTGTGTATGTGCGGCCAGCGAGCTATAGCGTTGAGGCTTCAGCTTTCGGAACTACGCACAAAGACTGTGGTATGAATCATTTCAGTATCGTTACTGCACATTTATCGTGAAGCGTTATCTGGTTTCATCGCTATGAAATTCTATACCCAGTTAGTGTAAGGTTTTCAATCTATCCATCTGTATTACAATCAGCAAGACTGCAGCACAAATCCTTCATGGAGCCACTCTCACCATCGCAAACAATGTCTGGTACACACAAGCCACTGATCAAATCTACATCCAGTAAAGAAACCAATGAACCTATTGTCTTTGACGCTTACCTTTCGCCGGGTCGTTGTTGTATTTGATAGACTCTTGTGCTTTAACATCGAAACACTATCAAAATTGCTGTTTGATTACCTTCGGAAACTCCATTGCATTCAAAGCAAAGGCCAGGAGCTTAGCGGTTAGAGCACTACCCTCACTCTAAGAGCTCTAAGCGAGAGGACCTGGGTTTGATTCCCGGACAGGACAAAAGGTTGGACAAGTTTCCTTACTCCACATGCAGTGTCCCACAAACAGGCGTGGATTGAAATTACCAAATTATTTATGTTTTTTTTGGAGTGATTATTATTCGGCGTGTGAAGTAAAGGAACTTGTCCCAGGTTTCGTCCTACATAGAATCGAACCCCAGGTCTCTCGCTTGTAAGGTGAGTGGTCTAACTACTGAGCTGCACGACCCCAACAGTAGGTTGATCAGTCAACTCCACCCTCTTTAAAACTACTCCCAATTGTTTCATTCTGTTTCCCTGCATTTTCTCTGCATCATTTTAAATCCTTGCTTGCGCAAGCATCAATCTATTTGTATCTTAAATGCCTTTATATGCACCGCCCTCCTCACCTCCCCCCACCCCACCACCCACCCCCATCAAAAATAAACAGAAATGCAACTTTAAAATTTCATTTTAAACAAATACTCTCATCTCAGCGATTGAATGTGGCATGAATTGAAGCTGCGTAATGATTGAGATGGATGTGTTGCATTCAGTCTCCAGGGAGAGTTTTGTTTTTGCGTTCGTTTCGTTTGAAACATTAACCTCAAACACACAGAACCAGAACTCCTTCAACGGTGGATGTTAGCGCTCAGCAGTGATCCCAACGGCCAAACCGTGGGGCGAAGCATGACTTAAACTCGCTTGATCTTAAACTCGATTGAGGGACATCACAGTCTCTGCCAATTGGAGAACAGCTTGAGGGGGCATTTACCGCCCACCCCCCACCGTTCGCACATCTTGCTCTCGTTTGCGAGCGCACGAGGAGATGCTTAGGAGGTAATTGGTCTTCGATCCTATGAAGTTGATACAGCTCAAAAAAAAGCGCCCCAAGAAAAGAGAGGTCTTCCAGATTTGCTCGATCATAGCACAATCGCAGCCTGAAGGGGCAATAAAATTGGGTCAGGCTAAATTAGTGGCCTTCACCAACATGAAAGCCTCTGTCCAAAAAGGTGACTTTATTGGCCACCTCAAAGGAATGTTTTGCACCAGAAGACTCCTTTGCCTTGAAGATTCCCCCCCTTCCCCCCCCCCCCCCATTCCCCCCCACCTCCCCACGCTTGCCTTCCTTTCTTCTGCAGTGAGATATTAGCCGGGTGAAAGAATTCATGTTAAGTGCCAATCACCCCCCCCCCACCCCCCCCCCCAATCAGATTTACTGCCACAATATAAACCTTTAACCTTCGCAGATCTAAGCAGCAAAAGTCTTCAGGCTGTGCATCTGCGAATGTGGCCAGGCTGCATTTTTCTAAGTGCTAAAATAAACCCTTAATCCATTGCGCTGAACGAATGATCCTTTGCATCAATCCAGATTGAATTATAACAAATTTGCAAAGTACATATTGACACAATTTATTTACCTTCTCCCTTTATTCGCCCCCTGATTTTCACTGATAATGGAGAAAAAATGTGAATTAAGAGTTTTTTCTCAATTGATTTTGTTCTCGTTTTTTTTTACACTCATCCACACACGCAATATAAACTGCTTTCCACTATTGAATTCTCCCCTCATTCTTAGTGTCTCTTTTACCTGAGACAGCAAACTGGTTATGGGCCATAGACCTCTCTCCGTCTTTCTCTCTCGCGCTCTCCTCAATCAATGGCCATACTTCATTGACAGCTCAACTAGAGATGAATTTACGCAGGACTGGACTAGTCTTGTGCATCTCGACATCGCTCTTTAGGAATGCTGTGTTTAATCACCTGTCTAATGCCTCAGTCCACAACCACTGATGCAACCCAAGCTGAAACTAAAAGTGGCAACCGTGAGCGAGTTTGAACTTTACGAAAGGCATTTAAATGCCAGGCCCTGAGACGCTACCCTGTGTGAAGGGATATTGTCGTAAATGTCAGTTGTCGTTGTTATTACTATCGCAACCGCTCAACAAGGCAAGAAAATAGAAAGGGTTCCAGTTAATCCTGATGAGATACACCGAGCACCTTTACTCTAATGCAAGGATAATACACAAGGCGTAGAGACTTGGAGGAGTTTGAGGGGGAAAAAGGCTTAGCAACGAATGAATGGTTTGGCCTGAGAACTGATAGAGTCTTGGTGTGCTGAATTTCACATCAGAGGTGGGTTTTGTCTGTGATACTGTATTTGGAAAGAGTGGGTCCTCTAATTATTGGTTTAGATGTTGTTTCGTTGAGGACTGACCAAATACTCACCCAGACCACAAACTCTACACCAAAATGAGTCTTTGAAAAGGAACCCTCCCTCTTCAATCTTCTATGTCTTTAAGACTAACGTTGGTGAAGTCCTGTAGCTCAGTGCATGGTTAGAGCACTCGCCTTACTAGCCAAAGACCTGAGTTTGATTCCAGGTAGGACGAAACCTTGGGCAAATTTCGTTACTCCACACGCCTAATAATAAACCCTCACAAAAACCAATAACAAATTGGTCATTTCAATCCACAACTGTTTGTGGGACACTGCTGTGAAGCGCTTTGAGACGTCTAGAAGACATGAAAAGCCCTATATCCAATGCAAGGATTATTATCAGTATTATTGTTATTAATCCAATTGCAATCCCGTCCAATTCTCCCATATTTCACCCACCTCAGACACCCACAC
This sequence comes from Hydrolagus colliei, assembly GCA_035084275.1. Lineage (NCBI taxonomy): Eukaryota > Metazoa > Chordata > Chondrichthyes > Chimaeriformes > Chimaeridae > Hydrolagus > Hydrolagus colliei. The sequence continues at coordinate 1,226,021 of CM068765.1, read as the reverse complement.
CCCAACACTGGCACACGCTCAGTCCTCCCGTCATATCAATCGTGTTGCAATGCTCTTCGTTTAGACGTGTGAGGCAGCCACAAAGCGCAATTGTTGAAAGGGTTACGCCCACTCTCTTGTTGCCAACTTTCCCCCTTTCGAATCCCAGCCTGTTTTGATCAGCCGAAATCGCTGCAGGTGCTAATTTATCACCTCACCGATCATGTTTTCGTCCAGCGTTATTTTTCCTTCCTTCCTTCCTTCCTTCCTTCCTTCCTTCCTTCCTTCCTTCCTTCCTTCCTTCCTTCCTTCCTTCCTTCCTTCCTTCCTTCCTTCCTTCCTTCCTTCCTTCCTTCCTTCCTTCCTTCCTTCCTTCCTTCTTTCCTCCCTCCCTCCCTCCCTCCCTCCCTCCCTCCCTCCCTCCCTCCCTCCCTCCCTCTATCTAACGCAATTCTCAGCCACCCGGCGCCCAACATTCTTCCACGTACCTCTGTGCAGTTCATTATTGCCCTTTATTTTCAATTTACATTGGCATCGACCCAGGCGTTTTCTTTCAAGGACAAATGGTCTGCGTCACAGTTGCGCACGCGCGATAACTGACTAATATCTCTTGTCGGTTTCCGCCGCGGATTTGCACTGACCTCCTCATCACAAGGGCCCGACAGCAACTCGAGGAAAAGAGCATTCTGCCGCCGAGCGCCTGAGAGGGTAGCCTCACACGATTTCCCATCAGGCGAAATTCATTGCAAAGCCTTTCCCCTTGATTCCCCCAATGAAAAGTCCTCGAGGGGAGTGAGTTGGGCCAGTGTGTTGCCCACTCAATTGTCGCTTACCGGCTGAGAACGGGCTTTGACTCGAGCCTCGTGTTTCACCATCATCCCTCCTGCCGACGCTCGCTCCTTGAAAACGCACTTGGTTCCCGGCTCGGTTCCCGGCTCACCTCCCCATCATGACACGCCATAATCTCTCCATTCGACGCAGCGCCCGATCGAGGCTTCTCGAGAGGTCTCGGAACTCGTCACGGTATATACTGCGAGGTGACTGGAACTGCTGTATTTTGTGGGCGAAACGCGGCAGCCAATTATTGCGCACAGCAGTGTCCCACCACGAGCAGCCGTGGATTAAATGACCAAAATATTATTCGTTTTTTTTAAAATCGGTCTCCGAGATAAATCCTTCAGTCTGAAAGCATAGACACAACCAGGCGATGATGTGTCAAGTTCAGAAAGTCTCTGTTATTCCAGAGTAAGAATTGTATTCGGTTGGGTCAGGTCTGGGTTGTTTTTTGCCGGTGAAAGCCCCATGTTTTAATTGCCTCCACTGGAGACCGTTGCACTTCTTACTACACGCTCAGTCTCTCTCACCCTGCGTCTCAGCTGATTTTGGGAGTCAAGAGATGAAAAATCTTCCCTTTTTGCTCACGGAAAATCAAACTGTGAGCGACATTGCACACACACACACACACACACGCACACTCACTCACAGACTAACACATACGCACAAACACTCACACACACAAGCGCTCACACACATACACACAAATACACAAGCAGACACACACACACTCACACACGCAAGCACTCATGCACACACAAACACATACACACAAGTACGCAAAACATACACACACATGCAGTCAAACACACAAACACTCACACACACGCAAACACTCGCACACAAAACACATGCACACACACTCCCAGCCAGGAGTTTCGTGACATTTTGTTTATTTATTTATTTATTTATTTTAGAAAGGTAGGAACAGCGGGGATGGGGTTTGCTTACTCCTCCAGCATGTGGGACGGCTGCCAAGGGATTGAGAACTAAAATAGTAGAGATGCGAGAGAGTTGAAAGTTAATGCTTAATATTAGAAACAGCCAGAAATCCCCGGAGCCGGCTGCGGATCGCACGTTTTTGTGAGTTTTTCCCCCGAGAGTGTAATTTTAAAACGACATCGTTTCCAATCGTTGCATCACTCTTTGCTTTGCCAGTCTTCATCTCGGCTGATGTGTCACAGTGGGTTCCCAACTCAGCTCATTGTAAATGGGGACACCGGCTCGTGATTGTCCTCCTTGACTGTGTGTGTATTTATATATATATATGTGTGTATATATACACCACTAGCATGCCCCCGAAAGCCGCTGAAACCCTCACCCACGTCTTCATTGGAATCAATGTCTTGGTAGACGCACCCGCAGTATTCCTGGGCACTTCTGATAATAATATAATAATAATAATCCTTGCATTTGATATAGTAGTTTATACGTCTTCTAGACGTCTCAAAGCGTTTCACATAGAATGTACCGTAAAGCGAATTGACTGTCTGTGAGCGAAATGCAGAAATCGTCTATTGAAGCGACCAATTTATGATTGTTTATTTTCGAAGGATTATGATCAGGCGCGCCGAGGAAGGAAACTTTCTCGAGGTTTCGTCCTGCCGGGAATTGAAACCCAGGTCTCTCGCTTGCAAGCCGAGTGCTCTAACCATCGAGCTGCAGGACTCCTTAATTGACTTAACCCAACAGAAGTACAGGATACGGAAAATGAAAATAATAATCCTTGCGTTTGATATGGAGCTTTTCACGTCGTCGAGACGTCTCAAAGCGCTTCTCAGAAATGTACTGCAAAGGGAATCGACTGTATATTTTGCGGGCACAAGCCCAATTGGGATGGGGGGAGGGCTTTCAAAGGCAAATCAGACACAAATTTGCTTCAGCTTTCATTGTTTACTATTCATGGAAAAAAATGGCTTGAAGGGAAGCTTCACATCAGCAGAGCCGTTTGAAGTCGAGGACCCACTGATAACCATATTTGGGGTTCAATGGACTCGGTGAATGTTAATCGCACACTCTGTTGGAGACAGTGCTATTTGCATGGGTGGCAGGGACTGGATTCATATGGTAGGGTGGTGGGTGGTGGGTGGTGGGTGGGGGGTGGTGGGGGGAGAGAGAGAAACCAAACACAGTCCACAAATGCGACATTAGGCAAAGTGGGATTTCTGTTTTTGGGTGGGTATAGGGGGTGGGGGGGTGGAGGGAAGACACAAAAAAAAGATCAAACGAAGCCACATCAAAGTTGTGCGTTTCACCATCAGACGACTTTATTAAAAATCCAACAGATAGAACAATTAGGATTAGCCTCAATGATCAGGATTAGCATCATTGATCAGGATTGCTTTTTGTTTCCACCTCTGCCGTGGGCGGGTGACGGAGGCTGACTGTTGTGCGATCAGGAGAGACGAGAGCGGCCGAAACCATCGTATGTCGTTTCAAATGCATGCGTTAACTCGGCTTTTACAAGCGTGAGACCCCCTGTGTTCGAATCCAGGCAGGTCAGGGCGAAACCTTGGGCAAGTTTCCTTATATACACACACACACACACACGCGTGCGCCAAATAACAATCCCTCCCCACCAAAAAAAATAATATTAACATTGATCATTTCAATCCACGACTGTTTGTGGGGGGACGCTGCTGCGTGCAATTGGCTGCCGCGTTTGGCCCACAAACAACCGGATTCCTTGCGTATTCCCGTATTCCCTCGACGGAGGGACGAGGAGGTTTGTTGTGAGGGTATTTCCGTGGGCGAACATGGCAGCCTTTGCGCGCAGTAACGTCCCCGCTTCAAATTGGTGCAGTTAATCATGAAGGCGTTTGCGACATGAAGGGCTGGCTGCGTGCGGGGAATGGCCACTGCTAACTCTTATCTGTTGCGAGTCTTGGTCGGAATTGTAACCAGAACGCGACAGAGCGCGCGCGAGCCCCCTGCGTAAGCCATCAGCCGATCCTGACAGCTAAAGTGCGAACGCGGGGAATATATACTCCAGCCAATTATAATGAACAAATCCATCATTAATAATCCTCGCCTTTGACTTGCTCACAAAATAGATGGTCAATTCACTCCACGGTGTATTCTGCGAAGCGCTTTGAGGGTCGTCTGGGAGACCTGTCACAAAGACCAGGATTATTAGTATTTATGGCCTTATCGTGTCATGCAGACTGACTCAAAGCATTTCACACAATACACTGTAAACTGACTGTGTATTCTAATCAACTGCACATTTATTGGATAACATGCACGTGTTTAAATGGGGGGGTGGTGGGTGAGTGGGGGTGGGGGGTAAAGGAGGGAGGGTGGGGGGGGCAATGGGTTGGCGAGCGAGAAAGAGAGAGAGAGAGAGAGAGAATCTTGCTGTACGCTTCACTCATTACCTATTACCTTTCTGTCGAAAATGACATGCGTTCATGAGTGAAGCTTTCCTTCCCGTTCGCTAACCCTCCACATCCCCCCACCACAAACACACACACACAAACACACAACACATACACACGCGCGCGCACACAAACACAAACATCCCCGCCACCCTCTCCCAAAGTCAGTCTGGTGGTGTTACAGGCTGCAGAGCAGATCGGTGTCACGATCTTCATCTCGACAGCACTAAAAAGTCTTCATCTCAAAGCCATCGGACATCGGTATTCCCATTCAGCTGAGATGATTGCAATTTGTCTGGGCATGTCATCTAACTCTAACACACCAGAGCGAAGGCAAGCACAGGGATAATTACATACAAATGACAGAACTTCTGGCCAAAACCGCTATTATCTCGTCCTTTAAACAGAGATTTTGCCTGCGGGGCAGCCTGTGATGTTAGTGGATTCAAAAGGTCAAACAGAAGAGGGAAATGCAATTTAGCGAGAGATCTCTCTCTCCCTCCCTCTCTCTCTCTCTCTCTCTCTCTCTCACTCCTCTCCGAGCAGGCAAAACGCCGATGTGACGGAGCAGTAAACCATCCAGTAATGCACAACATTTGGTTCTGCTTGATTACACACCTGGTAATTACCCCACCACCCCCTCCCCATACATACATACACACACACTTATTCTCATCGATTTACGCAATAACTGCCACGTAATTTTCAGCTGTTTGGCCCCAGGCTGCACGCAGACGATTATTAATTTCACTATTATTATTATATTATTAATAATATTTTCATTATCTACTCACGCTGGATGTCATCGTGCGGCATTGCACGTTTGCATTTCGACGGCTTGACGGAGTGAACTGAAGCCCGTTCGACCACTCGCGTAGGGTAAGCTTCCCTGCTGGTGCCAGAACCCAATTAAATGACGGCCGAGCACAGGCAGTGAAGAAATACTTCCTGTTGTCCGTACCAGAGCCTCGGGATGTCCTCCTGACGTTAAAGGCGCCGTATAAACTCACTTCCACTGAAGCAAACAAGCCCAGTTTCAAAGACCAGGGCAGGTTTCAGGCCCAGCGAAGCTCAAAGGCTTAGACCTTGTGATGATTGCGATTTCTAAAGTTGGAAGGCGCCCGGCCTCACCAAAGTAAAACCTGTAGCTCAGTGGTTAGAGCGCTCGCCTTACAAGCGTGAGGCCTGTGTTCCAATCCAGCCAGGTCAGGTCAGGGCGAAACCTTGGGCAAGTTTCCTTACTCCACACACACACACACACACACACACACACACACACACACACACACACATACACACACACACAAGCCTAACAATAATGCCTCAAAACAATTAAAAAATTGGTCATTTGAATCCACGACTGTTTGTGGGGACGCTGCTGTGCACAATTGGCTGCCACGTTTAGCCCACAAATATACAGTCAATTCACTTGACAGTATATTCTGTGAAACGCTTTGAGACGGCTGGAGGTCGTGAAAAGCTCTATATCCAATGCAAGGATTATTACTGTATTATTATTAACCTCTTCCAGGATCGATCAGCCACATGATAACAAGGAGTGACTCGTTAGAGAGCTGTAAACAACGGCCAGCTCGCAAATCTGAGCAAGTGGGATCCACACCAGGACTAAGCGCAGACGCATTTAAACCCCGTCCCGATCGTTGTTCAAAACTACCCTCGTTAAGACAAAGGGTTGAAGACAGAATTTGTTGCGTCAGCCGGGCTGAGTCAGTGAGGGTTTATCATGGAAGCTTAGCATGGTTTCACTCAATGCCTTCCACTCCCATTCATTACAATAAAATTTCCTTCATTTCCTTCGTTGAGATGTCTCAAAAGCGCTCAGCGAAACATTCTGTAAAGTGTAAAGTGACTGTGTATTTTGTGGCCGAAACGCGTGATTTGAGCGACCAATTTATCATTATAGTCTTTTAAAGAATTATTACCTCTGTTAAAAGCAATTTATCAATCGACTTAACAACAAGGCTTCTACTTACTGCTAGGTAAACAGAGTGCAAGCAATTTTTTTTCTGTCTCTCTCTCTCTCTCTCTCTCTCTGGGGGCGGGGGAGATGTTTCGAATGTAAATGATTTTTAAAACCAAATGATGAATTGAATCTCGATTCAATAATTCAGTGTTGCTCAGCCGAGGTGAGTTCAGGAAAATAAAGCTTCTCGGTTTCCGGGCAGAATTTTTTGGGGGGCAATATTCTGTTATTTTGGCAATATAATGTTAGCATTGCGTTAAAACTAAAAACGCTCATCTTTGCAGATGTGGGGGGTGGGTGGGGTGTGACAGGAAAGGCCACTACTGTTCAGCAACACGAGGGAGGGGGAGAAAACAAATTGCGTCTCGAAAAGCGTTAACGTGACACTAAACCCACTTAGGTTGCCGTGACGACGGGACAGGGAAACAAACAAACACTTTGGAAACACCTCTCAGCGTTTGCCTTTGGTTTGCATCGATGAAAGCGTTGAAATGGGACAGCGTGACTTTACTGCTCCTTAAATGCCCCACTTGCCTTCGTGCTTTGAATATTATATGTATTATAAATTATATATAATAATAATAGCAATAATAATCCTAGCATTTGACATCGCGCTTTTCACGTCTTCCAGACGTCTCAAAGCCTTTTCAGAGGATATGCTGTAAAGTCAATTGACAGCACGATCCTTGCATTTGACATTGCACTTTTCACATCTTCTAGACGCCTCAAAGCGCTTCACAGAGTATACAGTAAAGTGAATTGACTGTGTATTTGTGGGCGAAACGCGGCAGCCAATTGCAACGCAGCAGCAGCAGTCCCCGGGTTCAAAATCACCACTTTTATCATTGTGGTTTTTCATGGAGCGCTGATCATTAGGCGTGTGGAGTAAGGAAACTTGCCGAAGGTTTCGCCCTGACCTGGCTGGATTCGAACACAGGTCTCACACTTGTAAGGCGATTGCTTTAACTACTGTGTGTTTTGTGGGCAGCCCATTGCACACAGCTGTATCCCACAAGCAGTTGTGGATTGAGTAAACATTTTTTTTTAGGGAAAGAACTCGGAGAATTGGGGCGAGGGAGCTGCCGTGATTGTAAGTTGTGGTTATTTTTGGACGGTGTGGCCACTGTTGTTTTTTGGACTGTCAACGCAAACTTCCCCCTCTCCTGTAATCCTATTTATTTTTCACTATCCATGTCCCTCCCTCCCGCCCTCCATTCATATCTCACTTCCTGGATGGCTCGTTTATTACCTTCCGTGTGCATGGAATCTCGAAGACATTGCCGGAGTCACACTTATAAACCTGCACTTAATTGAAATTGAATCAAATCTGACCGTCTCAGTTAACATTGGGGTTAGCATGTGTAAGAACAAGATATTAATCTGATCCTTCATTTGAAATGTTGCCAGCCTAGCTCAGGCACTTACACTGAACTGCTGTCAGCCTCATTCACAGCAAATACTGCCGCTTAATCCAATAATTCAGTCCGTGAAATTGCTTCATAAAAGTGTGGAAAAAATCGCAGTCATCATTTACAGAGAAGGATGATTTGCTACATACCAGGAGTTGTGTGCAAAGTGTACAGATTTCTTTCCAGACGACTGTGTCTACAACGCATTGACATTTGGTCTGACACGCAACTGTGTTGGAAGCTAACACAATTATTATAGCTATTATTATTAGAAGTTTTCGTTTTCTTCAACGGAGCGTCTTGCGGCATTGAGGTTTGGAAGCACGGTCTGCGTGTGTTGTCGATTTCGTAGCTCAATTGTCGCCCAGTCGATCTACCACCAACTACGCACTCCCAAGTATCTCCGCCACACTTGCGAGAGAGAGCTTTCGAACCTTCCAGTTGAAACCGCGCTGAAGGGTCTTGATGAGTGTTATTTGTGAATTAAAATTTTAAGTGGGGTGGGGGGTGATGGTAGGAGTGATGGGGAGGCGTTGGGTAGTGGGGATGGGTAAGTGGGTAGAGGCATTAATTCAGTCATACCAGCAATGGGGTTGACGATTGTAAGTGTGCAAAACTATACCAAATGTTTTTTCAATGTATCGGAAACATTTTGCAATTGAATCCATGACTCGTTAAGGGATGATGCTGTGCAAACGTGGCTAAGCATGTTTCGCCAATAGTCAATCTACTTTACAGTTTACACTATATTCTGTACAGCGATTTGGGATGTCCTCCTGACGTGAAAGGCGCTATACAAGTATAATTTTATTGTTGTTGTTGTTACATCAAAAAGCCAATGCAAACTTGTCACTGGCAGCCTCTCCAGTGAAGTCTATAGTGAGAATTGTCATCAGTTTAAATATGGAACTGAACCAACTTGGGATAAATACTGGCTGAACGCATCGATGGCTCACAGTGTTTCTTTGAATGGCAGTCTCTGGAAACCGGGTTGGAATCCAACCAAGTATAATGGCAGGGAAACCGCTTCAGACTGTTATTGCAGTCATGGAAACAGTAATATTATAATAAAGCAAGAGACCCGGGTTCAGTTCCAGTCAGGTCCGGGAGGAGACCTTGGGCGAGTTTCCTTACTCCACACACCTAATAATAATCCCTGAAAAAAACAATAATGAATTGTTTCAATCCAAGACTGTTGGACGGGGGGGGGGACGATGTTGTACAGAATTGCTGGCCACAAATATACAGTCAATTCACTTACAGTAGATTCTGCGAAGCGCTTTGAGACGTCTAGAAGACGTGAAAAGCGCTATATAAAGAGCATCACCGGGATGCTGCGAAGTGTAGTGACTGAGTGATTTGTAGGCAAACAAAGGCAAACCTCGTTCCCTCTTACAGAACTGGATTGTAAAGGGTGGCGACAGTCGCATTCCAGCTTCACAAGCCAGACAGACTGACTTTGCACGGAGAGAGGCTTACATCAGTCTCGAAAGTAAACACACTCACAGATGTCTGATTGGGATGCTCAGACAGAAGCAAAGCTCAATTTTCAAGCGAAGGATTCAATTAGATTTTTTTTTTCTGCGGGGTCGAGCCTCTTTTGTTTTCCTCCTTTCCCAAAGTGCCTGCGAGAGGCACAGCAAATGTGGTGCGTGTTTCGGGAGGCTAACACGTGGATGCTGGGTTTGACTGAGATGCAATGCTTTTAAAAGGAAAACAGTAGAGCTGACGGCAGTGCAACAAGTGAATTACTGCCTTACAAAGTGCAGCAGGTGCTCAGATCTCTGCAGAGCATTCATTTAGATCTCTTAATTCTGGCTACGGAGAAGCCAGCCGGCACACAAAGACAAAACCTACTCGTTATTCAGTCTTGCCTAACACTTTGTACTTGCGTGTGTGCGTGTGTGTCTGTTTTACTTAACAAAGTGCTCGAGTAATTAGCTGATTCACTTTGTTTCTGAATCAAACAGACTGACTACTGCACTCATTTCAGGGAGAAGATAAAAGAAAATTGCAAAAAGAAAATTGCAAAATAAAGAAATATATATATTTTATATCTTTACATCTGAAATCCCAGTAAAAGATCCCAATTTTCATTGTTTCGAAGAGTCTTCAGTGGTGTCCAGCGATATATCGGTTATACCGGTATAATTTTTCATATCGATATGCCGATATTGGAATTTCGAATATATGGGTATATCGAAAAATTTGTTCTGAAAAAAAAATTGGTATATCCACAAAATATCTGAATGCGCGCACATCCCCCTTCTTCCCTTCCCCCCAACCACCAAACACACACAATCAGACTTTCGCACAACCCTCCCGAGCCATTCACACGTAAAGGTTTGGAACGTGAGTAAAAAAAAACGGTGATATGGATATATCGGTATATATCGGTTTGAGCCCGCCGATATATCGGTATCGGAAAAATTCAATATCGACCGATACTAGTCTTCAGATACGGCTGAAATATTTTGCCTGGTCTGATTCCTTATGCCGAGAACGAGTCCAAACGCGTGAGTGATTTGAGAGGCCCGTAGGATTCGAGCGAGCGCATTGTGTACTCTGAATATCGCTTCGACTCCGATCAGTGATCGACGTTTACTTTCAGGACGCGCCCGCTCTCACTGCGAGCTCCGCGAAGTTTACGTTTCGGCGCGAAGCTCTCTCCCAACACGAACACCAGATTGGAATCGCGCCAATCGGAGACCGTGCCAATCGGTCGGAAACAGAGACGGGTTCGAACCACACACGCGCGATACGTGACACGGTCTGCAAGTGGGAGTTGCAGAAGCTCAGTCGCTCTCAGCACACAATGATCAGCAGACAATGACACTTGCCTCCTCCGTACCCTGTGACATTGGACCAACTGTTTTGTGTGAAAAGCGTTCAGCTTGTCTTCACGCCTCTCAGTCACTAACCTCCGCACTTCCTTCGCAGCACAGCGATATATATTTTTTCAGGAGTTATTTCCAGCAGTGCAGCAATCCATATGCCAAGTCGCGCTGTTCGGAGAGAGCGAGCGAGTGTCTTTATGGTTGAAGTCACACTCCCAAATCATTCCTTTCTCAACACACCTCTGTTTTACCCCAGCGGTAAGTCAGATCCCGGTTGTTTGAGTCGATTGGCGGATCGCTTCACCCTTCATTCCCCGCCCCCCCCCCCACCCCCCGCTCCCCGCAAAAAAATCCCAAGCTCTGGACTCGGATCCCGTTCGTCACTGCGCTTCCATTCGCGATAAAACTTTGAGAGTCTCTCATCATCTTTCCCCATCCAGTGTCGCGTTTCCTCCTGTGATTGGCGCTCTCTCTCTCTCTCTCTCTCTCCGTCCGCTTCTCCTCGCCGTTGTCCCTCATGAGCCAATGCCAATTTCTGATTCACCACGCGATCCCCTTCTCTTTTCCTTCATCTCTGGTTCTACCCTTTTTTTGAAACAATATTCTATCCCATCATCTGTGCAGCTGACGAGATAACTTGCGATCGATGAGACCTCGAGCGAGAACCACAGTAGCCAGGTCCTCCGCAGGTTTACAAAGGATCCCCTCCCCCATTAATGGTGACAGCCGCTCGGAAAAGTGGGAGGAGAAGTTTCTTCTCAAGTTTGCCACGAGGCTGTGTGGCCACGGCAATTACCTTGTGTTGGGTTGACTCTTTGAGCCAGCGAATCTGCCGCTTGACACCCCAACGAGAGAGAGTGAGAGAGAGAGAGAGAGAGAGAGAGAGAGAGAGAGACAGAGAGTTCAAGATTTCTACCACTGAAGCTCCGTCGCACAGAGTGATGTCGCTGACAGGATGTCTCTCCGCCACCAAGAAGGCGAAGCTCTCGAATGCGCAAAGGTTTCACTGACGCTTCGCATTCCAGGTTCACTTGAGATCCATCCAGACTTTGCTTCACCTCACGTTCAGCCTTGAGTCTGATCCAGATGAAAAAACAAAAAAATCATATATGTTTTTTTCCCTCCCCTGCAGAAATGGCCAAACCATGATAATAACAACAACAACAACACTAATGATAATCCTTGCACTTGATATCATACACGTGAAATGATGACTAACACACAGAGAGCAATAGAAACCTCTAATCAAGGGCTTCAGATGACTTCATCAAACCACAAACTCAGCTTGAGGCGCCCGAGGCCAAAATCAAGCCTTAAGCACACTCTTGTGTCTGTAATTTATAATGTATGAAAAGTGTTTCTGTTCATGTCATTACATTTTAAACCCGCAAGTCATAGCCTGTGGACAGTGTGGCCAGGGAACCATTGATGTGTGTTCTGTCTGTCTGTCTGTCTGTCTGTCTGTCTGTCTGTCTGTCTGTCTGTCTGTCTGTCTGTCTGTCTGTCTGTCTGTCTGTCTGTCTGTCTGTCTGTCTGTCTGTCTGTCTGTCTGTCTGTCTGTCTGTCTGTCTGTCTGTCTGTCTGTCTGTCTGTCTGTCTGTCTGTCTGTCTGTCTGTCTGTCTGTCTGTCTGTCTGTCTGTCTGTCTGTCTGTCTGTCTGTCTGTCTGTCTGTCTGTCTGTCTGTCTGTCTGTCTGTCTGTCTGTCTGTCTGTCTGTCTGTCTGTCTGTCTGTCTGTCTGTCTGTCTGTCTGTCTGTCTGTCTGTCTGTCTGTCTGTCTGTCTGTCTGTCTGTCTGTCTGTCTGTCTGTCTGTCTGTCTGTCTGTCTGTCTGTCTGTCTGTCTGTCTGTCTGTCTGTCTGTCTGTCTGTCTGTCTGTCTGTCTGTCTGTCTGTCTGTCTGTCTGTCTGTCTGTCTGTCTGTCTGTCTGTCTGTCTGTCTGTCTGTCTGTCTGTCTGTCTGTCTGTCTGTCTGTCTGTCTGTCTGTCTGTCTGTCTGTCTGTCTGTCTGTCTGTCTGTCTGTCTGCGCTTTTGGAAGCCAACAAACAAGTTCAAGTTGTTCACTCGTTCTCTCTCCACTATCTTCGGAAAAGCCAGGTGTTTGAAGCAACCTCTCTCTGAGTGCAAATGGAAAGAAAATGCAGATTGGGTGATGATACCGGTGTAAGATTTTATCTCGGTGCAGAGGTCGACATTTCCCCCCCTCCCCACAAAAATCAAAATTGGTCACTCACTCCACGGCTGATTGGGGTACATTGTTAAAACGATAATCCTTGCATTTGATACAGCGCTTTTCACATCCTATCAACGTCTCGGACCGCTTCACAGAATGTACTGTAAAGTGAATTGATTTTATATTTGTGGGTGAAACGCGGCAGCCAATGGCGCACTGCAGCGTCCCCACAAACAGTCGAGGATTGAAATGGCCAATTTACTGTGTGGTTTTTTTTGGACGGATTATTATTAGGCGAGCGGAGAGAGGAAACTTGCCCAAGGTTTCGCCCTCTTGCGCTCAAATTGGTTGCCGTGTTTCGACCGCAAACTGCGCTACAGTCACTGCACTTTACAGTGTATCTCTTGAAGCAATTTTGGGCTCTTTCGACGACCTTCGACCCGTTCTAGTTGTTAATTACCCGCTTAATTACCAGCTCCCGAGTGTGTTCTTAACAACTCTGAACCTAGGGTCCCTTTGTTTTGTTGCCTTGCCTAGTTCAAGATTTACTTTTCCAACCGACCCCGTTTTAAATTTAAACGCATCTCCGATAAGCTTCCGTGGACGTTTGTCTCGCCTCAAGACCAAACGATAGGCTGCTGGCTGAAACCATAATGTGTCATAATCTTTCAAAAACAGACATCCGATAAACTGGGTAACACACACACACACACACCGAGGAAATGGTTTTAAGAAAATCGATGAAACAATTAGCTGCTATTTGCTGCAGTGGGTGACATACACGCTGAACTTTAAAGCATTCTAATTAATAGAGATAATTTATCTCCCTTTTTTTCTGTCAAAAAGTAATTTTCGAGGCATAGAAATTACACGTCGGAGAGTCGGCTTAATTTTGCATTTAAATGTTTTTTTTTATCAGATGAAGTGAATGTTAATTGTATGATAGTTGTATGAAACGAGAACATAGCCAAGATAAAAGATAGGGGCCGTGGAACGCACAGAGCAAACAATGGATTATTCAATCTATTCTGTGAGTGAGACAACCTATGAAATCCACTGGCGTACTTTTATTTTATTATTATGATCCTATCGTGTGAAATATCCTTTTGTTTAATGACACCAGTTTCACTTTGTGTTAAATAGTAGTAGTCACGTTTGATTTCGCGCCATCAAGACATGCTCACACGGGCTTTCATTCCCTGTGAAGACCATCACTGGGTATTAAACCATTCAGAAAAGAGAGAGAAGTTTCTCCTGTTGTGGCAGCCGACACAACGCGCGCAACGGCGGGATCAATTCTCATTAACATTAACAACGAAGGGACCCATCGTTAGAAATTGCAACGAAGGCAAACGGCAGCTCCCCGTGAGTTACGGTTCCGAGAGTTTCCCTCGACACTCCCACCCGAATCCCTATTTGTTTGTTTAATGGAATCATTGTGACTCAAGGCATTTTTATTCCCAGCGGTAACCCCCATCCAGAAACAAATTGAACACCACACACACACTCACACACAAAAAACAAACCTCTAATATTCTCTGCTTTTCGATCTATCACATTTGTTATGTTGAACAACACGGCGCGATGCAAGTGGGCAGAGAGAAATATGCGCAGATTGGTTTGTGTGTAAATTACGTCAGCGTTTTAAGTAGGTTTCACACGGGTCTGAAAAGTCAGATCGATGATTTTCTGTGGGTCCTGTTCTGAATTTATTGCAAGCGATACGTGATCCGGTTTCCAGAAACCCCTGTTTTTTATAGATTCCAAACTTCTTAAATTATGTTTTATGGTTTCCTCGCTGAAAAAGAAATGAGTTGGTTTGATGGCCGCGGTGATGACTGCTGCTACAATTTGGGTTGTGAATTGCCGTGAAAGGCTAAGATCCAAGTCGGCGGGCTGTGAGTGCCCTCAGCCACCAAGCTTCTAACCTCTGGAACTCGCTGCCGCAATCTCACTGCCTTATCCCCTCTTTATTGTCTTGCAATCCTATTATTGTAGCTCAGCGGTTAGAGCACTCGCCTTCCAAGCGTGAGACCTGTGTTTCGAATCCAGGCAGGTCAGGTCAGGGCGAAACCTTGGGCAAGTTTCCTTACTCCACACACACACACACACACGCGCGCGCCTAATAATAATCTCTCCAAAAAAAACACAAAAATAAAAATTGGTCATTTCAACCCACGACTGTTTGTGGGAGACGCCACTGTGAGCAATTGGCTGCCGCGTTTCGCCCACAAATATACGTTTAATTCACTTTACGGTATATTCTGTGAAGTGCTTTGAGACGTCGATAAGATGTGAAAAGCCGCTATATCAAATGCAAGGATTATTATTATTTTAAGACCTAAGTTTGGTATATATTAGTGAAAGTTGTTTTTATTGGGACCTCTTTAAGTACCTGCTGTCGACTTGTCTCTGATTGGCACTGAACTATAGGAACCGATTTCTGCTGTTTGTGGGACGTTAATGTGCCTGATTAGATATTACATTTGCCCAAGAAAAGCCACTGTGCCAGACGTAAGGATGATTATTATTAGTAATAGCCCTGCAGCTCAGTGGTTAGAGCAGTCACATTGCTCATGAGGGACCTTGGTTCGATTCCAGGCAGGGTGAAACGTTGGGCAAGTTTCCTTACTCCACACACCTGGTAATAATCCCTCAAAAAAAGTCACAATAAGAAAATTGGTCATTTCAATCCACGACTGTTTGTGGGGGACGCTGCTGTGCGCAATTGGCTGCCGCGTTTCGCCCGCCCACAAAATATACATACAAATCACTTTACAGTATATTCTTTGAGGCGTCTAGAAGATGTGACAAGCGCGATATCAAATGCAAGGATTATTATTATTATTATTATCATCGAAGGTTCCTCATTGTAAAAAAAAATCTGCCCTTGGTCATTTTGCTGTACCGTCTTCAGACGTGAACGATAACCATTTCCAGGAAAGCGGCCGCTATATTTAGAAGTGCGCGAGCTTGCAGTCGCATTTTCTCTGGCAGTCAATAACTTTTGCCCGTCCATCGAGGCATCCTTCACGGAGAGAACATCTCGGGCGATTAATGGGGGAGGTCTGTCTGAGTTTATTTATTGCATCTTCTAAGTTGTCCTGATGTGAAAGACCCATTACCAACTCAAGTATGATTACCATTCTAATATTGCTGTTCAAGGTATCACCCACAAAATACGCAGTCTGTACACTTCAAGGTAAAAGTACTGCAATGTCCAGAAGATATATCCAATATATATCTTTATCGCTGTATCGAACAGGATCATTATTATACAGCAATGATGCAGAGTAAGTTTGCAAATATTATTGATAGTCATTGCAATAGCGGGAGAGAGGTGTACGTGTGTGTGTGTGCATGTGAATATGTTGGGGAGATCAGTATTGAGCTTGGCTCCGGGGTCACTAATACAGTAGAATTTTAGGATTTTGAAACGCACACAATAATAATAATAAAAATGACAATTCTTGCATTTGATATATATAACGCCTTACCACAGCTTCGAAGCATCTCAAAGCGTTTCAGAGAAAATTACAGGGAAGTTCGGCGACTGTCTATTGTCGTGACAGCATTTGTCCCGTACTCCCCTCGAGCAAGCAGAGACCAATTGAGAACGGAGCCAACAACAACAGCAACAATTTTGATTTATATAGCGCCGGACGGCGTCTCAGAGCGGTTTTGTACGAGCCACGCTTGCAATTTGTCTCTCTCTCACACACACACACACACGCACGCACACACGCACACATACACAGAGCGGCGCACAAAGAACACGGGGGAACAAAAGCCTCTCCTCTGCTCTCAGACACATCAAAGGAGCCGGGAGTCTTGAGGTCGAAAAAATAGCGAGACCTTTCGTTTCATGTGCATGTTTTGGCTGCCTTCAAGCACAAAAAAAAAGAAACTGAACAGCGTGTCTGGAGATACTCGTGCCGGCTATTGGCCTTTCTCTCGGTTGACTAATGAAGCGGAATCCAACAAATGATTCCGGCCAACGTGTCCCGCTTTTCGAGGTGCTGATCGCCTCTCCTCCTCTCTCACCAAGGAGCCTTTGATCGGCTCGCGTGCTTGCGTTGGGAGGAGTGGAGTCGCGGGAAATGATTCCCGACTGACGTTTCAGGCCAGCAAACGGAAATCCGTGGCGTCCCCTTTCAATAACAAAGGGCCGGCCTCGCAAAATCAGCGTCGGATATATGCGACGTGGCGTCGGAGGTGTCACGGCGTGAGCTACCGACATGCCCTTGTTGACTCTCAATTAACGAGTCCATTTGACTCTGGCCAGCGAGTGGAAACGCCCAAATTCAGACTTTGTTAACCTCGTTTCCAAATCACTTTGTTTTTTGTTGTCGCTGTTGACTTACAAAGGTGGGCGGGGGGGGGGGGCGGGGGGGGGGGCGGGGGGGGGAACAACCCGCCGATGGTGAATCTTTGAAGGGAAAAACACCTGGAGAGGATGGAAATCTACAGTGAGTCATCAAAGTGGCTCAAAGATATCACTGTGATGTGTGTTAGCAGTTTATTTGCGCTGGCAAACGATTCCAGACAGCCAATTTGCCCACAACAGTGTCTCACAAACAGCAATTTTATCTGCGGGAATGTTGGTCAGGATGCCAAGCGGGGGTGGGGGGTGGGGGGGTTGGGGGGGTAGTCTTTTCTCTTTTCAAACAGTAACACCTACCTGAAGAGGGAGACTGTTTTACTTATATTTCAGAACCGCGTGAATATGGGTGAAAAAAGTCTGCGAATTCCACAATATATAAGCCGTTTACTGTTCCTGGAAACACCATTTTTTAGGTAATAATCATTATAATAATCCTTGCATTTGGTATCGCGCTTTTTACATCTTCTAGACGTCTCAAGGCGCATAGAATACACAGAATACACTGTAAAGTGAGTCGACTGCATATTTGTGGGCGAAACCTGGCAGCCATTTTGGGTACAGCAGAGTCCCACAAACAAGCCGTGAATTGAATGACCAAATTATCGGTGTGTGTTTTTTTTAGGAGGGATTATTATTAGGCGTGTGTGTGTGTGTGCGTGTGGAGTAAGGAAACTTGCCCAAGGTTTCGCCCTGACCTGTCGGGAATTGAACCCAGGTCTCTCGTTCGTAAGGCGAGTGTTCTAACTATCGAGCTACGGGACTTCAGCGAGGTACCAATGTTCAGTAAACACATCCCAAGACACAGCTGCGCAGCTAACCTCGCTGGCTCTCAGTTTGGTTTGGATGAATTGACCTGAAGACTTTTAAAACCGATTGCAAATAATTGCCCATATCGCTTTTTATTTGTTTCTGTCTGAAGTTAATAAAGCTTAATCTCCAAGTCTAGACATACGCAGAGAGGGATCCATTCATTACCACACGTGCTTTGCTCGTTCATTGATTTCCATCAAACTGTAATTAAGGCTGGTATTCTGGTGAGGTCAAAAAAATAAACTGGAAGGAGAGAGGGAGGGAAAAAAGTATCTATGTTTTTCTCTCTTTTATTTTTGCTTTTTATTCGGAAGAAACGAATGTGTAACGGAACCCTAGGTTTGAATTAAAATAAGAAAGACACAACGTTACAGATTAAATGGACCAAAATCTCTCACCCATTGCGGAGAAATCAACCAACGAAAGTGCCAGATAGCAGTTTAGCTGGAGCTAATTAGACACAAGCGTGGGGGCGTCCGTGTTAGCTCGAGTCGGAAGAAACTGATACGCACTCGATCAGAACTTGATCAGTACGCCTATCGCATTAGCATCTCATTTCCGCATTGAGTCAACCTTCCAATGGGAAGCAAAGAGAGGTGCTGGCTTCACGGTAATGAAACAAAGCTCTCTTTCAACGAGAGAGAGAGAGAGAGAGAGAGATGCCATTTCGATCGAAAAGACACGTCAAGGAATGTTAAAACATATCGTTTATTCCACGAGTGTACCATTTCGGCCTTTGCTCCCTCCCGACCCCTTCTCTCTCTGAGTTTTAATGCGAAGAGCTCAGCCTCGTAGCACTTTAGGCCTGTCAGAACCTCGCAGACACCAGAACTTGGAAACTCGGCAGTGTTGAAACGCGCCTACGTTCCTCAGTTTGCTGTCGCTTTAAATCCGTCTTTCAACAAGTCGGAAGGTGAAGGTCAGGGAGCTCAAATAATAAAGTGGTCATTTTGAATCCACGACTGTTTGTGGGGGGGGGGGGGGGGGGGGAACGCGGCCGTGCGCAATTGGCTGCCGCGTTTCGCCCACAAATATATCAGTCGTGGATTCACTTTACAGTATATTCTGTGAAGCGCTTTGAGACGTCTGGAAGACGTGACAAGCCGCTATATCAAATGTAAGGGTTATTATTATTGTTATGAATCCAATTGCAATCCCGTCGAATTCTCCCACGTTTCACCCACCTCCGAACCCACACCCCACCACCATCAGCTCAGTAACTGACCATCGTCTCAACATGTTTCCTCTCTGCCATTGCCATCGCTACTGACCATGAAATGCAATGTGGATAATCCTTTATATATATCTGTATACTGCATATATATTTGTATATATCAGGTTCAACAAGAACATATTGATCTGCCTTTGAAAGCCTCTGTATCGAATAAGACTATACAGGTATCATGAGTTATTCACAGAAGTATTGATTTAATACTGAATAAAGAGGTTTGGTTTCATTATAGCCATATCTTAATCAAGATTTCAGATGGGAATCCACACCATCAGTCAGGGGCAGAGAGAGAGAGAGAGAGAGAGAGAGAGAGAGAGATGAGTGTTGTTTTGTAAATCCTTCCGAGGACACTCTGCCGACATTACGCATTGATTCCCTTGTTTGCAAATACATATTTACGAAAGATTGCAGTGATGAATGATCAACAAACGAGAGCAATTTGGCACGGAACCCATGCCTGCGAAAGCACTTTAACGGGCTGTTTGGTTACCAAGCACCTTGGTAATGGAACGCTAAACACTATTGTGACTGCTTCACCTGCCGCGTCAGGCCAAACCCGCTGGGCTTGTTACACGCAGCTGAAGGGGAAAGAGAACAAGTTAAACGATTGCTTCAGATCTCTTCACGGGGTTCGCTGCAAGGCAATCGTAACAATAATCATTCTTGTATTTGATACAGCGCTTTTCACGTCTTCGAGACTGTGTCTCAAAGCGCTTCACGGAACATACTGTAAAGTGAATCGACTGTATATTTGCGGGCGAAACGCGGCAGCCAATTGCGCACAGCAGCGTACCCCCACAAACAGTCTGGCATTGAAAATGACCGATTTATTATTGTTTTTACTTTTAAGGGATTGTTATTAGGCCTGTGTGTGTGTGTGTGTGTGTGTGTGTGTGTGTGTGTGTGTGTGTGTGTGTGTGTGTGTTTGTGTGTGTGTGTGTGTGTGTGTGTGTGTGTGCGTGTGTGTGGAGTAAGGAAACTTGCACAGGGTTTCGCCCTGTCAGGAATTGAACCCGGGTCCCTCGCTTGCAAGGCTGAGCTACGGGACTCCAGGTGCAATGATTGCATATTTTGTATACGAACACGGCAGCGAATGTGCGCACCAAGATGGCTCGAGAAAACGCCTAATTTTAAATGGGGGCCAGGACACGAGGAGAAACTCCCTTTCCGTGTTGTGTTGTATCCGTGGGATCTTTTATGCCTTAACCACACAAGTACCAGAAGAAGGAAACTAATTACTGTGAAATATTAAAAAAGGCCGTGAAGGAATCATACAGAAGATGACCTCAGGAGAGGTTCTGTATTGCTCCTTGCCCGAGAGAGAGAGCAAAATAAAAAAAACATTGATTTTTCCAAACAGAATGATTTTTAAAAATATGAAGTCAAAATGTCTCATCCACAATACATAAGGTCCTCCACTTTACACATACATTTGGTGATCGATACGGAATTGCAAAGACCTCCATTACCAAGGCGGGAAAGACAGACAGGCTGACAAGTGCGATTCCCCACTGCGTCCTGGTATTTGCTCGAAAATAAACCGCAATACTTCAGGAGAGGGAAGGAGGTAAACCGAAAACCAAAGAGACACTGGGATGTGACTTGGTGGAGATTTGCTTTGAAACACTGCCTTCAGACACCAGAGGCACCAGTCGTACCTCATTTTCATCGACGTATTTCTCATCGTTGAAACATTATTAGTTTAAGAAGAAAGCCGGGCTGCGAGCTGAAATATCACAGCGGAGAAATGGCACTGATCAAAAAGAAATCAATTCCTATTAAAAAGAATGAAACAAATCGGTCCGGGCTGTAAATCACTCTTTAGGGGGAAAAACCTTTACAAATGAAGCGACACGTAATCACTGATTCCCGAGACCTGCGGCAAGTTTAACCCCTTTTTCGCTTTGGAAGAAATGTTTACTTAAAAGAAATGCCATTTAAGTGTCATTTACTGGAACTGCAATGTGTCATCGACATCTGTGAATCTCAGGGGGATTTTGTTTTGTTAAAACATGAAAGCGTTCGGATTCTCTCACCAGGTGTAAAATGTAAAGTCGACATCAAGGATAATCGGGTACTTGATCAACAGTAAATCTGGAATAGTTTCCTGAGGCAGGATAATAATAAGTGCGAATAACAATCCTTTGCGTTTGATATCGCGGCTTTTCACATCTTATCGAGGTCTCGAAGCGCTTCAGGGAATGTGCCGTGAAAGTGAATCGACTGTATATTTTGTGGGCGAAACGCGGCAGCCAATGGCGCACGGCATCGTTCCCCCCGCGGACAGTCGTGGATTGAAAATGAGCGATTTTTATTGTTGTGTTTTCTTTCTTGTGCGGACGGATCACTCTGCTGCTTGTTTGAAACTCTCGTTCACACGGGAGGTGATGTTCAGGTGACTATTCTTAACGCGGGAGGAGATGGGTTGCGGCCAGCAGGCTTACAAAAAGAGCTTGGCAGGGTCTGATCACTGATCAAATAACATTCAGTGCAACTAAACAACGATGATAATAATAGCAACATGTGATAATGCCCTATATATATATATATACCTTTACATTTTTATACAAAGCCTTGATCACATTGTCGAGACGCCTCCAAGCGCTTTGCAGGGTGCACTGTACTGTACAGTGGATGGACTGTAGATTTTGAGGGCAAAATGCGTCAGGCAGGTCTACGTACCGACATGTATAAAATTATACATGACTCAATCTCTCCTCTTTCTCAATCAATGTCGTTGGCTAACAGGTGTCTAATTACCTCTGTTGAAATTGCTGACACAGTTTGTCAGCACCTCCCTCCCTCCCTCCCTCCCTCCCTCGCTCACCACCTCTCTGCGGAAAGTTATTACGTTGGAACTCCAGTTTGTTTTCCCCGCTCGCGAGCTCCTGTAGTTTGTCTGTAGTTGACTACGGCTCACTTCACCCACACAGCCCTGATGAGCTTGAACACTAGAACTTCTCCCAGTTATAATAATAATAATAATACAGTAATAATCCTTGCATTTTGATACAGCGCTTTTCACGTCTTCTAGACGTCTCCAAGCGCTTCACAGAATATACTGTAAAGTCAATTGACTGTATATATTTGTGGGCCAAACGCGGCAGCCAGTAGCGCACAGCAGCGTCCCCGCAAACAGTCGAAGATTGAAACGACCGATTTTTATTGCAGGTTATTTTTGGACGGATTATTATTGGGCGTGCGCGTGGAGTAAAGTTTTCACCCCGAACTGCCTGGATTCGAAACACGGGTTCTCACGTTTGCATTGAACATCGTTGACCCAAACAGCGCCCTGGATATTTACAGCAAACTTGAAAGCCGTTCCGGGCCCGTTTTGTCTTATTCTTCTTAATAAGAACGCCGGGTCTTATAAGGAGTTATTTATTCACTTCAGTTCTAATTTCAACAGCTTTGCCCACCGTCTCGAAGGATTTTTGTGTAAATTAATCCCTCGACCCCTCTTCTCTTCCGTACCTTTTCGAGTGTTCCCACCAAACACATACTTTGTGGAGTCCCGTGGCTGAGTGGATTCAATTCTCAGCCGAGCGAAACTTTGGGCAAGTTTTCTTAATCTGCACAGCTCTGTTTACGTAGGAGTTAGTAGGAAACCACTTGTTAGGCGGATCACTTTTCCGGGGGTAAGAATTAATATTTTTTTTTAATTATCACTCAATCCACGTCTTTTTGTGGGACACTGCTGTGTGCAATTGGGCTGTTGAGTTTCACCCACAAAATATACAGCCAATCAACTTTACAGTATGTTTTGTGAAGCGCTTTGAGAAATCTCAAAGATGTGATATAAGACGCAATATCGAATGCAAGGATTATTATTTATTGTTACACTTGCTCTCCTTGTTGTCCACGTGATTGGTTCGAGCCGTGCATTCTGATGGATCAACTATATTTTAAGATGAAATTAGCTGTTGGCATTATGACAGTAAAGTCAATTTGCCTTCCTGCATAATCTGCATTTTTTTGAATGAAGTGGCTCAGTTTAGCTCGCAATGAAATTACGCTGAGTACTGTGCGGGTCTGGAATGTAAAGTTTTTTTTAGCACATTCAAACGGACACCGCGCAGGGGAAATCTCAGATTGCAAATGTAATCACTTGTATCGTCAGCAAAGTTCCAGGCTGTCTTATAAATAATAATAATAATAATACTGTAATAATATTTTCCTCCACATTTGATAACAGCGCCTTTCATAATCATGAAAATCCTTGCGTTTGATGTGACGCTTTTCACATCTTATCGACGTCTCAAAGCGCTTCACAGAATATCCTGTAAAGTGAATCGACTGTATATTTGTGGGTGAAACGCAGCAGCCAATTGCGCACAGCAGCGTCCCCCACAAACAGTTGTGGATTGAAATGAATCAGTTTTATTGTTGTGTTTTTTTGAGGTCGGATTATTGCCCAGAGGATGCCCTGATAGGATTTTCGAAAGGATTTTCGATAGTGTGAAGTGGGGTGACCGCGTATTGTGCAGGCAAACACGGCCCCCACAGACAGCCATGAAATGAACGTTCATTTGAATCATGGTTGGGCCAGGACACTGGGAGAAACAGTGTCACAGGATCCTGAACATCTACCTGAAAACACAGGTGAGGACTCAGTTGAACTAACTTCTCATCCGAGAAGTCAGAAGGCTTAGTGTTGAGTGACCAAGTACAGTATACATATATATTTTTCATTTATCCTGATCGTATCTTAACGTACGCGGTTCTGCGTTTATTCTTAGTGCAGTACAATATATTGAACTGACAGTAAATGTAATAGAGCTTCACAAAATGAACCCACCAGGCTTCCCAATGGAAACGAGGAACTGATTACACGGCAAGTCCTGTTGAAAGCAGTCAATATTTTGAAAGGAGAGGAGAATAAGAGTGGATGGATGAACTGCCCGAGCTGCAACAGAGAAAGGAGCTGAGGGAACAGTTGTGGCCGTGGAGATCTATGATGTTCTTCACAAACTTGCGCTCAGCAGCAACTTCGTATCTTTAGGATTGATTGATTTTTGCTTCGCTCACCCGATGGCTTTTTACAAATGCAATTTTGATGTTGTTGTCGTTCGGCGGTGGTGGGATACCACCATCACTGCGCATGAATCAGAGCACTGCTGATCAGAACTGATCAGAACTGAAAGGTTACAAACTCACAGTCGATATAGTTTCTGCGGCAGTCCAGAAAAATAAGTTTCACGTCGCGCCATATCTCGCCTCAGGCGCTTCGCGGAATTATATTGGAAAGTAACTCGGTTGAATGTTTTATGGGCGAAACGCGGCAGCCAATTGCGCACAGCAGTGTCCTACCAGGTAGAGTGAAGACATTATTATTAGTATAATTATTATCCAGGAAAATTAGGTCCAAAACCGAGGCTGATTTAAGAATTCGCTATATTCTGGACTATGTAACTGAATGGAGTGCCTCTGAACTCAGGCGGAATCTCATTCCCCGCTGCGATAATTTGATGCTATTCCCTGTGCAATTTTTCCCATCAGTTTGATGTCCATTTCCCCGTCCTAATGGTAGCTTTCAATTAATTTTTCCCTAAGTTCTACAGTCGAGCTCACACATCCAGCTCGTTCAAAAAAAAAGACTGCCTGCTGAGGATCAAGGTCCAATTTGTATTATTGATGGGTGTTTGAATTGCGAATACATTTGGATTATAATTCTCTTTTTTTTACGCACACACACAGACATATGGAAATGTCCATTGCAGACAAGTGTGTTGAGTTCAGGAATGGGTGCCGGGTTCAATATCTTTCCTCCCTCTCCGTTGCGTTTGTGTTCTCGCTTGCTCCCAAATACACCATTACGCGTTCTAGTCTATCTTACGCGATTCTGCAGCTATTACATTTTATGGCGTGAGCTTTCCTTAATGATCTTCAAGTCCTGATAGAGTTGGTGAGAGCATTACCAAGCCGTTACTCGGGTTTCATAAAAGTGGATGTTCAGTGAGATACGGCTTGTAGACAGATAAGACATAAAAACAATCCTCGTATTTGACATAGCACCTTATAAAATCTCCGAAACGTCTCAAAGTGCTTCACGGGATTTACTGTGAAGTGTGCGCATTATATTTTGGCAAGTCTATGAGTGTGTGTGTGTGTGTGTATGCGCACAAGTGTCCACAATTCTGCGGAGTGATGCACTGTGTTTACCCAGTTTGTGTTCCAAATATTTGCTCACACTGAGAGGTGTGAGGCACCACAAGATATATATTCTCTGGAACCTCTTCACACAATGAGATAATGTGATACTGTTCCCTGTGTCATTTTCCCATTCAGCTTGATATCCATTCTCCCCCTCCCACCGCCCCGCCCCCCACCCCTCTCCTAATGATAACTTTCAATTAATTTTTTCCTCGAGTTTTAAGTTTTCTCTTATTATAACAAGCCTTTGCGCTTTGTACAGCTCCTTTCGCAACGGTAGCAGATTTCCACGTGTGCTCCAGTTTGTTTTTAAACTGCGCAAAACTTTGCGCCTGTACTAGGAGCCCATCCCCCTCACGTGGGATGGGGAGAAGATCAAAACATCAATTTGAAATTCGGGATTTAATTCCCGGAGATAATTGCGTGGAGGGAAGTGTGTGTGAAAAAAAATTAGTGAGACCTGTGTTGAAATCCAGCCAGGTCAGGGTGAAACCTTGGGCAAGTTTCCGTACTCCACATACACGCGCCCAATGATAATCCCTCAAAAAAATAACTATAATAAAATTGTTCATTTCAATCCACGACCGGCTGCCGCGTTTGGCCCGCAAAGATACTGTCAATTCGCTTTACAGTATAATCTGTGAAGCGCTTTGAGACGTCTGGGAGACGTGAAAAGCTCTATATCAAAATGCAAGGGTAATTATTATTATTTTTATTATTATTGCGAGTGCCTTTGTTCGTTTTGCTCAGAGCTGGGTTGGAGCCGGGTGGCAGATGAGTGTAGGGTTTCACGAGCTCAAAGCAAGGACTTTGCCTGGCAGAGTGAACACTGCACTCAGCAATAAAACTCCGGCAAAGGTTGTAAAACTAATTGCAGTTCACAAAATACCGAGGAAGGCAGATTCCTCGGTGCTGGAGCGTAGATGCTCCCAGGGTGTTGACTTATATTGCAAATTCAAGTAATTTAACAAAATATTTCAAATTAAATCCCTCTTGAGTTGAGTAACCGAAACCTACAACTCTCATATTGCATTGTATAAACAGTCTGATTAGTGCCTCTTAATTACTTTATATTAATGCTGAAGAAACTTACGCCACCTATTCACCCATTATCTGGATCCGTAAGTCAAGTCCGCAAGGTGAATCGTGTATAAATGTGCACATTTCCAATGAACCTCTTTCCCCCCCTCAGTGTCCTGTAAAGTGAATTGACTGCATATTTTCTGGGCGAAACTCACTCTAAATGAGAGGGTATTCGCAGGCCACGTAATCAAACCTCAGCCCTGTATTTTTATGCCATTGCACCACATGTAATAAGGAACCCAAAGAGAGTTTCCCCTGATGCCTGGGTCAATAATTCCCCCAACAGAAATCGTTTGCTCACTTTATTACCGTTTGTCTGTGTGTGTGTGTGTGTGTGTGTGTGTGAGAGAGAGTGTAGGTGTTGGGTGGGTGGGGGTTCAGTGGTGGGAGGAGAGGAGTCAGGGTTGATTGGTAAAGTCACCTCTCTGTTAGCCTTTCAACTCCCCACGTTATGATTCACGCCGCTCCGACATTTTTCGTCCGATTGCTCGGATTCCCAATGCCACTCTCCAGACCGTTGGGCTTTGATTGATGGCGTTCAATTGTCAACGTCGGTAGCCTTTTGACAGATCAGCCTTGGTCCATCCCTGTTCACGGTTGCCCTTGAGCTACAATTGATTGTGGTAATTTGGAGAAGTATTGATCAAGCATTGATTCTGGTAACCAACGTACATGTTGCAGTCCCGTGTAAAGATTTTCTCCCTGCTTTTCACGCTCGAGTACTGTTTGCCATTCCGCTTCAAAAGTTCTCAAAAGTGGGACTAATTGATACAAGCGCACACAGTTACGTAAGTGAGGCTGATCAGATTTAAGACTCACTTCTTTGGGGGATTTGAGGCTGTTGACCCCTCCGCCTTTGCTTTAATAATGATAATGATCCTTGCGTTTGATATAGCGCTTTTCACATCCTATCAATGTCTCAAAGTGCTTCACACAATATACTGTAAAGTGAACTGACTTGTGGGCGAAACACGGCAGCCAATTGCGCACAGCAGCGTCCCCCACAAACAGGCGTAGATTGAAAATGACCAATTTTTATTATTGTGTGTTTTTTTTGGAGGGATGCTTCTTCTTATTATTATTATTGGTGGGTTACAGATTAATTATCGTGGGGTGATAATGATAATCGTCACTCGAACGATGAAGGAATGCGTTTTCAAGCCTGTGTGAGCCTACGCATTGTTGCGACCCACTCATTTCAGGCGGAGAATAATGTTTCCTCTGCCACGTTTTACTGCGTTTGAAAGCAGCATTTCATCTCTTCCGCCTTCATTGGCTTTGGAGGACGACACAAGCCTCCAGCCTCCGCGCTCAGAAGCTATTGAACTCTTGATTAGAGACGAGAGAAGTTCGAAGCAACAATAACCACAACAACAACAACAACAACAAAAATTACATTTGTAGAGCGCCTTTCGTGCCGAGAGGACGTCCCGAGGCACTGAACAGTCAGAGGTCGGGACCTGAGCAAGGGAGAGAGGCAGGGTTGTGGGGGAGGGGGAGGAGAGAAGCGGCAGAAGGTACGGTCGAAGAGGAGGGTCTTGAGACCGGCCTTGAAGGAGGCGAGGGAGGAAGCGAGGCGGAGGGATTCTGGGATGGAGTTCCAGAGTGCGGGGGGGCAGAGAGGCTGAAAGCCCATCCACCGACAGTAGGGCGGGTCGGGTGGGAAGCAGTGAGTCCTCAACGACTCACTGTACACGCGAAAGTTGCCGTGAAATCTCACGGTTGCCTAAAACCAAATGCAGTTTTGCGTTAAAAAAACTGGGGGGGGTGGGGGGGGGGGCTTGCCTTCCATTTAGAAGCCACTAAACCAATCGCTTTGTTTGGGCTGACAGTTACGTCAATGCAGCTTCAGTTCCTAAATCATCCGACCGCTAATCTCTGCGCAGTCAAACCCTGATCAACACGTCAGTGCTTTGCGAAGAGATGCGCTTGAATCAGGATAATGCAACAGCAAAAGAAAAAGCCGATTTCTATAAAACGTTCAGATAAAAACAGCCGATTTTTGCAGAGATCCGGTTACCCAAACCATTTCATAATTTGTTCGATCAATTCAATCATAGAGAAAATGGCTGATTCCCAACGTAAAAACACTCATTTTTACAGGTCCGTGTAATGGGGGCGAACACCAGCCTACTTCATGTCCCCCTGACAGAGGTCATTTTCCTCTTCTCTCCACCCGCTTCTGCCCACACTCTGTCTCCCCCCGCTCTACCCTCCCAACCCCAGCTCACAGCAACCAGCTCTTTGAGACGTCCCCTCCTCAGCTGAAACGTTCCTTTATCACTACGCACGTAGTTTGGATTTGTGGTCCCTGGAAACCCAGTGGCACGAGCTCCGGATGATGAACGGAATCCATTTCGGATTAACCCGAAGTCAAGGAAGTGACTTGGGCTGGTGCGGATTCGATAGAAATCGGTAAACAGTGACACGCATTGGTTTTTTTCCAGATGTAGCTCAGCACAGAGACATTTTCATTGATAAAAGCGGCTTTTATTTTACGATACGGAAACCCGATGAACATGGACAGTGTGTGAGCTTGTGAGAGCTTGTGTGTGTGTGTGTGTGGAGGGGGGTGCAAGGCAGAAGCGAAACACGGCTGAGAAACAGCCTAGGGGGTAAGTTGGACACTCATCCGCAACCTTTTGCAGTGAGAGTAACTCACCAACAAACGGCCTTGCTCTCTTTCTGAATCAGCCAAAGAGATCCAATCACCTGTTGTTGACACTTGGCTAATCCTTTCTCATTTTACATTCGAGTGCCAAACACACACACACACACACGACAAACTACCAGCAGTTTTAATGTGTCGGGAGGTCTATCCTACTCCGCTATCCAATCTCACACTGCCCGATCAAGCCTTCGGTGTGCAATTTGCACATCGTACAAAGTCCACTAGCATTAGCAGTCCACATTAATAGTCATCTAGAACTCTTAGCAATATTTAGCAACTCGTCTGCAGTGTCTGGAAAACTACGAGGCAAGGATGAAGAGAAAACCTGAGCGTTTTATAGCAGCTTATCTCATCGAAATCTCTCAAAGTGCTTCTCAAGTAATTACCATCAAGCGAAACGACTGTTTTAGTGCAAACCTGGTAACAGTTTTCACCAGCAATCGGCCGTGTGGTGAATGACTGATTAACCTGGAGGCTTGTTCACCCTGGCATCGGGCTGCAACATCGATAATGTTTCCAGGCTTCAATGTGAGGAGGCAATTGCGTGACATACACGTTCGGAAATTAAGCATCTTCAAGATCAGAACTGCAAAAGGAGTTGCATATTGACACGGACTTTATTAATTAGGTGACAGACTGGAATAGACGGACAAACTCTGTCTGAGTGATGGAATGATGATGATAATAATAATCCTGCATTTGATATAGCAGCTTTTCACATCATGTCGACGTCTCAAAGCTCTTCACAGTAAATATACTGTAAAGTGAATTGACTATGTATTTGTGGGCGAAACGCGGCAGCCAATTGCGCACAGCAGCGTCCCCCACAAACAGTCAGAGATTGAAATGACCAAAGTTTTTTTTTTTGGGGGGGGGGCGGATTATTATTAGGCACGTGTGTGTTTGGAGTAAGGAAACTTGCCCAAGGTTTCGCCCTGACCTGCCTGGATTCGAAACACAGGTCTCACGCTTGTAAGGTGAGTGCGCTAACCACTGAGCTACAGGACTCCACAACAACAACAACAGTACCTTGCATTCATATAGCTCCCTTCATGCCGGATGGCATTTCGGAGAGCTCAAGGAGGTCAAGAGGACGTGAAAAAGCCTCGGCTCAAAACGAGTGGCCGTGATTCACGGCTAGAACGTGACAGAACTGAAGAAAATAAGATTGTCTCAGGAATGAATTGAATCTCGAAAGTGAGTCTTGTGCCTGGAGTCTGACTGACAGAATTCGTAAACAAGAGAAGATCAAAAAACTCGGTTCTCTCTTTGTATGGACACTCAACACACAATTTATATTTATATGTTTATTTCAGACAGGGGTGGGGGGGGTGGGAAGTTTTCGCGAAGTTCATTGTGGGTTAGATTCTTCCCTTTTTTTGGGGGGTCACGCTTTATTTTATTTTCAGCTGCCATTGCCAACGCTCCTCTGTGATTGATGGGTAATGACCTGTAGCTGAGAGGTTAGAGCGCTCGAATCGCAAGCGAGAGGACCCGGGTTCGATTCCCGAGCGTGCAAAGCCTTTCGGCAAGTTTCCTTACTCCACATGGCTACGTAAATACAGGCCTCGCAGTTAATAACACCCCAGTTGTTTGTCGATTGGAGGATTGCTTTTATGAGGGAATAATCCCCCCCACCCCACACCCCACTGCCCCATCTCACACAAAGAAAAATGGCCGTTCGATCCATCGTTCCACGACTGTTTGTGGGGACACCAACGTGCGCAATTTCACCTACGAAACAGTCAATTCACTTTATTCTGTGAAGGGCTTTGAGGCATCTCGACGACGTGATAAGGCGCTATATCAAATGCAAGGATTATTATGATCACACGCCATTCAACCAGTGAGAATGGTGGTGTTCTCTTCTTCCTTCGGCAGACATCTGCTAAAGAGAGAGAAGCGCTCGCTCAATTAGTCCAGAAATCTCTGCAGATCTCCGCATTCCCTACATATGTAGCTGCCAATGATTTTTTTTTTTCGCAGTGAACTGCTATGAATGCAGAGTGAAGGCGGATTGCAATTCCAGTTAAAACATAACCGAGTTGCGTGTTTCATATTTCAAGCACGGAGGCATATTGAAGGATCTTACACCCCAAACGATTGAAATCTCTCAGTGTCTCACACACGTATCGTCTCCGTGGCAATCACACACCGAGACATTAGTGTATTGTTATAAAAACCTTGCATTTGATATAGCGCTTTTCACGTCCGCTGAAGGTCTGAAAGCGCTTCACAGAACATGTACGGTAAAGTGAATTGACTGGATATTTGTGGGCGAAACGCGGCTGCCAATTGCGCGCAGCATTGTCCCCCCCCCCCCCCCACAAACAGTCGTGGATTGAGTGACCAACTTTTTTTTTGTCTGGAGGGATTATTATCGGGCGCGCGGAATGAGAAAACTTTTTACAATATACGTTTCATCCCACGCCCACATGTCGCTTTTATTATGAGTGCTTTACCTCGGACAGCAGAAAGGCAAAAAAAAGACAGCGCCAACTTTGCTTTCTCAAGTATGAAAAATGTCACTTTGGTGTGTAAGTTGATGACATGCGTTCATTGGCATATACTTAAAAATACATAAAAATGCCGGTCGGTTACTGACAAACTTAGTTGTTTTCTCTGCCTTGCTGGGGGAGAGGGTGGCGGGGGGGAAAAGGAACACATGTTTTAAAAAGACAGGTGATCACTCCTTGGCTTAGCGAGTGGAGGGAGAATTTGTAAACCTCAGGGCTCTATGATCGGTGAATTTGTCGATTCGAATGATTGATCTCCGAACCAAACTGAGAATTCCATCCATCCATCCCACCCACACATGGGAATCCCAGAGATAGATGGTTAATGATAAGAAGAATGATAATACACCTTGCAATTTGATACAGAGCTTTTCACGTCTTGCAGACGTCCCAAAGCACTTCGCAGAATGTACTGTAAAGTGTATTTGAGTGTGTATTCGTGGGCGAAACGTGGCAGCCAATTGCGCACAGCAACGTCCCCACAAACACTTGTGGATTGAGGGATTTGTTTATTCTTGTGGGTTTTTTTTGAGGAATTATTATCAGGCGCACGCATGTGTGTGTGGAGTAAGGAAACTTGCCCAAGGTTTCGCTCTGACCTGCCGGGAATCGAACCCAGGTCTCTCGCTTGCAAGGCGAGTGCTCTAACTACTGAGCTACAGGACTCCACGATAACTATACGGAGAGATACATAGCAAAATCGTTTTCTTGTTGGTTGACAGAAATACCCAGTAAATCCAGATGTCAGTTGTCCAGAGAGACTGGCGATCCACTCACAGATTGTGCAAAGTTTCTTC
Source organism: Hydrolagus colliei (assembly GCA_035084275.1). Lineage (NCBI taxonomy): Eukaryota > Metazoa > Chordata > Chondrichthyes > Chimaeriformes > Chimaeridae > Hydrolagus > Hydrolagus colliei. The sequence goes on along the minus strand of CM068765.1, from coordinate 1,193,785 downwards.
ATGTCAGATACACAGGATCGATAGATAGGTAGATAGATAGATGCGGCACTTTGCAAATCTACTCTAATCAGGGAAGCAAGAGCACTTGCATTGTGAGATCGAATCCATTTACGGCCTCCTCTACCTCTACCTCCCGTCTCTCACACCTTTTTTCTAATAACAACAATAATAATCCTTGCATTTGATATCGCGGCTTTTCACATCTTATCGACGTCTCAAGGCGCCTCACAGAATACACTGTCAAGTGAATCAACTGTATATTTGTGGGAGAATAGCCGCTTGCTGAATTTCGAGGAGTTAAAATAATGCCTCAAAAGAAAACCTGTGATAAATCGGTCACTTCGATCCATCACTGTTTGTGGGGGGACGCTGCTGTGCGCAATTGGCTGCCGCGTTTCGCCCACAAAGTGTACAGTCAATTCACTTTACAGTATATTCTGTGAAGCGCTTTGAGACGTCTGGAAGACGTGAAAAACGCCGTATCGAATGCGAGTATTATTATTATTAAACCTTTGCATTTGTAGAGGAAGGTGAGCATCATTTGGGTTGGGAGTTGGGTTGAGGTGGGAGTGGGAGGGGGGTTGGGGGGTTGGGGAGGGCTGTTGGGGGGAGAGAGAAGAATATAATCAGGTCCCCTTCCCTCCACACAAAACATGTTCACACCGTTTTTTTCTTGTGTGTTGCAGGCTTGATCCATTATACATTATGTAGAGACAGATATATATTACATTCAGAGAGAGAGAGCGAGAAAGAGGTAGAGAGAAGGGAGAGAGCGAGAGAGAGAGATGCTGTTTGAATTTTGCAAACGCATTTGGAAGGGAGAGAGAATCTTGCACCTGAGAAGACAATAAGGAACTGATAGAGCGAGAGAGAGGTGATGAACAACAGAAAGATAGATGGATAGATAGAGAGATAATCTAGAGAAATATTATAATAATAATACTCCTTGCATTTGACATAGCGGCTTTTCACATCTTATCAACGTCTCAAAGCGCTTCACAGAATATACTGTAGTGAATTGACTGTATGATGGACTCAGGGCAATGGGAATGAGATGGGGGTGAGATGGCATGGATTGGGGGGGAGATGAGGTGGGGTGGGGGGGGGGGGTGATTTGGGGAATGGCAGTATAACAAGATGCTTATGGATTTCAGTCTCAATATTTCCTTTGAACATAGTTTCTCCCCCACCCCCTGTTCTCTCTCCTTCCTTAGCATTTGAGTTGATCGGAATGATTGCTGATCAAGCCTCAGAAAGCTTAATGTTTCATGTTTCACATTAACTACCTCCACTCCCCCACTCTCTACCCCTCTCCCCCTCACAATCACCCACTCAGTCCCTTCTCACGAGATCTGCATCACAGCTGATCAGTTTTCAGACCAGTTTCTTGATCAATTTCATTGGGAATGTTTTTCCTGATCAATTTAACTGGTGTGTGTATGTGTGTGTATAACTGTGTGTGTCTATCTGTCTCTCACATATACACTCCTATCTTCTCTATCCCTCTGTCTCCCACATAGACAGACAGACACACACACAACTACATCTCCTCGCCCTATAGATCAGCTATTGGTATCACTGGAAATTCGAATACAGTCATTTACATTGGAGAACAAATGGGAATAAGGTTCTAAATCAATAAATCAATAGCAAATATTCTTCTTATTATGATTCAGCACCAAACTGTACCTTACTCCCCACCCACCCCCACAAACACACTAGACTCAATAATAACATGTTCCTCAGTCTCTTTCACTGAACAGTTTTTGTTTCTCTATCTGTGAATCCTAACCTCTCTCTCTCTCTCCCCCCTCCCCACCCCCCAATCCTCTCCCTGTCTCTTCTCCCAACCCCCCCTGTCTCACTCTACACATCCAGTACACACTTGGGACACAGTAGAAACCTCTTCACACTTGCCTGCCCTGACATCTCAACAGCCACACTCTCTGTCTCTGTCTTGTCTGTCTGTTCCACACAAGTCATTCTCTGTCTCAATCTGGATGGATGTGTGTGTGTGTATATGTACAGTATGCATCTCTCTCTTCTCTCTCATTCTCCTTCCCCTGACTTACCTACCCTCACACCCAAACACAGACACATTCACACACTCCCCTGACCTCAGTTCCTCCCAGATCAGCTTCCAGACAAATAGACAGACAGATAAGACAGGTAGACAGAGACAGATAGACAGAGAGAGACAGACAGACAGACAGACAGATAGATACCTAACTGCAGTTCAGTGTGGGTTTCACCTCCTGTACACCCCCACCAGATCAGAAAAGGCAGTAAAGTCGTTTTCATTACATTAATGTAGTGTCTGATGCTGAGGGAGAAGGTAGGAAGGGGTGGTGGGGGGTGGGGGGGGGGGGGGGGGGGGGGTGTGATGGAGAGATGGATGGATGGATGAAGGGAGGGAGGGAGGAGAGGGAGACAAGGATGCAAGGAAGAGAGGATGGATGGAGAGGAAAAGGCTCTGATGTTCTCTTAATAATTTATTTCCCTTTCTCTCTCTCTCTCTCTCTCTCTCCCACCCCCCACACACACCTCACTGTGGCTTGCAATAAAACAAACATCTTCTTGCAGTCAATCTGTTCTCTCCCTCCCTCCCTCCTCTCTCCTTTTCTCTCTCTCTCTCTGTGGCAGCTCATTCACTCCTCCTGCACATCTATTTGGCAAATCCCTGCTTCCCTCCCTCCCCCAACGTGTAATTTATCTCCACCTCCTTTTTTTTCCCTTCTCTCTCTCTCTCTCTCTCTCTCATTCTGTCCATCGGCTTCTGCGAGCTAGCTCTTTCTCTGTCTATCTCTCTCTCCCTCCCTCCCTCCCTCTGTCTCTCATCTTGTTGGCTGCTTTCCAGTCTGCCAGCAGTCAGTCTATCAATTTCTCTCTCTCTCTCTGTGTGTACCTATCTCTCACTCTCTCCCCTCTCTCTCTCTGTACCTATTGCTACCTCTCTCTGTACCCATCTCTCCCCTCCTCTCCCTCTCCCCTTCTCTCTCTCCATCTATCTTCTCTGTTCCTCTCCCCCCCCCCCCCCCCTCCCCCCTCCCACTCGATCCTGAAGAAGGACTGATGGTTCAAAGGGTCTCTCCTCTTCTAACAAGCAGCCAAAAGCTCCACACAGCCTTGAAAAGGTGCTCATTTCTGCACCGAACCTCAGACAGCATTACCTTTTGGGTTTGCTTTGGTCTCTCAGACTCTAATCCAGTCTCAGTCTCTCTCTCTCTCCATCCATCCATCCCCTCCCTCCCTCCCTCCCTGTCTCTCTCTCTCTAAACCACCCACCCATCTCATTTGGTGGGATATGATCTTATAGGTGAGGATTTTGTGAACACATATCCCCAGTCCTTCTCTCTCTGTCTCTCTCTGTCTGTCTGTGTGTGTGTGTGTGTGTCTCTCTCCCAATCACACCTTCTAAGCTACCCACCCACCCTTTATTCCAACTCAAGACTATGTGGCTGTGAATGTCTACCATCAATCCAACCCATCTCTAACCCCAATCCCCCCCCCCACCCCTTTCCTTCCCCCTACCCTTACCATCACACAGCCCCCCCCCCCCCCCCCCCCACACCCAAAACCCCCCCAACCACAACAGCCAAGGAGACCTAGGAGTACCCCCGGTATGAAAAGAAATACATCTCTTCTCAGTCCTGCTCACCCAACCAGATCACCACCATCACCACAGCAGGAACTATTGGCTGCAAAGGAACTTTATGTATCATCTCCTCGCCCAGCTCCCAGATCCTCACACCTCAGCCGCCAGAGAGGAGAGACAGCAATAGGTAAGTAAGCATTCCTGGCTTGGTGTGTGTTATTTCTTGCATGAGTATATTATGTGTATAGATAGATATATAGATATATTTCAAAACGTATTTTGAATCGTAGGACAACAAAAAAATATGAGAAGGAGATGTGTGTGTACATATATATGTGTGTGTGTATAGGTGTGTATGCATACTTGCATATTGTGTGTTATGTATGCGATTATTGTATGTGTATATGTGTGTGTGCGTGTATATATCTGTATGTGTTGAATCTCTGTGTGTGTATATATCTGTATGTGTCTCTGTGGGTATATACAGTATATCTGTATGTGCGTGTGTGTGTCTCTGTGTGTATATTTATCTGTATGTGTGTGTGTATATATATATATATACAGTATATATATATATACACACACACACATACATACAGATATACTGTGTGTGTGGGTATAAGACATTGCCACAGACCATGTTAATGCTTTTTTTTTCCCCCCTGAAAATCCAGAAGGTTAAATAAAGTACATTAGGTGGTCGGTGGAATTGCATTCAGAAGTGCCAGGGCTCTCAGATCCCATTTGGATCTGCTGATCAGACACATACACATGTTCTCATTATATCTTCTGTATTTTGATGATCTGTTTCTTACCTTTGCATCAAACGCATTGCACAAGCCCCTCTCTCCCCCAGCCCCCAGAGACCAGAATTGTGTCAGTGAAACCCCTTTGAGATTTATCATAGCAGATTTACTGTATGTGAAATGTGTGTGTGTGTGTGTGTGTGTGTGTGTGATGCATATTTTATGATCTGCTACATTTTGCGGTCAGTTATTGGGGTTTTTATTAAAAAAAACCTACCTCTCTTTTTACCCATCCCTTCATTCCTTCCTTCCTTCTCTCTCAACCTCTCTCCCTGCTCTATATCCCTTTACTAACCACCCACCCACCCACCCACCCACCTCTCTATCTCTCTCTCTCGTTCTCCTTGTGTTGTGCCTTACACATACAAAGCAGATAACTTGTCTGAGATGCAGAACCTTGAATCGCAGTTTAACTGTGCAGATGGAACACTGGTGAGGCTGCTGTGTGTCTGTGTGTGTGAAGTTGATGACTGCTTATATAACAAGGAAATGCCTTTGATGAAGGCATCGTACAAACACAGCGATGGGGGTAGTGATGGGGGTGGTGGAGGGAGAGGTAGAGAGAGAGAGAGAGAGGGGGGATTTAATTATTTGGACATATATTTTTTTCAGGGTCGAGCAAATTGTGAACGAGTCTGTGCGTTTAGATAAGGGAGATGGATAACCAGAGTCTCTCTGGTTGCTTTTCGCCAATCACAGTAGATGAGCAGAAATTGGAGTCTGATTTGTTGGCGTTCATGATTCAGTGCGAGAACACCTGTATTATAATCAGCAATTTTGGTGTGTGTGCCTGTGTGTGTGTGTGTATTTTCATGTTTAAAAAATAGATATATTTCATTGCATTTTGTTTCAGGAATCTTACCTGACATCACTTCACACATATCTGGGGTATAGGATTGTAATTGAATATATATGTATACACAATATAGCAGTGAGGCATTTATTTTTGCTGTTTAAAGAAAGCAAAATTAATTAATATATAGGCATCTTCCCTGGTCATTTCAAAGTTTATTCAAAGCACAAGGATTTTGGTCGTTTGTTGTGACCCTCGTGTCCACCAGGGGGCGCACTTGCTCTATTAAACTCATCCTTGGGAAATGCACCTGTTCTCTGATAGGAGGCATTTTGCCAATGGGTCTCTCAAACAACAACAACAACAACAACAACATTATAGTTGTAAAAGCGCCTCTCACGTCGGGAGGACATCTCCCAAGCCACTGGATGCGCGCACACACACACACACACACACACACACACATAACAACCGTGAAATACTCCTTCAGGTATTTTTCTTATTAAGCGCTTTGAGACGTCCGGAAGACGTGAAAAGCGCGAAATCAAATGCAAGGATTATTCTTAATTAATGATTGATATTTTAATCAGGGGGATGCGGTGGCTTTTGTTCGGTATTCCGATGATCCCTGATGCACAGGATTTTGTGACCGTGTTAAGCCTTTGAGCGCTTGGCAAAACCGGGATTAGATACTGAGCTGAGAGGGGAGGGGGGGGGGGGGGGGGGGGGGGTGGTTGGGGAGGGGGTGGATGGAGGGAGGCAGGGAAGGGCAGGTTAGAGGTAATGGATAAGACTTGACTGTAGACCCGATCGAAGAGATTTTTTTCTCTCCCCACAAAGGTGGGGTTTCAAGTCATCAAGACAGGTCCTCCCGATGTGAAAGGTGCTATACACATGGAATTTGTCGTTGCCGTGGCTATCGGGGGCTGCTGGTGGTGGGGTGGGGGGTGAGTTGGGGGGGGGGGGGTTGAGTGAGACAGAGGGGTAGAGAGCTCCAGATGGTTAAGGGTTCAATTGCCGAGTAAATCATGAAAAAACGGCATGGATTATTGCAATTTAGTGAACCTCGACGCCATCTCCCCCCCTCCCCTCCCCTCCCCTCCCCTCCTCTCCTCCCCCCACTCAAATAGCCAGAGACCACAGAGCAGAACCCAACGGTAACTAAAACGAACCCTTGAATTGCTGGTGATCTCTGCTGAGTGAATCTACGCCGTCTTAGCCTCGCTTCACTTCTTTCTTCCGGCGGCAGAATTATTCTTTAATACCTCGGGAGGCTTTCTCTCCCGATGCCAGAGCCCGGCTTGGCTGGCAGTGCCTTAACAGATTTTTTATTCGCCTTTGTATTGACTTCGCCCGGGGTTTAGTTAGCCTGTAAATAAGGCACCAAAGAAATTCTCTCCTAAACCCCTACGCCCACACCCACGGACTCCCTCTGGGCTTCAACATGTATCCCTCTACCACTGCATTCGCTTGTCTCTGTCTCTCTTTCTTTCTCTCCCCCCCCCGCCCACCACTCTCTCTCTCTCTCTTCTGCCTTGAAACAAGCATTAGGTTGACCAATAGATTTGGGAGAAGCACAGCTCGGTACATTAGGAGTCACTGTGTCACTCACGCGGTAACATTGAAGTTGAAAGATCGTGCGTTTTGGCATTTATTTATTTATCCCCCCGCCCCCCCCTCTCCCCCCTCCCAGTGAAGAAATGAAACACAATACCTGCCTGTGTTTTTGTTCAACGCTCTGTGCGTGCGTGCGCGCGTACGTGCAGAGAGCATGAGACGTGAGACACTCCGTTAAACGGCGAAGGATGGGATTGAAATTTCCTCTCCGAACGGGCATTGCCTCGTTGTGTGCGAAATGCCGATCCTCAAACACGTAAGTGAGTGGCTTGTCAGCGCTCAGATTCCCAGTACGTGCTTTTACAGGAGCCGTAAAGTTTGATTGGCCTTTACAACGGAGACTGCGTGTTACAGAGGACAGGGCCATTCCCAAACAGTTTTCGTTTTAACTTTGCTGCAGGATTATTTGTCACTCCTGTTAATCACCCTGAGAGGTTAAGGACCCGGGCTGAGGAATGCAGAACGGGAGGTGTGTGAGTGTGTGTGTAACAGAGAGAGTGTGTGAGAGAGAGTGTGTATGTGCGTGTGTGTGTGTGTGTGGGTGAGTGTGTGTTCTCCATAATATTTGGTTGTGTGGTTGACTTTAGGCTCTGTCTGCCTTGCGATTCGGTTGGATGTAGAAGGACCCTTCAGCCTTTGCCATCTCAGAAGATCCATGGAGAAGTCTTTCTCCTTGGAAGCTAGTTGATGTTCTCCAGTGTTTTTCTCCTCCCCCCCCCCCGCCCCCGCCCCCCTTCTTCTCCCCGACTACACTCTTCCCTGCTCCCCCCCACTCCACATATATTTTAATACTTATTAACAATAATCCTTCCATTTGATATAGAGCCTTAATACGTTACAAAGTGTGTATCGTCCATCGGACAATGGCTTGCGATGGGACACACCCGTGTGTGCTTTGTGGGCAGACAGTTTGTGCAACGGCTTGTGGGATGTGGTGGCGGAGTAGGACGCTGGCGAGATCGGCTCTCAGTTTGGCAGGAATCTGTCAGCGTTGAGCGAGGCAACTGGTGCAAATAGACCAACTTTAGCTTCAGTTACCCCCCCCCCAGCCGCCCCCCACCCCCCCCCGCCCGCCCCCCACCAGAGGTAATCTGGTGTGAACCCCACTCCACAACAACAACAACACATCACATTCACACAGCCCCTTTGATATCGGCGGGATTTCCCAAGGCGCTGGACGAACAATGAAATTAGTCTTTCAATCCACAATGCATTTCACATCTTTTAAGAGTCTCAAAGCGGCTTCACAGAATATACGGTAAAGTGAATTGACTGTACATTTGTGGACGAAACGCGGCAGCCAATTGCACACACGCGAACACTCGTGGATTGAAGTGACCAATTTATTATTGGGTTTTTTTTTTCACAAGTGTGTGTGGAGTCAGGAAAACCGACCCTGCCCGGAATTGAACCCGGGTTCGCGCTTGTAAGGCCAGTTGCTCTAACCACTGAGCTACAGGATTCCTCAAAATGTCTCATTATCTTTTCTCACCCGCTCGTTAAGACAACACCCCCTTGGGAGAGTGGGTGGGGGTGGGGGTGGGGGTGGGGGTGGGGGGAAAACCAGCACCTGAGAAGATGAGGGGGCTCTTTTTCGCCAACGGTTTTCCCAACTCGAGTTGGGTCGCAGTCAGTCTTTTTATGGCAGATGGCTCGGAATCCTTTCCTTTGCAGTCCAAATTTCATGGTTTGTTCTTTGACTTGTTACTTGGGTGTCGGGCTCTATAGGCATCTCAGTAAATCGGGTTTTCAGATATTCAGTCATTTTTAAAATCTTTATATCTATATATATATATATATATATATACATATAGATAGTATGGATAGAAAAACTTTAATCTTTTGATTAGCCTTTCATGATCATGAGTAGTGCTCGCAACACTCTCTAATTCTATTTACCTTAGAATCGTTCTTAAATACTGCTGACATTTACTGCCGATAAAATACATTTTGCTTGTCATACTCTGAGTGACTTGTCGTTAAATCATTGATCAAACGGCACACGACCAGAAACTCACGTCTGGCGACTTCAAACCTTGATTCCGGACGATAGATTTATTATCATCATTATTATTATTTATTCCTTAATAACGCGTGAATACCAATCTTTATCTGTATTTGATACCAAATGGGAATCCTGTGATAATAATATTAATGAATCGCATTATTAATTTAATAACAAACAACTCGATGTACGATTGTGTCTCGGCCGCAAGCTACGCGACCAAACCGCTTTATTCGAACACCTGAAAGCGCTTCGAGGAGATTTGCTGAAAAGTGTTGTGACTGTATAATGTGCAAAGCTTTGCTCCCCCCTCCCCCCCTCACCCCCCCACACACACACTTCCCCCCCCCCCCCCCACACACACACACACACACAAACAGCCACGGAATGAAAGTCGCTTTGAAACGATGGGGTGCGTTTGCACCATTGGGTTCTCCCATTTTGTATTTTAAAGTTTTTTTTTTGCATCGGTGCTTTCTGCCGAACTGTGATGGTTGTTACCTTCGGAGCCAGCCTGTTCCTATAGAGCATTGCCAGCCTTAAAATAGCCTTAACTTCAGTCCCTCCTCTCGCCTCTACAATACCACAAGTCGCTTTGAAACACAGGAGGCAGAACAGATATGCTGTGAATCTGTAACCAACGCCATGTTGTAGATGCCTGTGATATCTTTACATTCCCGTCAGGTTAGGTCAGGGCGAACCTTGGGCAAGTTTCCTTACTCCACACGCACACATACACACACACGCACGCACACACACAATACTTATCGTTTAGTATAAGTAAATATTTGTTTATACTAAATCTTTATCAGGGGGTAAAGTCACCCCCCCCCCCCCCCCCATGCCATAAATAATAATCTCCCATTTGAGGCAGAGACTCATCATGTCTTCGAGACGTCTCAAAGCGTTTCACAAGATACTCGGTTCGCATGTCGTGACTGTGGTTTGTAGGCTAAATGTTAAGCAGACCTAATAATAATCCGTCCCCAAAAACAACCTATAATAAATTGGTCATTTCAACCCACGACTGTTTGTGGGGGACGCTCTGCCGTGTGCAATTGACTGCCGTGTTTCGCCCACAAATATACAGTCAATTCACTTTACAGTGTACTTACTCTGTGAAGCACTTCGAGACGTCTAGAAGACGTGCAGAGCGCGATATCAAATGCAAGGATTCTTCTTATTATTATTAGTGACAGAACTGCGAACCCAGTCAGGGGTGAAAAGGAGGTTGGACTAAATCAGTCACCAAGACTTCAGGGCCGTTGTCTGAATCACCGACACAAAAAACCACTTTGTACGTGACTTCTCATTGATCTCAGTGTGTTTTTCACGTGACGGGGAACGATCTCGAACCCTTTTTGCGCCAGTGGAGCTCGACCCAGTTGAGGTTTCCCTTTGTGTGTCATCGTTTTCCTCGCCCGAATTGCGTTCCCCGACTGGGTGGTCAATAAAAGCCTCCTCGACAATCCTCGACCTGTTTCGTGAACGTCAGCCATGATGATGAGAGAGAGAGAGAGAGAATCTTGTCGCTTAGGACCCAGCTATGCCGATCCGGTTAATCATTAGCGCACCTGTGCGGGGAGCAGAGTTAAACAGCGAGATGAGAAGACTATTATTGAGTCTGCTCCACTCAGTTTAATAGATCTCGGCTCATCTTTTAATCCCAAATGGCCTGCTCTTTCGACGTTAGGCTTTTGACACCGCGAATATCCAAAAAACTGCCCATATCGCTTTTTTACATAAAGATATATATCCATATGTATATATATTTTATAAAAATTCCCTATTGGAGAAAGTTTCTACGAGAGGTAAGACTTCTGTTCCTTCCATTAAGCAAAGGCCAGCCCTATCCTTGCCTCGTTAGCCGAATTCTCCTGCATAGCGTACGTCAAATGCAGCATCCCTTTGGCTGATCGGTTCAGCTGATTGATCCGCCATCACTGAATACCTCACCAGCACGGTTGGCGTCTCCATCCATCTCTTGGGGGGGAACATCTCTCGTGTCCCTGTCTACTTTGCCCCACTCGCTTGTTTCTCGCTCCCAGATGTCCATCTGCCAGTCCCGCTGGCCTTCCACCCCCAAGCCGAGTGTTGTTCTACTGCTTACTCCCGCTGTCCTTGTGTCCTAACCTTTCTCCATCTGTGCACCACCGATCGCCTGTCTAATTGAATTATTATGTAGATACATACATACAGACAGATAGATAGATCGTGGTCACTGACATGGCTTATACGCTACTCCAAACTGACCCGGGCTGCATGTAGTGCATTTGCTTGTAGGCAACACCATTGTGTTCGCTCATTGAGCGAGCAAGTTGAATAATAGTAAAATTAATAATCCCTGCATTCGATAGAGCGTCGTTGAGACGCCTCAAAGCGCTTCGCGGAACACGCTGTAAAGTATTTCGCTTGCCGCCAATTGTATCACGCATTAGTGTGATTTAATACTGTGACAAGTTGCCGTTTATTTTGCGTCGTCTCAACAAGAGCCGCCCTTCGTGTGAAGCCGGTCCATGATTTTAATCTTGGTTGCTGAAAGGATTCCGTTGTTCATGCAGAGTGCGAGATAAAGTGCGCTAATATAATAATAATAATCCCTGTATTTGATAGAGAGCCTTATCACGTCTTTGAAACATTCCAACGAGCTTATTAAACCCCCCCCCCGGAAATTTGATCCGCCAATCGGCTACCGACCGGCGTTCCTATTTGCCACTGAACAGAATTGCGCGTGAGGAGGAAGGAAACTTGCCCGATGTTTCTCCCTGCCCGTGAACCAAACCCAGAGGGCTCTCAATCACTGGACTCCCATTTGATGCGGGTGATGGGGAGTGACAACTTGGTTTTCCACGCGTCATTCCGTCGAGCGGATGCATCAATCTTCCGATCAGTGTCGAGAATAGACGTAGAGCAAACGTGGGGAGAGAGGAGAGACGGAAAGGAGGGTGTGATCTTATCAGGATACGTAAGCGTGGCTGATTTAATGTGCTGGCTGCGGTGCGGTTATGGACTCATTTTGAGACCGGCTGTCGAGCGGACTGCTGTGCACTTACCATGCGAAGACTGCCACAGAAATGTTCATTTGAATTCAAGAGCATTCAGTCACGGTCAGGCTTAGCTCTTCTCTCGCTCTTTTGCATTAATCAGCAGCGAACAAACGCTGTAAAAATTGGGAGTTTCCGTCACGATTCGTTCGTGCGTCTGGGCTTTAAGGACATGCAAAGGTCCACTTGTCGACCTCACCTCTGCCGCCCACCAAAGCTCTCTCCGCTCAGCGGTCAGGCCTCTAGTCTCTCTTCTCTTCTGCCTCCATCACGGACCTCTTGGCTTGTCCCACCCTAGCCTCCTCCAATACCTGCTTCGAGTCCTTTCTCTTTGATGAACCCCCAGCCTCCTCCCCCCCCCCCCCCCCCCACCCTTCCCCCAAAACAAAATATGTGGGAGAGAGAGTGAGAGAGAAGTTAGTTTCAGATGAAGATGAAAAAAAAATGCCCTTTGTTCTATCTGATCTCATCCCTCCAGAATAATTATTCTACTCTTCTCCCATCGTAGCATTGAATTATTATATTTTAGATGAGTTTCAATGTTCTGCTCTCAACCTCCCTCCCTCCCTCCCTTTTTTCCTTCCTTCCAGTCATAAATTACTCCCCGACTGAAGAGAGCAAGAAGCCAATAACATTTTCGAATCAAGCCACTGTGAACCTATTTCTATTTTCTCCCGGATTATTTTTGTCGCGCTGACTGCAGTGCTTTTTGAGACGCAAGGAAACAGCTTGTGTTGACTGGCACTGAGGCTTGATGCTGTGATGATGTTGGCAGAGCTCAATTGGACGGGATGAGGACAAGTTTCTTATTTTTGATCTGAGAGTCCGCACCCCCTCAAGTCAGGGCAGCAGTGATAACAATGCTCGCATCACGATGTGAACCTCATCGCGTTGTGGGAGGGCGGCTCGAAGCTCCTTATCGTGAGATGACTTGTGCGTTTTGTAGGTGAAACGGAGACAGCTCATATGCTCCCGTTATCACGTCCCACCAACTGCCACAAAGCGAATGACGTAATACGACCCGTCAAGGGCTTTGAGACGTCTCAACCACATGATGTGTCGAATGACTTATTATTAATGTCAGCAAACAAGCTATATTTGGGTTTCCTTTTTTCAGTCGAGCTCATTGGTTTTCTCCGAGAAAACCTCACATCGTTCGAGCAGATCTGTCCCTCGGTACCTGCTGTGAGTTCCCCGGTGTCGAGGACATTCATGGCGAGGATCTCTCGACCCGTTTGAAGACGCGAGCGCTACCCGCAAGACTGGACTGGCGGTGGGGCCCGCAGCTTGCGAAGATACAGCGAGCGGACTTAACAAACCCAGAGCTGTGAAGTTTGCCCCGTGCGAGTGGAGGGATTTCCCAACACTCCTTCGAGGGCAACCGCGTGCGCCCTCGAGAGGAAGTTGGAACAGCCCTCCCCGGCAGCTGGAATCTTCTCTGGAATAAATAAATACTCTCACGCACGCAGCCTTGAATAATTCAACGCAGGTTACGGCACGGAGACAAGCCATCGATAGGCCCGACTAGTTTACACTCCTCATAAGGCCCTCTCCCCTTCCTCCCAATCATTTTTCCCTACCGCCCTCTTGTACCCCTGTATTCCTTCGCTCTCACGCATGTATCCAGTTGCCGCTCACCAACACCGGTGGTGAAGATAATAATAATAATAATCTTTTGAACGTTTGAACGTCGGGACTTAGGAATCCGTCAACGTGACTTGCGACTGCAATTTACTGTCAAAGGACAGTGATTTCAAGCGAAGGCTAGATACTCTTCTGTTTAGAAAGCAATTACATTATCTCGGGCATGACTTTGTGCTGTGGAGATTGCAAGCCAAGTGCAGGAAGAAGCCTCCTGGGAGCTTGACACTTACATCAAAAGCTGTCTTGCGTACGTTCTCCCACCCCTTTCTCTCCCTGCCCGATTGGAATGGGATCATTTTTTTGTGGTTGGTTGGTTGGTTGGTTGGTTGGTTGGTTGGTTGGTTGGTTGGCGAATAAAGCGTGGCTGAGAATCAGTGAAACATCAGTGACTGGGATCAAGCCAGAAAGTCTGAGATCGATTCACTTTTCTATCCCCCCCAAAACTGAAGGGATTAAGGGATTATAGGGACAGGGCGGGTAAATGGAATTAGGTTAGAAGATCAGCCGTGAATTTATTAGATGGCGGGGCAGGCTCGGAATGGCCTACACCTGCTCCTATTTTTCTAATAATAATAGTGTCCAGCGATACATCGATATATCGGTTATATCGGTATAATTTTTCATATCGATATGCTGATATTGGAAATTTTAATATATTGGTATATCCAAAAATTTTGTATAAAAAAAATAGGTATATCGCAAAACATCGGTATATAGTGTCCGGCGATATATCAGTATATCGGTTATATCGGTATAATATAAAACTTTTTTAACATACCTTGTCGCCGACATTGCAAACCTCCTGGGCATAGAGCATTTGTGCGCGCATATCGGAATGCGCGCACAAATCCAAATGCGAGCACATACACAGGATAAAAAAACCTGGTGATATCGATATATCGGTATATATCGCTATAAGCCCACCGATATAACGATATCGGAAAAATTCAATACCAACGGACACTAAAGAATAATAATCCTTGCATTTGATGTAGCGCTTTTCACGTCTTCTAGACGTCTCAAAGCGCTTCACAGAATGTACTGTAAAGTGATTTGACTGTATATTTTGTGGGAGAAACGCGGCAGCCAACAGTCATGGATTGAAATGACCAATTTTTGTAATAGTTTTTTTTTGAGGGATTATTATTGTGTGTGTGTGTGTTGTGTGTGTGTGTGTGTGTGTGCTTTGTGTGTGCTTTGTGTGTGTGTGTGTGTGGAGTAAGGAAACTTGTCCAAGGTTTCGCCCTGACCTGCCTGGATTCCAATACAGCTTGTAAGACGAGTGCTTTAACCACTGAGCTACTGGACTTGACATTTTTCTATGTCCTCTCTTATCTGCTGATACACTCCGCGGCGCAACTCGTCCGCACGATCGGTCCCTCCGCACACGTGAGAACACGCGCTCCCCGAGAAATCAAAGTTACCAGGAGAGGACACCAAACGCCGACACTTAAACGCTATTGACAGCGTCTCCACCGCGCAACTTATTAACTAAATGGTGATAAAAGGGGAGGCACTTTTCCAGAGTTCGAGCCCTTGGAAACGTTGCCGCTTTGATCTGGTGCCACGGAAGCAGATGAAAGGATTAGCTTGCGACGTGTGAAATTGCAATCCTATCTGACATCTTGTTTGTGCTGCAATTACCTTGGGTGCCTGTCGAGTGTAGGTTTGATTGTGTCTCGAAAAACACCAGTACAGTACATGTGAATGTCAAGCTGTCCGCTCTCTCCGCTCAGCGGGCTCTGGACTGTTCCATGTCCCCCCAACCCATCCGTCCTACCATCGGCGGGCGAGCCTTCAGTCACTCCGCATCCCATCTCTGGAATTCCGTCCGGCAATCCTTCCGCGTCGCCCCCCCCCCCTCCCTGGCCTCCTTCAAGTCCCGCCTCAAGAATCTCCTCTTCGACCGTGCCATCGGTCGCTCCCTCCCCCCCCACCCTCCCCCAATTCCCTCCCCTTCTCTCTACCCTCCCGTATCCCGACCCCAAGCTCGGGTCTGAAATGCTGACTGTCCAGCGATTTGGGACGTCCTCCCGACGTGGAAGGCGCTATCCTAATGTAATTTTGCTGTTGTTGTTGTTGTATACTGTACGTTTCGCCCACTAAATACAGTCAATTCACTTTACAGTATATGCTGTGAAGCGCGTTGAAACGTCTCGAAGACGTGATTAAGTGAGATATCAAACGCATTTATTATTATTATTATAGTTGGATGTACATGTTCTGCACCTGAGGTCCTGGCCAACAAATTATTTCCCCTTCAGCCCCAGTCCCCCCCCCCCCCCCACCCCCACCCCCACTCCCACCCAACCAAAACAAGTCGCTCACTCACTTTTGTGAGTGAGTTCTCTTTCTCACACAGCATTTAGTCCACGACGGGTGTTTGATTCCTGACTTGTGTAGAAGGCGGCCGGGTCCTCACTGAATCGTGAATCTCAAAATCGCACGCAAATAAAAAAAATTTGTTTTAAAAAAAACGAGAAGCATTTCACTAGTAATTACTTGTCAAATTTTCCGGCCTAAAGTGCTTACCATAATTCCTGTGTACGATGATTGCGGAGCAGTCAATGCCAGGTCCCATCAGAGGCTATAAGGGTTTGACACTAATGGGCCAGCGATGTATGTTAGGCCATTAAAGATGAGCAATATCAACCTGACTGGCTATGGTTAAATAATTTCAGGGCTTCAGGTATATTTTCCACTTCATTAGTGAGTCGGCCTGCTGGGTACAGCCAGAGAAATGAAGTGTTTGATGAATTTTTGATTCCCCAGTTTTTCGGGATTCTGTCGACGAATCCTAGAACCTTAAGGCACAAAAGGAGGGCCATTCAGCCCATCGAGTCTGTGCCGGCTCTTTGAGCAATTTAATCCCACTCCTCAGCTCTCTCCCCCATGCGAAAATATCTTGAATATCTTTCAAATGGGACTGAAAGGATTGTTCATTTAAAATAATGATCTTTGGATTTGATATAGCGCTTTTCACGCCTCAAAGCGCTTCAGACGCCTCAAAGCGCTTCACAGAATATACTGTAACGTGAATTGACTGTATATTTGTGGCCTTCCTATATGATGCTAACGTCTACGGTTGTTTGGGCCCGAAGCTGCCCGATGGACTTTGCCTGCCGTTTCGCTCTTGGATTGACAATAACTAGCGGGTAGCAATCTGAAGTGGTGTGTTTGCATCTCCTCAATCAACTGCCCGTGGCTCTCGCCTGAAAAACTGAGTTGATGAATTGTCATTGAAATCATCGTAACTTCTTTAAATCTCGAATACCCCCCCCACCACCCCATGCCCCCCCCCCCCCCCCCCCCCCACCACCACCCACTCCACACCCCCGCTCAGTGCACACTCAAATGTTTCTCGATTTTTTTGGAGTCTTTCCTTGTATTAACGATAATATTGCTTCTGGTTTTCTGTAGATCCGGTGAAGCATTTTTGAGATATTGGGAGGTTGTCCAAAAAGCACTTTGCTGAATTCAGTGTAACCTGCAGTGGCTGCTTTTTTTGTCTGTGAATGCGGCAGCCAATTTGTATTACTGTGAAGCATGTTCTTTTCCCCAACCTTCTTGGCCAACTAATTCCCTTGTTTTTTTCAAAAAAAACAAGGTCATGCCACTTAAAGCCTGTTACGGGGACATTTCTGTGAGCAAATTGTCTGCTGCAAATACACAGTCACTTCAGAGGAAATTGAAAGTGCTTCGAAACGTTTCCGCGGGGTAAGGATTTGTATGATTATCACGTTGAACTTTATATTGCTTGAAACTGCTTTCAATCCAACCGACTAATGCGCCATCAATTCAATTAGCTTCAGTCGTCTTAAAAGTCGGCAACTTTATTAAATGGCATCTGAATACTACAACAAAATTACATTTGTCTCGTGTGTTTCACGTCGGGAGGACGCCCAAGGCGCTGAATAATTAGTAATCATTGCTTTTGATACGTTTCACGTCTTCATGATGTCAGAATGCACTGCGAAGTGAACTAACTGTGTATTTGTGGGCGAAACGCAGCAACCTATTGCGCACGGCAGCGCGTTTCCCCCCCCCCCCCCCCACGACAAACAGTCGTGGATTGAATTGACCAATTTATTATTATCGAATTCTGACGAAGGGTCGTGGACCCGAAACGTTGACTCGCTTTCCTTTCTCCGTGGATGCTGCCTGACCCGCTGAGTTTCCCAGCTCTCGTGTTTTTGTTTCAGATTTCCAGCATCTGCAGTGTTTTGCGTTTAATTTATTGTCGATTTTTATAGGAGGGATAATTATCAGGCGTTTGGAGTAAGGGAAACTTGCCCAAGGTTTTGCCCCGAACTGTCCGGATTCGAAACACAGATCTCACGCTTGAAAGGCGAGTGTTCTAACCACTGAGCTTCAGCCACTGAAACTCTAGGGTTATTTGAGCATTCAGTAGAGAGAGAGAGAGAGACTCTGCATTAATATTCAGATCATTTTGTACCACTGAGACACTTTGTGAGATATTTATCCATTTTACATCTGCTTTTCTGGATGTACTCTCACTTTTGCAAACAACATCCCTCAATCTTGAATCGAATAGAAGTTCAACGAGAACCTGCCCATATATTTATCTATATAGCATCACCAAGATGGCTTCCTTTTCTCCCGTTGCAACTACAATTGCAGCTAAAATTCAAGAACTGCTCGCAGTTGTTGAGAGTGGTTTGTGTGACACTTTTGCAGAGTCTCTCACAAAGCCCTATTGTGGAGGTGTTATTTTCTTACTGTGTTGCCGCATTACACTTCCCTTGTACTGTATTTTCCATTAATGACTCGTTGGCAATTTGAATAGAGCTGTTCTTTGAATCTGTTTCAGCTACTTAAGATAATTTCATTCTGTATTGTTGTTTCCTCTGTCGAAACAAGATGAGTGACAAAGGAAATTTAGTGGGCTGCGAGGTGCATTATTCGTGCGCACGTTGATACACTTCAATAAACCCACCAAATCTTGCTCTTAACCGTATTTCAAATGCAAGGATTATTCATTCTTATTCTGACAAAGAGTTTGTTACTTGGGCTGCAACCTAATCTACCACATATTCAGAAAGAGTGCAGTTTCATGGTAATATAAGCCTTGTGTTTGATGAAGCGACTTTCACAAAGGGACCACTTCTCGAAACGTTTCAGGGGATTCACTGTAATAATAATAATAATAATCCTTGCATTTGATAAAGTGCTTTTTGCGTCTTCTAGACGTCTCAAAGCGCTTCACAGAATACACTGTAAAGTGAATTGACTGTATATTTGTGGGCGAAATGTGGCAGCCAATTGCCCACAAACAGTCATGGATTGAAAATGACCAATTTTATTGTTGTTGTTTTTTTGGAGGGATTATTATTAGGCGCGTGTGTGTTTTGTAAGGAAACTTGCCCAAGGTTTCGCCCTGACCTGCCTGGATTCGAACACAGGTCTCGCGCTTGTAAGGCGAGTGCTCTTAACTAACCACTGAGCGACAGGAACTCCACAAAGTGTAGTGACTATAGTTGTGGGTGCTTCATCCACCTCCGCTTCATGTTCCCGACACGATTTTTACATCAGAGCATATTTAAAGATGAGCGATTCTGCAAACCTTTCCGTTTGAGACAAGACTTGAGACAAGCTGCCACCCAATGCTGTTTTGCCTTAAGTTGAAGTGATGAGATACCTGACGTGATTTGCGGTTGTCTTACGGTATTTGGAGAAATTTGATACGGGTGAGGAGGAAACGAGAGAAGGGCAAATGGAATTGGCTGAAAACTTTGGCTCTGAAACATTCACCTCTTTGTTTCCTTTCATGTAAATCTGTCTTAATTGGAGAGTCCGGAGAGAGAGAGAGAGAGAGAGAGAGATGAGAGAGAGAAACTCAGCGATGAAGGCAATCATGCTGACTCTTTTCAATTGATAGCTTTGACGTGAGGTGATGAAAATATGCGCAAATGAGTCGATAGCTTAGACGATTCCAACGGCGTTAACGGGGAGATTCCAGATCTCCAAATAATTACTCCCAAGAGCAGTCGTGCTTGTCAAGCTCGAAGCCCGGGATGCGGGAGGTAGCTTTGCGTCACCCCGAGAGCTCACTGCTACGGAGTTTTCTCCAGCGATAAAGCCGTCGCCGCGAGCGAGGAACTTTCTCTCACGTGACTAGTCGGCTATTTTGTTCATCTTGACTCGGCCCAAGAGTCTGCAGCCGAGTCGTTCTGCACGAGTCTGAATTGGCGAAAGCCGCACACACACACTTTGAGATCTGTCTCATTTCTGTTGCTGCCTTTTTGAGAGCGCAATGGTTAGCCCCACCCAGCCATGATATCTTGAGGTTGGATAACGCGGATTGAGGGGCTGCTGCAATCACTTTGATTTCGCAAAATCATACACTAATAACACTAAATCCTTGCATTCGATATAATGTCTCCCGAGGCCTCTCAAAGCACTTCACAGCACATCCCGTGAAGTGAAACGACTGCAAATTTCTGAGCGAAACGCGGCAGCCAATTGTGCACAGCCCCACAAACAGTTGTGGATTGAGTGACCGATTAATCAATTCTTGTTCTCTTCTCCTTGAGGGGTTATTGTCAGATGTGCGTGGAGTGAGGAAACTTGCCCAAGGTTTCGCCATGCCGGGAATCAAACCCAGATCTCTCTCCCTTATGAGCCGAATGTAATCCTTACATTTATCGAGTTGGCTGCGTTGTGTTTTTCCGTGCCTTCACTTCTTTTCTCTTCACGAAAGAGAGAAGGAGCATGACGTGTTTCTGCGTATTTATCCTTCGGCTTGCTTGTTGACCTGACAGTCTGAGGCGTTTAGCTGAGGAGTATGTACCATGGAGACGTACAAAACCTCAGGTCATCAATGTGTCGCGCCGCAGCTAGCTGGCTACAGCCACTGCAAGCCAATCTAAGCAAGTCTCCTGTCTTGAGGGCCTTGGATCAGAAGGGAATGTGTACCTTGTTTTGGCAACGGTAACTGCCGATGGCGCTGTTTGTGTTGTTGACTGGGAGGCGTTGGCTGAGACTTGACTGAAGGAGGGAGCAACGCAAAGCACATGTGTGAAATCGCAGGATCAATGGATCGCCCCACATTCATCATCCGTATCTCTCAAAATCCTCAGAAGTGGTTTGAGATGTTGCAATGTCTCGGTGATGTTCAAAGGGACTACATCAAACTTCATGGATTGCTGAAGTGAAAGGCGCTCTATCAATGTAATTTTGTTGCTGTTATACTAGAGCGAATTTCACATCAGGAGGATGTCCCAAGGTGCTGGACTATTGAGGGTTTGCACTTGTTGGATTCAGGAGATGGTGGGGGGGTGGGGGGCAGGGGTGGCTGGAGGTCAAGGAGGGTGGAGAGATGGTAGATAATCCAAGGCGTGGTCAAGAGGTTGATCTAGAGATGGAATGTGGGGGTGGGTAGGAGTGACTTTGGGGTGGAGTTCCAGGGGCAGGAAGACTCAAAACCCAAACGTGCCTACTTTAACCTGACAAAAGTACTAAGAGTTCTCAACCTAGAACCCACGTAGGGGGAGGAGGAGGAGGAGGACCACCAGGTATTGGCTTTACTCTGAAAGCTTGAGATCAAAGGGCCAAAGAGCCTTTATCATCAAAAACCTCCATCGATTCGGCAAAAACACAAAACTCAAATCCCAAGTTAGATCTTTCCAAATGCCGTCCCCCTCTCGCCCCCCCCCCCCCCCCTCCCCCCAACCCCAAGGAAAGGTAATTGCTTTGAAGGGAGCTCATACTCCTCTTCAAACAAACACACTTCCCTTTGCTATTCCGGTCCCTTAGACACCCAGCTGACATCATGCTCGGAGTCAGACATGAACAGTAGTTGGTTTTCAAGACAGTAGAGGCATCAAAGCTCTTTGAATCTGCTGGTGGGATGTGGTGGGAGCGGTGTGTGGGGGGACAGGCCGTGTGTGTGAGGTGGGGGTGGGCGGGGGTGGGGGGGGGGGGGGAGGGGCGGGAATGAGTGGGGTGTGTGTGGAGATTTAGACGACATGGTAGTTTGACAGGATCTGGTGGTAAGGGCTGGCGGGTTAATGTGTGATCATTTCTCGCTGGTAATTGATGGCCA